>JAKCOX010000027.1:9087500-10287500 GCA_022605575.1 Laterallus jamaicensis coturniculus
GCTGGACACAGCTGTGTGTCCCAGCCTACACCACTTTCCTGGCCCCCCGCTCAGCACATCTCCCTGCCAAGAAGCGTTTCCTGATCTTTCGCCTACATTTTCTTAGTTTAACCCTAGGAGGAATCTGACTTGGCTGCAACTTGCGCACAGCGATTCATCCTCCGGGCCTCAACGGACAGCTGCCACACACTGCCTTAACGCTTGATCGGCTGGCCTGCATACATGGGGATGTCTGAAATAGCCCCAAGGCCCTTGCCTGGGCAGTGCCACCACTTCTCTCTCCTGTGCCCTTCACATGGCATGGGGAAGGAGTAGGGAGATCCACTTGCCCCAGGATGGGCCCACTGCTGCCCCACCAGCCGCCCTTTGCAGTTGCAAGGTGAAGCTGTGACCCAAGCACTTATTTCCTTTTGTCAGGGAATGACTGCCCACGTGTATGGAGGGAAGATCATGTGGTTGGAAGGAGCACCTGTTCCTAAGCCGAGCATTAAATACGATCCTATCAGCAGCAGCACAGCGAGGCCCTGCAGCCTGAGCTTGCCTTCCTTCCAGAGGAACCCTACATCAGCCTGTCCCTCTGGCTGGTGGTTCTGACCCCCTCCTTCCCTCTCTCAGGAGCGCACAGGCCAGCAGGGCACCAAGTCTCCCATCTGGGACATTGCAAAGTTGTCCTTTGCTGCCCCCAGAATGCCCAGATGATGCCTATTCTGCCAGTGGGTCCTGTCCAGGCCCAGAAGTGACAGATCATTGGTGCTTGTGGCTGGAGAGGCTGCATTACAACCAAAGCCATTTGAGCCAGCTCAAGGTTTAGTCCCTCTAGTTTGGATTCGTGTGGCAGCTCTGCTGCACAGCTGTTTTGTGCCAGCAGCCCCCATTTTCAGCAGGGCTGCCTAGGCCCCAAGCCGTGCCCAACCTTGCTCTGGCAGCTCCCCTCTCATTGGCCTCCCCACTAGCCACCCACCCAGTGGTGATGGCCCCACTGCAGTCTGTCTGCCATGGTGGGGAAGGGTGGTGAGGGGCCCAAGGCCATGCAGGAGCCAGAAGCAGGGCCTTGGTGAATGTAGGCAGGATGGGAGGAGGGGGAGGCATCTGCTCTGAGAAGTGTCAGACCTCCCTGGGGCTTACATGAAGGACTTGCGTAGTGTTTGTAGCGCGTTGACCAGTTTCCCAGGGCGTGTGGGCAGCCATGGCTGGGCACGGGGACTTGGCAGGCAGAGTCTTCCATGCAGACTTTACATCAGTACCTGTATTTGTGGGGGTTGTTTCTAAAGCCCTCTGCTGTGCATCCATTGGACACCTCTCCCTTTACTCAGTGGAGTGGCCTCCCTTGCCAACAGCAGTTTTGGACAGTCATTTTCTGTTCTGCGCTGGTTCCTGGGCTGCAACACCCAGCAAAAAACAGTTCCCACCTGCCTCTCCTGTAGCCAGCTGTCAGCTGGCCAAAGGAGAGTGGTTGTGGCTGTGAGCCACACCAGCCTACCCCAGCAGCTTGGCCAAAGGCCTCTGACTAGTGGTGTGCCTGAGGGCAAGCATGAGTTTGAAGCATATGGAATATGGGTGGACAGAGAAATCGCAAAGCCTCAGGCTCTTCATTTTCACGCAGAATCACACACACAATCACAGCATGGTTTGGGCTGGAAGGGACCTCTGGAGGCCATCTTCTTCAACTCCCTGCTCAAGCAGGGCCACCTAGAGACGGTTGCCCAGGACCATGAGCAGACAGCTTTTTAATATCTCCAAGGATGGGGACTCTATAACCTCCTTGGGCAACCTCTGCCAGTGCTTGGTCACCCTCACAGTAAAAAAAGCATTTCAGAGGGAACCTCCTGTGATTCGATATGTGTCCATTGCCTCTGGTCCTGTCACTGAAAAGAGCCTGTCTCCATCCTCTTCGCTGAACTGTCCCAGCTCTCTGAGCCTTTCCTCATACATCAGATGCTCCAGGCCCTCATCATCTTTGTGGTCTTTTGCTGGGCTTTCTCCAGTAGCTCCATATATATTTTACTTGGCCTCTGGAATTAATGCAGGCTCATTCAGTGTTCAGTCTTCCGGGGTTATTTCCATCCTGACCACTTGTATGTGTCTTCATTTGAAGTTGCATTTGTGGCCCAAAGGAAGGAGTGCAGAGCAGCCTGTCCCCTAAGGACATGATGGCTGGGGAATATGCTATGAAATCTGACCCTCGTGTGAGTGCTTTCAGGTCTAGAAATCACATATACAGACCTAATGGTGCCTGCAGCTGGGGCCAGAGGACCAGTCTCTGTCCTTTCTTTGACCTGGAAAACCCCAGCAACCAGCAGGTACATGGAGCAAGTCTTCTTTCTTGAGGTTCATGTACTTTCTTAGCAGCCTGCAAAGAGAAAAAAAAACCTCAAACCCTGACTGAAAGACTCTGCTGTGTTAACAGCACTGTCTAATGAGCAGGTTTCAAAACAAAGATGATGCCCAGCCCAGACCTAAGGACCCTCCCACAAAGTTGTAGAAACTGCTATCAAAGAGCTCATTTTTGGATTAGGAAACTTAGATATCCAAGTTTATTCCGGCATTTTAAAAGCCTCCCCCATCCTCAAAACTGAGGCCGTCCTAACTGTTTTCCGAGGGCCTGTTTTATATTTCTGAAGTCTTCCTAGTGTCTTCACTGAGAGCCAGATCAAACTCTGAACTCTCTAAAGTTACTCTCTCATCTGTACAGTATTTACAGTCAGAGTGTGTTGCATCATTTTGGGCCCATCATACGAAGGACAGATTAATACTCAAGTGCAGGATGAGTCTTTTCATTGGCAAGGCAGCAAACATGGAGCTTTTTTATAAAAAGTGGCTGCTTGTGTTGTTTCTTTTTTTGGTTAGGAAGATGATGTCGATATCGAGCGCCGATTCTTGAATTTTCTCCTGCATCTCTAGATATTTGTAGAGCTAAACCATAAATGCCTCTGCTTCCCAATGATTAACTGTTGAAATAAAACACTGTCGCCTTGCTCAGCTTTTAACATTGGTGCTGTGAATTCATCTGGAGACACTGCAACGAGCATTTAAACCTGTCTCCCTCAGCATAATGTACCCAATGCTCTTGCTCCAGTTCTCTGCATTTGGCTCTCCCCTTGCTGCTTTCTCACTGTGAGGGAAACTGGGGCTTTCTTCCATCTCTTGTCATTTAGATTGCTAGGCACATACCTACAAAAATATTTTCCACTTTTTTTCCTAAGGCTCTTGCTTTGGCATTTCTCAGTCACACCCTGCAGAGACACCTAAAAGGAAAAAAACCCAGTACCTGGATGTTAGCTTGTGCAGTGCATCTAATTAAACCCTGCATAATGGCAAAAAAACCCTCCTGCCATTTAAGATTTTCCCCACAGCATTATGCATCCTCTTAATTAAGAGCAGAAGCTAAGTGATACCTATTTTATTCCCCCTTGCTTCCAATTAGTCACCCATTGATCGTTACCGACTCAACCACTGACAATTAACAGAGCCCCCCACTCTCTGCAGCACCGGGATGTGTATTCCTTCAGAAATGTCATGTCTCGAGCAACGCGAGGGGAGCTGTGTGGGCAAGTAACGGGGAGAGAGGTGGGGGGAAGGGGAGGAGAAGGCCACCCAAGTGGAACAAAAGGCGTGTAGCATATGCAAATGTTCAGCACGCGGTGTGTGTTTTATACATCGGATGTATGTGAGGTCAGATACAGAGCTCAGCTGGCGGCTGCGCTGTTTTTGGGAGGCATGGGAATCTGAGGGAGCGCTTGAGCTCTTGGGTGTTCACATGTACCTAGTCCTCTGTCTTTAAGATGCAGAGCTCTGCATCTGCATCTGCATCCTGATTTGGCTCTTTGCCACTGCTTTTTTAGGAGAGGAGGAGTAAGTATCTGCTTCTCTGTCATCACCAGGGCTGGGAACTGCGGGCTGTATCAACACAGCTCCCGCCAACTCACCCCAAGACCCAGTTGCAGCTACATGCAGTCATGCCTAAGCTGCTGCCAATGGCCAGGCATGTGGCAGCTCCAGGAGCCAAGAGGGCCTCCAGGGAAGCCACAGGCCCCTTCTTCATCACCACTCCCCTCTGTGAGCCTGGCCAGGAGGGACGTGCTGGGATCACCGCACCCCCTTCCCAACACCAGGGACCCTTCTTGTGTGAGTGGCAACTTCTAGCTGAGGAAATCCAGCAGTGTAGCGGGGCTGGAAGGCAGCCCAGAGTCTGAACTGCACAGGGGATGCCTGGGCTTTTGGGCAGGCCTCAGCAAGAGGGTGAGCCCTAGGGTCAGCGACTAAGGCTACAAACATGGTCGGAAAGTTTCCCTGCATCCTTTTTTTTTCTTTTTCCAGATGAAAGTCCATCCATCACAGGGCTCAGGGATTTTGTGTGAAGCTGTGACAATAAGTAGCTGAGCAAACTTCACAAGACTCAGGTTGTGGGGGCTTAGCAACAAATGCTAATGCACAAAAAAAGCTAACTGGAGCCTTTGGCAAGCTCTAGCTCATCATAGAGGAAGGAGATAATCTCATTTCACTGCTCTTTGCCCTTTTAGCTATTCACCAAGCTTAAAGCTGAGTTATTCCCAACAATGAGCTGAACAATTAAACTCCCATCTGGCCTGGTCAGGCAGATACAACACTTGCCCTCCAGTCACAGGCACACCAGCCCTGAGATTTCCCATTTTGAACACACTGGCCCCCTAACAGAGAAGATACTTGCGCTTGGTAAGAGAAACTGCAGTTCAGGCTCCTCAGCCTGCTCTAATCTATTCCTCTAGATCCCTGGGCACAGCCAAACACGGGTGCTGGGTGCATGGCTGCTGCTGCAACCTTTGGACCTCCCTGTACATGACATGGTACTCTGCCTACCAGGTAATCACCTGTTTTTCCTGGGAGGGCACTCTTCTCCACTTTCAGCCCTCTGGAGTACTCACCCCAAGCTGCAGTCAAGCACTCAGGAGAAAGGTTTTCTCTCCCCAATTTTGAAACCAGCTGCAGGTTGCTCTTTGCAGTTGCCAGAGACCCACAACATCACCAGGCTGTGGCAGCGGCATTTACTGCTATCTACTCCTCTTCTGGCCTAGGAATAGGGATCATAACTGATCACATTGTAGGGGCCAGGAGAAACACTAAAAAAAGGAAAAAAAGAGAAGCTCTTTTGTTGTTAACACCATTCTGTCCTCTAATCTACTCACGTCCTGGTCGTACATTCTCATTAAGCATTCAGCTCCAGGGGAGGAATACGAAGAGATGGATTGATGTTGGTGTAGGTATGGATGTTTTTGTGTGTGGATTGCATTTTGATATATATACACATACACATAAGAACAGTGTCTGTATTAAAAGTCAACAGAAAAAGATCTCAGAGACTTAAACGAAGAGAGCGTTTCCCCTCTCACACAAAATGAATCTCAGTCACCTGGCTTTAGCTGTCAAGAGATTCTCTCAACAAATTCAGAAGCATTGGGAGGGGCAGACTGACACCCTATGCCACTGGCATCCTGGCATCCCTTTTCTGCCTAAAGGACACTGGTTGAGGTTTGGTCTGTGCAAGAAAATCCAAAACTGACATGCCCTCTTCTTCAGTTAAGATGTCAGGGAATGCTGCCCCAATTCAGAGGAGCCCCTTCAGTCATAACATTTCCCTCTGCATGAGTCACAGGAAATTATAATCGCTGCTTACCGAGATTGCAGAAGACAATGAGATTTCAGAGCTACAAACAGACTTAAATTATTCTTGAAAGACAGACAGACCCTCAAACTGTCACGATTGGAGAAAATAAATATCCTTTTGTCTGCACTGCTGGTGGCAATTTCCCATTAGACAGGAAAAGCCTTCTTTGATGAATGAATATTGTCTACACATTAGAAGTGGAGCTACTGTGTATCTCCTAATAGCTCTCGCATGCTTGGGTTCGGGCCTCATGTGAGGCCCTGAAACCCCTCGGGTACAATGTGGTGGCATTCATTAGTGTACTGCATTTTTTTATTGCAGAATGTGAGAAAAGGCTGGAGCATGTTAAAATAAATCTGAGCAAGTTCCCACTCACCTTGAAGTTATATGGCAAGGTCAAATACATCTAGCAATCCCCCTTCTCGGTCTGCAGGTGGTCCTTTCCAGGCTAGAGGCTTCCGGAGAGACGCTTGCACTGGAGACGAGATTTCCCACTTATGATTAGTCTTGTCACTTCAGCAGTTAATCACTTTTCTGTTTTGTATTTACTTTGCTTTTCCACAGCGGTGATTAAATCAAAACCAGAGCGTCAGATAGAACTAAGTCAAACACTGTTTGCGGAAGTCAAAGGATGTCATTTTGGTGCCTTTGATACGGTTTTGAAGACCCACCACATCTCACATCATTTCCTCCCCGCAGAAACACGCTAACAGGCATTAATCGTACCAACGGTCCCTTCTGCAGTAGCGGTGCTTTTCCACCTGTCATTTTTCCTGGGACTGATACAGGATTAAGGTTGGCCTAGAGATGCCTGGGTCACCCCACAGAGTCCTTTCAGTTGCTGGGAGATGGCATTTTTTGGAACTTTGCCACTACACCATGGGCTGGTTTGGAGTCAGCTTCCAGCCGATTGTTTTTACTTGGATAAGATTTATTTAGCCTGGCATTAACAAAAAATTATTGGAGAGAACAGGAGAACTTCAAACCAACAATTCAACCTCTGCAGTCACCACGCAGCTACTTGTGGTGGATACACAATGCTTAAGAGAAGGTTTTTATGAACTGATAGCAAAAATGCTAAGAACCTTGTTTAAATTTTTGCTAATGTTTTTATTTGAGAGATTAAAAAACCCAAACAACAAAACTCCCAACATTAAGAAAAAGAAGCAGAAGAGCTACCGATGAGGAATGGTCTGGATTTGCCACCCAAGGGCGGCACCAGTCTGCACACAAGCCAGCTGCAGGCAGAGATGCGGCAGAGACCAACATGGTACTCACAGACCGAATGCAATACAAGAAACAGCAAACCCAAGAGTCAGAAATAAAGGCCATAAAACCCCAACAACGCCCCATCTGAGTCTTGCTTCCAACGAGAAACACAGGCAAAACCAACGGCTTAGGCTCACCCCGCATTAAAGATGGAAACTGCGCCTAAGCGTGTGCCGCAGCGAAGGCTGCTAAGGAGCTTGGCAGAGCAACCGCGCTCGGGCTGCCCGGCACGGGGCTCAGTACGTGACATTTTGGCTTCACCAGCCCGCTGGGTTGCTACGGAGTCCTCAGGTCAGTGGATGATGTTTTTAAGGCAGGGGGGCAGCTGTGGGAAAAAAGAGGACCACGACTCGCTTCGTAAGTACTAAGAGGAAACTGAAAGTCCAGCAGGAACGATGGCCTCTTCAGTACTCCACAGCTACAGGTACAGCAACATTGAGTATATCATGTACATAACATTACTTATAGACTCTACATGTAAAACGTTAACCGCTTTATCATGGAAACCTGGTAACAAGCGACATTGCCATATAAATTCACACTTCAAGAAAGGCTAAGTGTGGAAGCCTACTTTGAAAGTATTAAAACCACGATGACAGTTTGTTCTCTGACTCTCAATCCGTTATTGGGTTAGTTTTCAGGAACCGAAAATTTCTCTTTAGAAAAACGTGTGAATATTCGAAATACGAATTCACCATCTAAGTATTAAATAATATAAAAAATAAAGTAAAATGAAATTCAACTGTCTGGAAGCCTTACTTGATTGCCATATTTCAAAGCAGTGACAGCAATAGAAGGCATAGAAAATCTTTTCCTGCAACACTTGTAAAAGTATTCACGTTGAATGCAACAGAACTATTAAAGAATAAACTGCTAATAGAACAGAGAAATGAGAGACTGGCTGTGCATTCAACCACCTTCCTTACAGTTGAACTGCAGCTGTTTCAAAACATATTGAGGTCGTAATTTGGAAAATTCTGTCCCGTAGGTAACTGGTCTGCATGCTCCTAGGAAATATGATGCCCCAAATGGCATAACACCCCTTCTTGAAAAGTTTTTATCTCATCTCCGCCATTATATCCACAGTTTAAACAAAAGAACAACTATCCAAATGTAAAATGCTCTTTTTTTTTTTAATTACTAAATTAAGAAAGTTAAACAGTTTTAAAATGTAAACTTGCAAATAAACCATAACAAAATGTAATTAAGACTTTAAAATTTGCAACTCAGTATTAAAAACTCAATAGAAGTAGAAAGGATTTTTTTTTTCTTTTTCTTTTTTTTTTTCCTTTTTTTCTTTTCTCTTTTTTTTTTTTTTTTTGGTTAAACGTAAGTAATTCGAGGCTGGTACAGACAACTGAAAAGGTAATACTTTGTTCTGTGCATCCCCCATGAAATGTAAAGAAGTGCATAGTAATTCCACTGGAGAACTTGCAGACACAGAGAAAAGTAATTTCATTAGCAGTACAGGACATTTAACACACTTATTTTACAATGGGAAAATGTTACACAGAAAACAGAAAAATCCCAGTTGCGTGACCAACAGTTTAGCGGGTGGAGGTGGCTAAAATGCTGTGACTTTGAGACCATCTGAATGTGGTTACACTGTTTAATCAATCTGTTTTGAAACATTTCAGTATACATGTTTCGATACAAGAAGTCCTTGCGGGTTCAATTTTCCAGTTCCAGCGGCGGCGGTGGCGTTTTCCTTGCTTTAAATACGTCCGCTTTAATTTCAAGGAGGAATCATCACACACTTGTCAAACATTGGAAACACTACTGTAAATACAGCCCATGATTCCTGAAAGAGCAAAGTTACAACCATCTACAGGTACATAATCATAAACAAAACAAAACAAAAACAAAAGTGCAATCCAATTTTAAAAAAATCATGCTTGGCAAAAGCCAAAAAATTCGATCACTGGCTCTCAGAATCCCACCAGTGTTTTCAGGTCTGCAGTAAAATTATCGCTTTCTGGGTACTGCTGCAGCTGGAGCCATTCCATTCTGAATGAGTTTCCCCTGCAATAGCACCCATATACTGTATGTACAGGTATGTATATATATTATATATATTTTATATATAAAAAAAGCAAAAAAACAAACACCTGTCCTGATTTTTTTTTTGTTTGTTTTCCTTTTATTTATTTGTTAAAACATGAAAAAAAATGTTTTAGACAAAGAGGCCACTTCTGGAAAATAATACTTTTAGTTGAATCAGGAGAAGACTAGTTAAAATCACATAGGTTTTTGCATTTTAAAAAAAGGAAAGCACTAGGATCAGTTATTGGCACTGAGTTACTATTTACAATGAACAGAGGTTTTGCAGTTTACATAACATCAATACAATGCAGTTTTGGAGTCTTTGATTCAGAAAAAAAAAAAAAGCAAGTGTTTTTTTTTCTCCTTTTCATCCAGGACATTCAGATTATTAGGACAAGTGGTCAGAGGGAAGGGCTGCAGAAAAAGTTCCCAGCTTCAGCCCCTCCTGTGCATGGTGGTGCTGGAAGAAGATGCTGCACTCTGGAGAAAGCCGATCACGGAGCTGGAAGTTGAAGGGCAGGTGGGGAAAGGGCTGAGAAACACCTGGTAATTTGTGACAGTGTCTGGAGACCAGGTGTTTACAGGTTGTCGCCGGGCTGGTACTGGGGTTCTGTTGCAGTGAAGTAGTCTTCAAGGAAACCCTGCAAATATTCAAAAGTTGGACGCTCCTCTGGGTCTTTTTTCCAGCAGTGGATCATAAGCTCGTGCAAGGAGATGGGACAGTCCTGAGGACATGGCATCCGATAACCACGTTCTACTTGCTCCAAGACTTCACGGTTATTCATGCCTGGAAAGGGCAGACAAATCCACACTGTTAAACTACAGGAAAATGAACCTGAGTGTAACTGTATCTAGAATACGTGTGGGTTTCTTCATTGTACCGATTTCTTTGGGTTCAGACAAGAGAAACAAAGCCACCCCAATGTCCTGTTTCAGCTCTTCATCTACTGCAAGGTAACCTGGATTATTTCCTTAGAGGGTTTTGGGATCCAATGATGAGCAAATCACTGCTCCCATTGCTACTCTTTTGCTTACTCACAATGGGCAGGATTTGGTTCTGCCCTCCCCAACAGCAGCAAAGTGGTTAAGGAAAATAAATGCATTAAAACAAATGCTAATAATACAAATTCCAGAAATTGAGATGGATTTCTGAGGCCCTCCCACTGAGCGTGGGCCTTTCTTGCAGTGCTCTGTGAGATCACGCTGCAGAGACTTCAGGACAAGCTCTGCTGCTTCAGGCTGCCGGGGATGTCTGGCAGTGTTACCTTCAATATCAGTTCAGAAGCTTAGTGCCACTGCTGATCGGCACTCCCTCAATCTGTGCTGGGCAGTATTGTTTCTACCATCTTCCACTGTTCCAGCCCAACCCAGAAGAGAACAACGCTGCTCAGAAGACAAGGCAAGTGCCAGCAAAACAGCTGCACCACAGAAGCACAGCTCTCTTTCAAAACAGGTAAAGGATTTGTATTACCAGCTTTTTAACATTGCCAAAGGTTAAGGCTGGCACCACAGGCCAGTGCATCACAGAAAGCAGGCATGCTGACCACAAGCTCCATGGCTCTCCAGTTGGCAAGCCCTGCCCTAGTCCTCTGCTGAAATATATTGCAGGCTTCACTCCCTTGACTTAATGGATCCTGCCAAACTGCTCCACAGGAGAACTTGTAGGGATACTTAAGTTCCTCCATGACCAAGTCCTGAAACCAGCACCTTGATGTTGCTCTTTCTGTTAGCTTATCCACCCCTGTCTTCCATGACACTATCCTTCCCCTGGTCTTCTCCCCTCCCTTCTTTCAGGGCATCCCTTTAAAGAATGTTCTTGTCCCACCTTCAGGACCCAGGGGATTGTCTCTACCTCATATTTTTGGTAAGCTCATTTGTGAGAAATAATTCAAACACCTTCTTCAATACAGATTCATTTGTTTACACTACACCTTGACTAGTGGGAATAATATCCTTACACTGCATAGTATTTAGGCTGGCAACTAAGCTGTATCCTTGGATTTGGTCTTTACTTTGTGTCCTCACATCCTGCCTGTGTTTAATTCTTAAGGACGTTTTGAAAGAAGCATCTGCAAAATTTTATTAGGATTACAAAACACCTTTTCCTCTTATCTTGACAGGGTAATTTCCTCCTGCTGATACCCATTTGCAGTGTCCTTGCAAGAATCACTTTACCAGCCTGTAAATGTAACCACATCTTGCATGCTCTTGTCACTTGCTCCTTGTTGCTCACTATGTACGGTACCAGCTGCTTGTCTTCACTCTCAAAGCCTCACACAGGCTGCCCACGGGCATTTAGGCTCTCATTTGGCCATGTCCTAGTCGAATCACAGTTCTGGTTAGGTTACTGCAGTGCCTTCAATCTTCAAACAAGCACTCATGAGCTGGTTCTTATGCTGCCTGTTGTGAATGGAGGAACCTCCCCAGAAAACTGCCTCATCCTGCTACAAACCTGAAAGGTGACTATGAGAAAGCTGGGGAAGAACTGGTCACGAGGGCACGTAGCAATAGGACAAGGGGTAACAGTTTTAAATTAGAAAAGGGAGATTTAGGTTGGATATTAGGAAAAAGTTCTTCAATATGAGGGTGGTGGATCACTGGAAGAGGCTGCTCAGAGACGTAGTAGAGGCCCCGTCCCTGGTGATATTCAAGGTCGGGCTTGGGGCTCTGAGTGACCTGATCTAGTGAAGATGTCCCTGCTTACTGCAGGGGGGTTGGGATAGATGACCTCTAAAGGTCCCTTCCAACCTCTATGGTTCTATGATTCTAAACCTCTCCTTACTGTTCAGTAACAATTGCAAAAAGAAAAGTCAGGTTACAGATTGGAGGTATTTCCTAACTTGCAGTCCAATGCTTTAGTATTGGTTTCTAGTGTTTGCTTTATCACCTGCATCCATCCATTGTATTTTTGGTGTTAGAGGTTTATGAGAGACAGCAAACACTCTGTATGGCACCTGAAGTGGTCTGTGGTTAGGAGTCCACAGAGTGATGAAAACAGAGTAATAACAGTCCGCTGCAGACATCAGATTCTGCACTGTTAAGAGTTAGTCAAGAGTCTCCTGTACTGTTGACTCCAAGCTGATGTTGTTAGGTCACACAGGCTCACAACAAGCTAGAAAAGCTTGTAACATGCTAAACAAACGTTTGGGTGTTCCTCATTATCTGAAAAGAACATTTTTCAAACTCATTTTACTTTCTTATTAAATTACACATCAATGCCAGTGATCTGCTAGTCCTCACCAACCCAACCCTCCTGGCCTTGCTGTTTCCAAGAGGCTGTAAGGAAAAGAAACAGGCATTTTGCTCACGTCGTGTTCTCAATATTAGTTTTTGTGATTTGTGTCTTGATCAAAAATCTGCACTCTCTTTTCATATCCACACCTTTGAATCAGCTGAATAACCTCATCTTTTGGGGTAAGAACTTCCTCTACACATTAAAGACTATGGAAATAAGTGTTAACAGTAACTCATCTATTGTATATACCTAAACCACAAACTAACTGCATTCTTTGCTCTTATTTTGGCAGTACTGGCAGTGCCCCTTTAAGTACAACATGAGTGGAAGCAACAGCAGCAGAAAGCTCCTTCTCAGCTCATTTGTTATTCTAAGATATCCAATGTTTTGTATTTTTATCCAGTGCGTTACTACTCAGTGCTGCAAAGCAGACTCTGAAACTTGATAACCAACTGGATGCTGGAAGAAAAACCCCAAGGAGAGGGGTGGGGGGGAGGAATAACATAAACAGCTCTTCACTTCCCTTTAAAAAAAAAGAAAGAAAAAAGAAAAGAGATAGCAAAAAAGAACATGAAAGAGCCATCAGTGTCTAAACTTGTAGTTCTTTTTTGTCCCTGGAAAGCCAGTCGAGCTGGGTTTTCTCATCACGGTATAATCCAGGGAAATGCCCTTCCTTTCCTTTCTCCTCCCTCCCAGTAAAACCCAGATATGAAGCTAAACCAAATAATCCTCATGTTCCTTGCTGGAATTCAGACATGCAGCAAGGGCTGCAGCACCTAGGGTTTGCCAAAGAAATCCTGTTGGTTTTGATTTAAACAAAAGACTCTCCACTGCTTTTTTTTCTTTTCAAAAATTGACTGGATTATTTAGCCAGACTTCTAAAAATAGCTGTGTTTCAGGTATACTTTTTAACCTCTTAAAAGGCCTATTTATGTTTACAAACCTATTATCTAGATTCGCTTACCTTATCTTACAACTTTTAGTGTTTCTCCTTTGATAGCAGGAGCTTGTTGTATCTTCTAACACCACAGAGAGAATATTTGAGCAGTCTGTACAACTCTTTTTTTTCCTAATGAATACCCAAGAGTTTCAACTCTTTTAGTAAATAATAAATGAAATTCTGCTTGCAGTACGCTTCTAGACTGCTGAAAAGTTTATCCTAAAATCCTTAAATCTGTGGAGTAAAATACCCAGCAATATTCAACTACAGCTATTTCATCTGCTTGAAAAATCAGCTTGTGCTCATGATGTTTCTAGAATTACCATTTGGACCAAGAAGGAAACATCCAATTTCCCAAGGATGGCTTTTCCATTAGCTTTTTATTGCTTGAGAAGACCAGACATGAAATAACTTCCAACCATCCAACTTTATTAGTGAAACCTCCAGTAATCTCAGGATGCCACAGGAATATGGCTACTTTAATACTCAACAGAATAAAAATCTCTATGAACTGTGGGCAGAAAGGCGATGCTGCTTGGCTTCTCCAAGAAAAGCTGCAGCAGTAAGAGTTACTGTGACATAAAAGAAGATGTGAATTTCCAGTTGCTGCTAAAGAAAATGCTGGGAAGTGCTTTGGAGTGCTCTCGGGAGCTTGATTAGATGGGCACAGCAAATGTGCAAATAGCACAGATCTGGGCAGCACTGCTTTTCCAGAAGACTGGAAACCTTACTGTAACTAGGCAGCACCCCCACATCCAAAGCTAATCAGCTATATAGGTTACATTGGGCAGTGTGAAGTCCAGTGAGGTCAGTGATGGTTTTGGGGCACTTTATTCTTGCTTTCTTTAGTTGGACTGAGGATTATGCTCCTTCAAGACTCACTGCATACTTTCAGACCAATGATCAAACTAATGCAGACACCGATGCTTAAAAGTAGGACTCTTAAAACACCAGCTCAGCTGCTGCCCATCTGCAGAGACCCATTATTTCAGATTCCCCAAGAGCTCGCAACTGCCCCTCTGCTCACATTCAGAGGTTCCTCAGATGTGGACATGTTGGCCCTTCTTGGGAAGGTAAAACTGTGTAGCTGTGCAGAGGGGCTGGATCATGTTGGCACTCAGGGCATGCTCTCAAAAGAGGAGACAGGTGAATTTTGGAGTTTTGTTCAGTTTGGTGTAGAAGCACAATTTCTAGCTTCCACGGACAGCCTCAAAGAAAAGCCAGAGGTGAGGGCTCAGGGATGGGATATGGGACTTAGGAAGGGAGATTATTCCACGTGCAGGCACAATAGTGCACTGAATGGAATGGGAAAGCTGCTCCTAAAGGAAGGTATCATTTGAAGCACAATGCTGTTCTTACTGAGTCCAGTATGAACCTGGTTATTTCTGTGCAAAAGTAGTAACAACTTTTAAAAATAAAAAGTCATATGACTTTGTTTAGAAATTAGGGCCTGAAAACCCCCAACAACTCCTCCTCCTCAAATCACGCACAAAAATAGGCTATCAATCTCTGTTGGATGGTTTTGAACACAGAATCATAGAATCATAGAATGGCAAGGGTTGGAAGTGACCTTGAGGATCATAAAGCTCCAACCCCCCTGCCACAGACAGGGCCACCAACCTCAGGCCTGGATCTACACAAGGTTGCCCAGGGCCCCATCCAACCTGGCCTTGAACACTTCCAAGGATGGGGCATCCACCACCTCTCTGGGCAGCCTGTTCCAGGACCTCACCACTCTTTCTGTAAAAAACTTCTCCCTAATATCCAATCTAAACCTTCCCTCCTTCAGCTTTAATCCATTCCCCCTTGTCCTGCCATTATCTGCCCTTTTAAAAAGTTGATTCCCCTCCTGTTTGTATGCTCCCTTCAGGTACTGGCAGGCTGCAATGAGGTCCCCCCGCAGCCTTCTCTTCTCCAGGCTGAACAAGCCCAGCTCCCTCAGCCTCTCCTTGTAGGGCAGGTGCTCCAGCCCTCTAATCATCCTTGTGGCCTTCCTCTGAACCCTCTCCAACAGTTCTACATCCTTCTTGTATTGGGCTTTGGTTTGGTTTTGTTCTTAAAATAAGAGATGCTTGGTATAAGAGATGCAACTTTGAGCTCCAGTATTTGTGAGTGGAGCTCTCCTTCTTACAAAGAAACCCACCTGAGCTTATCTGTGCTGAATACGCATCTCTCTCAACTCCTTACCTACCAGCCACGATGACGGCACACACACATGTGCTGGCCCACTCAGTCCCAGCCTTGGGCAGCGTACCATGTGCTCTCTGGCACTGGTGGCCCAGCTTCCCCAAAAAATGAGGAGGCTGAACACGGCTCCTTCAGGACTGAAGAGCTGCTTGAAACCCAAACGCTGGCCAGAGACAGCTATGGGATGTCTGTCACACTAGACACAAAATGATGTGACGAGTGCAGCTGAAAGCAGAAGGGGTAAGTTCAGAGGTGCTTGTTTTGTGCAGCTGAGATTTTTGCCTATCCAAAAGGCAACATGTAAAAAACCCCCAAATTCTATGACTACTGCTTAAAAAATGTGGTCTTCTACTCTTAAACTCCATTAAAAACCTCAAAACTAAGATCCAAAGGGAATTTGTGAAAGAGATGCTGAAAAAGTTCACCTAAGCAGACTATTTTTTAAACTTCCCCCGTTGTAATAGCGGAAATAGGACCTAATGCCCAGAAAGACTCTGAAAGTTGCTTATTTCAATCTGCTGCCTTGTGAAAAGACTGGGAAAGCATTAGGGAAGGCTACACAAAGCACTGAGAAACTCATTACCAGAGCTGCCCATTACATCTATTGACAGAGAAACAGGCTCCGTTGAAGGATGAAGGTAAGGACACCTGTCAAAAAGCCAGTCTTGCTTGTGGGAGCTATAGGGTCTGGGCTTGATTATGAACTCTAGCCTGATCTTCATCTCTGCCAGCAAAACCTTTGCTGCTCACATGTCATGCCACTGCTCCAGCCTCCCTTCCAAAATGGGGCATCAGGACAGGAACTGTTTGAAATCTGGAGGGGACAATGAAGGCCAAGTCCTTTCCCATACTGTCTCTCCCCTCCTATATACTACCTGCCGCCTTCTGTCCTCATGGTTCTCCCTCCTTCTACACAAACCTAAAACAATTACTGGTTGTTCGAGGCATAGAGTACCATGCTCTGTGGGCACAGTTGCCACTGCAGGACTGGGGTGTGTGCTATGAATAACCTCTCCAGGTACCAAGATCTTGTCAAGCAAGAGAGCAATGCCTTTACTTGATGGCCTCTCCCTGCTCCCCCTGGCCTGCTACAAGCTGTAAGAAGGAACATCAGGACAACATGCCCACAACTATTTCAAAACCTGGGTATTACAGCAGAGTGACAGCTCCATGACCCTTTTTGTTTCAAGGCTGACTCTTCCCAGAGCTTGCAAATCCAGATGTCTTGGGTGCCCAAGTTCGTTGTCAGCGCCTACAAACTGCATTCTCTCACCTATAAGTTGCCTACTTGTGTGAGGAGGGCTGAGTCTTTTCTCTCAGGGTATTTAATGTCCCATCTTTTCCTCCTCACACAAACCATGTCATAATAGTAGGAAAAGCCCTATGGGTGCATCTGAGCCCTACTCCCTGCCCCAAACAGGGACCTGAATTCGTGAAGCTCTATCCTTCAGGAAGTCCTTCCTCTCCCCACCATGAAGCAGGAGATGGATGAACCTTTCTATGTTAGGGTGCAAAATGGAGTCTCTTCTGATGAGCTCAGGAAGTTTTTGTCAACTTGGGACATCTGAGCCTTCTTTTCAACCCATATGCAAAGACAGACCCTTCTGGAAGGGCCTCAGTTCCCCTCCCCTCAGCCTGCAAAAGCATTCTCAGTTAGGATCCGGGGAATAGGACCACACTGAAATCTCTAAAGACTTTGGAAATTCAGGTTTAAAATAGAGGCTGCCCTTACATAAAACTGACAGAGAGGGAAGTGATGGTGACGATGAGAATGGTTGGGGGCTCCTGGCTGAGCAGGGTGCGAGTCCTGGTGGGGAGGAAGGGCCCTGGCGTGGAGCTCGGGCAACACATAACTGAGGTGCTACATGGCCATCCAAAAATTGCTGACTCTGTGATATGTAACAAACACAAAGTTGCTTTCAGCTACTTGATATCTTCCTAATGTGGGTGGGGGAGAGTGAGACAGACAGACTTGCAGTGTCTGAGGGCTTTATGTACTGAGGGATGAAAGGGGTGGGCAGAGCTTTAAGAGGAGAGACGCTGCTCGTTGTCTTTGATGTGTTTAAACTGCCACATAATAAAACTGTCTGCATTTTCAGGACACAGACCATGGCTTAGATTTCTGTCACGGGTCCTAGAAGAACTTAGGTATTGCAGGCACTTAAATGCACATCCAGTGGCCTCTTCTTCCTTCAGGGAGAGAAATGAACACTTGGAAAGTGCAGACATCCTCTGCTGCCATGGTCAACATTATGTTCAGTTACAAACTTGTGAGTTAACAGGGGGCATAGATGGAAATGTTGGCCTAGAACAGTCTTGATCCCATGTGGCTGTTTGTGTGTCTGTGGTCATGCATGTGATAAGAGAGAAGGGTGGTCACTGAACATCACTGCCCCACCAGTGTGGAGCTCAGGGAAAAAATTTCACTTTAACTCTGCCCTGGCTGGTGAGAGCCCCCATGCACCCATTCTGCTGGTAGTGACTAGGAATTTCCTCTTCCTGCAGCCCAGTGAGGAGCAGATCATTGCCCACCCTCCCTCTGGGAGAAGCAGCACTATCAGCTGAGTCTTACTCATCTACTTTCTGCCTTCAACCTTTGCACCCCATGCCACGTCTGCATCTAGCCCTCACTAAGCCTGTGGAAATCATGGCTCTCCCATGCCACTGCCAGTAATCTTCCTCGAAAGAAGACCTTTGTACCAGCTACTGATGGCAACACCCACTCTTCTTTAATAGCATGGGGAAGTGCTGGGCAGAGGGACTCATCCATCCCACAGAAACACGTCATCCCACTTTCTGCTACCTCATTCTGTTGTCGCAGTCAACAGTTTTGCTAAGCTGATCCCTGTTAATCATGCCAAAATTCACTGCTTATCACAACAGGCCTTCCAGTCCTCAAATCCCCTCCTCAAACATCAGCTACTGGCTGCGAGGCACTACCAAAGCTGAAATTCCTGGTAAAACTCTGGGAGTTTAGTTTTCCTCAGTCCAGCCTTCTGACATGCCTTGAGACACAGCAGGATAAACTGAACTCCACCTTGATGCTTCTGCTGCTCAATTTGATGTGTGGGTCTGACTGCTCAATCATGGCACAGACTGGAAAACTGGAACTGCTTTAGGGGCAGTTTCCATCAAATCAGCTGCAGTGCACACAGCCATACGGGTGAGTATTTAGAGAGTTTTATTTTTAGAAAAAGAATAAGGATGCAGCTAGGATGTCCTGTTGTTAGTCTCTGTGCTGATAAGAAAATGAAGGGATTAAGTTCTTTTCCCTGAAACACGCTGCTTTCACCTCATCCCTTCCCTCTTCACCTGAATGCCTACTGTCTTCAGGGGGGCAACAGAATGAAAAGCTCTTTCTGCATAGGCAGATCCAATCACCCCTCCTACAAATCTTAATCCATTGGATACTTGGCAGGGTTTCGACAAAGAGCCATGGGGCCTCTGGTTCCCCCATGCAGAGAACCTGGCCCCGCTGTGACCCTGCCAGGAGCTCCGGCCTGCACATTACAGGATTATTTTCTTTCCTTTCCATCCATCTTGGAAGCAAGGATTAAAATTTAAGAATTTATAAAAAAGGAGATTTGGTAGTACCAGACACTCAGACAGTCATGAAACTTTGCAGAAAACCAGAGTGGCAGAATAAACAGAATAACACCACTGTTGGTATCTCACAGTGAATGTGACACTAAGGAGAACTATTTATTCCACACTGCACAGAGCAGGTGTTTTACATTGCTTTCACTATTTGGCTAGAAAGTATATTAATGTATACTAATTGCATCGAGAACAATTACAAACATTAGAAACGAGTATGTTGGATTTTCTGTCCTCTTGACACTTTTATCATGACCATCAAGTAGCAGCTTTCAGTCAGGCCCGTTTCCAAGTGTACACAGGACTTACACAAGAAAACCACCCCCCTTTGAGCCCGGTCAGAATAGATAAACATTCCAATTTAAGCATCGATCTCATTCCCGCTCCCATCCCCAGATGAAGCAGGGCTCAGACTGTTTCCTTACCTGGGTATGGCACTCTCCCTTTTGTTACCAGCTCTGTCAGTAGGATCCCAAAAGACCACACATCTGACTTTATTGTGAACCTTCCATACAATGCCGCTTCCGGCGCAGTCCATTTAATGGGAAACTTTGCACCTGATGGGAGAACAGAGGTGTCCTTTTCAGTACAGAGGCAGAGCCAAAGTACCCATGCACAGGTGACAACACATGCAGGGGGACAGAGCTCCAGGCAGGTGTTAGCAAACAGCTCCATGGAGTACGGGCAGAGGACAGGTGGGTGGAAACATGTAAGGCAGAAGGAAAGACTTAGCAGGGAAGGGGTGGGCTTGCCACAGATCCCGAGAGAAGGCTCAGGCATTCTAATTCAGGTTTGAAGTTTTATAAAAGGAAAAAAAAAAAGAAAAAACCCTCCAATAAATCCAATATAATAGAAATGCTCCCAAAATGGTTTAAACTAACAATTCCCTTTGATATTTGCAGGTCAAACACATTTAGCATGTATGCACAGAAGCGTCACTTATTGGAAATGTACCTCCCGGTTTCCCTGCTCAAGCAGAGTGAAATGCAAAACAAACAAACATGGTAAAAACGTAAATTAAAACCAAACCTAACATTTCATTGGAAACATGCAAGGACTTAAAAATAATACTGCCATTTGAGTTGCTGGGAGTGCAATGATGTCAAGGCACAACTTTGGCCTGTGATTTATAACTTGACAGTGTACATTAAGCTCCTGGCACTGAAAAGCCTGTAGTGTCTTAAATACGTGCAGTTCTAATGTGCTCATCCATCATCAGAGCTTGCAGGAGCCAGTTGTGGTAAGGATGGTAAGATAACAAGCCTTTAAACATTGATTTATTTGCTTTTCCAATCATTTACTGTTTTCTCAGAGAAAAGTATTTTCAGTATGACTTTAAAGAAGTCTTGTGGTAATAATTAACTCGTAGCATGTACGAAAAAATATGCAGGCATTTCCCTGGTGCCTTGTATTAACATACAGGCAAAAAAGAGTTGTGTTGCTTATTGCTGATCCCTAGTGACAAACACTCTTGGATTTGGAAACCGACTGACTTTGACTTCTCACCACCCTCTCATAAAAGTTCCCTCAGCTTTCAGGAGGAGTGTGGAAAGTGTAGCAATGTGGACAAATCACTCTCAGGGAGTGGAGTTACGGGGCTGTTTACAGTTCCCTGCCGGCGTGGTTCTGCGGTCACATCCAGTGCTCGACGGCCCAGATCTTCTGCCGTATGCCGCAGTCCGGCTTTCCCAGAGTACAAAGTAAACATGGTGATTCTCATCTCCTTACTTAGTAAAACATTAGGTGTGCTAGTATATTGTTCAGAAACAAATACGTTTTCCTAGGGAAAATTTGAGTTGCTCAAGGAAGTCCTGCTCTGTGAAAAGATGCAATACAAAATTTGAAAACCCTGATACCTGAAGTTGGGAACTTAAATCTAGTCAAACGTCAACACATCAGTGGTTACATTTGCAAAGGTGACAAGAGGATTTCTGGATGCCTACTCACTTTCAAAAAGATCTGCTGCTTCTGTATTTTCACTAGTTTCCATGCAGGCAGGAGCTAAACTCTGGGTGGTGCTCGGCTTTAGTCTCAATCTCCCTAACCTACACTTCTTCACGGGACCAATCTTACTCTGAAAGATGAAAAATGTACAGAACTTCATCTGCTCTTAAAAACCACCTTTGCTATGATAGCTGAGATCCCTGTGGCAGCCCCCTGCCATCACTTGAGCCTCTGTTCTGGAAGCCGGCCCAGCTTCAGCAGCACCAGCATCCACTTAGGGTTGGCAACGGGCTTTCCCATCCACCAGCAGATCCTGGGGCTGTGCACCCCTTGCTGATCCCCAGACAAATGGCAAGCTGTGCATATCTGGTGGTCATGTTACCTAGGCCTGCAGTGCATGGCTCTAGATGGACTTCTGCAGGCATGCCATGGATACGAGGGCTAACGTCCCTCTGTGCTCTCCTACGTGCAGCTGAGATAGTACACGCACACCATGCCAGCTGAACAAACAGCTCCAGGCTGGCCAGCAGCCCGAAGGCTTGGACGTTGGCTGCTGCTGTGTGAGATAGCCAAGCACAGGGTTTGCTTGCTCGCGCGTTGCACGTGTTTTACTCAACACATTATTTTTCCTCTTTAATCAGCTGTGTTCTTCTGAGAAGCTGAGCCAGACCTGGACTAATTCCCTTGTGCTTCATACCCGGATCCAAAGGTACCAACCACCTACAACTCATCTTTGGAGGAAAGAAATCGCTTCCAACTCCTTTGTGGCTGACTCCCCTGGTATTTTTGCCTTCCTCGTCTACTGCTGGTGTGGCACTGGGAAGTCAGTATGTGGTGCATCGAGGGACCATGGGAAGATAAGAAGCAAGGTAAGTAGGTGAGAAGAGGGGGGCACAATTTCAGCACATCCCTTTTCCTGAGAGCTAGAGCAGTCAAACGCTGTTGGACTGTGATGTGCACTGCTGGAGAAGACAGACAGCCCGTGCTGTGGATTTTCTAATGACGGGACAGCTACTCGTTACACTTCTGTGCCGCCCCTGCTATGGGTGATTCTCCAAATGAAACAACTAATAGAAAAATCCCATGTTCTGCGTTTTGTGCAGTATTTCCTGAACTTTGGTTTGAAGTGATAGATGGGAGGGATAGAGTGATAAAGGAAGGAAAGGCAAGGTTGGCAGAGAGGTCGCTAGCGGATCCCTGCCTCATGGTTTTCTGTCCCTGCAGCAGATGCTGGAGTTAGATGGTCCAAGAAAGCCCACAACCCAGTATGGCAGTGCCATCGGTGACGGGAGAGCAGAGACCACTGAGGACATCCCAGCCTGGCCACCTGCACAGCTGCAGGTACATCACATGCCCTGCCATAGAACAGCTTGTGAGAACTGAGGAGGTGGGGGGTGTGTTTAACAGGGATCCCCTGAGGTCCTGCCTCCCATTTAATGCCTGGCACTGGAGGCACAGGCAGTGCACTTCTGTGGAAACACAAAAATCCCCAAATGTGCTGAGTGCCGCTCTGAAGCCCCCTGGTCACTGCTGCTGCATGAAGTGTTCGCGCAGGCCAGACGCTGGCTCCTGATCGACACGCAGTCTCTGCACTTGCTCTCCTCCCAACACGCTGATTAAAAAACCCACCCACTCCCCCTGCCCAGGCCTCAGCAGCTTATTAAACAAGCTGACTTTGTGCTGCAAACAAATTATAGCAGCAGACCATCAGATAAAAAGCGTATTACTGACAAGCATGCTAATAAATCTGATAAACTGAATCACCCCAGCTGACAAGGTGGCATATCTCCGACTTTGAAGGCAGATTTTACATTGAGGGGTGGAGGGGGGTGGGAGGTGGCGAGGTAAATTCTCTCTTTGCTGGAAGGATTTTTATGACAAACTCGCAGGTCAGTAACTCCATGTGCACAGACCAACCACGCACCACATTCGTTAGGTCAGGACGGCCTGTCTTTGCCCCAAAGTGAGATACTAATCTGCATCTTTTGTCTCTGTCCCTTTCTTGAAACATTTCATCCCAGAGAAAGCCTTTTTTGGGTTTCTGTGCTGCTTGCAAGCACATCAAGCCCAAGCTGCTTGTACAATTTACCATTAGGGCAACTGGCTCTGCCTCCTACTGCTGAGGATTTTTGTGAGGCTTGGCCCTGTTCTTGGGACCTCTGCTCAGGCATTCACACAGTTTATCTCCCAGGAGGATTTCCTTAGGAAAAATCAATCTGTGTCCCTGCCTTAATTCTTCCTCAGCTATAAGCAGGTCGCATGATAAGAAGGAGCAGAGGGGGCTGGGATAATTGAGTGACCTTGACATACAACTCCTTGCATGGTTTCTTCTGAGGCAAATGAAAATCCCTCAGAGCTTTGTTTTCTCAGATCTAAATCTCGATGAAGCAGAAACCTCTGAAATTCGTGCCCTGGAGCCACTGCCAGCTTGATAATGATCCTGTTTCCAGAAATGCTACAAAGCTGCTGCCTCTCCTACCTTAAAACCAAACGCAACGCAGCACTCCAAGCTCTATGACCTGAAAACCAGAGGACCTCTCGGGTTAGTGACCAGAGAATGTAGTTCAGCCCTGAATTGCTTCTGCGGCTGGAAAGGAAAAGCTGCAAAAGGTAAAAAACGAAGTGCTGAAGCAAGCATGTAACAGGAAACGAGTCAGCCCTGGTAGGCGATGATGAGTGCTGTGTGGGAGGGACTGCGCAATTACATTTCTTGTGCTGTGAGAGTGAACATGAAATTACAAGGCTGGCAAAACATCAGCCATCAGAAGCAGGCTGACCCATTCCCAGGAAGCGGGGCCAAGGGGCAGAACTGTGGATCTGAATACCCCTCTCACCCTCTGCCTGCATGCCCCCCTTCCTCTCACCCTTCCTCTTGACCTGGCCACACTCTTTCTTGCAGAGCAGATGGCATCTGTGTAGGAGCGTATCAGTGATTTCCCCCTGGGACCCTGGGGGCTGGCTGTTGAGAAGCAAGAGTCCTTCCTCCTGCATGCTCCACGGCTGGCCCAGGGAATAGCAGGTAAAGAGCAAGAACAAAGCCCTGGACGATGAAGGCCACAGTACAGTTAGTGGTGAACAAGAGAGATCTGATTCGCTGGTAAGCTGCAAGCCAAGACTCTACAAAAGGACTGGAGAAAGCCTGGAAGGTGGAAAGAAATCCCTGCTCATTTCTAGGAAATCAAAATAAGAAGTTTCACTGGTTTTCAGCAGGTCAGGAAGGAGACACTTCAAAGTGTTAAGGAGGCAAAAAATGATCTGAGAGTTTACAAACACACACTAGAGCTCCTGAAATAGCTCTGACTTGTCTGGAAGGCATCAGAAAGATCCTTACTGTTTCATGTGTGCTTGGAGCATCACAGCTGCAAGTGCCGCCGGCGTATACAGTAGAAACACAGCCTGGAAAGGAACTGCCCTTTTTTCTTCTGTTTTGTTTTCTTTTTCTTTTTTTTTTTTAAATAAGACAATTTTAAATCTGTGTCAGCCAGATTAGAATACTACTGCTTAGAATAGTTACAACTCTTCCCCAGCACCTCTGTGGAGCACTTGGCACTCTCCACAAAAATGACATGCGCACGGGCAAAACTCCTCATAGCTGCGAAGGAGGCTGGTGCAAGGGTAGCAGAACTGTGTGGGAAACCCCGGGAGGGAGGTGATGGGAAGTTTCTCTCCGTCCTGTCCTGTAGGACACCAGGAGTTTTAAGTCTTGCCTTACAGGACTGATAGAAGCATCATCACTGATGGAAGGGAACAAGACTGAGTGCCTGACACTCTGTGTGTGTGTGTGTGTGGGAAGATGTTGCAACAGCAACAGCCAAAAGAAGCAAGCCTCAGTGGCGCAGGCTGCAACACAGTCCACCAGTGTAGCCTTTAAAATGGGCGTCACTTTAACAGGCATGCTTTTTCCCCTTTGATTACTCACTTCCTCTAAAAGCAAGAGGAGCCAAATGCTCATTACAAGCCAAGAACTTTTTGTGTGTGTGTGTGTATCATTTAATGGCAGTGTATAGCTGCTAGTCACACACTTTAAATCATTAGTGGCATGACCATCTCTTTCCTTCCTGACGATTGCTGAGAAATGGCAGTGCAGACAACGAACCGCTTTTTATTTACCTCTCATAAATCAGGAGCAGTCAGGCCTCCTTTGTTCAAACCAGAAAGAAAATAAACTGGTCAGTAAAACGTTACCACCAGGCTGAGTAATACCCATACAGGTTCAGGAATGCTGCACTCTAGCCCGCTGGGGCTCAAAGCATCCCCATCTGTTTCCTTTCAAAATATTTAATCGGAGACAAAAGTGACAGTGGGGGAAGGGACCGGAGATCAAGCAAGGCTGGAGAAAACCACCTCTTCCCCACACCGACAATGAGCTCTGTACTAACATGCTTGAGCCAAGAGAAGGATGACTGCTAAGGTGAGAGTTACCAGAGACTTTAATCTTCAGATTTTGTAAGGGAAAAACATTTCCCTTCTCCCACAGGAGCTGCCAGTCTAGAGTGCTCCCTGTCCCACTTCCCTCCACTGGCCAGGCTCTCCTCCCGTGTCAAAATTCCCACTGAAGCAGTAGTCAGCTAGATAAACAGAGCAGTCCCCAGATGCATCCCCTTGGAGGCTGAAGTAATAGGTCATGGGAAATGAGCAACCATTTCCTTCTGATACTGTGGTCTCCACCAAGCAGAGCTCAAACTGAAGTTTAACTAAACAAACCAGGACTGAATCCCACTTGGAAGAAAAATTCCAGTGGCACATTAGCAACCATGTTTCTCCCTCGATAAATTAAAGGTCCTAGGCTCACCCTGGCTGCCCAAGTGGTTTGGAATGTAAATGAAATGCAAATTAAGAGGGTGCTGCTTCATCAAAAATGCACTTTGAACAGGCTACAAGTTAAGAAAGGGCCAAAAAACCACTAATGAAAGTAGGAAAACCTTTCTACAGGATACCTGTGATTACAGCTCTTGGTGTCTCTCTTTTAAGGAATTCTGTAGCTCTAAATGACTTATGCCTGACCCTGAGGTCAGGGGAAGGACGTATTGTCCACTGCCCTGAAGTATGGGAAGGATGGATGACTTCTCCATACTTGCCCCATGAAATGAAGCCAGGCAAGCAGGATTCAGATCCGTGGATCATCAGCAATGCAGGTTAACAGCCAAACTGCTTCTCTCTTCCCAGCCACTTTTTCCACAGTTCAACTGATTTCTGCTGTGGAGGAAAGGCAGTAGGTACCCATGACTACACTCCCTCTCCCTGCCAGGCCCAGCATTACGCTTTCCTCAGCTCAAAGTTTTCCCACCCAAAGTTCCAGAACTTTAATTGTCCTAAAAAATTCTGAGCTTCTCAGTATCAGTCCAGCAGATTTTCACAGCTTTCTAACATATGAAGAGGGCAAAACTATTCTGAGAGATTTAAGCCAGAAAGCAAACAGGTCATCAGAGGATTTCCTATGGATCAGGAGGAGCCTGAAGAGATCTGGCCAGAAGTAGGTCACATACTTGTCTATTAAACCAAGTAATTAGTCATGTCAAAGTATATGTCGGGTGGTTTCGGAAGGGAAAAAAAAGACACGGTCGTAAAGCAGACAGAAACTGAGATAATATAGGGCACTGTTTCAAAGCCATTTTGCAGACCGGATCTGGCTGCCTTGTTCAAGGAAAACTCCTCTTGTTTTACACAGGGGAAGGGCAAGCAGGCAGCTTTCTGCCTACCAGAGCCTGCAGATGCTCTTGTTACTCTGGAGAGAACACACGAGGCTGTTTTTTCCAGCAAGAAGCAATTCTCACCCTCGGGTTGAAATCAATAGTGCTTAACTCTCTGCACTAGTACCCACCACAGGTTCTTCAAGGTCCCCCACCAAATAATCAGGCCTTGCCATCTAAATGTGCAGAAGGCAACTTCTTGGGTGGATGCAGCCCGTGACCCACATTCCTGTGACTAGGTACTGCTGACAGCAGCTCAGAGAGGTGTGAATGGTTGTCCTGGGGGCCACAGCTCCCAGGCTGGGACAAGTCATGCTGGAAACTCTCTGGATCCTTCTGTCAACGCTTGAAAATTACAGACAGGGGTTAGCTCTTTCCTGTGAATTAATGGCAATACCCCACACTGAAACAGGGACTTCAGGTTGAGAAAATACGCACAACAGGAAGGGGTAAATGCAGTTTATGGAATATTTAACTGACCTGTGCTTTCTGATGATATACAGTGGGGTTTAACGGGGCACTCCTTGGCTCTGGCACTGAAATGGACGGCGTGGCATTTACTGACACACATTGAGCAAGCACTACCAATGCACTGCCTACAGAAAGAGCAGAACTGCAACGCTGTGAGCTTGGCCCAACATCTGACAGCTAACCATGACTTGTAAAGAATGACTAACTATAAAGAGCCAGTGTCATGCCTTGTTCTGAACACCCACCCATACACACACACACACACAGAGGCTTTTATAGAGGACTCTACAATACCCTTTGATACATTTTTATAGTGTATCAATGGTTGGTGGTGCCCAGCACTCTGTGTGGCACTGGAAAACAGTTTCCTATTAGAGCAACTTTTCAAGTTCCCAGAGAAGTTAATGGTGCTCAGAGAGCCAGCTCCATTGCACAGAAGTGTGATTCTTCGACCCATTCGAACGGAAGAGAACAAGACTAGCACAGCAATGTTGATAGCGGTTCGTAAATGCTACAAGGCACTCTGTGAAAGAAATAGCTGGCACAGGCTTCTCCAGATTGCTCCACTCAGGCTTTCGAGGCTAGTAAGTAAGGTATGCTTTTTGATAGGGCACCATGAGGATCTTGTCTTTACCGTCACTCCACCTGCCTGTGCTCTCTCATCTCTCACTCATCATTTTTGTTTCATGGCGGACAGTTTTTAAAGGGAAGGCAACTACATAAGACTTCTCTTTAGGACATGCATCAGCAGTGAAGTTCTGGGCCAGTAGTTAATATGAATCCAGGATTTACTGAAAGCAACCCCAAAGCATGTGAGAGCAAGCTTTTGAAAGCTACATTCCACTCTTCCCCTGCCCCAGGAACGATGCTCAGTGCTATGCCGGGCACGGTATCTACCTTGTCTGGCTGTATATTCGTTGTCTTCAATCAGTCTTGCCAATCCAAAGTCAGCAATCTTGCATATTAGGCCATTTCCCACCAGAATGTTTGCAGACCGCAGATCCCTGTGTATATAATTCATTCGCTCGATGTACGCCATGCCTGCAGCCACCTGCCAGAGGTGTGAAACACAATCGGTGCAGTTTAAAATCAACTCAGATGGACACAGGCTATAAAACATATATACATAAGTGCTCAACACTAGAAACACACCTGGGCTGCCATGTCCACCAGGTTTGGTAACTTCAAAGCTCTTCCTTCTCCATCTTTTAAGAAATCTAGCAAACTCCCTGCAAATGTAAAGCCAACACAGTAGAGAGAATGTTAGGGAAACAATGTCTGCTCGTCAGGATGGAGGTGCAACAATTTATGCAATATTAAAGACAACAGTGTTTTGAATTCAAGTGGATGGTTAAGAAAAAACCCCAACAAACCCACAAAATCTTAGAATCCTCCTATTATACTTGTTTCACTCTGCTTTAAGGTTGGTTTGCAGAAAAATATGTCACTAGTCCAAAGACAGTTAGTTGCAGGGGAAAGAAACAACTTGTTTTTAATTTTCCTGACTGTTACTGAGAAAGCTGATCTTTCCAAACTTTTCCAGTGCTCTTTGAAACTACATACCTGCTGCTCTCTAAAGGGTTCAGCTAACTGCAAAGCATCAGCTCGGTTCCAAGCCACACAAGCTATGGAAAAAATCAGATCCCAGCTCAACCTGCTCCAAAAGAAAGGTCAGCCTGGAGCCTGGTAAGCCCAAAGGGGCTAGCATTAACAAAGGGTAATTTTCCTTAGAAATCTGTAGTGCTTTTTCTCTAAGTAACTCAAAACTAAATGTAGCACGAACCGTTAATTTTAGAAGGCTGCTATGCAAAGATAGAGAAGAAAAAGCAGGGATCAAATGAAAGCAATTTTAGCAAAAGTAATAAGGACATTAGCTTGCCCCATGCCAGGGAAAGCAAGGAGGCTCCCTGTAGCTTTAGAAAAAAAAAAAGCCTGGGATGCTGTCTCTCCCTTCCCCATCTTGCATTCAAACAGAGAAGTGTGGCAGTCTCCTTTAAATAAGGTCAATGAATTGGTTTAATAAAGGGAAAAGACAGATGATTAGGCGTTTCTCCCTTGATAAATTGTCAGCCTCGAGCTCAGATCCAAAGATGTAAAATGTTACAGTAAAAACTAGTAAAGTAAGCCAAAATAAACCACGTACTTCAGAAGGATTTTGAGAAATCTTTTTTTTTTTTTTTAAAGGGGAAAAAGCACATGCTTGTCACTGAGACATATGATTAAAGTGTGAGTTAGTCAGGGCTTGGATGCCTCTGACGAGGGAGGTGGGCAGGCACCTGCCAGGAAAATAAAAACCAACTCCAAATAGACTGAAAAAATGCACTTAAAATTTCAGAGCGTATGCTCCAATGTACAATGAAACTTCCCTGCAAGGACTTATGTTTCCTATTTAGTTCGTTGGCTTTTCCAAAACAAGCAGATCTTTTGCTCTGCTTTCAGCACCCCTGCTGGAGATCTGACAGAGTGAAAAGTTTTCCTCTTCTCATCTTACTACATCATTACCGGTTAAGTAGCTTAAAGAAAAAGAGAAGGAAGAAGGGCAAAGGGAAGGGGAAAGAGAAGGGAAATAATCACATCCACAGATAAAAATGATAGGTGGGGTCGACTGAAAAATTGAAGCTGGTATCTGAGAGCGGGTTTTGCCTGTGACAGAACTCAGGAGTGCTAAAAGAAGAAACAAAAACCTTAAGCCAAGGAGTGAACACTGAAAGAAGGTGCCATATGAACTCTTTCATGTCAGGGAAAGCTAGGATCTTGGGAAGCAGTGTGTAATATTCAAACTAAGAAAATGCAAATCTCCACTTGTCAGGCAAGTTTAAATGCTAATGCAATTAAGTACTTGGGCTGCACCAATTCCCCACTCCCAAGTGTGAATTTTTCTTAGCACATCCAGTGGATTTCAGGTTTTGGGCCCACTTCAGAGATGAATCCATAAGTCTTCTGAAGCCAGAGGTGAATTCAAGTTTCCTGTCCCCTGTCTCCTTCCTTACACACTGTTCATGCATCACAGTGCACCTTCCCCTGTGTCTACAAGGAGCAGGCAGCTAGCCTGGACTAATGGAGACTGAGGGGAGACCATATTGCCTTCTACAATGACCTGACAGGAGGTTGTAGCCTGGTGGGTGTTGGTCTCTTCTCCCAGGAAACAAGCAATAGGACAAGAGGAAATGGCCTCAAGTTGCACTAGGTGAGGTTTAGACTGGATATTAGGAACAATTTCTTCACCAAAAGGGATTCCAATCACTGGAACAGGCTGCCTAGGGAAGGGGTTGAGTCACCATCTCTGGAGGTATTTAAAAGACATGTAGATGTGATGCTTAGGGGCATGGGTTACTGGTGGGCTTGGTAGTGTTAGGTTAGTGGTTGGGCTTGATGATCTTAAAGGTCTTTTCCAACCTGAACGGTTCTGTGATCAACAAAGAAAAAAATATTGTTATAAAGGCAGCAGCACTGGCATCACCTTTGCTCATGTACTCCGTGACAATATAGATAGGTTCTTCAGATACCACAGCATAAAGCTGGACCAATTTGTCATGTTTTAGCTTCTTCATGATCTGGGCCTCCTCTAAGAAGGATTCTGGAGACATAGTGCCAGGCTTCAGAGTCTTGATAGCCACTTTAGTATTTCCATTCCACGTACCTGCAAGCACAGATACTTAGTTAGATTAAACATCTTCTGCTCCTTTTTCTGTCTGTTGCCTAATGTAGCCAAGGAACAAAATATAGAGGATACTTAATACTTAATAAAGGGTTTTTTTAACGTGAGTTTTCCCATGTCGCCTTATTATTATATTCCTCCCACACTTCCCTCATAGTCTAGTGTTTTTCTATTACACTGAAAAATAACACTCCCATTGACACCGGGGCACAGTCAGCATTGTCCTACTCAAGACAATGCTTCTACTGATGTCCACAGAAACCTCTGAGTAGGAGATGCAGGACTGCTGAAACCCATCATGATGTATTCCCTTGCTAACCAGTAATTGCTACAGACCACAACACAGCTCCAGTCACAGATTTGGATAACAAAACTGGTTAAACCCAGAATTTTCCATTTGCAAGAAATGTTAACATTTTGGGTTTGTCCTGAGCCAGAGAAAAAAAAAAATCTACTAAGAGAAAAATCCCCAAGAAACAAATTCTGAATCTATTGGTGTGTTTCCAAACCAAAACACATCTTTTTCCTTCCCCTCCTCATCCCCAGAAGCCCAGCAATTGCTGATTGAAAAAGAGCTGGTTCCTGTCCACTTCACTTTGTTCTCTACTTGCAGTCAGCACTGAAATGCACCAGTTGCATCATTTTCCAGCCATCGCCTACCAAGCTTTCTGTAACGCCTGAAAAAAGCCTGCCTAAGGAGCTGTAGTGAGCTGGGGAAGACTGGTTCGAGGGCATCCCACAGGAGGTATTTGCAAGGGGAAGGAGGAGGGCCAGAAAGTAAAAATACCCCAAACACCTACCTATGTTAACAGGTTTTTGGGGGATGGGGGCTGAAGAAGGTAAATTTAAATAGGCAGAAATAGAACTTCTTTTTTTCTTCTTTCCCCAACTACTGGTTGTCCCTTGCCCAGACTTGCCAGAACCCTGCTGCAGAGCCGGGGCTGGAATGGCTTTGACCAGGACCTGTGATGTGTTGATGGTGAGCTGCTGTGTGACCAGGCAAAACAATACTGAATGCCTCCAGGATTAAATCACATCGGGCAAAAATTACACCTCTGTACCTATGCATGAGGACAGCAGAAGGCCTACAAAGCACATGAAACCTCAGATCTACTTTTGGTAAATTAAGATCTCATAAAAAAAAGATAACGTGTAAAATAAGCCTGGTCTGTCTTTGTGAAAAGCACATTAAGAGTTACCAGGGCTCAGCTGCTGCATGGGAACTGGTTAAGCCAAAATAACTTCATCATGAGCTTTTGCGACTTGCCAGAACATAAAACGAGCTGGATTGTTTCTTGTGGATGTGGTCAGGCCCCAGCTGCCACCCGGCCCAGCCAAGGAGTGGCAGGGCAGCCACTGCCCGTGTTGTCCCTCGCGGAAACAGATGATGCTGCCTGAGGGGAGCTCGAGGCACAGATGAGCTAAAAGTCTGCAGTTTCACTATGCCTCGGTTTTCTTCTGCCAGATCAGTGCCAGGTTCTTTCACCTCTACCAGTGGTGGAGTAATGCCTTGAGTTCCTACCATCGCTACCCCAGTGCACTTCAGAAGGGCCCGAGCGGTCTTAGTTTCGCTCAGTCCTCCCAATCAGAGCTGAAGCAGGACTGTTGCTTCTCGTGTGAGGATGCAATTTCGCCTCCTGATCTCACATAGGTGGCCAAAATCTTTTCTGATGGGTGAAATGGAGCCTGTTTTCTCTGGAGCCACCGAGGCTTCGGACCACAGAGTGCCATTAGTTACAGCCACATTGCAGAGGTACTGCAAATGGCATCAACCAGGAGCGAAAACCTCATTTCACAGGCACAAGGGTTTCTGTCACTGGCATTAATAATCTAGGATATAACCCAGTGTGTTAACAGGATTAACTGTGTATTATCTGTTTGCATTGCCCTAATAAAAATCCCAGGACTCGTTCTAGCACCACAAAGTGTTTTCAGCAGTTCTGTTTTTAAATAATTTTTATAATTTCTCCAGTTAAAAAAAAAAAGAAACAAAAAGGTTAACTTATTCTCTCAGCCTAGATTTCAGTTAAAATTGTTAAATTTTAACAATTGGTTAAAATTGTTGCGGTTTGGTATGTTTCTCTCTATTAGAAAATTACCATAGACTTTCCTCTGAATTCTTCCTATTTTACAATTTTTACAATGTTAATCTATTCCAATTTGGTAGTGCTTCAGGGCTGTTAACATATTTTTACTATATATTACTTTAAGAAACATGATGTCGTAACTGTAAGAATAATCTTTGCATTTCTAACAGATATTTGGCATTTGGCACTTTATTTTTCATAGCTGATTTTTCTTTTCTTTTTTTTTTTATTACTTGTGTTTATTCCTTTAGGTTATTGCATCAGTTTAAGATCCACAGCAGACAAAGCACCACCAAGTGTTAACATCAACTTGAAACTCTCACATGCACTCAGGATGGAGAACAAGGTGGTGAAACTGCAGTTATCTGGGGATGCTGATAGAAAACATAGGTGGCTTTCACTGCACCAGGTCAGCTGTAATTCTGTGAAATTCTAGAAATGTCTATATCCCTAGTCTATACATTCTATAAATTCCATAGACTTGCTGCCATGCTCCTCGCTGTTGCCTTGCAACAGGAAACAGCTGCAAGAAGCCAGGAGAGCCTGCTGGTTGTTTTGGTTGTGTGTACTTTCATGTCACTGCAACAAAATGAGCAGCCAAACTGCTCCACCAGATTTTTTTCAGAAGAAACAACATGAATTGGTAATTTTAAAGAGGCTACACAGAATGCAATTTGGCACAGAAATCAAGCCCACCTCTCATTAAATGGCCACTGTATTGTGTTTCAATGCTATGGCTATACTAAGATTTATGTATATTTTAAATTGCTATTGTTTTATAGACTTTAGAAGAATGAGGCCCATAGAGGGGAGAACAGTTAAGAAACATCCAGAGACCAACGTCAGTGGATGTGGAAAATGTCAGTGTTTCTGCACTTCCAAGTGGGGGTTCAGTTGGGCTGGGCAAGTCTCGCCTCTATTGTCCCTGGCCTCTACATTGAGTTATGGGGCTCTGCTGCTGATACACATTTCAAAATGGACTTAAAGACATGGATGCATGGGACAGCTAGCCTGGCAACACCAGCTTGCTGATATCTGCTGTTATTTGGAGACTGAGGGAGCGGGTGGAAGCACTTTTGGGGTTTGATCCATTGGTACTAAAACACACGAGGGAAGAAAAATGTCTACTCACCAGATTGATTCCTGGTTAGCCCTTCTGCCTTACAAGCTCCTGTTTAAACTTCATTCCTATTTTAATCCCTAGGAACTGCGTAGTCACCCAACTAAACCCAACACAACTAATGAAGTTTAGTGCCCTAACCTCTCATACCAGTGGGTGCAAGTGAAAAGAAGTTTCCCTGTGGGTTACCGTATTTAGGTCTGACTCTTTGAGGCAATACAGACTTAACATTTCATACTATTATGACCTTTTGACTTTAAGATCTCTACTTGAAATGTTTATTTCTGCCAAGAGGGCCTTAAAAGATCCATCCAAAGCAAAATATATTCTCTGCCTTACCACGCCACACTTCAGCGAAACACCCCTGACCAAGCTTCTGTTCCAGAAATAATGAATCACGTGCAACTTCCCATGCATCTTTAGCCAATCCAACCGTTTGGGGGGTATTATTCGTAGCAATCACAGTTAAGTTAAAACACAAACCATCAGCTTTCTCTATAGGAGAGGAAATTAATAAAAAAAAAACCACACTTATAATCCAAAATTATGCATGCATTGAGAAAGATGGAAGGTGACTCTTCTGTCAGTGCTGCATTGAAGTTCACTTGCAAACACCGTTTTTTGGATACTGAAGGCAAGGGCTTTTTTTGTTAGCTTGCAGAAAAAGGCTCCTTGGTATAATTAATAGATTACTATGTGAGCCTTGATTTATTATTAAGACAGTGGTAATTTGTCAAAATCAAAACCTTCCAAGGAAACACGGAATTTCAGTTTTCCTTTGCCATCAATTATGGTGAGAGTTGAAGATTAAAGAATTTCAAAGTCAAAAACAGGGTTCCAAAGACATTTTTCCTAACAGTTTCAGCTTTGCTCTTTTTTTATTTTAATCTTGTGGGTCACAATGCCCTATGGTTTCACCTTCCATCTTGTAATCCCCACACAGAGAGCTATTTTAGAATAATTATTTTGCTCCATACCCATCCATACTTCCCCAAACTGCCCATTTCCCAGTCTCTTGATCAACTGTAGGGATTCTCGTGGAATTTCCCAGACATCTTTGGTTTTGACAGACAGATCAGTAAGCCTTGGCATTCCTTTATGACAGGGGACTACTAAGCGGCAGCAAAGACCTGCAGCTCTCTCTGATGGAGCCAGAAGTGAAGCCAACAGCAAAGGAGAGGAAAGAAAAAAAAGTGTGACATGAAACAAAAACAGTAAGCATAAAAACAACGCTACTCACAACAGCTGTTAGTTGCATACCACAAAGCATCCTGGAAGATTAGAAATTGAACACTGAAACATATTCATTTGAGACAGAACAGGAAATATTTTAGTCTCAGCTTCCACAGGCTGAAATGGAAGGTGACCACCAGTGGTTTCTCTTGTGGACTCAGGGTTTCCCTTCTCCCACAATGCTGCATTAAAGAAAACTTCACCAGCAACTGCCATACTATGGCATGGTGTAACTTTAAAAAATAACCTCCAAGTCACAAACTGGATTGCTTCTGCACTGAGTGAAAGAAACACAGAGAAGATTCACTTTTTCTCCAAATCACAGCAATGGAAATTTGGTGGACTTGTTCGCTAGTTTTTTTTCCCAGGTACGCTGGGAAAAGGCATTTTCTCTATTTCTACTCTGTGAAAAGGTGTTTTTCTTGGTGTCCTGTAAAAGACTTTTTTCTGTCCTTCTTTCCAGATCAAACTTTTATTAGTGTATGTGGCCACCCCTACACACTGTTTGGGGCAGGTTCATTGTACTCACAAGCGTCACAGAGGCTTTGCTGTGACAACAGTCACAAGATTTTTAGCAGGAATAAATAAACCCCAACGATATGTATACAGAGGTACATGTATATACACACACCTATTGTGTAGTATACTATACTGCACAAAGCAGACTGTAATATAAAGCTCGTGCAGCGATTCGGGTCTTAAAACAGGCGCAGCAGAGCAGAGCAAGGTGGGGAACTGCAATTGTACTTCAGAATCAAGCACAATCTTCCTTCTCCAGTGCAAGATTTCTTTGTGGGTAGACATACAGTTTGTTTCACCATTGCAAGGTGGGCAAGCACCGAAGCTCCTTGCAACACCAAGCTCTACCTCCTCAACCCAAATGGGGTGGGATAGTGGGGAAGTGCACTACAGACACCCTGACATGGACCTCATGGTGCCTCCTTTAACAAGACAACAAAGACTGCAAAACAGGGAAGATGAGCTGACCAGCTGGCATGTCTTATTTCAATATAATTCTGATGGGAACAGTAGGATAGGGACTAGTCAAAATATGGATTGTATCTGAAAACTTCCTTATGAGTTTGGACAGCTGCAGAAAGAAGCTGGCGGTTCTTGAGACCTCCTTGTTTTCTTTAATAGTGGAAAAAAGAAAAATAAGCTTGGCATGCTGGTGCTCCAGTTCAACCCAGACCACACACACAAGATCTTATGCTTGACAGGCCGGTTGTTAGGGACTGGGTGAATGGGGCTTCAGCTTCAGGCCTGGACTGACTTCAGTCTGACATCAGGACTCCCTGGGGATCTCGACATTTTCCATTAGTAAATCTCATCTGTGAAAGTCCTGACATGGCAGTTAACTTTATTATCCAGGTAAGAAGGGGCTGGGATAAGAAGGAAGTCTGGGTAGTGAGGACACCTGACAGTGCAATGGGAGCACAGTTCAGGGCTACCTGTGCTGTGTATGCACAAAGGTCTGCTTTGTACTTCCAGCTCCTGACCCAGGGCTGCTTACATGAGACAAAACCGCACACTGTCTGCCTGGGTAGCCCCGTTTCCAGCTGCCTGAACAGGAGTGGTCCTCCAGTCTGTACAGCTATGGGATGAAGGATAAAAGAGAGACGCAGAGCATCCCTGTCCTGCACTGCCCTACGGTCTCAGCAGTCATTCTTCAGGAGCCACGCTGAACTTTGCGGAGTCATTCACGTGTCTCCGAGCTCTCCCTAGAAGTCAGTGCAGTCACTCACAAGGTACTGTGCTGATCCACAGTCCAGAGTGCAGAGCAGAAGATTAGAGGCAGCCTTTATGCTTTGAGTCAGCAAGGGCTGGCGTGGGATGAGGGTTCGTTCCTATGTTCTCCTGGGTCTGGGAGACCACAGGTGAAACCTCTGGCGTGTGGGTTTGTACCATGCCCTCCTGAGCTACCCTACCTGTATCCTACTGATAAAGCCTGTGTGTTACACAGGAATGGCTGTTTCCAGATGCATTTGTTTCTGAATCTGAGCATGGAAAATACATCAACTTCATCATCTGAACACAGAAATCTGTAAGTTGACATATACCAGCTGGTATTGTGGGGGTCAAAATTATCTTCCTTGGATGTAAGCTTTTATACATTATTTGGCTTAGTTTAATGTAGAGTCAGAGGAAAAAACTAGAAATTCTCCCAGGCAGCATACACCCATAAGAAATTGGGTGGAGAAGACAGCCAGATGTCTAGTATGAATAGCATAAGAATACAGCAGACAGAATACAAAGAATACAGAAAAAACACCCCACAGAGAAGTTGATTTCCCAAGTAAAAATTATGAAAAGTTTTTGAGCAGCGAGCATGTGGGATCATCTGTTAATATTATGAAAAGCTACAGTAAAGAAAAAAATTAAAAAAGCAAAATAATTCCAAATACAAATTTCTGCTTAACAAATGACCGTGTTGAGAAGCATGGCAGTCTTTTACATAAGAACCATTTGTCCTGTGCAGAGGTTTTGGGGGGCTTTAAGGTTGTATCTGTTGTACGCCATTCGCCAGTGACAGCGGTTTTGGGCTGAACAGTGCATGCCACATTTTAATCACATTAAAAAATAAACAAAAAAAGCTTGATGGGTGGACACAGTGTGCAGAAAGAAACACCCACCTTGCCATATTAATTTTTTTTTTAAAAAAATCAGACCAATTCTAATTTAAATGTTAATACTTTGCACATTGAACACTAATCCAGTGGAAAAAATGGAGCCAGGTAATACATGCAAACCTTTTGGTCATTGTTTTTAGGTGACTGGATTCCACAATGCAATTCCCTGTTTGCTTGCTTAGCAATAGTGTGGTGCAAAATGGTACGTGTTAGTACTTGCTTACGCTCAGGGAACTCACGCTTTGCAATGTGCAAGTCAAATGCAGCAATTCTGTTTGCTTAGCAGAGGGAGAGGAGGCAAAACCTTTACCCCAACAGATTGCTGGTGTTTAAAAGCTCTGCCGCTGTACACTGTGAACGGCACTCAAAGCCATTTATAACTGTAATGGGAAAGGGATAATGGAAGATGCATTACAACAAGCAAGAGACATAGCTCAAATGACTCTTTGGGGCATCTTACACATACATCAACTCAGCAGCAAACACTTTTGTTTTAAAATACTTCAGAGTGCCGTGTATTATCTGAAAAATTACCTGAATAATGCTGAACCAGCTGCTGAAGAGTTTCAAATTGTGCCCGAGTTGTGATATAATATCCACCATTGTCAAGTTTACGAATCTTATAATGCTTGACATGATCTCCTTTCATATCATCCCAGTCTCGAATAGACAGGGAATAGGCACCTGTTCCAAGCAAAGGAGAAATAAAAATCGTTAAGGAACGTTCAGATGCAAAGATTTTGGTTTGCTGGTCAGTTGTTATGAAGTGAAATTGCTTCCCAAAACTGCTTACTGCACCCTGAAAAAGAACAAGTGGATCTGACACAATGAAATAAATATCACACAAATCTTGCCATGTTCACACCACGTCCCTTTCACGCTTTTCTAGAGAGAGACTTCCATGTAAACAAAAACTCACATTTTAACATTTACTGCTTCATGCTGTTAAATTGTGTGTTCTGTTTTAAGTGTCAGGGTACACTACGTTAGATAAATGCCAGTTGGTGGTAAATACCAAGATTTTAATTGGAAGCACCGGAGATAATGACTTTGCATATGGGTAGTGTTGTCACCCAGATGGATCCCAAACTTCTTTATAAATATTAAATGGCCAGATCAGTGTGCTTTGTATGTCATGGCCTTTGGAAGGTGGTACTACACCAAGACACTGCACCGGGAGGTCTGCAAGAACTGCATGTTTCACTTTCCAAATCCGTGCCGGAACTTTAGAGCTTGGAGGTGGGATTCAGATGCCCAAACCCCGGGGTTAAGTGCCACATGAGATGCTGCACGACATCCTGCTTGGCAGTCTTCCAACAGCCCATCACATCTCTCCAATGTACATGGATGCTGTGTAAGCATTTCAAATGGCTCTGGATTCTCATCGCCGGATGAAGGCGCCTCAGCTGAGGGCTTACATTTAGTTTTAGGTGTAGCAGTGTCTGTCTGCAGGAGGGCTGTCAGCTTGATTTAGAAGCTCACACACAAGCTTCTGGTGCTATTAGGGCAGCTGAGTCTCACTCTAGTTTCCATGAGTGTTATGGCGTTGACAATATCAATGGCGTAATGCAGGTTTGAGCACCAGGTGTCTGCAGTTGTGGACAGCTGAACTGAACTCTAGCTTCCCACTGACTGGCCACCCACATGGGGACCTGCACATTCACCTGGCTTAATTTGAAGCACGGTCCTCACCTATGTACAGTCACACACATGGGTTGGTTCTCTACAGCATCAAAAGCAAAGCCACATTTTACAGCAGTTTCTGAGCAAAAGCAGGGCCATTTCAAAGGCAGTGGAGAAGACAGATCTTCACTCATAGCTCAGATGAATATGGTGTTTACTCAAAGGTAATTCAGGCATTAAAAGGAAAAAAACCAACCATAGAGGCAACTGGCAGCTCTAGAAATCTCAAGAAGGTCTTCCTTTTGGAGCTTGGGCTGCTTTCACTGGTAACCAAGTAAACCATCAGCAGACAGTTTTGGACAACGTGGAGGGTGGAGTGATTTCTTACAGATCTGATAGCAAACAGCACTGACTGCAGCTTATCCCAAGGTAGGGTACTTCTCAACACACCCAGCAAGTTCACATCCTCCAGAACCACCTCCAGCTAAGCGAAATAGTTTAAAGAACCCTCACAGTTACAGGGCTGACATTCCTGCTGTGAGATGTCTTTCCTGGATGTGTCCCTGGGAAGAAGTTTCTCCAACCATGTTAACCTGCAACAAGTCCCGCTGGCGGGCAGCACACTGCTGAGGGAGCTGCAGTGAACAAAATGTTTCCACCCTGACTCCGATGACTTCTCAAATTCCTTGTTGTTTGTCCTCTAAATAGGAGGAAAAGAGCCAGCACTTACACAGATGATTCTGGTTTACGCAAATGGGAGACACCCTGAGAGGAGTGGCAGGGGTTTTATTTCTAAGTGTAGAAAAAGATGATTTCTTTAGGGTATTTTTCTGAGGAGGTTCTCCCACTGAGCAAAATACCTATCTCTCAGCTAGGAGTTCAGAGTTCTTTGGGGGGGGATTTGCGATCACATCTCTCACGTGCTTTGTCCCACCGCTCTGTGTCGTACACCCTCAGCCTCATTTCAAGCTTTCCCAGGCGGCGTTCTCCACCTCCGCGTTTGTCAGCTCCCATCCGCTGGCGGCAGCTGTATTTTCTTTAGTCGCGCTCCCTGCCTATCTGGTCACTATTTTAGATTCTTAAGGAAAATGTAAACAATCTGTGGCTCCAGGTCTGCAATCAGAGCTGTGTGGGTGGCCCTCTGTGGACCCCCGCTGACCTCAGATCAAGTTGCAGGACTGGAGCTTTAGTTCAAATCTGGATGAAAACAAGAGCCGTGCCGAGACAGATTTCATTATGCACTTATTTAGGCTGTTGGTTATTTATACTATTCATTATTATCTGATGAAAAATTCAAATATGAAAGATATACATAACAAAAATTTGGATAGAAATATGACATTACAATATATCATACTAATGAATTTAAAAAAAAAACCCAAACAAAACAAACACAAACCAAACGAAAAACCAGACAACCTTGGAGGGTGGAGATTGAAACCAGGTGAAGGATTATACAGACAAGGGCTGATAAAGTACCTGGGCAGTCAGGGACTGGAAAAAATGAAAAGCCAGCCCCATATGATTTATTTTGGAAGTAAGAAGAGAAGGCAACCACGATCAAGGGAGGTTAAATCCATGCTGAAGTCATCCATGATGATACTTTTAACATGATCCTGATTAATTTTATTATTGTTATTATTTAAAGCAGAAGGGATGATTCTAGGTCACAAAACAATCCCTTACTGCCTCAAGCCCCAAGATGACTGGCTGGAGTAAGGCTTTTTGAGAAGACTTATGGGAGAACACACCATTTGAGCCCTCCCAGCTGACTTTTTCTCTCTCATGAACAAAAAGTTCCCTCTGTTTTCTTCTAACAACATACTGAAACACCACAAGGATGAGAAGGGAAAGAGGCTTTCTTGACAAAAACCATGCATGTTTGGGTTTTTTTTCCCAATGGCTTTGATGCAAACTTAGCCTGAAGATGTAGAAAGCCTTCAGTCCAAATGCAGAGGAATTAAGCTTGCTGCTCTAAGTCCACCCATGATGGATCATGCCATTCCCCCAATGTTTTTTGTGTCTCCTGGGAAGCTCTAGGGAAAAAATGTCTTGGCATAGCTAAGTAAACAGCCCTGCAAAACGTATGACCTATCACTGCACAAAAATTGGTCAAAGTAGATTGAACTGTTAGAGACACAGCATCGTGTTTGTTTTTAGTGTCCATGGGTGCCTATAGGAGTGAGGTTTTTGAACTCATCCCAGAGTGGAATGAAGTCCTGCTCCTCACATGCATCACAACAACTGCTGGTGGAAATGAACAGGTGGGGGCTGTTTGCAGAAAGAAGTGAACAAGTTGGGGCCTGCCTTGCTCCTGAGGAGAACACCTCCCTGCTATGCGAGGTATGAAGCTGTGGGGTGGCAAGATGGGAAATGAGCTGTCTGAAACAACAGCATGTCTATTCAGATTTCCCATCAGAATGAGTCTTCAGAGTTACGGGCAGTGAAGGTCAGAATCCAGTCAGTAAAGAATGTAAAACTTACAATTTCAGATGACAATGCAGCATCTGAAGATAGGTCAGGCAGAGGGGAGTGGGAAGTAGGGTTTCTCTTCTCTAAACCCCTTTACCAGCCATGATTCTAAACACTTTCTGCGCTAACTCTAGCTGACAGAGCGTACTCTGATCAAAGCGCTGACAAGTCGGTGCTTTAATTACATGAAGCATTATTAGTCTTTAGAACTCACATGGAATGAATTCTAGTGACTTACACTTCCCACAGCAATTGTTCTGGATTGCTGGTTAATTGAGAAATGGCCAGGTTTGTTTTCACTTAGTTGCAGGTTTTCTCCTTGATAGTTGCATGAGTTAGAGAGCTCTTTTCATACATTTGAAGCTTTGAGGAAGATGTTGACAGGCCCCATGTACGAAAATGTGAAAGCAAAGATAGCACCCACCATGAAAACTGGAACTCCTCCAATATTTCTAGGGGGAAGGAGGAGAATACATCCTTCCACTTGACTTCAGCAGAATGGATACAGTTGAGTATTTTATGAATAAATTAAGTAGAAATATTTTCAAGTCTTTTCACTGTTAATTTATGAATTTAAAACTGCTACGTTGCTTTTATGTGTTTGTTCTTCCCTGGGATCCACCATTCAAAGGAGAAAGTCCAAAAAAATCTCTCAATCTTCTCAAAATAACAACCAGCCCCTTTTTCCCCCCCCTCCCCCTCCCCAAATCTTTTATCTTCCAGACAAGAAGGTTCAAACATTCTGCTTGTTCAAAAGCAAGCAGTAATTTTCACCAAACTGGACTGGAGATTCCCAGCATCTGCTCACAGTAAGCTGGCTGGCTGTGTTGGGACTCGAATACGTAACCTCCTGTAGCCTATAGCTACTGCTCTGAGGGGCCACTCTCCACCCAGCTCCACTGCAATAGTAGTATCCTTGACACGCATGTTGTGGGAGACAGCGTGATGTTCAGAGTGTGACAGCACAGCAGAGCAGAGCATCCTGTCCGTGCATGAGTTGCACTGCAGATAATACCATGGGTTGAGTGTGGCATGGGTTGCCCTTGGGTTATTCTCTGGTTTTAATGCTCACTCTAAGACCTGGGATGCCCAGATGTCTAATTCTGTAGCACACATACATGTAAGGTGACACTTATCTCCACCTCCATACCACATTATTTCACAAATTTATTAGTTTTTCTCATATATATTCTCATTCATAGTCAGAATGGCTTTAGCCAGCCTACCTTTGGTAGTTTCACTTTCCCGGATCAGGAAGGTACCTCTGGGATTTCCAAATGACAACAGCTGCCTCTCGGCATCTTTTCGGCCAAGTTTGCCAAAGTACCACCTTAGGAAAACACCAGAAATAGTAAGAGAAATGCTACAAAGGATTAGTAAGTAATGTCATAGCGCTCAGGCATGGAGGATTACTTGCAGAAACTATGGTTACTCCAGTATATTCAACCATTTTTGTCATACTGTGTCTCTTTTATTGCGGTGGGAAGCTAACGTGACAAGCCATGTAGTAGATGTTGTATACATTGTGCAGTAGCACTTTGCATTAAGCCTATAGACAGTAGACACTGAGAATACTTGTTTGGTGTATTACAACTAAGGCCAAATTTTGGCAAGCAGAGAGCAAGACTTGGTGGGGGGGGAGGAATAGACAAGGAAAAGGGCAGGAAAATGCTTTACTGCAGAAGAGCAGGGTTTTTACGGATGCTGCTGTAAACTACACATTTTTCTTACATAGCTGTGTATTGGTATTCAATATCTTTGCTGCAGCACAGCCATAAAACTTCAGTAGAAGGACCAGATGCAACCACTTTAGTGTGGCAGTATAAGGCTTTCAGACTTCCAGTACCTTTTTCCTTCTTGCATATATATATATATATATATATATATATTTGTTTGCTTATTTGCTTGTTTGTTTCACAATCAATCAAGAACAATCTGAAGTACAGACTGCAGTAATACCTGCTTAGCTGTATAAGCTCCTCCAGTTTATCTTTTATACTGGAAATAATATGGATATACATAGAACTCCATTTTTTGTGTAGATGCGTCCTCATTATGCTGCCTGTCGTATGTATTGCAGGCATCGTACCTATTGGTAGGTATTTGTTGACACATGTAATAGACACTTTGCACACTAAGTGACTCCAAATATTTTTACAGGTTGGTTCAGGATAAAAAGCAAGGGCACCTTTCGCTTGAAGATCTAAATTAGTTGGCACTCAAAGGAAGCAGACCTATGCTCCTTTAGGTTTTCTTCCGTTGTTTTGACATTGAAAAAGCACTAAGCCTGCACTTCTTTTGTTGCTAATCACCTAATTATTTATCAGTGCAGTTAAGAACTGAAATAAAAACAACGTAAGTAATTTGAAAAATCGCTACAATCAATCAAAATCAACTCCTCCAACCTCCTTCAAATACAGCACTAATGGCTCTTTAACAACAAAAAGAAAACATACTCCTCCGCTTGGATGGAATCGACCGGAGCCACATAATTACTGGGAATGTAACCAGTCTCTCCTGTTGTCAAGGACCGGGCCTCCCACCAGTCTCCTTCCCTGCAGAAACAAAGGTGAGGAGGAAAAGTGATAGTGAGACGCAGACATAAAGACAATGATGTGACTTTGCTAACAGCACCCATAACTGTGAGGCGTAGGAATTCACAACAACTCATCTCTTTATCATTGCTGTGCCTCTGAGAGCGCAGTTTGCATCTAAACCTAAATAATACACACATTTCTTTGCACCTATTGTTATTTCAGCAGTGATTAGTAATGTAGCCTTCCAAGCGTGTAGCATAATGGCATAAACAGGCGTAACAACCTGGTGAAAACAGGTTCTGCGAGGGCTGGATTTGTACTAGAATATCAAAAACCATCTCCACAGCAATTATTCTAATACAGGCCCTTGAGAGAGCTTATAGAAAAACTGCCAAACTGAACATGGTCACATCCACTGCTAATTTTAAACCTCTGTGGGGATACATAATCTGAAACCTAAAGGCATCAAAAAGCCATCCAGCAAAATGGAGTTTTAGATAGCCCTTAAAGATCCTACTTCATCATCTAGAATCCCTCTCTGGGTCACCTAGGGGAGATATATTGAGCAGCAAAGGCCTTAGCTGCATTTTCAAATACCTACCGAAAAAACATCCTTCTACAACACTTAAATATGAAGGTATCCACCAAGGTTTAACTCCTACCTCTACCAATATGCATTCTCCTTTCTACTTCTGGACTGCTTGGAAAAATTCAGAGAGAGTGGTGAGGTGCTGGAACAGGCTGCCCAGAGAGGTGGTGGATGCCCCATCCCTGGAGGTGTTCAAGGCCAGGTTGGATGGGGCCCTGGGCAACCTTTTGTAGATCCAGGCCTGAGGTTGGTGGCCCTGCAGGGGGGTTTGAACTCTATGATTCTTGGGGTCCCTTCCAACCCTTGCCATTCTATGATTCTATGATTCTGTGACTGGCAGGAAGGGTTGTGTCAAGGTGAGCTCTTACTTAAATTTTCAACTCCACTTCCTTTAAGCTTGAAGGAGTACGAACTTCATGGAAAGCGGCTAGAAAACAGCCGTGATTAGTCAAAAAGGTGAACCTTCCAATTTTACAGTTCAAAAGAAGCAAAGAACAATGAGCTGGCAGCTGGCGTTGTTTTACTACACCTTGCATGTATTAGTGTGTCAGGCAAATGGCCCTAGCTGTTTACGTTGAGAATTTTAACAGCTGAAGTGCTAACCCTTCCTCCCATGTGTTGCTGTAGAATATTCCTGCAATGTTATATACTGTACTGTGGTAAGATAAAACGTGCCATTATATTTCTCCTTACTGTGCAGAGAGCCCACTAGATGGAGATATTTTATCATACCTAGGGAGGGAAAAAGCAGCCCCGTAGATGATCCCAACATCAGGAGCAACCCCCTCTGCTTTGACAGAGAAGCTGAAATCTCTCAAAGCACTGCCAGAAAGGAGGAGGAATGCAGACTCTTTTTCCACAGATCTGAATTTTAGACACCTACCTGAGGTAGGAGTAGGCTAGTCAATGGGGCTAGCTGGGGTGTGTGGAGGATGCTGGGGATGGCTGAGAGTTTCTGAAGCCCCGAAGTCAGTCCCTGCTCTGAACCACCCTGAAGGTGGTTCAGACTGCCCTCAGTATCATTTCTGACTTCAAATCGCAGGGATACTCTGTGTACGCTGCTTCAGGTACCACTGTCCAAAACTTTTAATCCAAAGCACAAATCAAATTTAATTTGTTGAGAGCTAAAAAAAGAAGTAACTCCAAACCCCTCCAAAAATTCCAGACGAGCTAGTTTTGTTGACATATATATATATGCTCTCCAGTTGCAAGCAACATTGACAGACTTAAGAAAAATGGGATAATGGGCTTTTTTTCATATTATTTCTGATACAAGTAAGGAGGGGAAGCATTCTCACAGAAAAGCTGCTCTCTGAAGATTCCCAGCCCAGCCATCAGTACTCCAGACATGTGGTTAGGCAGAACTGACTGTAATGGGAACTGAGATTCTGTAATTCCACAAGAAAATCAGTGGATGCTCGTGTTTTGTTTTGGTTTTTGGTTGGGTTTTTTCCTTCTTTTTTTCTCTTAGGAAACCTTCCTTCAGGCAGTAATTACCCACATGAAAATGTATGTACTGCAATCGCCCACATATGGGGGAATCTCTCTGTTCCACCGACTCAAGTATGATTGCTCTTCAAGTCTTGGTGAGCACCCCTTGATTTCATCAACTGGCATGTGTTAGAAACGTATATTGCGTGGTTTGTGCAAGGTTAGGAAAGCAGCAACCAATGTGAACAGAAATGGATCACAGGTTAAAAATGGTTTTTCTTTTTTTCCAAGTGCCAATTTAGAAGTAGAGACTTTTTAAAACCGCTGTTCCCTCTACAAGTTGTAACTGAAGTTTCTGTGCTTTCATCTACATCAAAGCTCTTCAGCTTCACGGCTTCATGAAATATTCCACAGAATTACCTGATTTTTTTTTTTTTTTTTTTTCTTTAACTGTAATGTACATCGAGCCAACTCTAACCCTGGAGTTGTTCTATTAAAATTAACAGGAGTTGCACCAGGGATGAATTTGCCTCACTGTCACACAGTGTAAGAAAAAATGATGACAGCAATATCACAAAGCCTCTAGAAGGCAACATACTTGGCTGTTAACCCATTTTTACCTCTACATGACAGCAATTCTGAACATAACACAGAGCTTTCAACTTTATGTTCTTAGCCAAGAATTACAAGATGTTCAGATATGGGTCAGTAGCACAGTAAGTTTTAGATGTTATTTTTAAATTGCTAAGGGATTTTTTTCTATAGGCAGTTAATAAAATTAATTTTAAATTGATGATTTCCAGGATGGAGGTGTGGTTTTCATGCCAAATGCAAGTGTTCAATGGTGTGTTCTCACTTAACAGAACTTCATGGAATGTTCTGACTGTATCACCTACCTTGAAAAGGAAAAAATAAAAAAAAGCTTTTAAACTTGGCATGTGAGTCTGGGTAGCATCTCTTTTGTGAACCAGTTTTAAACTCATTTCTTGTAGGGATACTTGCAGCGGATTGCAAAGAGTACATGCCTTGCAGGACTACTGTGACTTCTGGTAAAGCTCAGAGCTGGTTCTCTCGGTTCTGACTGTGAGTTTACTGTGAAATGTAAGCAGCAAATCACACAATCTAATCCTTATTTTTGAAGTATGGCTACACGTGGTTAAAGTTTGTTCTTTTTCAATAATACAGCAGTTTGCAGAAGTGCACTAAGTGCTAAGGCAAGTAAGTAAGCATAGAGTAAACCCCTACATATCTTTAATATCCAGCATTAGCTTTTATGAACAACAGGAGCAAACAGAATTGCAACATTGTAAGTTTAAAAATATTAAAAAGAATATTCCCAATCCTAAAACTTACGAGCTGTTAAGTATTTGAAATTTTTCTCCTTTGTGAAAACTCAAGTCATCTTCTGTTCTTGCTTCATAGTCATAAAGCGCCACAAAAAGAGTTACACCTAAAGAAGAAGATAGGCGAGTTACGTTATGTCACAAAAGCCAGGAGGGCAAGGAGCCTCAGGGGGTGAGGTGGCAAAGCCAAATGTAAGATTCTCTGGTTGCTGAGGAGCAAAATAAACTGAAGCTTTCTACTTTTTGGACAACCGTTCTAATCCTGCTGCTTCTATGCATCCAGCAGGCATGCCACCTCCTTTGCTCTGTACAGTCAACAGTACTCTTGGTTTGGTACCCACACACAGTGTGGGATCCCAAGAGGGCAAAGAAAAGAGAGTTTGAAAACAGAGTTCAGACATAGCCATGCCAAAGATTTCCTGTTAACTGCTTGAGGTGGCTCAGACCACACTTTCTGTCCTGGCACTAAGGGATGAGTTAGTCAGTCAGCCAGCCAAATTAGGCACATACATGTAATTTCTCATCCCAAAGTGAACTAGCACCTGAAAATCAGCAAAGGTGGAGCTGAAGACCCAGCTCCACTCCTGCTTCAATTCTTTGCACTGCTTCATGAAATAACTCTTCCCAAAAGCAGCGTAATGATGTGACTGATACTCACTAAGAGCACTGAAAGAAAAGTTTTGAACTCACCTGTCCCTCCTCTTGTACGCAGTGTCCCTGTATGAGAGGAGGAATTGACTCCACCAAACACAGTCAGTCCTTGGCCTCCCGTGGCATGGAAGTTGTTGTAGTTTGGGATTGAAGTCACACCAAAGCTAGGATAGTGCTGCGGAGTGGGATCTGTCCCATAGCGGTAGCCTGAGCTTTGAGTTAAACTGCCATCCCTCTCATCAGTCAGTTTTGTTGCTTCTTTATCCTTACATTGCACACAGCCCATTATCTAAAATCCTAGGGGAGGAAGAAAAGGACAGATGTTCATGCACTGATGCTCGCCAGATCTCCCCCAAACCCACATACAGCCAGGATCAAATTAAGTTCACCACTCAAAAGTTAAGTCCTTTGAAAAGAAGCCACAGTGGCTTGAATACAAACAGCAACGTGTTGGGAAGAAGTAACACAAAAATCTTCCTTGCAGTGGTTTCTCACTGAGGCCTGGGGAATCATAGAATGGCAAGGGTTGGAAGGGACCCCAAGGATCATAGATCTCCAACCCCCCTGCCACAGGCAGGGCCACCAACCTCAGGCCTGGATCTACACAAGGTTGCCCAGGGCCCTATCCAACCTGGCCTTGAACACTTCCAGGGATGGGGCATCCGCCACCTCTCTGGGCAGCCTGTTCCAGGACCTCACCACTCTTTCTGTAAAAAACTTCCCCCTAATATCCAATCTAAACCTTCCCTCCTTTAGCTTTAAACCATTCCCCCTTGTCCTGCCTGCAGGAGGTCCTGCTTGTTTTTAGGGTAGTGCCAGCTCTCTGCCCAGCCTTGCCAGGCAGTGGCTTGCACGGAGGTAGAGAGAGGATGACATCCTTCTCACTCACCCTTGGCCAGGAGAGCATGACTGGCAGGCAGAGGACTCAGCCAAAAAGTGCATCTGGAGGTGTTCAAGTCTTCCCCCCAGAACACAGAGCAAGGCACTTAGCTCTTGGCTCATGTTTGACCTCGCCAGCCACACAAGAGCTGACTTCACCTAACGGCAATCCAACCTTTTTTCTACTTAATTGCTGGAGCTCTGTGGGACGGGCAGAAAAGCAGGCATCATACGCTGACAGCACAGCATGGGAAAGTAGGAGGGAGCTCACCGGATGGCGCGAGGGAAACAAAAGGAAGCGCCCTTTTATGCAGCACCAAACAGAAGCCTAAAACCTGCTGGTGAGCGGGTGGTGGGGCAGCCAAAGGTATGTCTGAGTTAAGGGACTAGAGAAAGTCACAGAAGAATTAACACATGAAATGCAGAGCGACTCCAGGTCTGGATCCTGGACAGGAGGAAACTGAGAGGGAATGGCTTGGAAAAATTTACAGTAAGTTTTTTTCTATTTCTTGTAACCTCTTGCTTATCACGTCATAGAGCACTACCAGGGCCTGGGTTAGACTCTCTTAATTTTAGGTGCCCACCTCTCTCTAGGTGGAGGGAGCCAGGGGGTGATTGGCAGCATCTTCACAGATTCACAGAATTGTAGGGGTTGGGAGGGACCTCCAGAGATCGAGTCCAACACCCCTGCCAAAGCAGGTCCCCTAGGACAGGTCACAGGCCTCCAGACGGGTCTTGAATATGTCCAGAGAAGGAGACTCCACAACCCCCCTGGACAGCCTGTCCCAGTGCTCTGTTACTCTCACTGTGAAAAAACTCTTCTGCATATTGGTGTAGCACTTCCTTTGCTCCAACTTGATGCCATTGCCCCTTGTCCTGTCTCCACAGACCACTGAAAAGAGGCTGGCCATTTTCTCCTGTGTCCCACACTTCAGATATTTATAAACATTAATCAGACCCCTCTTAGAGGCAGCCCTCCCAAGTTAGCCCTGTTACCTAGTGTTGCTTTTCATCTGCCAGCCCTAACACTTTATAATCCCTGTGCTGATGTCACCAAACTCTTTCCTATTGGCTTGGGCCGAATCTAGACACAAAACTCAGGTTTCTGAAGTTGGGTGTGATAAATCTAAGGAATCAGCTACTTATCTCTATGCACCCTGGATATGGGTACAGTGACTCTTATGCATAACCTGGCATGCAAACACCATACTCTGAACACTAGGGCTGCAAGAAGAGAAAGAGCAACAGAAGAGTATTTGAAAATTAGAATTACTGTACATATTTTGTCAGGGAGAAAATGCATAGAATATTAAAAAAATCTATAGTGAAGGACATTTTTTTCCTCCTCCTCCCATATTTCTGTTCACATTTCAGCCAATATCCTTCACTCAGGGTAAACAAAAAGCCTATTCTTTTTCAAATATCCTCATTTTTCTGTAGCTGCCAGGCTGGCTATTTTGTATGCCTTACCCCAACATCCACACAGGAAATTGGCTTTGACAAACCCCTGGGATTCAGAAAAAGCGTATTCCTCTGCTAACACTTGAAAAATTATGCAGTGGCTCCCTCCTTGTCTGTGCCAGCCCACCATCTGGATACCTGCTTTCTAAATCTAACCTCCCCATTTAAAAAAAGCTAAACACAAAAACGTCTGTGGAAAGATTGAAGGTATTTCCATTTATTCTACAAGCCTGTTCAGGAAAACAAGCCCCACTTTCACATACTTCCCTGAGCTGTGCTGCCTGCAGTTAGCTCAGGTATACTATGTCCTGCCCTTAGCTTAACTTAAAGGTGCCCTTTCATGCATTTCTCCTTTTCCTACAAGATGCCACATCACTAAGAGGAGTTCCCTCACCAAAAGGTTGATCTATCTTCACAGGAACAGAAACAAGGACTTTCAAACCCATGCTTGCTGCAACAGGTGTAAAGTGCTGGGATCCCTTGAGAAACTGAAGAGACAACAAGGTCGAGGCAAAGGGGTTTGCTGCCTGGAGGCTGTGAAACACACTTGCTGCTTCGGCTGCTGCTGCAGCCGTGCCTGCCTCCAGCCTCTGCTCACCCTTGTAGCTGGGTTGGTGCTGGAGGTGCAGGGCACCTTGCTGTGGCTTGAGGCTGTTCATCCCTGGGACCACAGTGACTCCTGGTGAGCCCAGAGAGACCCCAATGGGTGCAGAGGTGCCCTGTCCAGCTTTGTATGAGCTGCAAAAAACTGCTTTGCACAGATATCTCTGCTGCTTTAACCTGTTTCAACAGCAGGATGATCTGGCTCTGGAGAACTTCTGTAGGGAGATTTCACTCTGAGGTGACATTTTCCTGGCTCATTTCAGCGCGCCAGGATGCCCCACAAGCAATGGCAGGGAGTGAAACAGAACCCCAGGCTGGACAAGAGCCCTGTGGGGCGATGGCTTATCTCACCACCATCCGCATGGGCAGAGCCCAGGGATGCTTTGGGTGGGAGGGTGAGTCCAGGGCTCCTGCTGGAACATAACACGTATTCACTCTAAAACAGCTCAGTGAAGTGCAGTCTTTACTATTCACAGAAGAATCTCAGCAGCTTTTTTGTTCGCTTGCAGCCTTCCCTCCCTGTGAAACTATCGCCTCCTCCCTTTCCCCTCCCAGCTCTGCTTCTCCTCTTATTTTTTCAGAAAAGAAAATGAAAGAATGAAAGATGAGATGGGAAACATGAAATCTGGGGGAGGAGAGGGGGTTTTCTTGTTGTTCATTTGCAAACTCTTAGCTGAGCAAGGGAAAAAATGTATTGAAATCTGGGAAGATTTCACATATCAAGTTACAAGTGCTGACAAGACAGCCTTACAAGCTTCATTTACACATTGATGAGAAAAAAGTTAAAACTACAAATCAGCTGCAAAAAAAAAAATGTTTATAATGTTAGTTCTGAAAAAAACCCAGAATAAACCAGCAGATGGTATACCTATGTCCTGGTGGTTTCAGAAGAATAATGCTTTGGAGTTTTCTTTTTACTAGGGATGATACAGACAGAAAACCAGCAAATTACCAGTTTCTTGCTTTTTGCTTGGGTTTTGCTCCCTTTATCTTTTGCTGGCAGTGGCAGTGCACTGGGAAGGAGAACTGGATGCAAAGTGAGTGACTGACAGAAAGGGCTTTTTCTTTCATTTGCCTTCTCCCTTTGTCTCAGTGTCTAGACAATACAAGCATAAAGGCTGCTTGAGTGTAGCCTCTTGTAAAATGTGACAGAGGGTGTTACATGCATGCATCTCTTCAAGTCAAGTCCCTGAAAGTTGCCCCTTCCTGGCTCAAAGGAACCAGCATCACAAGGAGTTGGCTCAGTGAGGCAGAATACATGTATGCGTGTACATGGCTAAAGAGATTTCAGCTAACTCAGGGATTTCACAGACAATAAATATAACCTCCATTCAGCATCAGTCTTTGTCTCAGTGAACAGCTTCAAAAACTAATCTCCTTCAGTATCACGGTGTGGGCTTTTAATATCCAAAAGTCTCATCTCCCAGCACGTCAGTGTTCGGAGCTGGGGAAGGCTGGGTTATTCAGCCAGCTCTGAGATCACCAAACAAAATCTGGAGCTGTTTTACACTCAATTCCCTAGAGACAAGCACACGACGTTGTTCATCCAACATGCTGTGCAACTTACGGTACAGGAACAGGATTTTATTCCACTTCCATTAGGAAAGACAGCATTTCTCAGATGTGTGAGTTATGGGTCACACAGTGTTATTTTAATTTGACTCTGGTATTGCTAAGAGGTATATAACTAGCCAAATTCAAACAAACTTTCCTAATGGAATGAATTTGTTTATTTTAAAGTTGTGTTTTTATGGGCAATATAAAACATGTGTTTTCATGAAAACATAAAACATTTACATGTTTTTTGAGACTTCCTTAGAGACAAATGAAAACAACCATTATGCTATTTGTCTCCTTTTTGTCCTTGTTATATTTCTTGGAATCTAAAGTTCACACTGCAAGCAATCCAACATCAGCCTAACCAGAACAGTAGCTTCCTCTCACACAGTGAAAGCATTATTTGACAACGAGATAAAATTAAATATATCATCGTTAATTATTTATATAATCGTAGAACCTTAATTACTTTCAGTTAGGAAACAGTTGAAGGCTAAGAAGATGTTATTAGCACTGTTGTTATCGTAAATCACCCTCCTTCAGTTTTTCTAGCGGGTTGTTCGTTCTCAATACACAATGGAAGCCAAGACCGAAATACCTGCCAAAGCCAGACATCCACTCCATCAGCAGAAACAAAAGCAGTTCTCTCTTAGCTAATTGAAGGCTGTGAAAAGTCTGATTTCCATACCTCTGTTTCAAAAGTAAAAGCTCCAAGATGTGATATATGAAAAGCAGGAAGTATAGATAAACCACTGCTTAGTCTAGCCTCTGTAGTTGTAAACCACCAGGAAAAGATGGACAGGAGGAATTCACTCCAGAGCATCAGAGGCTTTCCCATAACATTTTGCAACTCACGGCTGAAACTGAATCACAGTATTTTTTCAGGACCTGCTTTTCTGAGTGCTGTAGAAGAAAGCATATCCTTAGAGTTTGAGGGAGGGGTACCAGGAGATGCAGGGAGACATCAATCTATTCTGTGCCCTCCTACCCACACCGTGGCCCTTGTCCTCCAAACCCTTGCCTAGGAAAGGAGACCACCATGGGAGAGGGCTCCAACCTGCCAAAGAGATGGGGAGTGAGTTCAGACCCAGCAGGCTGCATTCTCCTTCCTCTCCACGGTTTTCTTTGGAATTGAATTTGACGGTATATTTTAGGAGAACTTCCTCCAGTGAAAGACATGAAAGGGAAAGGCGGGGTGACTGGTAACTGTCAACTGTCTTTTTCTGACCAAATCTACAAATCTTGTCTGGAAAGCACCAGCTGGAAAGCTGAGTTAAGAAACAGTTATGTTAAAAGGGAATCAGAAGAATAAAACCCTTGGCTTTTATTCAGTCTCTGTGGTGAACATGCTTATTAATCAAACCAAGGGTTGCATCCAGGAGGGCTGTGAAAAATGTATTCTCTAAGGGCTATCTTCCTGGTGTTTTATGTTTTGCTGAAAGCAACACAGAAGTATCAGTCTGTGACATCAAATAAGCCAAATTTCATGAGCTACAGCAGGATTTAATATTCACAATGCCACATTCTGAATTACCGTGAAGATGCAGGAAGGACAGAAAAAGCTTTCCAAGAATAAGAACTACAGAAAATTTTAAGGAGACTTCAGTTTTCTGTGGAACACCTCCTGAGGGCTGGATAGGGGAAATAATCAACACAGAAATTTTCCCTGAATTCAGAACATCTCACTTTGCATGCCTCCATGACTAGCTTCCCAGCGTGAAACTGATGGATGACATATTTTGAAACATAAGCCTGAGAAACCTTAAATCCCCTGATTTTCAGAAAAATCTTGCTCACTCACTTGGACTACTACTAGTCATTAGGAAGGCACTCCAAGTTGGGCAACAAACAAGCACTTAAAGCTACTCTGATGTAGGTCAGTAGTGCTGTCTGCTTGCTGACCTCTCTTCGACTCACATCTTTGCTGATGGGAGCAGTTTGGATTTCCACAATTCATTCCATGTCGGTTTCAAGCCAACTCAAATGAAACAAATGGAATAAACCAGCAACACTTTGTTGCACTGGGTTTGTTTATTAACTCTGTGATCTTTCAGAGGACTACCTTCCTTCCATTGACCTGTGACACCCCAATTTTTAGGAACTGTAAAGCAGATCAGAAAGATAAAATATATATACAAACATGTATAATTTTTACACTAACAGCCTGATCTAGAAAGACTAGAATTTTTACTGCAATGTGATAGATCTGGTTCATGCTCAAAAGAGGCTGGTGACTGGGGATTTGTGCAGAATCCCTGCAAACCTACGTGTGCACCACACCCGTCACACTGCATTAAAGAACCGTAAATCAGAGCAGACACAATACTACCGCTGCATGGCCTCTGACTATTAAAGATATGCAGAAAATCTCACATACACAATGTGGTATTCCTGAACGAGGGGCCAGAAACACCAGGGCAAAAGGATGTCAAGTATGACTTCAAGTCAAGTATGTATCAGGATCAATGACTGCATTGAAACAGTGTTTTCATCAAAAAAAAAAAAAAGAAAAAGAAACCAACCCAGTGCTGAAAAATGCCTGGGCTGCATTCATTTGAGTTTTGAAGAGAGTTCTTTAACGCTTCACCCCCGGATACTGATTTAGCTGTCTGAGCAGAGAAATCTAAGCATTTTAATTGCTTGTTTGTCTGCAGCAGTCAAAAGTCAGGCTGCTGCCCAGTGTCAATGGACATCCATGGTTGGAAGAGTAGGAAGAACTGTCTTAGATGGAGTTCTGCTACCATACTGTTCTGGCTCAAAGCAAATGCCTTTTACAGTGCTGGAGTGTACTGTGCTGGAGTGTACTTACCATTGTTTCCTTTTGGCATAAAGCTGTTTCGGAAGGGGTTAAGCAAAAGGAGCAGCTCCTGCTGCCGTGAGAAGTGCAGGGCCTACAAGGAGTTTTGAAGTGCCACATACTCTGCCCTGCTGTTCCTCCCTCACGGAGTGACTGGAGATATGGCCCTGGAAACAACAGCTTCCTGACACTACAGACAATGTTTAATTTCTAACACATGTCTGCAAAGTATAGCACTATGCTTGCCTTCTCCCTTTCCCCTCTGTGGGACCTGAACCAAGAGTCAGTTATGCGAGATGATATGGTCTTCTTCTTGACCGTTTAATTCCATTCAGCCTCGGAGGCCAGGACTGGAGAAGGGAAGGTGTGTGTTTAAGGATTTCATCAAATTACAGACAGACCCTTGGTTTCTGCCAGAGGATGTGAGCACAGCTGACTACAGGGCAAGGTGGATAGCCACTGAATGCCAGGAAGAAAGCAAGGAATGTCTTGATGAACAGACCCATCATCCAGCTGGAGGTGGATGGTATCTCTCTGGCTCCTGTGCTGTTTCACAGTAAGAAAACTAATCAGAACAATGCTGCATTTATTACAAGCTAGATATGAAAAAGGAACTTGGTGTTTCATCCAGGCCAGAGGGACAATAACCACATCCATGTATGGCACTTGTTTGAGGGGCAGTTGTGGTGGTGGGACTGGCCAGTAGCTGGCTAGTGAGGGGGTCACCTGTCAAGGCCACAAGAAGATGCTTTAGTAAAATGCGGCTGTTAGAGCAGCCACATACAAAAGCTCCCCAATGCAACTGGTAAAAGAAGAGAGAAACCCTTCAAACTGCCCACAAGAGGACACACTGCCAGCCTTCCTGTTTTTTGCAGCTTCTTTGCCAGCCCAGTCTGTGAAAGTTATGGCCTCATCTTTTTTAAAAAAGCCAGTAAATCCTTTTCCACTCTTCATGATACATCCCTTCCAGTGAAACCAAACCAGAACAAAACCTAAGAAGTGATTAAAGCAGAGTCTCACACTGCAATCTCTTCAAGTTATGCTAACGTGAGTTATGCCTTGTACTGTCTCGGGCTTTTATTACGCTAAAGAAAAGGTGCCCTAGAAAAACACAGCTCAGGAAGATCAGTTCTGAGGAGTGGGTTTCTTTTCCCACCAAAATCCAAACTTCATTTGTAATCTAAAAGAAAGAAGTTTGCTCATAGCTAACTTGAGAAGAAAGGCCTGCAGGTTTTACATTCATCCTCCAAAGGGCAAGTCAGACTTCAATCTTCTCTTAGGATTTCTTCCCTTTTTTTCTTTTTTAATGAGTTAAATGAAGCTTTGAAATTAACAGCTAAAGGCAGCAGCGACACACAATAAATATACTGCTTACGCTACAGTTAAGCCCTGCAAAGGATGAACCTGTCCTTGGTTGTGAGTAACATATAACACCATGTAAATTCAATAGCTACGTCCCTCCTTCATCAGGCTGCTTGTGGTTGCTCCATTCACTAGCAGAGAGAAGTGGGTAGATGGTCTGCACATGCTTTTTAAGGTAACACACCTAAATTTTAAAGTGCCTTTTAAGTATATAAATTAGAAAACCTATATCAAGAGAACAACTGCTGCAAATGCCAGAATCATTTTATCTTGGAAAGAGAAGAAGTGAAACAGCGTCTCCACTGATTTCCTCTTTCTCTTTCCATGTTAAGAGAACAGAAAGATGATTGCAGGTTGATTCACACTGGCCTGATTGTTGTGTTTTTTTTTCTTTCTTTCTTTCGATTCTTATTTTTAGAATCAACCTGAGATTAATGGGTGTTCATCTGAGCCGCAGCATGGAGCGCCACGGAGCAGAATGCAAGATGTGTATCAGGATAGGCAGGTAAGGAAGGGGGGAACAGGAGCTGTATGCAAGGAGCTCAGAGAAAGATTTTTCTCTCAAAAAACCCCCACTGCTCCTGCCTCACCCCGGTTTGCCCATGCACAAAGGAAACTAACCTCTTCGCCGCCCTGCCTGATTTCTGTTTTGTGACTGAAGCGCTCAGAGAATGCGACAGAAAGGAAATGGGAGCAAACTGAGTCTCAAATAAGGAGGTGATTTACTTTCAGGCCATGCCAGAATCCAAAGGGGCTCTTGTTTCACATAGCTTGCTATTGCTAGTATTTTAGAATTGTTACTTAAATTCTTTATTTGTCCACTTAAATTGGGAAAAAAAATACTCTCCTCCTAAACAGAAGCAAAAAAATTGCCAATGGCCACCTCACAAAGAAATCCTTGGTCTTCTCACCACCACTGCAGCAGGTGTCAGCTCCAACAGCAAAGTTGCTTACAGGTAGAGATCCCAGACAAGGTGGCAACCACATGGTGACAAAGGTCAGCGAGAAACCAGAGTGCTGAAAGTATTGACTACATCAATAGTGGGAAGGCATGTAAACCCTGCCTAGACTCACACAGTGCTGTTAGCACCAGTTTTCGCGAATCCAGCTGTTGCCACTGTGGTTTCAGTGACAGCTTACTTCTACTCGTGACAGCTTAGGCAAGTCTACAGGGTCTGGATGGGGTTAAGTTTCTTCACAGCAGCCTGAACCCTGCTGTGCCTTAGATATGTGACCAAAGCAGTGGTGATAACAGTAGTGGTGTTTTAGCTATTGCTAAGCAATGCTTGCACAGCGTCAAGACCTTCTTTGTTTCTCACTGCGCCCCCACAGAGAGTAGGCTGGGGTTGCACAAGAACTTAGGAGGGGGCCACAGCTGACCCCAATGGACCAAAAGGATATTCCACACCATGTGACATCATGCTCAGCAATAAAAACAGAGTTTTTTGAAAGTAGCTATTGCTTGGAGGCTGGCTGAACACTGGTCTGCTGGTGGGAGGTGGTGAGTGAGTGCCTTTGCCTCACTTGTTTTCTTTTTATGTTCTTCACTTATTAAGCTGGTATTATTTTAACCCATCAGTCCTCTTGCTGTTGTCCTTCTAGAGAGGCTGTGAGTGAGTGATTAGGTGGGGGCTTAGCTGCTGGCTGGGGTCAACCCATCGCAATGAGTAATACATGAGTGATGTTCTTGGTCTGGAAAATAACTTCAGAGGCACACAGGTTAAGTCATCTTAACTGGACAGGCAAGGACTGAGATACTGCCTGGAGATGAATTTATCAATATTAAAAAGATGACACATTCCTACCTAGTCCATTTTTAGCAGAGATTTTGAAGTCTGGAACACAAGAGGGTGGGAGGCTGAGATGGGACGTGGAAGGAGAGAGGTCCTAACTTGCATTCTCTCTTACAGAAGAGTGGCAGGCAGCACTGAAGTATACTGTCTTCTGCTGTCAAACCACAAGGTTGCCAAGACCAGAGTTTCTCAACTCTGTTCTACCAAGTACTCTACAAACCGCAGCTCTCCATATCCTACAATCCTGTGAGGCTGCAGGCTGCATCTGTGCCACCAGTGATATTTTCGATGAATTCTATGGTTCATCTCTTTGTCTTTTTAGCCACACACAGTCCTTGGTGAGAAAAAACTGGAAAATGCCCCTTTAGAACAGAAATAACCTACACAAACTTGGACAGGGCAATTGGCAGAGCAGGAGATGAGTAAAAGGAGTGGAACTGAGGCAGAATCCAAAAGAGTGGTAGGAAAAAGTAAAGCTACTTTCCCCTGCTGCTGAGGACCAGTGACCCACATCAAAGTCCCTGTGCCTCTACAGGTGGATCAATACTCCTCAGCTCAGAGTGGACCCTGCAGCATCACAAAGCCCAATGACGTTGCCTATATCCCACTGCTACCTCAGGGAACTCTAGGAGGTAGTACCAAAACTGATACACATAGACCCCAAAAGGCTTGCTCCTCTTTGTTTCCTTCTGTCTGTCTTTCTGTCTCACTCTGTCTCTTAAAAAGATACCAGCATTCAAGATACCAGCAGCAGCAACAGAGGAACACAAAACAACAATGAGGGACAGATGCCTTCTCTCTGTCCTCTGTCTTTGCATTCATGCATATGGCTGTAAGACAAACATTTTCATTTTTGGTGATAAATTCCACAGCAGAACATTACCACCCAGAGGAGAATAAACCAACAAGAAATACAGGAGAACATCAGATGCTCTATACTTTAAACTGTGCTTTAAATCTGGCCTGTGAATGAACGTACATTTGCAGAGCTCTGAAACCACACCTGAAGATCCTGTTAGTCACAGAGGAGAGAGTGTGGATGTTTGCCCAATTGGACATCTGCTCAACCTACCATGCAGAATTATCTACAATGGAATTCCTTGACCTGTGATCCGGGGAGCACTGGTCTCCATAACTCATCAGGTGGTCCATAAGCCCATAGCATAGGCATTACCAAGCAAATACATGTGTACTGGACAGTGTGCTAGCATTTTGCTGGTGGTGCTTGAGCTCCCTCTCACTCTGCCTGCATGTCCTCCCAGGTTTGACTCGTTCTCTGAGTGTGAGCAGTTGAAAAGCATTGACCCAAAGTGCCCCTGATCATCAACAGGATAAAAAAAGCAGCGTGAGAGGAAGAGGCGGGCAACAGAGGTTTCTCTGTTTCTTTGCATTTAAGACACAAAAGGGAAGTGCAGGGCTGGATGATAAGCTGGAGAAGACAGGCAGGGTTTCCCTGGAGGTGACCTTTTTGTAATACACCTCACGGACCTCACAACTGTTGACAATTCAGCAGATCTGGAGATCCCGCCTGGACTTCCTCCCTGCTCCCTAGCACAAAAAGACAAACAAGCTGAAGGCTGTTGAAGTTACTAAGTAGGTGAACAGCACAGGGGACAGACATTCAATTCATGTATTGTGTTGTGAAGAGAAAGTCACCTTCCAATAGGGAACAAACACTCTGCAAGCTGGGCTGGCCAGGTGACTCTGATTTAATACACAAGTGAAATCACATTCAGTACAAAACCATGATATTAACCAAAGCAGAGGTTTTGATGACCTTTTGCCATTGCCTATATATGCTAATCACAAGTGTCTGAAAAACTGGATAAACCTGCCTGCAGAGTAGCAATGAAAAATAATAGTCCTGAAAAGTAATAACTGCATTTAGATTATTAGAATATTAAAAGAAGCAGTTGTAGTCAATTCAAGAAGTCCAAATGGAAGAAGAGAGTTGACAGGCCCTATACATCACAAATGACATCACTGTTCAAATGACTGACAAGTTGGAAGTAAGTATTCTTGGATATTTATGAATCAAGATACATGCAAGGTGGGGTATTAGTTTGCAACTGCTATAAACCATTGGCATCACTGGAGAGCACAAGTTGACAGGTTTCTCCAGCACCTATATACACGTATAACCCCCCCTTGTGTTATTGATGTGGGAGACCTTAAGTCACTAGCACTAAAACACACCTGTACTTCCCAAAAGGCTAGGAATGACAAACTACTAACTCCTGATGGAAAGTTCAGCCTCCCTAACCCTGTGAGCTGAAGTCCTTGTCAGTTAGCTGAGTCATCTACAATGTAGGCCTTGCAGCACCAAAGAGAAGGGAGAATTCAGGAGCAGTTCACAGCACAATGACCACAACGTAAAGAGTTTGTGCGATGGAGCTAAACTCTACTACCCACAGCTAAACCCCATGGTGGTCCCCCTACCACACCATGCACCGAGGGACTTGTTGACTCGCTCCCTGCCCCAGACAGGGTCAGCAAGAGGCAGGAGCTGCAGAGCTGGCACAGGTAGAGCTTATCACCAGTCGCATGGTGTAGCTACACCTGAACTGCTTGTGAGTTGCATGAGGTTTAGCAGAAAGGCAAGACAATCCCTGCGTGAGACGTGGTCTCAGTAGGAAGGAAATGATCACAAACCAGGGGGTTACCGGTTGTTTGGATGGAAAGAGGCCAACACTATGCAAACAGCAAGCATTGTCTGCAATCAGATCCAGGCTAGTAATGTTTTATGTGATATATGAACATATGCTCTTCATATATACCCAGATTGAAATCACAGTGCATGCTTTCTGAGGGGCAATTTCACAACACTGTAGTGAATGGGAGTCAAATCAGGCTGAAGACAGAACGTATAGAACGTTGCTGACATCTGCAAATGATTTAAGGCATTTCCCAAATGCCTACAGTGTTACAACCATGAAAAGAAGAGTGGGCTAGATAAAAATAACACAACAAAAAACCCCAACAGCTGGGTTTACCAAGGAAGTGAAAAACCATATAAAGTGTTGCATACAAAACTGACACATGAAGGGGGAAAAGGGAAAAGATAACACGTAAAAAGGCTAAAATAAGATTATATAGAGGAAGTAAGAAGATACTAGGAAAAATTAAGGCAGATGGAATCAGATGTGTATTTTTTAATTTTTCTAAGCAGATTATGAAAGACAAATCCTGAACAATGAAAGTGGTATAATCATTCATAATGATATGACAGCGGCAGAATTTATTTGAGAAATATTTCTGTTTAGTACACAGGTAAACGGACAGACGACCTGTTGAAATAACTTCCCACCACAGCAGCCCCTGAAGAGAGAATGTTAAGTAGCAGATACATGATTCTAGGTGTTTTGGATTAGTTGCTAGAAATAAACTTGTCTCAGAATGTTTTAGAGAGCTAGCCTTAAAGCTGCTACTGCTGCATCTAAAGCAGTTCCGGGCCACCAGGGAAGGACCAGGACGAAAGCTCATGTAGGGCCACTGTTTAAGAAGTGTAAAAAGTAATTGCAGGCTGGTTGGCTGAGTCTTCACTATTTTGCATAGGATAGAACAACCAAGATAAGAGTCAAGTAATATAATTTTTTTTTATTATTTATTTTTTAAAAGCTCTGTAATTAATCAATGTGGCTTTAAAGAAAACAGATCCTGTCAAACTAATCTGATGTCATTTCATGAAAAAATTACAAGTTCACTGGATGAAAGCAGTGTTGTTGACAGTATTAAAAGCTTAAGTCATTTCACTTATTCTGTAGAACAGCTTTATGAAGAAACGGAATGCTTTGAAGCCTGCATGGAGCGTGCTCCACCTGTACATGGAGTACAGGACTTCACAGATGGAGAGCACTATGTGAGGTCAGGTGGAAGTCTCAAATCTATTTTATACTGAAGTCCCTTCAGAGTCCCTAATCATATTAAATGTATTAAAAGTTGAAAAATGAAGGAAGCCAAAGTGTGACTGTAAATAGGAAAGTATTAGCAAACAGATGGGTTCCTACTGGGTTCCCACAGATAGTGGTGTCATCCCTTTACTACTTAATAGCCGTAACAGTGATCTGGAAAGTTAAATCATTACAGTTAAGTATAAGACTGGGGACAGCAAAAACCAACAACTGAAGGACAAGCCTGACACAGAGCAATTTGGGTCTGCAGGAAGATGGGAGAAACAAATTTAGGTGTTAATATGGCCAAGTGCAGAATCCCCTTGTTAGAATAAAGAATACAGGCCATACTTACAGGATGAGAGGGAGAGAGAGGACTCTATCCTCCAAAGTAGAGACTGAATGTGAGACCAGGGGTCCTGGGAGGCAATCAGCTCGACATGAATTCACCACGCAAGGCTGTGGCCAAAAGGGCTAATGCAAGCCTCAGCTGTACAAACAAATGAAAATCAAAAGATGAGTAGGTAGGTTACACTGACAGTGTATTTGGCTCTCGTTCCTCTGCTCTGTGAATAATGTATCAGGTTCTGCTGCTCCATTTTTCAAATCAAGTGTTGGGAAACTGCAAGGCTGTTCAGAGGAGAGAGATTAAAGAACTGAAAACACTGGGCAGCAGAAGGCTTCGTTACAAACAAAAAGCTTCAAGGGAATGGTGCTGTTCTGTTCACTGTATTCATATGGGGAATATACATTTTCCAACAAGTGTGTTGCAATCAAACAAAGACTTTCTTTGGAACTCTTTGGAACTGGAAACTAATCCAATCCAGACTATGAACAGGCAATTTTGGTTTGCTCTTTCAGCAATGATCCATTATGGCCAATTAACCAGTAATTAACCCTTTACACCGCAGGTTGCGACGTTCTGTCCATCTCTGCAAAGCTGTGAAAATAACTGTGCTTGATTTAAACACGATGCACACCCATGCAGCTGGGGTTATTAGGCATGAAGCTGGAGCTTGTGCAGGTGAGATCTACTGCCTGCATAAAGCTGGAGGTCAGATGAGTGGTCATAGCATCAGACCATGCTTTGTGTTTCCATTAAGAAACACTCGATGCCCTCTTAGAGTAGTAACCCTGGAAGCCTTCCTGCTCACAACCTACAGAATATTTCCAGGGGGAGCCCCAAACTTTTGGGGCTGAGTTGTCACCTAAGAATGGGTGGCATCCAACTGCCCACCTGCTGCAGGACCTTCAAGCAGCCATCTCTGAATTCCCAGCCCCTGGGTACAGACAAAACCTCACTGTGCAAAGCTCCTCACACTGCGATGCCAAGGTAAGAACTTTTAGGAAACAGATGGGGGTTATTATAGCTCTGCCACTGAGAAAGTATGAGGAGTGATTCCTTACTTCAGCCATTCACTTCATCTGCTGCCTGCTACTGAGATCTTTTCCCAGGGATCTGCCTAGGATCCCATTCCAGGATTCCCCAGCCACGGAAGGTGACCTCAGAGAAACAGGGTGAGGGACAGAGTCCTTCATACCTCACAGATATTTTCTCTCCTAACTTCAGAAGCTACCTTCTTCAGGAAAACAAGTTAGTGCCTTTAAGCCGGGTGAGTGGAGATGAGCACTGCTCCCACAGGTATCTCTCAACTCACTCAGGGTATACACGTGTCTTCTTCCTCTTCACCCTGCTGAGGGAACAAGGTGCTGCCAAGAAAGCTTTTGGCTTTGCATCCCAAGGATGGGGCCTGGCAGTTGGGCTCCTAAGGACCATGAGCTCAGCAGGGTGCCCTGGCTACTGAATTTGCTTCATCTCACAACCTGCCAATATGTAAGACTGGTGGTTTTTAAGGATGCAGTGCATGCTTTTGTCCATACTGTCTTAACCTGGGCCTTTGGCCAGAAAGCATTAACCTTATGCATGGGTAGGGAATGCTAGGGAGTGTTTGAATTGTGCCAGTTGCTCGCATCAGCTCATTTTAAGCTTCTGGAGTAAACCCACTGATGACTGAGTGTTGCAGTGCAAATTTTGCAAATAAAACAGATAAAAAAATCTCAATTACTTGAGCCCAGCATTAGTTCACATATGCCACTCCAGAGACTTAGAAGACATTATATCATCCAAACATACAATAATATTTGATTAAGACTCTATAGATATTTTTTCTGTTCAACAGGTGGGAAAAAAGTGTGTTTTCCAAACTTTCAATCTCTTCCAGAAAGTGGTGCTTGCACACAGGGTACACAGCAAATAAAATCTCATTGCTATCTTAGAAACATAAAAGACACTTCCCATCATAAGTTAACTACTGTAGTACAAAACTTCTGCGGAGTGAACTGAAGCAATAAAGCTTGTGAAAATTCTTAGGGAGGAAAAGGCCTGTCCAAATGTGGTGTGTGCATATATATGTGTGTGTATACATATATGTGGATAGATAGACAGATGCACTCACACACACACCACCACCTGGCATCTGCTATACCCACTACTCCTATCAACAGATCGTAAGACTTAAAATTGTGATTGTCAAGTCTTTATTCACTAAAAGATAAAAGCTTTGGGAAAGCTCATCAAGAGCAAAGTTTCAGAGCTCCTAATAAAACATGAATTAGAACCTGCTAAAGTACAGTTTGAATTGTGCGCTTGCCTGTCTTAATACTTTCTGTCCTGGATGTATTTTTCCCCCTTCATCTGGCACAACCTCAACTACGTCCTACAGCATCAGGATGTTCTGTTGAGCACATGTGCAGCTGTGTGTTTAAGCCCTGTGAAGGCTTGCTTATGTCAAGAGATGTATAGGTGAGGTAACTGTGGTAAACTTCCTAAATGTAAATGTGTAGAAACTGCATAAAAGAAAACAGTTTTAATAAATAGATTTAAAGAATATTTCTGAAATATTAGAAACTAAGTCAGATGCTAGGCTTGTCCTTTTACTACAGACACAGAGAGAAAAAACCAAATGTGAGAATGTGAGACTAACCATCCCATCCGCCTTTGCAAGTCACCCAGACCAGACGCAGCGATGCTATGGAAGTTAATGCAATGAACCCCAGAAGTGTCACTTTCACAAATCTCAAGAGGCATCATTGACCTCAGGCTGGCTGCAGTTTCTGCCCCAATTCCAGTTTAATGTATTCCAGTTTGACCCTCAAGCGACAGTGCTGCTGGAGAACACGCTAAGAAGCAAATGCAAGCAATTGCTCTGACATAATTCTTTTGGACGCAGGCAGATCGAATGTGCTGATGTCAACAGAGACCAGGAAAGAGTTTTACCCAATCTCCTTTCCTCGCTGAGGAAAACAACACAAGAAAACAAAGCAGAACCCACAACCAAGCCAAACACATGGCCACCTCTCAGCAGCAAAACTAACACATGCTGTCTAAGAAAGGGAGAACCAAGGCAAATGCCTCTAAATATAATGTGGATCTATACACAGCATTTCATTTATAGCTTAACTTTATGTGGCTTGTCTATAGAATTGGCTCTTTGCACATAACATGCATGAAACATCTGTTCTGGAGAGGATATTAATCTAAAGCCCCAGAAGCAGCATAATGCAGTCCTTTCTGGCCACAGTACATCCAAAATGTTACTAACATAATTCTCTCACCTTAGAGCAAACTGCTCTTCTTCCCTTTCTACCATTCTTCTGAAATTTAGGAGACTGCGTGGACCTGACTTCAATATTATTGCCAGGATGAAACCTTCACGCCTTGCCCTTCACTTAAGTCCCCAAGCTTGAGCAGCTTTGAGGCTGCATAGTTCAATGTCAGAGAACACAGAGGCAACACTGATTTTTCTGCCCAGGGCTGTCAAGAATAGAAGCTGGGGATATTTTTTCCAAGGGAAAGATGAATTATGGTATGAAGCCAGATCAAGGAAACCACGGTGACTGTCGTGAGAATAAAAGATTAAGCTAAAGATTTTCTTCTTTACCTGGTCGCTGTTGCTCCTGAAATAACTTCTGCATAAAAGAGAAAAAACCCTCACATCAACGGTAAAGTTTTTCAGAATTCCTAAGGGAAAACAGTAGGGTTGAACTTGGTTGTCCCTCAACTTTATACAATGAAACCAGAACAAAAAATATCAGATCCCAAGCTCGTTCCCTCCTCCCTCTTTTATCTCCTTTCCTGAGAAAGGAACCTTCCACAGAGGAGATTCCACCTCTGCTACTCACAGTTTTCCTTCCCTTCCAGTCCTTCAACTCCCTGTCAGTCCCTGCAGACAATTGTCTGTAATGGTATCATGCAAAAAACAGATGAGATCATCAAGGCTTCCCCTTTCTGTGTATCTATCTAGAATGCTTCCAAGAAGATAAAGTCTCGGGAAGAAATGGATTCTCACTTCCTTTTTCCACAACTACTCGCATGAGCCACTCTACCACAATAAAAGTCTGTATGTACTATCTGACCATGATGAGGAGACAGGTGAAAATTACCATTCTGAATGTCTGCAGGAAGCACAGTCTCTGAGAGAGAGCGATCATGTGTTACAGCCACTGAAACTACTTGACCTAGACCATCAAACCACCCCTACACAAACACTCCCGGCTTTTGTCCTTCATTTACCACCCTTTGTGTGAACTCCTCTCAGAATGTTGCCACAGAATATGGTCCACACTTTGGGTCATCATTAGAGACTGCAGGACCTTTTCAGCTCTATTGAGACTGTTGTGATGTTCTAGGAATCACAGAATTAGAATTGTAGGGGTTGGAAGGGACCTCAAGAGATCATTGAGTCCAACCCCTCTGCCAAGGGTTTTAAGACTACCAGACATCAGGAATTATCAAACACTTCAGTTCCTGGAACGTGTGATGTCCTGCTTCTTGCATAGCCATCCAGAAAAACCCCTGAAATTTCTGCTCTAGAGAGTCGGAGGACGAAGGCTGATAGAAGTGTAACTGAATGTCCTAAGAAATTCTTTTAACTACTCATGCTATTGTGTTATATTTTTAAAAGCATTTGTCAAGATGCACAAGTATGATTGAAACATTTCTCTAATACTAGGAACAAGAAGACACCTTTAACCAAACTAAAAGTTTACTATCCACTTTGGCTCCCGTAAGATCTTTGACGCAGTCCCATACAACATCCTTGTATCTAAATTGGAGAGGCACAAATTTGATGGATGGATTATTTGATGTATGTAGAATTGACCCTCAGGGGTCTGTATTGGGACCAGCACTATTCAGTATCTTTATTAATTACATAGCCAAGGGGATTGAGTTCACCCTCAGGAAGTTTGTGAATGACACCAAGCTGAACGGTGCAGCTGATATACTTGCAGGAAGGGATGCCACCCAGAAGGATTTTGAAAAGGCTTGAGGAGTAGGCCCCTGTGAACCTCATGAAGTTCAAGAAGGCCAAGTGCAAAGTCCTGCACAAGGTTTGGAGCAATCACTAGTATCTGTACAGACTGGTCAATGACAGGATTGAGAGCAGCCCTGAAAAGAAGGATAATAGTGGATGAAAAAATGGACGTGCTGGCATGAGTGGTTTTACTCCATTCTCATGAGACCCCCATCTGGCATACTGGATCCAGCTCTGTGGTCCCCAGTATAAGATCGTGGACCTGCTAGAGTGGGCCCAGAGGAGGGCTGTGAAATGATCAGAGGGCTGGCGTACCTCTGCTGTGAGGACAGGCTGAGAGAGCTGGACATGTTCAGTGCGGGGAAGAGAAAGCTCCAGGGAGCCCTTACTGTGGCCTTTCAATACTAGAAGGAAGATAGTATTTTACCAGGGCCTGTAGTGATATGACATACAAAGAATTTTTTCATGATGTGAACAGGTTGCCTAGAGAGCTTGGGAATACTACATCATTGTAAATGTTTAACATCAGATTAGATGGGGCTTTGAGTAACCTGGCCTAGTGGAAGATGTTCCTTTCCAGGGCAGGGGTGTTGGACTAGATGATCTTTAAAAGTCCTTCAGACCCAAACTATTCTGTGATTGATGATTCTGTGCTTAAATGAGATTCTCACACCTGTGGCTGCTATCACAGTACAGTGGCAGTGCAGTTAGAGCAGCTGGGACATAATGCTGCTCTAAGGCAACTTATGGAATAGGGCTACAAACCAGTATTACTGTAGACAGAGATGAATAAAGCACCTGCACTCCAGTACTAAGGCACATGAAAAAAACCAGGCTAAGATAGCCACATGATTTTGTCTAAAAGCACAGATGATGCAAAACAAAAAGCAAGAACCAAATGCCCCACACCTTTACACTGCCATTTGTATGAAGAGTCAAAGTTTACTATTTCTTCCATACAGCAGAGCTACAGTGGTTATGTCAATCACAGCAGCTATTAGATAGTTCATGCTCACTGTCTTTTCAGAGCACAAGAGCTCCGACCATCCGCAGGCTTTGAATGCTCCCCTCTAAACCGACTCCAGTTTTCAGAGACAGCAGGTTATCAGCAGTTTGGCTACTGGAGGCTGTTTCAATATTTTTCCAAGAGGAAACGTGAATTCCATGCTTAAGAAGACTACACTTGCAAGAAATAATGCAGGAAAGGAAAGTGATCTTATTTCTAGCCTGCTTCCTTCCTTGTGCAGTGCTGCACTGAGATGTTTGTTCCAAAACACAGATATTAGTTCAAGGCCAAGATTTTATTTACCCAGATCCTACAAAACAAGCCGGCAGCTGAACAGCAACTCACACAACTCAAGCTGTTGTACTGCCTTTACATTTACATGAGGGATTCGGTAAGTGGGCTTAATATTTCTCTTTTCAAGGTTACCCAGCCTGTCTTATCTGCGCCTGGTACTTCTTGTGTCAATGCTGCTTTAAAACTCCTGTAAATTAAGAAGGCTTCCTGAAGATGCCAAGAGGACATGGAGTTTTAAAGGGTCTTTGTTGTGGTTTTGACCCTCGGTATTTCAGACAGTAAGAAAATGGCAGTTTAGGGAAAATGCATTTAGGGAAAGAGCCCATCAGCTTCACAAAGCGCTGCACCCATCCATGGATGTCACCCAGCTACTACTGTCGAACAAAGAAACCTGACTGACTGTCACGCTTCACTTCTCTGCTTTTGCAAACCCACTTTTCAATTTAGGAAGTCTGAGGTAGCATTTTAAGAGGAATCTTTCAAGCGTTCTCATAGTTAGCCCATTTATTACTGCGACCAACAATACACGTATATAATGAATTATAAATGACCACATGCCTCCTGGCTGCAAGCTAAAAGCTGGCAAGAGACTCCACACACCTTCAGGGGCCAAATCTGCATTGGGCAGGTTGGTGAATTTGAGGAGTCTTGAGGGCCAAGTGGGTTCACAAGCTGACCGGTCAATGTGGACTGCTCATTGCTGGATTTCTTGGGAAGGGATAAACAGATGGGTCAGGAAAGGACAGTACTCTGAAACGGATTGCACGGCTGTAGAAATAACATCCAGAGTTCATTTGTACTCTATCTGCCATGCTGATCTAGCACCATTAAAAACCCACTAAACCACTAAAAGCCTCCCCACTATATCCTGCATTTTTGGTGAGACAACAGGACTAACTCATATTTATGTGTTGGAGAGGGAGGGGAGTTAAAAATATAAACAAAACCAAGGGATACTTGAAAAAGTTGCGTTTGCTTTGTTTATGATGTCAGTAGTGTACTCTTCTGGCAAGGCAACATTGACTCTGGAAGGCAGAAGAGTTCCCTAAGGCTGGGCTGGAACCTCTGCTTTTGCTTGCATTTGGGCACTCACCCACTTTCAGTGAAGATTTTCTTGAGCGTGAAAAATGAGGCTACACATTTTCTTTTGTGTATTTTTTTTTTCCCTGAGCAGTTTTTCGGATGCCAGGAGCATAAATGTAAGCAAAACAAACCAGTCCCAACTTTGTCAACTTCCCAGCACTGTATTTTGTATGCTCGTGCTTTGCTTTTCTTGCAAGTTCAGCATCGCTTTCATGGCAGCACCCTGGATTCCCCCTGCCCCCAACAAGCGATACATATTAGTACATCTGTTTTCTCTGTAAAGTCTTTTTGCATTCTTTGCAGGGCACAGGAAGGATGTGGGCTCCTTTTCACATTCAAATGAGGCAAATTAGCCTTTGCCTGGTTCTTACAGTATAATGCTTATTTTACATTTCAGCGTGAGAAAAGAAGAGGAAATAAAACCCAATGCGTTAGGTGGGTTATGGGTTTCGCTTTGGTACAAGCCTCGCTCAGCCTTCCTTTGTGAAGCGCTTTCCACAGGGCAGAATTTCAGGACGCGGTTCAAAGGTTTCATCATGTAAAGGGGCATGTAAAACTAAAAAAAAACCCAACCCAGTTTGCACAAATTCAGCAAGTTTTCCAACAATGCCAATTTCCAACCAATGTGTGGTGCGGTCAACGTGCTGGAGGGAAGGGATGCTATTCAGAGGGACCTGGACAGGCTTGAGAGGTGGGACCCTGTCAGCCGCATGAAGGTCATCAAGGCCAAGCACAGGGTAATGCAGTGGGGGCAATTCCAATCACTACAGGCTGGGTGGAGAATGAATGAAGAGCAGCCCTGAGAACAAGGACTCGGGGGAGCTGATTGATGAAAAGCTCAACGTGAGCTGACAGCATGCGGTTGCAGCCCAGAAAGCCAACTGTATCCTGGGCTGCATCAAAACCAGTGTGGCCAGCAGGTCAAGGGAGGTGATTCTGCCCCCCTGCTCTGTTCTGGTGAGATCACACCTGACTACCACATCCATCTCTGGAGTCCCCAGTACAAGACAGACATGGAACTGTTGGAGCGAGTCTAAAGGAGGGCCACAAAGATGATCACAGGGCTGGAGCACCTCTTTTAGGACAGGCTGAGAGAGTTGGGCTTGTTCAGCCTAAAGAAGAGAAGGCTCCTGGGAGACCTCATAGCAGCCTCACAGTACCTAAAGGAGGCCTACAGGAAAGATGGAGAGGGGCTGTTTACAAGGGTATGCAGTGATAGGACAAGGGATAATGGATTTACACTAAAAGAGGGCAGATTTACATCTTTAAGGTCCATTCCAACCCAAGCCATTCTATGAAATAGCAGCCACAGATATCTTAAACACGATAAAAAGCTGAAAAGGCCAACCTGAATTAGTAGGACTCAAGCAAGCCAGGAGATTACTGAGGTGTGCTGATGGCAACTTCCTAACAAGGGTGACTGATGAACCAACAACAGAAAATGCTGTCCCAGACCTTACACATACGAACAAGGATCAGGGGATGTGCAGGTCAGGGGCAGCATGGACTGCACTGAGCATGAGATGGTGGATTTTTTTTTTCCAAAAGGCCGTATCACAACTCCCCTAAAGAGCTGACTTTGGCTTCAACAGGGACCTGTTTAGAAGAATCCTGTAAGATACAACCCTGGAGAAAAGAGGGGTCCAAGAAAGCTGGTTGAATTTTCAAGGATTGCCTCCTCTGAGCTCCAGAACAGTCCATCTAAATGGGAGTGAACATCAGGCAGCATGAGGCCCACATGGATGAACAAGGTGCTCTTGACTCAATGCAAACTTGAAATGGAAGTGTACAAGAGATGGAAGCAGGGTTAGCCAGGGTTAGGAAAGCCAAAGTCCACCTGGAGTTGAACCCACTTAGACGTGCCAAAAGCAGCAACAAGGGTTTCCACAGGTATATCAATAGAAAAAGGAAGACTATGGAAGAAGGGCCTACTGCTGAATGGGTATTGTTGGTGGACTTCAGAAGTCAAGAAGGCTCAGGAGGATCTTATTAATGTGTAGAAATACCTCATGGGAGGCAGCAAAGAAAACAAGGCAAGCTCACTCAGCAGTGCCCAGTGATGGCAATGGGCACAAATTAAAGTACAGGAAATGTCATTTAAAGATAAGATTTTTTTTTTCCCTTCTGTGAGGACGTTAACACTGGCACAGGCTGCCCAGAGAGGCTGTGGAGTCTCCACTGCTGGAGGTACTCCAAACCCAACCCTGGAGAGGCTGAGGGAGATGGGGCTGCTCAGCCTGGAGAAGAGGAGAGACCTTATCATTCTCTACAGCTACCTGAAAGGAGGTTATAGTTAGGGAGATGTTGGCCTCTTCTCCCTAATAACTAGTGACAGGACAAGAGGGAATGGGTTCAAGTTGCGCCAGGGGAGGTTCAGATTGGATATTAGGAAACATTTCTTCACCCAAAGAGTGGTGAAGCATTGGAACAGGCTGCCCAGGGAGATGGTGGAATCACTGTCCCTGGAGCTGCTCAACAAAAGGGTAGATGTGGTGCTTTGAGAGATGGTTTAGAGGTTATGGTGGTGTAGGTCCGACAGTTGGACTTGATGATCCTGAAGGTCTTTTCCAACCATGATGATTCTATGATTCTAAGGATGTAGCTCTGAGATAGCAACTTTAAGTTGACCCTGGTTTCAGCAGGGGGTTGGACTAGATGAGGCCCCTTCTAACCCCAGCAATTTGTGATTCTGCCTGGTCATACCCAGGCCTGTTGCACTTACTAACGTCCTTCTTTCTCTCTCCTTTTAGAAACTACAGACAAATGAAACAATTCAGTAATGTAACAAAAGCACGGCACATGTTTTGCAGGGGAACGGTGTGGCTGAAATTCCTGCTGGTTTAGCACCTGTGCTCTAATCCAAGTGGCAAAGCAAAGAGATGGGATGCAAGAAAATCGAAACAATTGCTTGGTAGGCTGTGGTTTACCACAGGCAGTTAGCACTAGGTGGAAATTCAGTGCACGCTCTTTGTGCTACAGCAACTTCCCGCACACGTAGGGCATGCTACACGCGAGGTAACATACTCCACAGACAGTCAACTTTTATGAAATAGTTGGGTGCTGTAAATTTACACCTGGCTTTCCTGATGGCAACCTCCCAGGGCAAACAAGCCCTTAGTTCTGCTGACAGTCATGTGCCAGGTTTGACAGGTTTTACCAAGAGAGCTGGAAGATGTCCTGACACATCTACTAATGCATGGTAGTGCTTTCTCCAGCTCTGCTGCCACCCTCACCCATGGTTCTGGGATGGACTAGTTCTGCAGCCAACCAGATGGGTTGTTTGTCTGGGGACCTGTAAGACCCATGTCCCAAGTTGCTGTTCAGCTCACAAACTGCCACTTGAAATCAGTTACTTCTCATTTCTTGTTGGTTTTCTCTCTGTTCTGACCTGAGTCACTATACAATGATCTTTTTTCTGGGTCTGCATGAACACAGCCCTGCCACAGCCTCCCACTCACCCCCATGGGAGCCGTGAAGCCTTCTCTGTCTGCAACAGAGTTCTTACTCCCTCAGAGCTGACACTGGTTTTCCAGGCACCTGGCTGCCCAAAGAAAACAAGCGCCTACTGTTCGCCCCCACCTCTCTCCCCTCCAAAGCCAAAGGCATCCAAATTGATTAGTTTTGTGGCATACAACAGAACAGCAACACCATTATGTGTGTTAGCCTGAACTCTTCTTCAAGCTCACCCCTGGAAACAGCAGTGCACAGCTCCAGTCTAGAGACCTAGAGTAAAAAGAATCCAGCCTGGATTTAGATCTAGACTTTGCTCAAAGCCCGAGCTTGCTCAATGTCAGGCTCTGGCTGCCCTCAAGCTCTAGGAGCAATGGGGCTGCTTGACTGGAGCCTAATGCCTTTAACACTGGTTTACTTCAAAGTGTTGTGTCAAAGGGTATGTGAAGATGCCTGAATAATTCAGGAAGTTCTCAAAAACAATGCAACTGAAAATATGTTGCAGGGATCCCAGGAACAGCCAGTTTCTCTCTACTGAGGCGCCTGTAGCACTTTTAATCCATAATCTCCATTGCAGCATGCTAAAATAATAAGATTTATTATTCCTGTCACATGTCCTTTCTGAAGATGCTGGGAGGGTGTGGGAGAGGGAAGAGAAAAAATTAGTTACCAGTCACCACTTGCCAAGAGTAGATTAAGCACTCAAGAGTTATACATTCATGCATAAATAGCTCAAGGGAGTTTAAATTTATTCCTTTTCTCCTAGCTCACACTTTTTTCCTCCTGTCCTGCAGCCCTTGCTCCCCTGTTGTACTCAGTCCCAACCCGTCTGCAGTGGACAAGTTGGAGTGGTAAATAGTTCTGGGTTCTTCCCCTTTCATCATGAGATTTTATTTGGGCTCCCTTTCCCAGACCTCAGAGCGTACGTGATTTCTGGGAGCAGAACAGAGGACAGGAATACAGTTAATCTGCAGTAATGTGATAAAAATCACTCCCTCACAGAAAACTGGAAAACCATTTCCAAAGAGCTGCTGTGCCAAGCACCTGATAGAAAAACCTGAAACTGAAGCCAACACACACCTTCCTCCTGGTAGACACAGCTTGCCTGTTTTCTCCCCAGCAATCCTTCTTCTCTACTAGCTCTACCCAAAACTAAAGTGTATGTCACCACCACCAAGCATACCCTCACACCAAAATGTGCTGTGCTTTGAGAGGCCACTGTTTCCATAACAAAACCACAAGTGCTGCTGCATTACAAGACGGGGGTCACCTCATCTTTTGCTTGTTTTTTTTTTTTTTCCTCTTAAATAAATGCAGTTAGCAAAAACATGTTAGGCAATCAGGCTGGAGAGATGGGATGGGAGAACAGAAAGACACACAGAGGAGCGGGCAGGTGAGCCGAGCAGCTGGGAAGGGAGGGTAGGAGGAGGCGGGCAGGAGATGCGGAAAGGGCCGGCAGCCTGCACTCCTAATGCCAGGGTGCCAGCTGGCAGCTACATCCTGCTGGTTGCGTGTGGGCTGTGAATATAACAGAAGAGATTGAGCCTTTAGGGGAGGAGCTGTCTGATAAATCATTAATGAATGAAAATATGAAGTAATCTGTCTGCCTAGGAGGCAGAATCGTCTGATAATGAGAACGGTGGAGTAGGAAGCCAGAGATGAGGTTCCCAGCTCACCCACAAGACCCCTGGCACACCAGCTCCTTTTGCTGTGCATGAGTAGCTACACCTGCCTCGCTGTACATAAGGGCTGCATTCTTAAAATCAAGGCGGAAACCCCATGATCTAGATGAAAACATGATAATAAAATTTACAGCACCCTTTGTGAAAACTGCCCCCCTCCCCCCACAGCTCTGCTTTTGCTGCAGGCAGTGCACGAAGAACCAATATTCCCTCTCAGCAACAGCTTTCCCTCAGACAGGGGGTTTGTCAAAGCCACAGCAAAACCCAGTACGACCTTTCACCAGCGCCACTGGCATTTAATTTTAAATCGATTAGCTACATACCCAGTGCTACTCACCCATGGGTATTTTTTAGCAATCAGACTATTGGTTGGAAACGTAAGGGCATGTCTGTGTGTGGGCAGGGGCACTCTGCTTTCTTTCTGAAGAGGGAAAAGCTCCAGAACTGATGCTGAAAGGTGCATTTGTGTTTATGGGGATAGCTGCTGGGCCACCAGGCAGGGGCAGATGGAAAGCGATGAGGTCGTCAGGGGAAGGGGCAAGGAGGTTAGCGCGGTTTGTTCTGCACAAAGCCTCAGCAAGATGTGTCCTGCAGCACAAAATCAATACAGACCCTACATGAAAAAGTAATCGTTGGTTTTGTACAATTCTCATGCTTATTTGGAAAGATCCTCACAAAGGTGATTCCCAAGCTGTGTGAATCTTTAACTGTCCTCTTTCGTCTTAAAAACCCCTAAAGTACCAAGAATCAGAGTAAGTTTTAAGATAAACACCTAAGAAAGACATGGCACATTTGTGGGATAAGAGATACGGGTGCTTTATCAATACGTCTACTTAAAATCAAGAGTGAACGATGCATAGATTGCAGCAGAAGCCATAAATAGAAGACACATATGGCCATGATGGAGCCTATGTATATAGAAACTTAACCAGGCACTTGAGCAGATCTGTGGAGTTCAACTACATACCTATGCATGGCGCTGAAGTCCAGTTTAATTATCCAGCCAAACGCCTCTGAGGCACAAGAAGGTTATTACCGTTTACCAAAGGACCTGCTCAGGCAATTTTACAAGGAAATTGCCTGTGCCTAATCTAATTGCTAAGTAGCAGCTAAAATTACCTTAGACCTGGAAAGACCAAAAAAGAAGCAGGAAGCTCCAAAAGGTTCAAGAAGCCATTCCTGTAAATCACAGCTGCGGTGACTGGAGGATGATCTCCCTGGAGAGGCTCCCAGTCACACTCAGACAGAGTTTTCCACCCAGAACAAACATAATGCAGGTGAGAGGACTTACAGCACACAAGAGTATGATTTCTTACATATATAAGCCTTCTGCTGGTTTACTGAATACATTTACATAATAAGTGGGGTTTGTAAATTATCCACTGATGATGTCATACAGATTTAAATAATCTGCAGCATCAATCTCTGCTATTTGCAAGCTGTATCTGACACCTTAACAGCCTTTGCAAAAGATTTAACTGGGCTGTGTTGAAGAATCCGAATTTTCAAGCTTTTTTTTTTTTTTTAAACTCATAAGATGAGCAACATCTCTAAAATATAATGAATAGGTTGGGGTAGCTTAGATGCTTCCAGACCCTTGCAGGAAAACAGTAAACAATATCAGAAGGAGTTACTTCTGTAAATTACAGGAGGCTTAATTGGAGACTGCTGGACGCGTTAAGCTACATTCAAGCTTGTTACCGATGTAAATGCACAGCATTCCTTGCTGAATAACCACAGAAGCACCTTTCGTGAGTCACTCAGTGGTTTATGTCTTGCCAAACTGACCAAGTACAGATTTCTGTTGGTGTTATTACCAACAGTTGCTTTGACACGTCGTGTGGACTGCCGTGATTTAAACCTGCCTACCGCCTGCTATTTGGGTTTAAAAAAGAAAAAGGAAAGGAAAAAACTGCAACCAAACAAGTCCCTTCACACTCCACCTGTCCACTGACACAAAGGAGCCCAGGACAGATGACCTGGATTCGAATTGGTCAAATACAAGAAAGGGCAAGTCATGAGCAGACAAAGCAAGCTCCGAGGGGATTTCTCTCAGACTTTCACAGTTTTCTGGTGCTTCAACTGAGCCTGACTTGCAAAGCATATTACATTTGCTGCTCTCCCTGTCCAGTATCATTAGAGAACTGTCTGTCAAAGACCAGATTTCTACCAGAGCTGGTTATCAACCTGAAGGAACTGTACAACTAATTGCCATCTGTGCCTAGGGTGTCTCCATCCTCTGCCACCACGGAACTGGAAAGATACATATATATATATATATATATATATATCCTTCCCCACCTCAATTTTTTTGTTTTAAATAAGGAAAGTTCTTGTCTGGGTGACAAGTAGAAGCATCTTCAACCCAGAAGAGCCTTGAGCTACATCGTAAAGCTCCTGAAATTTGTCTCAGATATATGAGATTCAAAAGAAAAAGAAGACAGCAAGACACCAACGATATTCATGTGTAGCTTCAAAAAGAGGAAAAATATTATGGGGAAAAAAATACCATGAGAATTGCTGGTTATAGTGAAAGCAAAGGAGCAGTGATTATTTGACACAGAAGTCATCTACGCAGCAGCACTCTTACAGCTCCTGCTGAAGCAGGATGGTGGTGTGGTATGGTACTGGTCTCTCATAGCATTGAGGATGAGTTTTCTTAGAGAATAAGAGGTGGTTAAGAGTCATAGCTTAGGAATTTTTGATCTCTTTAATAAGAAGTACTACTAGGGAAATATTTAATACAGCAATAGAAACTTCTGATGCTAAGCAACAGAAATTTAATACAGCAATTAGAAGTCCCTGCAATTCATGTGGCTTTCAATGACGTCTCAAATATATGCTTTAAAGGAAAAACATCATTTCCTTTTGACCTCTGGAAACTTAAAGGTGCTATGAAAGGGGTCTTGCAACACCAGAGTAACAGGTCTGTATCTCTCACAAAATTTAAAACTCAGGTCTCACATACATCCACCCAAATCACACATGCATAGAAGTGCAGGTAAAAGCAGATGCAAGTTTGGGGCCCTAAACTGGATGGAGAAAAGCCAAGCAACAAAAGGGCTCTGAGTGTGAACTCTGCCCAAAGACCCCCGGCTGTGCACAGTGAGCAGTTCAATTGCTTTGGGCTCCCCACCTGGAAGCAGAGCTCCTTCCTCAGGGGGCTGTGCAACATCCACCTCCCAAAACGCCTGCAAGGTGGGCTGCTTTCTGCACACTATGCAACATGTAGCACTTCTGCAGGCTGTGGTGAGAGAGCTTAGATGAAAGGTGCTGCATCTTTTACTGAGCATGAGCCACGTGAAACTGCTCAGAGCAGAACAGGAGCCGCAGTTAGGTGCAAGATTTGCTATGGTTGGTAACAGTCAATGGCATGTTCCCCATGTGCGACCAGACAAGTCTCTCCAAATAACAGGTTTTGGATGACATCTACACCATGTGCAGAGGATGACACACACGTGGAAGGCACATGCTGCCCTAACACAGAAATAATCAATACTTTAGTATCAGCTTGCAAGAATTCCGCTCCACACCAGCGACGCAGCTTGCGTCTTCCACATGCTCTTAGTTCCTCAGGAGGAGCAAAAACCCACTGCAAGCAACCCCTTAATTCAACACAAACTTTCCTCCTGCTTTGTCAGCTTTGAATAGTGCTCTCTCTCTCTCATCTGAAACAGCCTAACAGCTGAAACAGCTTATAAACAGTCTAATCCAAAAAAGAAAATGAAGATCTAGACTGTCATTTACAACCCTGCATGCTAATCCCCCAACCTCTAATGACATCCAGAAAAGCTGGTGGTTAGACACAAACTAAGCCTCCCTGTGTAATTACATTCGGTTAGAGGGCAAAACTCAAGAGCAAAACATTTAAAAAGCAAGTGGAATGATCTTAGGCTCCTGCAGAGGCACTTAGCAGATACCAAAATGGTCATCAAGGATATCTTAAAAATAGGATTGTGTATGTTGCATAGTCTTCCCAGCCAAAAAATACGCCGCTTCACTCATACATACATTAGTTTCTGTGTGTTTTGACACATTTGGCATAATCACCATGACAGAAAACAATGAGAAGTCTACAGCATCTATCAGCCGTCAGTCTCTAGGTTTTCTGTGTATCTACAGATGTATTTGGAGATACCCTGCTCTATACACGGAGCAAAATTTCATGTAATGGATCTTTCATCAGCGTCTGTCTTACAAGAATAAAGACATGTAGTGGCCTAAATATTTCTCATCAAAGATGTAAATGGAAGGAAATAAGGGGAAAAGGGGACTATGTTTGATAGTAAATGAAATGAAGAGAGAGAGTAATGCCCTAATATTACAGAATTAGTGGGGGGAAGGGGAGGGGAAGAGGGGGGAAATAGACAAAACCTCCTAAATTTCAAGTACAATGGATAAACACCATAGCAAAATGAGGACTTTCCTAAACTGTTGATTCAGTCCAATTACAGCTAACCAGACTCATCACCATCACAGCAATGGGTGCTTGTGCACTGATGCAACCACCAGCTTTAAGCATACTGGACTATAATTTGGTTTAAGTCCCCACTGGGCGGGGGGAGGGGGGCGGGGGGAAGGGAGGAAAGCAGCAAAAGAGGTCAAGAAACAAGAAATTACCTGAAATCCTGTTTCCAAAGTGTGCAGTTGAAATTGCTTCCCAGAGAGTCTTTTTCCTAACTTAGAAAAGTTTTCTATCTGAACTGCATGAATGAGAAGGTTTGTTAATCAGGGACCAAAGTAGATAGCACTTCAGATGACAACTAAGATCCACATACATTTTTAACTAATAATTTTACAAAGAATCTGAAAAGCCTCATGCTATTTCTATTTTTATCTTTCTGCCTGCTAAGCCACTTGCTTCAGCTATCATCGTTTTTTCCCAAAATAAAATGCAAGGTAAGAATTACAGAATCACAGAATCACTAGGTTGGAAAAGACCTTTGGAGATCATTGACTGACCATACCCATCCTCTACTAAACCATATCCCCGAGCTCCTCATCCACCCATCTTTTAAATACATCCAAGGACGGTGATGCAACCAACTCCCTGGGCAGCCAGTTACAATGCAGTTAGATTTAAAAAAACCCAAAACTTAACTCAGGAAATGAACAGGGTCTGAAAGGTTGCTAGAGGATTAGATACCACCTTGTAAACCTAGAAAGGCAGGGTCCTCAGCACAGCATTCGAAACGCTAGCAGACTGACCTGGTAGATTTTATATTCCTCCCTACATGATGGAGGACACACACCATCTTTGAGGCTTTTCAAGGTTTCACCAGAAGGAGAATTTCAAAGCAGACTTCTCCCTGTTGTAACACTAAATGAGCTGGGCAGGAATGACATTTACATGGTTGAACCTTTCATTATTTTCTCTTCCCTAAAAAACAATAGGAGCGATACGGGCTTGCTAAATTACCTACATTCCTATAGGTGGGTGGAGAACAGGTATAAAGGTCACAAGGACAAAACACTATTTATTAGAAGGCTGTATAAACCCCTGCTAGCTTTGAGGTATACTGTCAGACCCGAACATAAATTCCTCATTAGTTTAAGCTCACTGAACAGTTTCTAAAAATCACCACCAGTGATATCACTCATAACCTGTCCTGGGAATAACCAACTCTCCCAGACTTGTGGAGGCTGTGTAGGACCCCCTTGTAGCCCATGAATGCTGCTCACCACTTCTAGCAGGCCTGCTGCAGGGATGATGCAGAGTGCTCTCTGACAGAGCTTTCTACCTCAGCTAATGGAGAGTGACACGTCAAGCAAGAATCTCCCCCACTGCTGGGCACCGGTCTTCAAAATCCACCCATCTTAATTTTTATTTTGGAATGGGTATTGTGTCACAGCACTGCAGGCATTCTCAAAACATGCACAAGTGCATGATCTTCACACTATCTTCTTTAGTTACTCTTCTTGGTTTTTCTGGATTGCTTCCCAGACTTTTATCTTTGAGCTTAGCAAAATGATTAATATAAATAACTCGATGTCCAAAAATATTCAGCTTTGGTAATCTGCAGTGAGATCTCTCCTCTTCTCCATGCTCCTTTATATGCAGTTTCATTATGTTCGTCCCAGATGAGCATTTAAATGAGAGGGAGACGTAATGAGAGATGAAGAACTAGAGCAGTGTGCTCATGCTGTGAGGTGGAAACAGACACTTGTGCCTAGAGATCTGTACCAAACTCTTATTGAAGAGGTAACTTGTCTTTATGCAAAGTATTTAGTACCCAACACAAAGGTTTTACAAAAAGCACGGGGAAATCTCCTAAAGAAATCCCATAATAATTACATCTCCTTGATACCGCAGCATTCTATATCACACATGCATGCTTTCTGTCCTCCATTTAGTTTCAGCGAGCTCCACTGTGCTTGGCTGATAAAATAATCTCCCAAATGACTGTAGCTCTAAAATCTATTAAATCCATGAAGTATTGATGAGGCAGAATTAATGTCGAGAGAATTACATTAACCGCTCCCCTCCCCCTGTCTTTCAAAAGAGAAGCTCTCCAGAAGTAGAGGAGCACTGTGGCTGTGCTACAAAACACAGCAGCACACCCAGGTCAGGAAACTCTCCATCTGCCCACACACCTTAAACTCTCGCTACAGATGGATTTATCACTGCAGCACGTATTCGTTTAGTAAGAGGCTTATCCACAGAAACAGCCTTATCTGATGCTCAGAAATCATGCTCTCTGTTCCTTTTAATCTTGGGTACAATTTGTGTCTTACACCCAATGCATCATGCAAATCAGGCACCAGGTAAGAGCCCTGCCTCTCTCTGCAAGGCTTCTCACTCCCTGTGCTGCAGGGCTCATTACCTGCAGGTCAAGAGCATTACCTACTAAGACCCTATTATTGCCTGATAATGAACTTGGCACAAGCAGTCCCAAGTTTGGCAATATTCTCCATGCTGGGTGTCTGATGGGAGATTTTTATTTTTTTTTTTCCCCCTTGCTTTGTAGCTGTTTTGGGTTTTTGGCATGACTTCAGCCAAAATTTTTCAAACTAATTCTGAAACAAAGCATGGGAAAACTGGAGCTATTTGTTCATGTTAAAAGCTTCTGGTCCCCCCTTGAACAGCTTGAGAGGTTTTGTGATTTGGACAATAGACTTGAGAGGTGCGAAGACAAAACCTTCTTATTTTGATCTCTGCAGAAAATTCCCAAACACAACTAAATTACTAACCTCTGAAAAAAAATAAATCTCTATTTGCATGAGCTCACTAAGGAGGTGATGCTTCCTAGCAACTAAATTCCCTGGAGATCCCACCTACAATGCCCCAGGAGCCCACCACTGCTTGGGTGGGACCTGCCTGCTCCAAGCTGCACTCACACTTTAATATTAAATAATCAGCACAGGATGTGAAACCAGGTGCAAGGCTGGTCCGTATCTAAATCTGCACTCATGTCAGGTTGGATGGCAGTGGCCCCTGCAGCGCATCGCATGCAGGTTTTTATTCAGTCCTCTGGAGGGGAGGAAGTGGAACAGAAGGTATGAGAACATGCCAGTGTGACAGAGCAGGAGTTTTTGTATCAACTGCACAGTGACAAAAATACTCCGATGCGCATATAGAAAAGGGTGAACTTGATGTAACTCCTTAAAGCAGCATCTGAATTTTCAAAGGTAATGCTTTCCTTTAAACAGAACACTTAGAAGGCTTGCTATCTATATTTAAAAACCCAAGAAATTTACCACTTCCAAATCCTATCATGGATCTTCAAGCTGCTGTAACATCACCATAATCCACTGCAAACATCTCTGCCATTGAGCCAGCTAAGAAAACTGGGAGGTACCACTGCATATAGTTCTCTCCTCTGTCTGCTGCCTTAACTGTGCCTCCCTTTTTCTTCTCCAGTGGCTACAGCAAGAGGGCCACCCAGATGGGTGGCCCAAAGTCCAGCTCTCTTTTGCTGAGCAATTCAAACAATTGGATCACCAGTCGGGGGACGGGGGGAATAATAATAGTAACAAAAAGAAAGGTTAAACTAAAGGGATTACCAATGAGATGTAGGAAAACACTTGGGGAAATGACAGAGACTGTGCAGGGGACACGTCCCACTCCTTACAAGTCTCATGGACCAGACTGAACATTTACCACACCCAGCAGCCCCAACACACACACCTTTTGCACAGACTAGACTGGAAGAAAAGAAAGAGACTAAAATAGAAGAATTACAAGCACAGCATAGCTAAACCTCAGCAAAACCCAAGACATTTTAAAATGCCCAAGCATTTCCACACACTTTCCTTCCTAAGGATGCGGAAGAATCTTCAGCCCATAGGAAGAGATAATGAAGATACGCAACAGAAGCTCATGATGAGGCATGTCACTGGCCAAATTAATGACTCTGGAAAATGAAAAGCTACTAGAAATAGGACCAAAATGCACCAGATCAGTTCTAATTACAGAGAACAGCTAATGATTCTGGGAGAACCTCTTGTGGGCATGGAAGAATACAGGTATTAAAGCAGAAGTCACAGTGGACTGTCTTTGCAGTGAGAGCACACAGTCCCAGCTCTTTGCAGATAATTTGCTCTGTAATACTTTATGTCAGAAACCCGACATAAGAAAAAGAATCATCAAAAGAAATTCCAGAGCAATTCTGGTAGACATCAAGAATGTAAATACTTGTATCTTACAAATCAAATACCTAGAAATGAGCAGGGCATCACAACCTTTCTAAAGGCAAATTTAATATGCATAAAGATACTGAAAATCTGGTTTTATATAATTTCTAAAAATCTAAGCAGGTACTGCCTGCTAAATTTTTATCTGTTTAAAATAAGAGAGAAAATAAAAATGTGACTATCCTTAACAGAGAAAAAAACCCAAACCAAAACACCAGATGAGGGACTTAGCAGCTGAAATCTGAGTTTTCCAGGATGTATCTGAGCAACTAGGAATAACTGAAGCCATTGTTGAAGATGTGCAGTTACTTCTAGTCTACAAAGGAGCATGCAGATAGGAACACAGCATCTGAGATGTCAGCTGAAACAACAAAAAGCCCTGAACGTGGGAAGGTACCCCTGCCTAAATTCAGAGTGAAAAAAGCAGTGACCTGCCAGGCCCCAAGGCATACATTCAGCTTCAAGGCCTGTGTTTGAAGCATTCACAGCTTTCCTGGGAAGAGGAAACCTATAGAAAAAAGATGAGCATGTAGTAGTAAACCTGACACAGGCAGATGCAAGTCAGGTTCATGATGCAGCAGCCCCTCTAGCCACATCACAGCTTGATCCTCCTCTGATCTTGATGGTTGTAACCAACTACAGGGTCTAGGTGGACAGGGATGGAACACAATACTGCACAGTGTAAAGTCATACTTAGAAATATTAAAAACTCTCATGAAAGGCAAGAGTTTCAAGGAGAGTCTGGGTTAGCAACATCTGACTAGGGGAAAAAAAGAAAACTTGGATCACCCCAAGGTTTTCTGTCCTACATCAGCCATGCTCCTTGAGACGTCTTGCAGTTGTGTAAGTATTTGATGCGGAGGGATGGCCGTTCCCTGACTGCCTGCTGAACGCTGTGCTCAACACAAGACAGGTCAAACCTGTAGTGCCACGCAAATATTTGCTCTGACATCCACAAGGCTGCTTTACAGAAATCTCAGCAAAAGAGGCCTCTTCTCATGATGTTCAGAAAGATACCATCAGCCTAGCTGAGGGAGTTTTCAATTCTGCCAAGATCTCCCTCTCAGCATTCAAGTAGACTTCTCTAATCAGCTCCTAAAACCACTACAGATTTTTGATCTGGAGGCTGCATGACCTTTTCAAGGACTTTGATACAAGATGAATAAATAACTGCTGAGTCTCTGAGCTCAGCTGCTATGTCAAGATAAATTCAAAATTTCTCTTGATGCCCGATTCTTCTTGGATTCAGTGGGTTAGGGACAGATAGAGACCGGGAAAAACTGTTTCCTTGTCTTATATTTTTTGTAATTATTTTAAAACTCTCCAGGAATTTGGAATGTCATAGGCAAATCTACCGTGGGGTCAGAGATATTCTGAAGATTCCTACTGATAAGAAACTCAAGGTTCCTGACTCTTCTACCTCCAAATAAGATTTTGCAAGCAGTTTCAACTGAGAAGAGGGGAAGAAACAACTGTGAAGACAAGCAAAATTTGCAGTCTGTTTACATATTATAATGGCTCTGGAAAAACATTAAAATCCTGGAGCATGGGGTGGTACAAACCCAGCTCCAGACTGTACTGAAGAAATTCCAGGATGTTTACAATCCAGCCATGAGAAGCATCTCTTTCACTGGCTTATATCTCTGAGCAAGTCAGGAAAATAGTTTTCAGAAGCATCAGACTGTCAGCTAACCTTCTCCCAAGTTTTGAGGTTCAACCAAGTCAAATAGCTCTGCTCTCCAAGTCTGAACATGAACTATAGGTTGAGAAACATTGCCTAAGGAGAACCTCTGTGAACCAGATTGTGGTTTGTTCCCTTCCTCCCATCCCCCTGCCCCACTAGCAAGTTTACTGCATCTGTATGAAACCACATTTCCTTGGAGCCACAAGAAGCATCTTCACTGGTTTTGGGGTGTTCTCCAAGTCTCTGCTCTCACAGGCAGAGAAGATGTAAAGTCCACACTGATCGACAGTGAGCAACAATGAGAGGTAACAAGGAAGCACTTTTTCACTCTGAAGATGGTCAGACATGGGAACAAGTGCCCAAAGAAGCTTTAGAGTTTCCACCCTTGGCATCCAATTGAATTTTGAAAATCAAGGCCCTAAAAAACCTGACCTAATAGGATCTGTTTCAAGAGGATGTTTGGACAAGAAGGTATCTGGCAGTTTCTTCCAACCAAAATTATTCTGTGATTCTAAGAAACATTCAGCTTCTGTCTCTGTCCTCTTGCTGCTCTTGAGCTATGCTCTTGCATTAAAAGGCCAGCCGTGGAGACTGGGCTGGCCTCAGATGATCCATCTTTGAAGGGAAATTAAAACACACAAATCTGATCTGCTGATAAACTTTTACTCCTTTGTGTTATGCAGCTTCACTATTCCTGAATTATGACTCTGCTCCTTGACCTCTTAGCACCACAGCGTATCACCCCACACAAAGGTCAGCCAATCTGTATGGACACTGGACAGCTTCTAGGATCAAAGTATTGTTACTACCACCAGAAAGAAAACTAGATACAGATTCTGTCCTCTTTTGCAGTAACATAAGTCAGCACAAAATCTCATGGGTTAATGAGCTCAGGTTGCTGATCTGTGGCTTAACTTTGGCCCTATGACTAAACTGTAGTTAAATAATTGTTGTCCTTATTTCCCAGTATATGGATATAGGGGCAAGTTTAACACATGTCCAATTGTCAAAAAAAGCCAAAGAAAATTGCTTAAGAGAATGAGCTGCAATAGGGTCTATGCAGGTAGCGTTGTACAGATTTTTTTGTGCATTGGTCCAACTTCTTATCTTTAAGACTATGAGTTCAGCAGAAAGCTAAACAATCTACATTTAAACATCTGCTAGGTAATCCAGATCTTTCTGTATGATGTAACAACATCTGTTTTTTTTAAATGGCAGAAAAGAACAAGTGTTCTCACAGAGCCAGTCTTTGATTTTCAGTTTTCTACCCTGCAGGCTATCCGACTCTGAAGTCTTCTGCCAGTAGAGAATAAGCCAGTTTTCATCTGCAACCTGCACAGGCTGGTTGAAGAAAAAATACCAGCCCAATACCCTGCTCAGCTGAGGAAAAGAAAGGACACAATCTTCTACTGGCATTATTTTTTTTTTCCCCGAAGGTGATGGTGATCGATTGGCACAAGCCAGAGCTGTATATATTGACAGTCTCCTGTGGGGAAAAGCAATATAAACCTACAGACTGCTCCAGATCTGCTGCTTTTTTGAAGACTGGAAGAGTTTCCACAGGATTACTTCCCTCCAGTTGGGGCATGTCACTAATTACCTCCCGTTCTTTTCTTTGCCTCCTTCTCCTCGCAGCAGCTCAGCACAGCAGTACAGGCACATCACACATGACATGCCATATTCCCATAGTGCCTGTAGGACCAGAAGTCTGTAGGAAGCTGGTGCCTCTGCAAGTGTTGCATACAGAGCAGCCAGAGAAGGAGCAAAGCTTGACATGTGGGGTGGAAAGAAGGAATAAGAGAACTGGTGTAGCACACAGAAGTTTTAACTACCTCCTTATCTCTCAGGCATAACCAAATCATGCTAGCTCCATGTGGCAAGTGCGCTAGTCAGGTGTTCTAGGAATGGATGGCCAGATTTCAGAGAGCCTGGGCACCCCTGCCACACTGGGAGGTATATGCTCCCTCTATATTATTTTTTGCTCTTCGTTTTGGTTTTTTTTTTTTATGCCACCAGCACACTTTTGTGTTCCCCTGGTTTTTAAATTAGGCCGTTGTTGTTTCTTCTGCTCTAAAGGTTTTACCTCAACCACTCTTGAGCAGAATGTAACAGCTACGAAAACAATAAGCAGATGCCACTGGAGTAAATGAAACTACATTCCTCGCCCTGAGGCCGAGCGTGCTGTTTTCTGTCAGTGCTTCTCATACTGCAAGTCTCCATATCAGAGGAATAAAACCACATGCAATCAACTACGTCGCTATATTTCCTGTTGGCTAAAAAAAATTAAAACGGAAATAAGCTAAATCAATCTTTGTGAAAATCTCATTGAAAACCAAAACTGATCCAGACAGCACCACTTACCAGAATTTCCCCCCCAAACAGAGCAAGTTCACATTCACCACATTTCCTCAACAGTGGCTTGAAAACATACCCTGTAAAACAAGAGACAAAAGGAAACATTAGTGACTGGGACACCACAAATTATGTTACATTTCTTTCTCACTCTGCTCCTATTTACCACCAAGCTTCTACCATTTTCCCTGTTCTGGGGAAGGAGGCATTTGGCCTTGAACCTTCACAACTAATTATTAAATTTCACTGGTATTATGCAAAATATTAAAATAATTGCAGGACTCCCTCAGACTGCCCAGACACATCACCGTCACTGACACAACGGCTATTCGGGCTTCAGGGAGACAAGGTCAACAACATGAAACACATAGCAGCATACAGCAAGTGTGCCAATTATTTAGATCCATCCCTAAAAAAAAAATATAATTAGTCAAACCAGTATCTCCTAGTGATTTTGCTTTAACAAACTGGTTTGGAAAAAGGATGGATGCAGGGCTCCCGACAGCCTCCTTGTTGGAAAACTACACAAAGAAAATTAAATGAAAAAAAGATTTGCGCCACGTGACATTTTTAGCCTGTATTAATTACTTGACATTCTCTAGAAAAGGGAGAAGAAACAAGTCAACGCAATATCCAGTTCGACACAAACTAGGGCCAGTTTGAAGAAGATGGAGAGCAGAAGTGACAAATGCCATCATTTTGCCAGCCCTGAGTAAATTTCAAATGACAGCTACTCCTTATTTTTCCTCGAGGCGAAATCTTTGAAGAAGAACTCATGGAGCAGAGACTAACAATGATGTTAAAATGTTTAGTTTGTAAACTGCTAGAAGATGGAGGAGCTATGAGTCTGCTGGTATTCAGGTTTGGGAGCGGTAACTGTACAGGGAACAGAGGAGGACGTGTTTCAGTGCCCAGGCACCCACATCAGTGAAGCCAAGACTGAATTTGAACTGTTTTAAACTCCCATTCCCCTCCCAAATACATGGCTGAATTTTCCACAAGAGAGGCATCTGTGAAATTACTGCTGGATGAGTAACTTTACAGCTATACACAGATGACTTGGAGCCCTACATTATTGATCGCAGAAACTTGCCTGAGCTGCAGAAGCAGCAGATCTTTGCACCGACACCTCTCCTGAAGGATGCTGTAGGCATCCACAGGAAAGGAAAGGGAAATGACTTCTTAGGTCAAATTACTTTTACTGGTCATCATGACATGAGAAGTAGCTAGGAAAATAAAATTTCTGTTAAGGAATCACCAAATAAATCTTCCTTAAAACGTGGCAACTAGATTACATTGCTCTAAATCCTGATTAGCAAGTAGACCTCTGATCTCATAAGGCTGAGAATTCATTTTAGGTGGAGAGATCAGGGTGGGGAGAGAAGGAAAAAAACCCATTACAAATCAGAAAAGGCTGTTGAGAAAGATTTTAGGAATAGACATTTTTAATCACAAAACTACAAACCAAAGCACCGTCTTCCCTGCCTGCTTGCTTTGTTCAGTGGTTGAGGAAAAAAACCCCATGGCATAACAAGGAATAAAGAAAAAAACTCAGCACCCCTTCCCCCTCCAACACCTTTTGTACAGCTTGGCAGAATTTGTGAAAACACTGAAAAAAAGATGGGTCTTAACTGCTTTGCTCAGGCTTGGGGAAGGTGGTTATTATTCCAGTGCCATCCATTTCCCTCCCTAGCTTCCAGGCATTTGGCCTGCAAAGAAAAAATCAAGTCAAGAAACTTGATGTCTGCCTCAGAATTAATTGGATAACATCTGCATGCAGAAAAGTTAGAAGCTTAAGAGAGGAGCCAGGTCCAACACAATCCAACAGCACCTCGACTCCGGATTAGCTCATTATTTTCTTCTACACCAAAAAACTGATTTAGTAATTTCCCTAGAGAATTGGCAAATAAGGGAAACTGTGCTCCACACTGCAGGTCCCATGAATACTTGAAAGGCAGGGGCCAGCACCGCTGCCAAAAGGGGCTGAGCATCCCCCGACACTGGAGCGGAGCTTCTGGATGCAGCCCCAGCAGTGCTCCCTCCCTCACCCCAGCCCGAGTGCCTATGCAGGAGACTGGGCTGGGGGAGCAACTGGGATTAAAATGAACCAGGTGAACATTCTAGCCCATTCTTCAGTGAAAATAAATAAAAAAAAAATAAAAGCAGCAGCATGTGCTGTCACTAGGGAAAGAGGGAGGCAGGGATGCACGAGCAGACATAGGATTTGGAGAATGGCAGATCTGCTTATCTGGCTGCAGTGCTAGTTACAAGTAGCACTCCACTCTTAGGGTACTGGATTGCAGACAGCTACCTTAATAAATACTAAAGGAGTCTAGACCAAGCCCTCTGTTGAGGCCATGTACAACAAAAACTATCAGGGGAGCTAGGCAAAGGGCTGTCTAGTGAAATCCGGAGGCAGAGGCACAATTTACCACATCTCTAGCCTTGCGAGATCTTCTGAACTTTGGGGATGGCAGGTAGGAAGCTTGAAACTTTTCCCAGGGGATGCTTTTTGCTTTATTTTAGAAGATGATGCAAAACATGCTCTGTCTCTCAGGCTGCAAAGGAGATGATGAGGTATTTTGAGGTAGAGTGAGACTGGGGGAAGGGAGAAGGGAAGGGAACATCTTTTGCTGCATAACTGGGGGCGAGGGCTGAACATGCCTTGCAGAGATAAACAAAGGTTATTCACTCTTTCCTTGTAGTCAGTCTGGGGTCTGTACAGAACTCAGGTTAACCTTAATGATTTTCATCCTACCTAAGCATGCAGGAAGCATATTTCTTTTTCTTGAAGGTGCTGGATAGTGTTACTTAACAGATTGCTCTGACCAAGTCTTTTCAGAAATACTTTGCTGACTTGAGAGAACACAGCATAGGAAACACAAAATAAATTAATACAGGCTTCAAGTCACATCAATTCAATTTTGGCTTCTTTTGCTATTAGTATAGTAAATAGAAGAGGTGACAAAAGGCTTGTCTGACCAGAATTGCTCATGGCAGAGAGCCTGCATTCCCAAGTGTCTGTGCTTGGGGAAAATGAAAACCTGAAGGTAGCAATCTGACTATTTGGTGAAAGGTGCACTGCTTTTGGCTAAGTCGATTTTCACAAACAGTTCTTTTAACAGAAGGCATTTACCATAAAAGGTTCTGCTATGAAGACTTGGCTGGAAGCATACAAAGGTATACCCTAATATCCAGCAGGCTGCTGGCACCAACTGAATGGCATATAGTAAAAATTTGTTACCCCAGAGTAACAAGAATAGGGATGGGAATGGAGAAGCTGCAGGCGGAGGAAAAGCATCGAGAATGAAAACCTTTTCTAAAAAAATTCACGTTGAACTTCTGCCAAGCCATCTAAAATCAAATGCAGAACGAGGATGTTTCAGAGTATGATCACTTGAATAGTACTAGATTTAAGCAACATCAGCTTTCCATAAGTAACTGCAACTTGGCTACCCCTCCCTGGCCAAAACACTTAGTTCACAGTCAACCACTAAACTGTGGCATACACATCACTGCCAGTATGGAAGCAGTGCGCCCAAAATGAAAGCTGTCCAAGCTTCTCCTCCTAAATGGTAAGACACAGTAAAATACTTTGTACATCAACAGACATGAAAAGTTGCTATGAAGCTCAAGTAGTCTTGATTTGAAACTTTAAAAAAAACCCCAACAACCCCAAAACACCCCTGTGATGTATTCAGGCTTATTATCTGTCAAGAATGGTCTTTTCCTGTAAGTAGAACCAGCTTGAACAAATTAGAATTTTTAACCAAAAACACATACTTCCCCCAGTGTGGCACATACACTAGAGTGTGGAGCCTTGTGTAAAAATTACTTTCTTTTTGTAAAGGAAACAACGTTTTGTGAAACAGAATGTGGTGAGTTGCATAACCACATGTCACTCGTGTGTTTGGTTTCATGACATCGTCTCCTTCAACAGACAAGCCCCTGCTTATTGTCATCGGCTTCCAGGTACATTTTTGTCAGTTTATACTGCGATCAGAATTAAGTTTATTACCACCAGTGAGAGAGAAATCCCTGTCAGGAGGCAGAGTAATTACTATTTATTTTAAGCCTGCACTCCCAAGTCCATTAACATCCACCAACTTCAAGGATCTTTGGATCAAGCCCACCGTGAACAAATTCCTAGACAAGCACCCACAACCTCCTCTTACTTTTCCATCAGAGCAAAAATTGTTCAGTGACAATTTACTGGTCATTTGAAACAGGTAAAAACAAGATTTGAGGTATGAAACCAGTTACAGGGAAGATCCTGGTCTGGTACAGGTTGCAATTGTCACAGTTCATGGGAGTGTCACCCAGCTGGAGGAAGCGGCTGGCTGAAGCCATAAATGATCTTAAATACTTTTCAAATACTAGTAGACGCAATTCAGTTTATGACACTCAAACACAGAAGAAAATCTACATAATGATAAGCATCTGCCAGCTTTCTATTAGTAACATGCTTCTGCCGCTGTATTTTCAAACCTCAAGTGGGAGCAGGCATCCCTGCTTCTTGGGCTGCTGTTTTACTTGGCAGAAAATTGGGAAGAAGAAGGGTTTTAAGTTGGAAGGCAGTTTACAAATGAACATGTCTGGGGCGGGACATATAACCTGTAAATGAGAGGGATCCACATCGTAGAGAAAGTGTTGGTCATTCTGCGGAGCAACAGCCTTCCTTTTTCATAAGCTGTAATGTCATTTGTTCTTATTTTACAACAACCTTGGATAGATTTCTGGCCATGAATTAGTCTAGAAAGTGTTTTTCAGTAATAGTTTACTGTGGTCCTATAATAACAGGGTCTTGAGTCACCCTTTTTAAAGATGGGTTGAGGGCAGTTGCCTGGGAGGCCACTTACACTGGTGTTTGAACAAATCTATAGAGGAATATATGTTCAGTTTTGCCTAGGGTCCAGCATTTTCCACCTATTCCCACCACGTTAAGATTTCTAATCCTACTAAAACCACCACCCTCCCCAAACAACAACTCCCAACAAAAAAAGCCCCAACAACTTCTAAAAGTAATGAATACAAGAAGATAAACAATCTCCTGCATGCTGACTTTATATGGCCAGTTTATAAAGGAACTGCACATCTCAACTTACATAAAGCCATCTTTTACTGTGCCATGCCAGATTACATATAAAGACCCCTTATCCTGTGAACATCTGAAAGCTTTCCAACAATGAAACATTTAAAGTTTAAGGAAAGCTTATAGGCTTGTTCTTAGACAGAGACAGAAGACTCCTTGTTACTCTGAAAGTATCCCTTGCTGAGTAAGGGTCCCAGATAACTGGCAAATGATATGAAACAGCCCGGTCATCAACTGAAGAACTGAGCACCAGAAAACAGAAGCTCCCATACAGGCAACTCTTGCAATGAGGACAGACACAACCCTGGACATCAGCAGAGGAAAAAACCCAGCAACCCCATTAGAAGATTCTGCTGAGGTTAAACACTACCATTCTGGTGGTTCCCTGTCCCACGTCACAGTGCCAGAACCGGGAAAGAGGACAGGGGCTAGGTGACAGGCACCTGGTGTTTTTCCTTGGGAGCTGACTGGATTTCTAAAACAGCTAACTTAAAAGCTTCTTGCAGGTACAGGCTGTAAAGAAGGACAACTAGGTCCCTCCCCTAAAGGATTCCCAAATAAAATCAGTAGTTTCAAAACAAAAATGTTTGTCTGCCCCATCAAACTTGTGGCAGTGTAAAAACAGATTTTTGAACTGCTGCCCTTTCCATTTGGAGCAAGAGAAATTCAGGTGAGAAACTGGTTGCAGTGGCAACAAGTCCCAAGAAACAGGAAACACGGGGGAAAAAATCAGGAAAACACAGAGGCTTTGCTTGAACTTTTTCAACTTTTACAAACAGAGCTATGAAGAGAAACCCCCCCCACAAACTGTGTTAAAGATCATAAGCCAAACTGCTTCTCTTCTGTGACACTTTAATCTCCTCACACATCAGATCTATTGACTCATCTTTAGCAGACGTGCTGCTGTCAGCTACTCCCTGATGCCCTGCGTGTCCTGTGGCTTCCAGCCCTGCCGGAGCACGCCACTTGCTCTCCTCCTCTCTGGGCAGAAGCAGTATCCCCTCGATACTGCTAGCTCAGAACTGGCGATACTAGTACCTTTTCCCTCTCTCAACTTTCAAGCAGCATAAGCTAAACCAAATCTTCCAGCTGCTTTTTCCTGGCATCAACTTGCTTTGGTAATGCAGCAGAGAGGTGAAAGCATAGAGGAGCTGGTATCTGGAAACACCAACCAAGCACTCCAGCATGCAGAGCACCAGTACAGGTAAGGTGTGCAGACACGTACAGAAGGGTAGCAGAGGCGGATGCAACAACAGATCAGAAGTTGCCAATGTGTTACTCAAAAACCAGGGTGCACAGCCAGCTGTTGTGCTGAACGAGAGCAGCACAACACTGCAAGGGCACCGGCGACAGAAAAGAGAAGGAGATGGCACTGATGGCCCATCCCTAAATCCCCCCTTTTGAGATGGCTTGGAGAAGATCCCAGGACCCGTGGCATCCCTTGCCACCCAGGGAGAGAAGCAAGCGTGCATCCCTAAGTCCAAAGCCAGCGCGTGCACTGCGTACCTCAGCTGCCCCGCTGGAACTGCCCTCTCCTCTGTAGAGCTGGCTGTCGGCAATGATGAGGGCTGAACCATCAACAAGGGAAACTATTAGCAAGCTCAACACCGAGCCTGCACTTTGGCTGAGAACGTTACTCATACACGAGTAGCATGTGATTGCAGCAACATGCCTCAGTTCTCAAAACTGCTAAGAAATTACTCCATGAATTGCAGGAAGAGCTCGTGTTTCTCTCTACAGAAAAATGAGAAGTACTACCCACCAATTTATTATTTAAAAAAAAATAAATGAATGGAGCCCATAGTCCTAAAAATAGCCTGAACTCTCCAACCCTCTGAGCTGGCTGCTAGGAGCGCTGCTGGGCACCCCTGGGGCTGCAGGAAGGCATGGGCAGCCAGCCAGGCGCTGGAGCCATGGCTGCATCCCTCCCTGCACACCCTCAGCCTGCACATCCCCATTTGCCCAATAATCCCAATGGCATCAGTGAACCACTTTTACGGCCAGAAATAAGCACTCACATCATTATGGAAGTTAAAAAAGATAGCAAGGGAGAAAAAGAAAAAAACCCAAGTATATCATAAGGGTTTAGAAGCTTTTGGTTTAATAATTGATTTTGCAGTTTGTCTCAAAGAAAATATTTTTCTTTTGAAGATACAGGATTGACCCTAAAATACCTTTAGCAGAAACTGCCTAAACAGTATTTTTCCTTTTCAGAAGCAGGAAAGGCCATTTAGAAATACAATTACATTGCAATATAAATACAAGGGGTTATATATATATTAAAAAAGGGGTTAAACCCAATTGTTTTTACAAACAGCTTTTCCCCATTCCCCTTCAGAGAGGATCTTACTTAAGCAATAAACATTTTTGTGCTTTAATCAGTGTCTGGGGCCTTGACTAAGTATTTTATATCCATGACATAAAATGAAACATATACATATAGGGTATATACAGCAATGTTGCAATACTATAGTACCCATAATGTCAGCCACTCCCATTGTGCAATAAAAAATACACACATGGGAAGAAATGATCTTGAGTCATGGGCAATTTACTTCCAGGCTTTAAAGTTTGAAAGAGTTAAACACTTACCCTATATTCTCAGGATAAATTTGGGATGAAAAGGGAACAACATATTACAAAGAACTTGTAGGTAAGTCAACTCATGGATTTTTCTCATTTTGAGTATGTCAAATAATATTTAGATCTTGTATATATAATACTCTAATCAATTAATCACTCCATATATTGTACATTTGGTTTTCATGACTACTGCAATTCCAAAATTGTCAGAGAACGAACCAAGCGCTTGGCACAGTCTGTAATTGTGCCCCATGAGCTGGAGTGAGCTGGGGAGGCAAAGCATGTCTTTGCAGAAGCTACGCCACCTACATGTGGTCTCATTTCCTGATGTGAAATATAAAAACGATGAAAAAATGCTGACATTTTGCAAGCCCGAGCTGTTTGTAAACCTATTTCTGTATCAAAGGGCCGTGAAGCAAAAAAGTAAACAGTTTAAGACAAGAATATACCAATACTACTAAAACACAAACAATGAAAATGCCTCACTGTAAACTAATTATTAACTACAACGAACTGAAAATAAACAGTTTCCTTTTTGCCATGTTCACTTTAATCTTCCGAGAGGCAGGAAGGGGGAAGACAGGAGGAGGTAGCAGTTTCAGACTTGTGGAACTTATCAAATCCCAGATCGGATGATTAGAGCAAAGCTAAGAAGAAAACATCCTCTCTCCCCACCTCCCTCCCTCCCCAGAAAGGAAGCACAGCCTTTAGGACCGATTGGCAATGTTTGTTTGTTGCTCTTTAAAGGATTGCTCCGGAGAGCATTTTTCCTAAGCTGTTTTTATCTCTCTCTGGAAGTTTCAAAATAAACAAGAGTACTGGAAAGGGAAGAACAGAAAATGTGACATTCTGGCTTTTTTTTTTTAATAGTGAGACAAGGAAAGCAAATAAATAAGGTCCTTGGTTGTCATACAATGCGAAGCAGAGGGGAATAAGAGCTTTAAGTCTGAGAAGCCTCATTGCAAAACCTAGGAAAAATTGCTGGCTGAGGGTGAGGAAAAGTGGGAAAGAAAAAAAAGAGAGGGCTGTCTTTCATGCTACTTCATTGATTATTTATTTACTTATTTGAATGATGAGATTTCATGTTGGTGAGTTCTATATCCAGGAAAGAAAAAAAAAAAAAGAACAACCTAAACCAGTCACCGTCTTATGACAAGTTTACTTTCTGCAAAACCCTCTGCTCTCCGGGGGCTTCTAAAAAAAGACACTCCCATGACAAAACCCAGGAAATTAAATTCTCAGGACAACACGCTAGAAGTGCAAGCGAAGAGACTCTGCAGTGACATAATGCTTCTGCCTCGAGCGCGGTATCAAGTCTTTATTCTTTCACGTGGCCCTTAAATACATCAGTTCTCCCCTGAGACAGCAAGTGTCCCAGCGTGAACCAAAGAATCACAAGGTTCTTGTAATTCTAGGATTGTGCTACATTAATATAAGCCTCTTGGCAATACAAAGGCCACATAAATGCATTTATTTTGCTGAAATATCCTATGGATTTAAAATATCATTATTTGGCATAAACATATACACACACTTTTTTGTCTTTTGTTTTTCAAGATTAAGCAAATGCCTGAGCGGTGGAACTAATGAAACTGGATTTCCAGCTCATTTGGGCTTGTGATGCTAAATTTACAACGTAAGTCCCTCCCAGGCTACATGCCAGTGCTCCTGGCTCCTCCACGCCCCAGGGTGCCCAGTACTCTGCCACATTTGCTGGGAAGCCTTGCTGCAGCTGCCGGCCAGCCGGTCTGGGGGTGCTCGTGGCACCCTGCTTGTGCTGCCCCGCACCCAGCCTGTCTCCTTGCAGCAGCTAATACATTGGGGAAAGGACTGGGATGCCCGATGCTGTCCCTGAAGCTGCTTTCCTGGACAGAGACAGTCTGCAGGGCTATACAGAGGAGGACTGGTGTGCAGACACACCGAGTTAACAGCCTAACCCCCACTTCCTCAGGAAGCTTGACTAAAAAATCTGTTTTTTCTCTTGTTACGCCCCCCCTCCCCACTCCCAACTACGCAGATGTGGTATGGAAAAAAAAAGGAATAGCACAGACATAAGGCTTAAAGGCTATACTATATCCCCCAACAGCATCTGGATTACTGCCTCAGGCATGTTTCAGAAGTGTCATTGACTTCCTGTTTAATATTCATGTTTTATTGCTGTACAAAGTCAGCCTCCGCTCAGAGAGCAATATATTACTCTCACATTCTCTGAGAAGATGCTTAATGAGGATATTCTGGTTTCTTGATATTCAGAGACCTTCTGTTGGTATCAGCAGAAGATCAGCACATGCTTGAACACAGCAGGCAGAGAAGTCGTCAGCTCTTCCTATGAAAACTGAGTCACAGGATTAAAAGAGGCTTTGAATGACCACCTAGGCAGCCTCCCCACTCAAGGCAGGATCAACTCCACTTACGCTATTCTTTTTATTAGGCCACCTAACTTAGCTGGGGAAGAACAGATATGCTTTGGGGTCCAAGTCTCTTCCTTAGCCTGAAATCTCACCCCTGTGTCATCCTGGTGCATCCCTCTGCCGTGCCATTGTTCCAGGAAGGGATCCCTGCCTGCAAACCCTGCCTTCCTAGCATCGCCATGGTTACAACTCTGCTATTACCTATTGCTGTCGAGACTATTTATAAAAGCCTGCAGTTGCAGAAGATGCTTGTTAAGGCCTTAATCTCAAAAAGCTCTAAAATTCCTCCAACTAATGCTTACTATTTGTACAAGAGAAGTGCTGCACTCCAAAAGCAAAGGATGGGTGGTGAACTGCCTGAGGCAGGAACTCTGCATTGCCTGCATCCCAAGAAAACCAAACAACCAAAGAAACAAAATAGTATTTTAAAGGAGAATCCTAAAGGTTAAGAGGAAAGTAGTCCTTCCAATATTACCAGGGTGGGTTTAGTCATCAGAAACCCCAAACTGCTTGATAGAAAGCAACTTGTGCACACCAGAGAGACCGACATCACTGACAGCTGGAGAAACGCTCTTGGAACTGTCTGACAGAAAGTAGAGAGGAAACATGGCTTTGTTGATGAACACAAGCATCTTGTGCTGAATTTTGCAAAGACATTCTGGATAGACAGAGTTATAATTTGAAGAGGCCAGAGAAAAGGATGTTTCAGTAACTCAAGACATCAAATGAGAGCTTAGATGTGAATTTCAAGTTCAGGGCGTCTCTTAAGACAGTACCCGGGAAGAATTTGCTGATCACAGAGTAAAGACAGAGAACTGGGAGACAGGCAGATTTTGGCTTAACTGAGGGACACTGATGTTGCCCATGGCAACAGAGGCAGGAGGTAATAGGGAGAGTTGCAGGTGGAGGGAGGAAGGGATGTATCAATGGACATCTGTTTAGCCTTGCTAAATGAGACTTGATGGCTTGGTATCCACAAAGAAGTGAAGAAAGACTAACTGAGGTTATAGCTTGGACTGGGTGAGCGAGGGCTAGCTTTATGTTTCAGTCCTAAGAATCATATGTATGAATATCTACGGCTATGATGATGATTTTTTCACACACACACACACACACACACACACACACACAGAGACACGCACATAAAATACATACTTACATATATACATGTAATAGTTTGGTCTGTAGGCAAAAGAATCTGAAATAAAGTTGTATTCAGACGAATAGGAGAAGAGAAAGAACACAGACCTGCACTCCCTGCCAAAACTAGAAGTTGAAAAAGGTCTTTCCTGCTTGCCTGGCAATCTCCTGGAAAGTTTAAGCAGTCAAAATGAAAAAAATGATTGTTGTAGCCCCCTCCCACAGCCTGTGGTTCGCTAAATCCTTCCACATTTGGAAAGCAGACGTCCCATGTACCCGCACACCTCACGGGATGTGCGAGCAGTCACCTAGCTGGTACAACACCCGTCACAATACCGGGGATGTGTATTTTGGTCCAGTGATAGATGCGTGTGTAGCCATGTGTCAAATCTGCCAGCACTCCGAGTGCTGAAAACAAATGGCACTTTCAGAGCTGCGCATCTGGGTCACTGCCTGCTCTCGCTGTGCCTGCGAGGACCTTGGGGAAGAAGAGTGGAGCAGTCTGCAGATTTGAGGAGCTAGCAGGTCTTATCTAGGCCACCGGCTGTAAACTGGATACCCTCATCCTGGAACAAGAAAAGTAGATTTTCAGTACTGTAGGGGTAAAAGTGTTTTCCACCCCTAAGTGATAGGTGGCACTGGTTTATTTCTTCCCTACTCACAGTTTTGCGGGTGTAATCAGGATTACAAAAGCACATTCAACCTTTCTGCCACCCCGGGTAGAATATGCTCTAACTCGGTGAGAAATAACACACAGGAAGCACTCACAGGCTTTGCTTTTTAGTGCCGTAACTGCTTCGGACTCACGCATTTAAGAAATGTCACATTTGATTTTGACCTAGAATCAAGTTCACTCCGCCTTGCTGGAACACAAGCCGCGCCATTCATGCGGCGCCCGGAGCGCAGCCTCCAGCTGCAGAATGTGGGTTACCAGAAGCAGGAGACATCTGAGAAGGAGCATTCAGAGCAGCACGTGTGCCACTTGCAGCCACGCATTCGATTATGAACTCTGCAAAATGTATGAATGGTAGAGGCTGAAGGTACAATCCCTGGAAGTACATATCCATAACAATCCTATGGAAAGAGAGAGGGGTGTGCGCCTCAGAGCCACAGAGAGGCAAGACTCCTTTTTTTCCCCTTTACTTTTGAGTATGCAAACGAGCTAATTAATTTCCCCTCCAAAAGCCATTCGCACCATCTGGAAGCCATTGCAAGGGCCAGTTGTGAAGATTTCAACAGCAAACATCACCAGCAACAGCACAGGGAACCTTTAAGTCAATTCACATTTTTAAACCAAACTATACATGCCAAAATCATCAAGTTCACTTCTCACACATATACTCATACATCTAATGGCAATGTGTCAGCAGAATTTGTGACTATGACAATCCCACAAAGCCACCGGCACTGCGACTGGACAGCCTATGCAGAAACACTGCCTACGACATCAGTATGCCCATCTCCCTGTGCACTGTGGTATTCATTGTTAATAACCACTGGTTTATTTGGCCTGTTTCCTCTCCCTGTGGTACATACATGCCCATCCACCGCCTACTCCCCTTTTAACCCAGCTGCACAGACATACAGCTACAGCAAGTCCCCTGAAGCACCTTCCAGAAAAGGGTATCAAGAAAAGCAATAGTATTTGACCTCGCCATACAGGGGAGTGAAAACAGTACAGCCTCCACAGCAGGAGGATGCATTTAAACAAGGGACAGAAAGTAGAAGAGTGCATGCTTCCTCATAACCACATGTGTTTTATCAGCTGCCCCAACTCTAGATCACTCCCCTTTTCCAGACAGACATCTCTGGGTCACATCTTTCAGATCTCTTTAAACTTCAACAGCTCACTGGCTGACATTTCATGTAAAAAGTGGTAAGGGGTGTGGACTGAGCATCAGATAGCCAAACGCAGAGACTGGTTTAAACAGAAGCTGAAAATCTTCTCTGGAGGACAGGACTGCCACTCCCAGGACTATGTAAGATGAAGAAAATAAAAAGCTGCAGTTCTGCAGAGTGAACCTACTGACCCAGACTGACTGCAAGCCTTAGTGGAGAGAGCAGGGTGGTAGAAAACATGGAAACCTACTTGAAATTTTGAACACCGGTGAGCGTGGACTTCAGCAAGTTCTGGCCTACTTGCCTTAAAAACTCTGAGTGGTCCTTTTGCTATCAGTGATGTAAAATGTTAAAGCTCTAACAGCTTTTTCATGAAGGCTGACCCCCTCTCTTCATCCATGGAGCAGTGTCACCCTACAGGTGCCAGGCTTACCCCTCGTTCTGAGTGGTACAGGGCTGGCAGCCTAGCAAGCACATACAAAGTGACAAGGGCTTATAAAGTAATTTGTAGGCTTGGAACAAGCCCCTGTTTGTAGGATTCACTCAGTCAAAGAATTTATGTTAACAGAGCGAGCTATTTATAGCAACTCTGCATAGAAATGAACTGTCTTTTGGTTCCTGTCCTCGTGAAATGCAGCTTTCTAAGGGGAGAAACTCTCTCTTTACTCTAAAATCATGGGCAAAGGGGGGGCACGGGGAAAGGGAAGCTGCTCCCTGCCATACATCCTGCCCCCTCCAGTTATACTGGAGATAAGGTCTCCCTGTGCTGTCGGCACAAAAGGTCACTCATGGTTGTAGCCCAGGCGCAGCATCGCACCGCTCTTCCCCTTGGCTAGACGGTGGTGGTGGCAGAGCTGCCTGCGCCGTGGCCTGTCCCTTGCAGCTCTGAGCTGTGCCCTTCCTGATGACCGACACACATAACTGAGATGGACTGCTCTATCCAGGCTCATCACACATGTTTGATTACAGCCTTTTAGCTGATAATCTGAGTTCCTTGAAACAGCACAGGGACAAAACAGTAGGGAGAGATCCTGGTCTCTCCTCAGCCAGTCCTTCAGAAGATCACAGACCAGAGCACGTTCACATATCCTCATGTTTCATGTGCTCTCTGAAATGAAATTATACATACTTTAACCCTGGTCACACACAGCCAGCCAGCTAGAAACCCTGCACCACTGTCCTCACATCTCACCAGAGTTTCGAGCACTCCCTGAAAATGTCACACAAAATCTCACCTACTTGTTACGATGACCTAGATCCACAGCCTGCTACCATCCAAGCTTGATAAATGATTTCTACACGTTTTCTCAGTCAAGAAGCTGAGCAAACTGCAGGTACATGACTTTCCCTAATAAAATTTAAAGCTCTTTTAGGAAAAAAAACCCAAACCTGAGCGGATTTGCCATTTCAAAGTACAAAATAGTAGATAAACAAATAAACCAGAAAATAAAACAAGCACACGCAACCAGACAAGCTATGTAAGAAAGATTTCCACCTAGCTCCTCTTTTTTTTTTTTTCTTAAGTTTTTCCACACATAAGATGACAATAATTATTTACATCAATATCTGGGGGGGCTCTGCTGCTGCACTTTTAAATATCAAGACCAGAGCTACTTGGCAAAACACCTATATCATACTGCTCAGAGATTACATTTTAGACCTGACTAGTGTGGAAAAAAAAAAAGAAAGAAAGGGAAAAAAGGGTCTACTAGAAGTTTTTACATTTTGGTAAAATCTTTATTTCAGACTAAAATAACCTCACTTTTTCCAGTTGGGTCCCTAAATATTCTCACTGTCCCGTCCCTTCCAAACTCTAGACAAAACACAAGTGCTCACTGCATACCTCTAAAGTGCCCCTAAATCTCATCCATCAACAGCTTTACAATAAAATCCCTCATAATTGGTTCCCTCATACTGCTTCTTTCCAGTATCTCACACTGACATTCTTTGTTGGCTAAAAAAAGGCATATCTTGAATCTAGTAATTGTACCAATAAACCTAAATTAGACTAATAGGAACCCTGAACTGAAAATAAAGCTCTAAAAGCTATAGGGTATACATAGATCATGAGACTTTATTAAACTATAAATCTGTTGATTACAACTTTATTTTCTTAAGACAGAATTATCTTAAGCCAATTTTTTGCCAAGGATAATAGTATTTGGTGTCTATAATGAAAATTAGATAATATGAGGGTAAGTGTGCTTATAATTTTAGATTAACAGAATTAGACACAGTAATGTGTTCACACAGATGAAATAATGAAACACAACATGCTTTCCTTTTCTCATCATGACATATCTGGCACTCTTGAAGTCACAAGCAAGCATCTTGCTTCACAGTTCTTGATACATTATTTGCAAAGAGTAATTTCTCCTTCTGTATTACACAGAGTGAGATTAAGCTGATATATGACATCACTTATTGTAAAGGTGTAGCTCCAATACAAACTGGGAGTGCTGACAAAGAAAAACCATCCCTTAGATGCACAAGGCTGTTCTGCTACAATTCTTCATTACCTTGGTTCTACTAATGTGCCTGAAGGTCCCAGAGAGACTAGGGTTTAAAATCAATCAATCAATTAATCAATTACTCAAAAATGTGTTTTTTTAAATTCTGAGACAGCTGTGGGTGAGCTGCACAAGAGAGTGAGTGGGAGCAGGAACTTCAGAGGTTGGCCAGAAGGCCAGTCTTGAACCACAGCCTGGAAGGAGAAGCAGAAAGCACCCCAAGTCTTTACACCCTTGCATTCAACATAAGTAGAAAAGTAAACACCCTAAAATGTGTTATTTTCTTGGGTCATCTGACAACTCAAACCTGGGAGTCCTTCAGACTCAGAGATCACTGACTCAGAGACAGCACCAGTTTACTCATTGAAGACTGACCAAATCACAAGTCTCTGCATGAAAAACATGATGCAAAGCTTCTACGAGGCCTTCTCACCACCCCCATCTTCATTCCCAGCAGTGGTTATGTGATAAGGTTGTGTCGGTATCATGTCCTAGTTCCTGGTCATGGCTGCATTCAGATTCCTCCAGGATAAAATGCATGGCACATACTCTGCCTCAAGCCACAGTTTCTACGTGGAGGAGATGCAGTGATGGCAGTGTGCAGCCAAAGCTGCTTCTAAGCTCTTGCTCTGCCTTGCTCAGCCCTTCTGCTCTGAATTTGTTCCTGGAAATCAACCGCAAAATAAGAAAGTTTTCCTTCTGGCAACTGGTATTTTTAATTCTCTCTTTGTCCACTGTCCTAGGCAAGGAAGTAAAGGGAGAACCCACTAGCTATAGATATTTATTTAGATTTGCTGCAGATATTCAGAGGTCTCAGCAGTCCTGTTACCCAAAAGGTAAACAGCAGTAGTGACGCACTCCAAGAAAGCATCCCCCGAGCCTACTCCGAACAACAAAAATAACTACTGCCAGCACCAACTGTCATGTGTCAAAACTCAATGCTATTCTTGGAGCAGATGCAGGCTCAGGAATTTTTTTCTTTCTTTTTTTTTTTTTTTTTTTTAAAGCAAAGTAATTTCAAACCAGTCCAACCAACACATGTGTTGTTGTGTCATGGTCTTGGCAGCCGCTAATTTTTTAAATTATAATTACTGGCAGTTTATCAGTCTTAACAGTTTGAGACAGGCAGTTTGACAATATTAACGTACACTGCTGAACCAAGACACATTTCCCATGGGCTTTCTGTTCCCCTTCCTGCTGGTTGGGGAATTTCAAGTGCTCTGCTATGATCTGGGAAATCCTCACCCTGGCCCCTCACTGCTCCTCAGATCACTGCCAGCAGGGCTCCATTACATCTCCATAGCATATGCCATTAAAAAAAATATTTCATTTTTACAATGTATTAATTGTGTCCCCTCTGCCACATGACTGCAAATAGCTCTGGCAAACAACTGCACCTCCATGAATAAAAAGTTTGTTTCACCAAAGAGTAATTGGAGTTGCTTGGCACTGAAGATGAATACACCATTGCTCCAGCTGACACATCTTGCACAGACAGTCCTATCAGGCCTCCTGTACTTACTTGTATATACACAACCCGGCAAATAACCTTTCTTGAAGCTTTGGACTTAAAAGGGCAAGATTTCCAGGCAAACTGAAATATTAGCCCCTTCAGAGTCTGAATGACAGAATTTATCTACTAGCCCTTTACATTCAGTATGCCACAATAACGTGCCTTCACAGATGAACTTTTTCTTTTTTTTACTCTAGCAGATGCAGAATTTTTATTAAACACATCCATAGGCACAAAAGAAACTGACACTAAATGAACACTGGCAGGAAAAAAAGACAGCTTTTATAGCTTTTTTTTTTAAAGAAAAAACCCCACAAACCTGATAACTGATCTTCCACATTGCATTAAAAGGCTGTAACTCTATACTTCAGACTTGGGCGAGTTGAGCAAGTTAAATCACAGGTACTAAATCTCTAGAATGTCAGAGTGTGATACCTACTTTCAGCCAAACCTCCCGTGCTCCTGATGTTTTTTTGGTTCTGCTAAGCCCGCTTCATGCCGTTAAGTGTTCACAGGATGCAAACAGTCACCAGCTATGTGTGGTTTTCCCCTCTTGCTGTTTTTTACACACTCTGCTTTTTTACAGCTTCTAACGATAATCTCTCTGTGCCAACAATTTAAAAGTTTCTGCTACAAAGGAGAAATGTGCTTTTTGTCCTCCTCCTGCATCCAGAACTCACCGTTCTCGTTGCCAGGGATTTTATGGAACAGGATCCTCACAGGGGCAAAGACAGATGCTTTACATCAAAAGGACCAAGACCACTAAGGACTCCTAGAGCAGAGGCTTTGCATTTGTCTGATCATCCTTCCTGCCAACATCAGTGGGAAAATTCCCACTCATTTCTATAGAAGCAGGCTCCCACAGACAAGGAAAAAAAAACACAAAGCGTGTACAGCTGCTTCCTACTGTCAGCAAAATGAAAGAGGTTCCTTTTCAGGGGGTAGCAGCATCCACCACAAAAGTTGCATTCAGAAAGTCACAAGTATTCTCTTTAAACATAAAATACGACACCTTAGTGGAAATATATTGCAGGCATTTGTAAAGGTAAAAGAGACAAATAAACCATTTCACCTTTTTGTTTGAAAACCTCAGACATGAACCACAACCTTTCATTTCACCTTAAATGCTGCCATAGTGAGAGTCTGAATCCCAAGGTAAAGCAAACTCCTGAAAGAAAACGAGCTCCAAACCCTGAAGAAAAGCAAACCTCAGCATATACTAGAAAAGTAAACCCGTGTGCTTCTCCCAATGACTCCCTTCATTGCTGGAGATGCTGCTCTGCAGCTCTGAAGTTAGGAGGGCCTGCAGCAGGTCCATGCCCAGCTAGAGAATATCCATCACACATCGACACCATTGTCCAGAGCACAGCTGATGTATGAGGTGGCAGCAGGACCTGTGGTCCTACACACACACATCCCCCTGACAGGCCTCTTCTACCCACCCAAGAGCTCTCCCTGTGGCCTTTTGAGGGAAGAGACTCACTTTGCCTGAGGGTGCTCAGAAAAAAACACTTGTAAAGCATCACCTTTGCCTAGATTTTTATTTATTGATTGACTTTTCTCACAGACATCAATATTACTATGAAATTAAATACTCTTCTTGTGAGTCAGAATGTTTTAGATAATGAAAGGAATGCAATTTAAAAAAGAATAAATCTGAATAAAAAAGATTTTTTGGTCATTCCCGTCCAACACTTCAGGAGAAACATTAGTTACCAAAACCCCAACAGTGGGAGAAGAACTAAAGAGGGCACACACCAGAAGGCAGGTTTGATAGTGGATCAAACAAATGTTCAGCCCTGTGCAGGAACTTCAGAAGAAATCTTAAACTGTGGAGGAAAAACCTACCAGTGGCAGAAGGAAGTCCTTAAAAGGTGAAGGAAATGTAATTTCAGTGTAGGTCAACGCCAGGGGATGCTAGAGGCAACTTCCAAGACAGTGAAGAAGGTGGCTGGAGGGTGGGAGGGAGTGAGGGAGGAAGTATCCACACACAAAAATCCCCACCAACACTCCTCCTTCGCACAGTGACCCAAGCGTCTTACCACTGTTAGTAACTGTTCTACTAGCGGTTCAGCAGAGATCAGAACAATGTTCCCCTCGCAGGTACCAGGGCAGGGAGGCACTGCCAGCAGCAGGTGTGAAAGGCAGCAGATCAAAAATCTACATGGGTTCTGGAAATACCAAAGCCAGCCTCTTCTCTGGGAGATGCGGTGGGACTTTTCACAGAGTCCCTCCAGTGCTGCACATCTCGTAACTAAGACCCAAGCAGCATTATCTTACGATATCTGTATGCACATGCAATGGTCTCAAGAGACCATGCAAATGGTCTCAAGGCAGAACCTCATCCAGTAAGAAATACCCACCCTCAAACCAGGAAGGACATGGACCTGTTGGAGAGCATCCAGAGGAGGGCCACAAAAATGATCAAAGGGCTGGAACACCTCCACTGTAAAGACAGATTGAGAGAGTTGGGCTCATTCACAGCTGGGAGAAGAGAAGGCTCCAGGGTGATGTTATAGCGGCTTTCCAGTACCTGAAAGGTGCCTATGAGAAAGCTGGAGAAGAACTGATCATGAGGGCATGTAGCAATAGGAGAAGGGGTGATGGTTTTAAACTAGAAAAGGGAGATTTAGGTTGGATATAAGAAAAAAAATCTTCAATATGAGGGTGGTAGATCACTGGAACAGGTTGCCCAGAGAGGTAGTGGAGGCCCCATCCCTGGAGATATTCAAGGTCAGGCTTGAAGGGGCTCTGAGCAACCTGATCTAGTGAAGATGTCCCTGCTTACTGCAGGGGGGTTAGGATAGATAACCTTTAAAGGCCCTTCCAACCTAACACATTCTATGATTCTTGTCAGGCAGCATGGGAAAGCAGAGTCCCTGTAGGTTGGTACAAGTGTTTTGACAAGCAATTGCTTGAAGATCAACTTACAGCATCATCTACTTCATGGTATCATTTTCTTCCAGGTAAGTACCAATTCCCGCTGCCAAACCACTACTTGCTTCTTCAGAAGAAAAAGTGGTTTCTGTGGAGGGAGCAGCTGGCACATCCCTCTGGACTACATCCCTCTGAAGAGGTGAACCTGCATCAGCTGAGAGTTCCCTTTGCAAACACTAGTGACCAGTGCTAGCAACAGCTCTTGCCTTACTGCTCTGCAGAGGCAGGCGACTGCGCGAGGCTTGGAGAGGAAGCCCATGATGCTGAGGACACAGACTCTGGCCTCTCCTCTTCCATCCCCCGGGCTTCTGGGAAACAAGTAGGGAAAACTTCACCTCAGGGTAGTAAAAAAGCAGTCTGAAAACTTCAGGGCTTCCCTTTAATTTGCGCACTCTTCTGCTCTCATCTCAATGCTTTCATTTTCTCAGCTGTGAGAAGCTGTGAAGATGAGCATTGCAACTGCTGTTAAAAGATTTAGGGACCAGTCCAAAAAAGCTATTTAGGAAGCTGCCTTTTAAATCCCATTCAATGTCAGTTTAAATCCTTAAGCACCTCCTTCGTTTTAGCCCTATGACTTCAACAGGGAAGCCAACAACATTTTGAGTAATCATGTCTTCTTTCAACTTTGCGTTCTTACTTCCATAAAAGAAAATGTTTGAAAAGAACTACATTATGCTTCTTATTTAAATAGATAATGAGAACATTTGTGGTATGCACAAGCGACTGAAGGAGAAGGATTTTAAATACCTGGCATTTCTAGTTTGCAATATAATCTGCACTAGAGACACCCGCCCAGACAGGTGAACACAATTTCAAGCAGCCATTAGATTTAGGCATGCAGGTAAAACACAGCAGCTTACATTATTAGTAACCTGATGGACATGGGTGACCATGCAACACTCAGCTTGCAAGTCATCTGTGTCTGCTTTCTCTTTCCTTTTGAGCTTATCTCCTTGCAGCTCTCTGTAGCTGTGTGCTTGGGAGAAGAAGATCACAGCATGATAGCAGCAAGGTCAGTGGGTGCATGTGCTATTTGTTTCTGTGGTCACTCTCAGGTACCTCAAAGCACCCAAAAAACCTGTCCTTTGGGCCCTTTGTCGTGTTCAGCAGAGCGTACAAAACAAAGTTTGGCTGTACTTGAATAGACTTCTGCAAGTAATGGGGATGGCAACTCACTAAACAATCCCTCTGGTTTGTAAGTGGAGAATTTAGGTGCTAATAGTTACTTGAGTATGGTGCCAGAGACAGGGACAGCAGTTATCAGTTACCTTTCACTTGAGAAAGAAAAAAATCGAAGTTTTCCTTTCTTGCAAGTGTAGATACCTTGGCAAACTGTTAGGGACTGACATTTCTTTAGGAGAAAACGGGAAAGGAGAGGAACAAACTGTTCAATCCATTTCCCTCCCAGATGCTGTGCAGCATCCGAGATGCCCGCTGCCAATTCCCCCAGCTGTGTGTTTGTAAAATAATAGAGGAAGAGGGAGAATAATCCAGGGTTCACCACGGGCAATGACAGCTCTAGCTTTGCCGTGCTCTCTTGCCCGTAGTTTGTACATTGAGTCAGACATCTCATGAGAGAAGAGCTTCCAGTTTCAAAAGCTTTACTGGAGTGCTGTTTTATGGGAGATCTCTTTTCACACCAAGATCCCACTGGAAACACCTGAGCACCTCCTTGTTCCTGACAAAACACTGTGTCCCAAAAAGGCAAATACTTCATTAAGTACCCAAAGCATCTTGTAGTCCACATTTACCCAGCTCTAAAGATCAACACTAGAAAAGGGCAAGTAATTTGGGATTTCACGCATGTGCTTTTCCTTGGTCATATTTAACAATAAAAACTCCAGGCTTCAGTCCGCCTGTAAGGCCACCTGGCAGAAACAAGGACAACAACAATGAAACCCAAAACTATTCACTCTACATATCCTGGGGAAACTGCAATTGCAGAATTTAAAACTGCTGTTCTAATGCTTCCTTAGAGCCTCAAATGGAAAAGTTATGAATATCTTCTAATCCTAATAAAATCCCACTTCAAAAGTTGCTATGCAATGACTCTGTTCCACGCTAGCAAAGCACACCCTGTCTGTGAAGCACGAATGAGTTGAATATTCTACAAAAGCAGCTCTAAAACACTAAAAGAGTAGGCTTCAGCATTAAAATTATTATTTTCATTTTGAAAAAAGCAATTGGTTACCCCAGGCATACAACTTGTCTTTTTGGATGAAGACGCAATTTTCCAGGCAGTTTTCTCCAATAGCCCTAAGGGCCATAGGTCATTTTGTGAGGGCAGCACCTTTAGGTGCCCCCTGAACAGTTTGAGATCAAAGCCATAAGCATCCTTATTTCTTATGAAGCCTGGTGCAGAAAGTGTAGAACAAAATCTTAAAAGCCCACCTGCATCTCCCATGAGACACGTTTGGACCGTCAGAGGAAGAATCCTACTGTGTTCTCAGATCAGTTAGTTATATGCTGGCTTGCCTTGCAAAGGGTCTCTCAAGTATAGGACAGAGATCTGTGCTGCCAGGGCTCTGCACGCCCAGCGGCCCTCCTCCTTTGCACCTGAGCTGCAGCTTCTTGAGCAGCACCGCAAAAGGCACCTCTGTAAGAAGGAAAGCCAAAGACATGAAGCAATTGCCTCTTTTTCCTCAAGGCCACACAATTCTCAAGACAGCTACCGTTATTGCACCATCAGTTACGAGCTCCTATGCAGGGGGTTAATGGCAACTCCCTTCACACTTAGCAACAAGAACCTTCTCACAGAAACTGATAATCTTTACCATTTCTCCACCAGTTTCCTTTCACAGTTTAACAATTGGTAAGCAGTATTAACTCCTATCTACAGATCTGCCTTCACACAGATAAACAGTCACCTCATTCTCTTCAGCAATCAGGTTTTTTTCTTCTGGTGAGGAGCTGCTGCTCTCAGCTCCATCTTTGCTTGCTCTGCAGTCACTCCAGAATAAGGAAGATATATATGATTAATTTAGATATTGACTGTGTGCCATAAGATCAGAGCTTTTACACTAGTGCTTCCTCTTCACCTCTATCCCCTCCAAGTCCATCACGACATGTGGTTACTGTGACTTGCTCAATAGTCAGTAGTAGAGCTGTGTGTAGGATGGCAACTCCACAGAAATGATTTCTGACATGCTTGCATTCGCTTTACTGGAGAAAGACAAGTGGTTTCTCTAAATATTTGGCCACGGTTTGCACAGCAGATATTGCAACACAAGTCAGATTTTGGGTTTTCTAGAGGAAATAAGTCATCTACAACTGGAAAGTCACATGCTTACATCTGAAATGGTGCTACAGTTACGCCAGTGGACAGCCCAGAGGCAATTCTGCACAAGCCGTCCTCTGTGGGAAAGAGGCAGTTTAGTGCTTGGTAGGGGTGACACAGAGTGACAGCTTGCCAACCAAAGTCTCCTACTTCAGCACAGAAGAGCTATGGTGAATGCTACCACCAAGGAAGAAATATCTTTAAGCATGAGTAGGTATTACCCTGAATATTACTATTTCAGCACACCAGCTGAACTTCACTGGACTGAAGTGTAATACATACACATGGCAAAGCCATGTTCACCACCACTTCTACTCAACTCTGTGACGACACAGTATTATTTCCAGGTAGGGATAAGACCTTGGTTACTGTAACAGCTCTGTATCCAGCTTTTGCTAAGGATGTTGGTCAGTATCGTATGATACTTGTTGGCTAGATCATTAATACGAGCCACAGAGTCATTTCAAGATGGAAAATACAGAATCTTCTCATAAAGTTCTGGGTGGTTTGCTTCTGGGTTTATTTTACTTATGCTGATTATGGGATACTGATCTCTGAGTTCATTCAATTTTCCTTATGCTTAATAGTATTCAAATAAATGGAAAAGATCATTAATGACTGGATGTTTTAATGGAAGAATTTATCAGAATGTTTAGAACTGTCAATATCAGAGCAAAGAACAATGGCAAAGTTGGGCTGGCTTTAGATTTGCTTCCTTTTTTCTAGCTGCAGATGAGGCTAGGAAATGGGAGACTTGCAGAACCTTCTTTTGCTGCTAATTCATGCAGGAATAAAAATGGAACACTATCTGGGAAAAATCCCAACCAGCTGTACTTCTCTTGGATCATGGAAAGCACAAAACATGAGAAAAATGCTAATTCTTGATAAACACAAACAACATGACATTCTGCACTACAGTGAACCTTAGGGAAAGGGCAGTCAGAATTGACTTTTAAATAACCAAGCTCCTAAGTCATCAATAATTTAGCTCTGTCAGAAAGGTGTGATTCTGCATGGTTTATCTGTTTGAAAGAAGTAGCTCTCTGAAGTATTGCTTTCTTCGAAACAGATTTCACTGCAAAGATTTTCCTGACTTGGCAATCCGAGGTATTTGGAGACTCTGTCAGTAATTCAGATACATTCATCAGACCATTTCCTTCCTTATACCAGCTGTTCAAAAGGTTTTTGAGAAAGTGATACTTGCCTTTTCCCCAACAGTCTAATAATGCAGAGCAGACATGCAGAAATACAGGTATTTTGTATGGTGTAGAAGCACGAAAGTGAGACCAGGAAGGGAAGAACAGGAAAGCAGACACATCTGAGATTCGAGAGAGCTCTCCAAAGCAAGCTGGATTTTATGGCATATAAGCTGAAGAAGTGATCTCCTTTGGTCTGCGTTGCAGCAGCACAACAAGGCCTCCTGTCAGTTTTCCTCAGGACTATGCAGATACTAAAAAGAATAATAAAATAAAACATAAAAATCAGATGAGTTCAGCAGATGATGGGTAGCAGTGCTCCTCAGGCCTCAGATATGCTGAACTCACAGTCTCAATTCAGACAGGATGAAGGCAGCACACTCCTTTGCTCTTTGGCTAGCATGAGAAAAAGAGAGATGCAAAAGCAACGGTCACATCCCTTGAGCTGAAGTGAGGAGATGTGTCTGTCTTGAGACCAAAGCTGTTGGGCTCCAGAGAAGTTACATCAGCCACCTCTGAGGCTGCCACTTATCTATGGGCTCTTAAGTGAGATTAAAGGTGATGGTGGAAAGGAGACAGACACCCTCCATCCCTAAAACGGACAGGATTTGGAGGTTTCTTCGTGAAAATAGTCTCACCATTCATTTACCAAATTAACTAGAAATGGTTTTTAAAAAAAACAAACTTCTATTTCCAGATATCTCACTGTTGAAACCAAGACCTGCCCACTAACTTCAGGCAGAATCTTTTGTGCGTCTCTCCTAGGAGCCATTGTAATGAAGTCAGTAACTATGAGAAAGTAAATGATGAAATCATTAATATGTTATGTACACACAAGTAAAATCCTTGGAAATAAACCTCAACTTCTGAGCCAAGTAAGAATGAAAAAAATATGCTAAAAGCTACATCAAATGTCCATCTGGGCTGAGGTAATTTCTATTAGTCTTGATCCATAAGCAACAAAGAGGTGCATTCAACTGAGTAGATGCGCTTGATAGAGTTTTCTTGCCTGTACTGGGATGTATAATGGGAAACACAACCCTTCTAGCTATTTCGTGGAGTTCTCTCTGGACCTGGACCAGGCCCAGGCATGCCAAGCTCAGTGGGCAGGTCAGCCATGGGGTCCCAGACCTAGAGGTGCTCACCACTGTGCTGAGGTTCCGAGAACTCGTGATGTGGAAGACAGGATTATCACTGTGTCAGGAACCTCATGTCATTAACGCCATCAGTCAGAGACCTAATTGGTTAAGAACAATATTCTTCAATGTGCGAAGAACAAGCTGTAGATTAGAAAAACACGCTGGTCATCTTATGGACAGGACTACCAGCTCAGCACAAAATTTATTGTGTTCCAGGTTCCCCAACTGATCTGTGGTTATCAATTGCACCACACTACCTTTTTCTGAAGTGATAATGAGGAAAAAAAAAATTCCAGGTAATTTTTGTGTTTGTGCAAAGTTCTTCCTTTGGCCATCAGAAACACCTATGAGGTTATTGGTTTTGCTTTTTAGAATTCACAGAATTGTGGGGGTTGGAAGGGACCTCAAGAGATCATAGCGTCCAACCCGCCCTGCCAAAGCAGGTTCCCTAGAACAGGTCACACAGGTAGGCGTTCAGACAGGTCTTGAATATCTCCAGAGGAGATTCCACAACCCCTCTGGGCAGCCTGTCCCAGTGCTCTGTCACCCTCAGTGTGACAAAGTGCTACATACAAAGAAAAGGCTACATACAAAACTTCACCATTCAGACTGATACACCTTCTCCATATAGCTTTAGTTTGGTGTGTTGACAGAGGGAGAAGATTTCTGTCTTGCAAGCACTGCCTGGCTGAGCTGTCACACAAAGTAAACAGTGTAACAGGAATGACTAATGAATAAATATCTAAAAAAAAAAAAAAAAAAGGATGTAAAAGGATGTTTACAGATTTCCACATGGATGCAGTCTATTATGAAGCTATAACTTCCTAGCTATTGAGTGTTTACTAGAAAGGCTAAGATAGAGTCTTTTGTGGACAGGAAATGATCCAAGAAAAATTAAACAGATACAGCAATTCACCCTAAAAATGAAAGGAAACACTTTTAACTGTTAAATAACCAGAAGCTTACACAGTACTAGAATACTATTTAAACTTGGGAATAAAGATTTCTTCTAGAGGTGCAGTTCCTTAAGACTTTATAGGAGATTTTACCGAGCCCTCCTTTACCTCATCAGGAGGCTATAAATTCCAGTGGGAGTTTGACAGATTAACAACTGGAGGATTAGATACATATTTAATCAAACAGAAAAACACACGATGTGGTATGCGTATTTTGAAAGCCTGTTCATTTTAAGCATGATTGATGAGATATCCAGAGATACATCCGCACTTAAGAAAAAAAAAAAAAAAAAAGGTGCATTACACACCCACCCATACATGAAGAGAGAACTTACAGGAAATAATATGCAGTAATATTTCAAACCCAGGCTCGCACCTAATGGTCAAAACAACTCTTATTTTTTCCTGTAAAAATGTGATGATGTTGCTTTAATACGAACAGACAGCAACGACCTTGGGGAAGGAAAATATAATCCAGCAAGATGATATATATAAAATTTCAAAATATATATATGCACACATATATATTTTAATAAATTACAACCTAATCTAGGTTTTCAAGATGCATATGTTACATGTGGCAATTTTATTTTATATTCCACAGGAAAAGCACTTCCCATCTGCAGCTCAGCTCTTGGTACACACCCAAAGGCTTCGTTGGAAATCTGCTCTTCAGCAGCCAGCAATAGCACCGCACATGCAGCCACGCACCCAGCAAACACAAAGAGCTGTTACTCGTGATGAAGAGAAACTGGCACATGAAAGGGGACTGAAAATGGTTCCATGTGACCATAGGTGAACTGGTTTTACAGAAGTACTGTGAAAGAACACCACAGAAATGGCACTGTCAAGGCCTGGTTTGAGTCCTGCTAATGTCAAATTAAGATCTTTCCATTAACTTCAGCAAGTTCTCCATCAATTTCCAGATTGTTATTATTCAAATAGAATGACAAAGAACCTAGGCTCAGCTTACAGCCAATACGTAACCATGTGCATGACATCTTACATCGTCACAGATAGATTTACAGCCCTCAGTTCTGTGATGGATGCTTCATGGGGGAGTGGAGTACCACTGGTTCCAAACTGGAAATGAGGCAGTTGTTAATGGTGCTGCTCTGACTTCCAGCTCCTGTGTTATGTTCATACAAGCCTAAGTACTTCCTATGTGTAAGCATCACGTAGGTCCTATTACCCAACAAGCACATATTTTGGCCAATTTACTAAACTGAAATAAAAATATGCTAGCAAAATTATTTTTGATTAACAAACACTTGATGAGGCATCAGAATATTCTGAGCAAAGAAAAGAAGGAAAAGGTTTAATTCTCATTCTCATTTCCATGCTTCCTCTCCAGAGCTAAGTAGTGTTAAGTTTTGGCTTCCTTACCACAATAAAGCTGAGACTCCTCTATGTTTTCACCAAGATAAATGTCATCTTGACACATTACCAAGGAATGGAACTTGTTCTATTTATATTCAGAAAGGCAATTAAAAAAGAAAAAAAAAATAAGTTTTTTGATCTTAGATTACTGCCATTGCAAAACAACGAAAACTAAACAGACCCAAGTATCTAGTTACTTTGGGGCTATTTTAAAGTAGGGTCTGTCTTGAAGTTACACATCCAGCACAGCCAGAGACCAACAAGAAATGGCAGTTCAAGAGAAGTGAGCAATTTGCCAGAAGGTGTCCAGAAGCTGGTGAAGGGTCTGGAGCACAAGTCTTATGAGGAGCAGGTGAGGGAAGTGGAGTGTTTAGCCTGGAGAAAAGGAGGCCGAGGGGACACCTCATACTCTCTACCGCTACCTGAACGGAGATTGCAGCTAGGTGGGTGTTGGTCTCTTTCCCAAGAAACAAACAATAGGATAAGAGGAAATGGCATTAAGTTGTGCTGGGGAAACTTTGGATTGGGTATTAGGAATTATTTCTTCAGGGTTATCAATCATTGCAACAGGTTGCCCACAGATGTGGTGGAATCACCATCCCTGGAGGTATTCAAAAATCATGTAGACGTGGCACTTCAGGACCTGGTTTAGTAGACACAGCGCTGTTGGGTTCATGGTTGGACTCGATCTTAGAGGTCTTTTTCAACCATGGAGATTCTATGATTAGATCCTGAATCCACATATTGTAAGTGATGATAGATGCAAGTTTATATAGGAGGTTCAAATGTCAAGGCCATTTAGAATTGAACTGAACATGCAAATAAAACAATTGCATTCCTTAGCAGATTAAACAGGTAACACTGTTCACTGTAAGGGAAGAACATGTCCTGCTTCAAACCAGCACTCCGCACTAAAATGCAGATTGCACTAACATGACTAGGAGGAAAATGCTTAACACAGACTTCTTTACAGATGGAAATACAATCTCTGCAGCCCAATTTTCATGAACCTTGGGTCAGAATTACCACTTTATAGTCCCAAATGCTACATAGTAACTTGTAGTAGTTTATGAGCTTCTACTAAAAGGTGCATGTTTTGGTGTCAGCTATCCACAAGCATATTTTTATCCTGCACTAATAACTGCAGGAGAGTAGAGTTATCCAAGGCAAGGGCTGAACATTTATACAGCAGCTGCTGCTCAGAATCCCATGAGCTGCAAGCATGCACCCCAACTTACCCCAAACTGACTTGTTTCCTCTTAAAGCTTTGTTTCTCCTAAGTGGATAGTGCTCTCAACGTGAATATGATGGGGGGAATACTAAGTAAAGATCATGCTGAAATCACTTTAAAAAAAAATAAATTGGAAGCATTTTTTTTTCTTGCACTCATTCACTGATGGCAAATATCTTAGTAGTTAATTTTCCAGCTGGGAGCAACCAAAAGGATGAAACTGTACTCATTAGAATACACCAAAAGAAAGCAACAGTCAAAAGCTTCATGCATGCTTATTAGAAAATTTTGAATTGCTCTTCATCTTGCTGGTCAAATTTAAAAATAAAATTATATCTACTCATTAGAACTCAGATTAACAAACCAACCATTTAAAAGCACTTTAAAAGTTAAAAAAAATAAGGTTGTACACTAACACAAAAGACTTTTAAACTAAAAAGAGAAACCAAAATGGAAAAAGAAATCCCAGAGGCTTTAATTAAACAGTCAAGGTGCTAATTTCTGGAATAAAATAGAAAACCAGATGGAAGTATTAATAAACATTTTGCTAAATTAAAATTTACACATCAACAACATAAAGGTAATCTCCAGTGCAGCTCTCCCCCCCAAAAAGAAACAAATCAAATCCATCCACTACGAAACTGTTATATGCAACAGCTTTTTGTACTTGAAAAAAACCTTATAAATGCTTACGCCACAAAAAAATGGGGTGATCTAGCCAGCATTTGGCAAAGGCAATGCCTCTGAGATGTGGCACTTTTCATGTGTGTAGCCTGTGAGGTTCAGCTACGGTTGCAGAAGATCAAGGTTGCATTCCCAGGCGTAGAGACTAGAAAAGCAGCTCAAAACAGCGAACTACTAGAGCTCAGATTCAGTTAAGAGAAATCCTCCTGGCTAGTGCAATGAAATCTCATCAAACCACCAGAGGACATTCCCATGCTTCCACTGACTGGTGAAGAAGTGAACAGAATTTAAATTTAATTTGCCCAATTTGGCTCTGGGTAGTGCTACTGAAACACACACAATAAATTACCAAATTGCTTCAGTAGCCAAGATGATTCTGGCTTACTTTAGACTGCCAGTGACATAAGTAGTAGAAGCAGAGACCTTCATCGAATACTTAAGTTTGGTGGAAAACACTGTTTCCCTTCTATCAAAGCCACACAAATGTGGTCTGAATAAATTCACAGGAGGAGGGATGGAAGAAGCTGATGCTGACTGGGAGGAAGACTGGAAGCTGAGCTCCCCATCTTGCTGCCTAATGTCCTAACATGAACCATGAGATTAAAGGAGCCAATTCTGTCAGAGGCAAACGCTGGAATTAAGCCCTTCATTTCATTTCTCAGGACTTGAGAGTTCAGAGGAATCTCAAAAAATGCATACTGATGAGCCCAGGGTGACAAATAAAGCCTTACAAGAAAATTGGGGGGCGGGGAGGGGGAGCACTTTCTCCATCAAGCACCACACTAGGCAGGCACCCCTCATCTCATTTTACCAGCTTGTCATCAGCATTGCACTCGTTTCCTTCACAACTATGGAGTTTAATCTCCAAATCCACCTCGCTCCTGCCACAAGATCCCACCTCACGCAGGGTGGAGTGAGCTTCCCCTCCATATCAGGACACCAATCCAAGCTCAGGACACTATTTAACCACAACTTTTGTCTCCTCTGCCCAGCTGACTTCCCAGGAGTTACGAGATTTAAGACTCCCGTTGGAAGAGCGGCAGTGAGGGCTTATTCACTCATGTGTTGTAACGCACATTCACTCACGTGTTGCAAGGCATTGTGAGGCTGCAACACAGCTGCCTCAGGGCTGTCACATCAGAGGACCGCACTTTCCCCTCCTTCCAGCTCGCCCCACCCTCTGCAGAGGAAGAGAAGGAGCCTTTTCTGTGGCTCTGCCCACACCCCTCAGCACCATCAGAGACAAGCCATAACCACTCGCCTTAGTCTAACCCGGTAAAAATCAAAGAGCTAGTCCAAGGTAAGAGCCTGGCATTACCAAGGAGTGCATTAGCAAATGCACTGCGAAGATGTCCCTCACAGTTGGAAGCTGAAGCATCAGAAGGCAGACCTTCTTCAGGGAAGGCAAATAGTACAGAAGCGAGCACAGAAAAATTCTGCAATAAGCTGTCTGAGGCAACATAGTTATTGCAATACTGTTTTCTGTATTATAAACCACAATAATACTTGTTTGTAGACCCATCTGTTTTAAAAGTCTGAAGTGGTAGGTTTACGCACAATTTTCTTTCAGAAAGCAGAAGCCTGGCAATTTTGACCTGATTTTGCCATTTACATGATGGCTGCAATGCTGAACAGCCTGATGAAAGGAATCTCAGCTGAAGCCCATACTCTCTCATTTCTACTTCTTAGCGTTTATCCTGCAGCACTTCAGAGAGCGCTAAGGCATCGTTGTGTCTCTGCCCTGTGAGATCCAGTACAGACAGAGCTGCTGCTTGGGATTTCAAAAATAATTATGGGCAAGGCACAACAAAGGAAGTACAGGAAAAAGAAAAATGAGACAGAAGCAACACAAGCTTCTTGCAAATAAATGAATGCACATTCCAGTCTGTTAAAAGGTGGATCTTTTCCCCTGTTATATGTCTATCTAACCTACAAAGCAAATTTGATGGAGTAACACCAGAGCTATTTTATTACAGGACAGCAACATGGTGAAAGTTGGTCCATTCTGGTACAAATTTGCTATGTTTCAACACCCTCCCAGAATTAAAAAAAAATCCTTTCTATTCTTTTTTAAAATCATGGCAGGGGTAGGTTAGTCTGATTAAAATTAAAACAACTTCATTGGTTTTGCTGAAAGTAGACTTGCATATGACAGGACTAAGTTTAAAGCCACACCTTTAGTTGTTCATTACTAGTGGCAGTTCAGAAGCTTCCCCAGCTATATTAAGGAAAACGCTACCAAAAGAAATCCAGCAAGAGCAACGCAAGACGAGTAAAAAAGGAAAGGGGAGGCAGATTACCTCACTGTGGGAGGAGCTGCCACAAGTTCCTGGAAGTCAAAAACGGCCTTCAGCAGCTTTGTGCAGGCGCCAAAGAGGGCTTTGATGGAGAGGTCTCACACTCCCTGTACATTGCTGCTTTAACCTACCTTCCCACTCACCCGTCGCAGCTGGTTGAGAAGTGCCCTCAACCTGAGACACCAGAAGGGTGGGGAGATGTAGTCATGGGAACATTTACGCATGGAAATCAAGTATCATGCAGCTCTGTTGCAGTGTCTTTCTGAACTCCATTAGTAACACATGGATCTGATAAGGCAGAGGTTGCTTCTTCCCCGATACACTAGTGCTCTTTAAAGAGGTGAGCTCCAGGACCTCTGCATGCTCCTTGCTAGCCAAGTCCCAGCAAGCTGCAACTGGGCAGTAGCACTTCAAGCAACACAATACTGAAAGGGAAACCCACCAACAGCCCCCTTAACCCCCTGGCATGGTTACAAGACAGCCACTTCTTATAGGAATTACCTGTATGGCCCATAAAGGGGCTAACTGGAGTAGGAGAGATGATGGTCATGAGCCCATCCATCCTTCTCCCCGAGAGCAGAAAGTCACTTCTTGAGCACTTAAGTAATCACAAACAGAAAGCAACAAGGGTTGCTTAGGCTGGAGATCAAATAACTCCTGCACAGATACCATACTAATTATTAAAGATATTAGCATAAACATGTATTATTTATGGATTAAACACATAATTTATCACTGCCATCATCTAGAGCATTTACAGTCTCCAGAGTGAGGGAAATTCTCATGAAGCATGAGTAGTTTGTCATTTTATCAACAGCTCTCAAACCTCCAAAAATACTTAACTCCATCCATAAAAATTACAGACCACAGCCATTTTTGCCTTGTGATTACTTGAAAGCTAAATAAATCTTCTCTTTGAAGCAGAAACAAGGTTTTTGAAGTTTTAACCAAGTTTTTGGCCACAGATTTTATATATAACAGCATGGATTTGAAACTTATTTAGAAACACCCTGCTTGCTTCTTGGATGGGTTTCCATTTGATTCAATGACAGTAATTGAACAGCTCTCATAGTACTTAGAACTAGTCAGGAAAACAAAGAATATTGTAGAAGTTTCTCTTTATAGATGACTGGGCTGCAGTTGAGTAGTCTTGCAACCAGGAATGGGAGAAGTGATTCTCTTATTTTCAATCTCACATGACAGAAGAAATTAGAAAAAGCCTCAAATTACACTAATTCTCATTTCCCAGTTTCATACATATGTACATGTGTGCATGTATGCCTCTTATCTTAAGCCTTTAGATCATGTTCAAATCCTCACTCTGAAAAACTAAAGACTACATTTACATCTTCAGTCCCATCTTTTCAATCAGCAGCTTCATTAACTGCAGATATTCACTGTGTTTTTTTCAGGAAAAAAAAAAAAATCACTTTGGGACCATGCCAACCCTGAAGAAACACTGAGGCCCAGATTAACATCCCCTTCAGGAAAGCCCGTGTGAAGAGATGGTGCTTGACAACATCCAGCAGCTGCAGAATCATCTGGGTAGGCTAGTTAGTTGCTCATCTCTGGATACTGCAGCCCTTCAAGGGGCTCAAACTCAGGAAGAAGAGGAGTTATGGAAATTGGGCTACGGTAGAAGGGGTAAATTTTCCTGTAAACAAGTAGCCTGCTGATGTCTCCATCAGATGTCAGTGGGCCAGGAACATAGGTCCATTTCTCTTGTGCTCTGTTATACACGGAACGCACCTAGCTTTGCTGTATTACTGGTAATGGTGTTAGAAGGGCTATTAAACATCATGTGTAAGGTTTTATTACAGTCTAATTACAAAGGAGGTGAGAGAAGATTTATTGCCTCCTCCCTGTCTCCTGTGGTATTAAAAGCCTTTCCCAAAGCACCATGATCTGGTTAAGTCAGAGACTACCTACTGGTTTTGATGTGCCACAGGTATGACCCAGGTGCAGCAACTCTGGCTTTTGTTAAAGATTGGGGGGGGGAAGGTGGAACAAAAAAACAGGCTGTGTGTACCAGCAGAAAAGGAGGAAAAGGCCTCTAAATTCTGACATGCAAATTTAAAATCCCAAATCTTAAAGAAAACAAGTGGCAATTTACATTTGGGGGTACCTGTAGCTTCTCAACATGTTGCTCTTCATTGCTTAGGAAACCTTTGTGACTCTGTAGATCTTTTGTGCTGAAGTTGTATGCACCAAGTTCAGGCTGAGTTTTCTGAGAAGCTGCAGCCAAAACAACCCAGTCACTTCCAAGAATGTAGCTGGGCAGAAAAAAGGAACCTTTTATTCAGAGAACACAGGGCATTGAAACTTGTCCCAGCGTAAATGCTTTTCACTCCTCAACTTGTGAGTATTTGAACTTGGAATCCTGAGGAAGCTCTTCCGCAGGGTTTTATCCACGGGTTTGTGTAAGTCAAGTGAAATAAAAACATCATCCTTAACCACCATTTTGCAAAACATTCCCATTTAAAATTAGGAATGAGGGAACAAATGGCCAGCCTGCTAAATCAAGGCATAGAATTAAAACTTCTCAGTGAGCTGATAAGCAAAAGTTTCAACAGCACTTACTGGTAAAAAAAGATGGTGTTGGGACCTCTCAAAGATGTAACCAAATTCAGCTAAAGCCCACCAAGGACTTTTATCACATGAAGTCTGAAAAGAGTTGTAGGAGACAAAAGAAATATTTAAACTTTCATTGTGGTCCATGTAACTTTCTTGAGAAACTTTCGTTCTACCCATCAAGCATATTAAGTCTATGTATAAAATACACTGTGTTCTACAGCGTCTTCCCTTCCGTTCAGAAAGGCTGATTCCCATTTTAATATAAAGCAGAATTAAATTGTGATCTCAGCTTAGCATTAATGGGGACAGCATATATAGCACCCTAAGATAGCGTGCCTATAACACACATAACTTATCTGTGCAGAACAAGCTGGCAGAGCAGTTACATCTTTAGCAAACCAGACTCAATATAAAAAGGATTTACTCGCATGCAAGAACATTTGCAGTCTCTGTGCAGTTTTACTTTGAATAGATTTAACATTTAACTAGTTCAACCACATTAATCCTTGAGCTCCAGCCTCCTGGAAAAGTATTTATCATTTTTCATTTAGAACTAAAAAATGACATTTGCAGCAACAAAAGGTGGAATTTCAGAGAACTGTATGCAAATTTTAAAACATGGCTATCTAAATAAATATGAAAACCTCCCAAATTTCTCAGAAAAGTAAGATTCATAGCAAAGCTACACTTTTCTCATTTATATCAGAATGACTTTTAGGCTTTAAAAGCCAGACCTCAGTGCAGCTTTTTCTTAGATAGGAAAGCCCATCATTTTCTAAGTGTCCCAATTGCAAAGGCTAAATTGCAGCAGTAATGATGAAATACTCCAGTCAGAAGGAGCTCTAGATTGAAAATTTAAATGAGAAACCAACTCAGTGCAGTTACTGATAATGCAAGTTAATTAAGAGCATTTGTGAGCATTTGTCCTATTTCTTCCCTGTGATTTCCAGTTTCTCTAAAGAGTTTCCTATTGTGCTGCACACCACGCTCCAGGCTATGGCAATAGCTGCCCTTTGCAAAACTCCTTTATTTGGTACTTTGAATTTTAAAGTTTATCTTCAGATAAAGGCATAAAGAAATGGATTAAAGGAAAGTGTATTTTACTGCTGTTATGCTCACTTTCCTAACGGAGATGGGCAGATGGATGTTTGTATGGCTAAATCCATCTCCTCTCCTTCCTCTACCACTATTCATTGCCCCCTCTTCTCTGCTGCAGACTACAGCCTTCAAGAAAAACTCCTCAAAACAACAACCTCCCCCAAAACTCCTCAAAAAAACCTCCAACAAAACCCCACCGCCCCAAAACACAAACCTGCTCCCTCCAGATGTTAACCTGAGAAAGAAAAAAGCCACAAAGCAGCTGAGAACAAACACAGGAGCCCTAAGCCTGTACATTTCCCACTCCAAGCTAGTTAAAAATACGCAGAAGTGTTTTGACATTTTCCCATGTGTGAGTTTCACTAAGATGGCAGATATGAAACGGCAGGCAGACAGGTTGCCATCTTTTCTTGTCCTGAGCAGCTCCTATGTAAATCGCCACAGCACCTGGCCTGCAGTTCTGGTTCAGCCAAGTGTAACTTGCTCTTTAACCTTGATGTAGCTTCGTCCCTCTCTCAGGCTACTGGAGACCTGAGACTTGCACAACAGGTCCACCACCACTGTGACTGGCAAAATTTCCTTGGAAGTCAAAGCCTCCTCCCCACTTCTGAGGGATGCAAGATATGACTGCCTTCTGCAATGGGGTCTGATTCTTCAAAAATTGCTCATGCATTGGTTCGTTTATGAAACCAACCCTAGTCTTAAAGTAAGTCTCCTATAAGCTTTATTGGATTCCTTGCCCCAATAAGCCACAGCCCCAGTAATCCAAGTCCTCCCTGGTTCCCCGAGAACTGCAGGAGAAAGGAGGCTGTCTCCTGCTCCCCAAGTGCAGAGTGACCATCCCTCTCCAGCTGTCAGCATTCCACCCGCCTGTCACTACCTCTGCCCAATAAATTGTCTTGAAAAACCACTACAAGAGCTTGAGTGAGACTCATCTGATGTCAGGGCCTGAACTCTTAAATTTCTTCATTGCCTAAATCTCTTCCCTCACTTCACTAAAGCACCTTCCTCTTTTTTTTTTTGTCATTGTTGTTTTAATTTTATCAGAAAAATCCCTTGCACAACAACTTTTGCTCTCCATGCCACATTTGTTTTGCATCTCCCAGGTAAAAATTCTCATCTTTTCTCCCACCAGTTGAAACTTGTTCTGCAAACTCTCCTAGCCCTCTTACCTAAGCATATTTGTCAACATACTTGCAAGTACACACACTGCAAACATATGCGCCTGATAAAGCAAAGGTACATGTAGGAATAAGGTATCCAAGAGGTTTCCAATGCAAGACATTAACCTCCCTCCCACTTCCCTCTCCCCAGTTCAATCCCTCCTCCAAGGACTAGTAACTTTTTGCCTGCAGCCACCTTCACACCTGTTGTTCTGAGCTGTTCTGTCCTCAGCTTGGTTCAGCCCTTCCATATTTCAGCATATTCACTTCTCTCTCACCAGCTTCATGCTCAGACTGGGACAACGCAAAAAGCATTATCCCACATTTTAAGGACAACCCAGGTTAAACAAAAAAGCTCTGCCCTGCCACACGCCAAGCAGGTACATTCTGAATTATCAAAAATGCCTATTGCTGCATTTCATAACAACACAACCAAGCAGCTTTCTGGTCAATGAACTTATGGTATATCCAGTGGTTTTGTTCAAAGCTTCTTTTGGCTTCTTGGCTTCAATCCACTCTCATCCATATTACACAGTACTGTGCGTTTTCACTGTTTCAAGGCTATGTTTTTTGCTTTAGCTTCAATACTTCTGCCTTCTATAGACTGTCCTGTCCTGGCTGTCTTTTCTGCCTCCATAACCTCCTCCCCACAACCCTGACCCAACCTATATTTAAAAAAAAAACCCCAAAACCACACCATAGGCACTTCTTCACCTCACCCATGCTCCGACAGGTACCTGCTCAAACTCCCAGGACCACTTGTGATCTGCTGCCTGCACACTCTACATGAGAGCACTTCCAGGCAGCTCTGCTCTCCCCAGCTCCCTGGAACACACACGGGGGGTGGGGGTCTATAGCTCCTTCTCCAAAGAGCAGCACTCTGGTCACCACAGTTAAACCTTCCTTCAAAAAAAGGGCTGGCTACAGCTATTCTCTCCCAGACAGGATCAGGCCACCCCAAGTGGAGAAACAGGGTTTATTTCCAAGGAAATAAAGAACCTCTATTAGGATGGCAGGAAAGCACCACAGAAGAGGAAATACTGCAAGCATACCATTTCTAGTAAGCCTTTGTCAGTGAATCTTCATTTCTTTGCTCCTCATAAAGCCTACAATACCAATCCACTTACATATTTTGTTTGCAAGGAACGGCACCTTCTTCCTCACCGCTGACTTCCTGATTTCAGCAGGTTCACAGGAGGTTCACAATCCCCTTGCTGTCCACTTCATTAGCAAGCATGAAGCCTTCCACTTACTGCTTCTCCTTCCTGTGAGCTCAAAAGATCAGAAGATGCAGTTCTAAAATGTAATTTGCTTGCAAGTAAGCACAGAAATGATAAAGTGGAACAAAACCCTAAACCTATTGCTTATTTCAGGACTTGTGGCTGGTGCTAAGATCTCTCAATTTGTAGATTAATGGTACTTTTTCTCAAAGACTGAAAAGCACAAGCAACATGTCTCCAGACTGTTCCACTAATACCACTTTTTCCTTGAACACAAAGCAAGTCAATGTGTTTTTCACCCTGGTTCTTTCCGACAGAGCAGCAGCCGGACACTCCAGCTATCCTGGGTTGTAGTGATTTTTGGGAGCAGAAACAGTACATGGGTATTGCAGGACAGTGAGTTGGTGGAGGAGAGAGCAAGGAGAAACATATAGAAATTAAACTGAAATACCTTTTAAAAATTTTTCTGATCCTTAAAAGCATTTGGGAATCACATAGATGGGGCATTTCCTTCTTGTAGGCTTCAGCAGAGTTTAGCAAGTAAGATTTTTCTTGTGCTGAGAATACAAGAAGATTGAGGTCTGGGCTTCACTGAGCTCCGCAGGTAGAATGAAATGTCTTATTAAAACAACAGATGGCAGAAAAATTCAATTGCTAAAGAAGAAAACCCCTCAATAGTGCAGGCATGTCTCATCTTTTCACAGTGTTTTTGTGGCACGGATGCTTTGGTCACACGATTGTACAGCATGTACTATTGCAATTGTGCTTAAAAGCATTTCTCCTGGACTCTGAGGCAAGTGGACTAGAGCTATGTATGTTTCATACATTTTTTTTGATTAATTTTTCCTTCACATGCTGTTTTAACAGATGAGTGCCTCCAAAATTAACCACAAAATGATTACTTGTCCACAAATGAACACTACTTCAGTGAGGTAAAATTGTCAGCCCAAGACCAGCACACTAACCACCTTAACTAAAAACAAGCAAAAAGACCAAAATAAGACTGAAGGACCAAACTGCCCATTTGGGAAATGCCACCTCCAGCTGTAGAGAGAGAATCTCTCTGCAGCACTAACATTTGCACCAGCCAGAGGGACAATTAATTTCCCCCTCTTCCCAGAAAGAAACAGAGAAGGAAAGAAGAGGAAATGGCAGACAGTAGATAATCTCTATGCTGTCAGACAAATGACAATGGAAAAGACTGCTGTCCCCTGGAGACTGCAGGAAACCAGTCACAGCATGCCCCTTCCAGTTCAGTAAGGCAAGTGTACACTCAGGCTGTTTCAATCCATACAAATGGATTTGTCTTAAAGTGACAGCCACAAGCCACATCACATTTTGCAGACCCCCTTGCCATTTGTATGGTAAAGATAACTAATATATTCTTAAATATACATATATTTAAGTCTAGATGCAATGACAGAAAACCTGCTTGATATACATATAACACTTATGACCTGGTTTACTTTGTTCCATTAAGCCCAAAGAAGAAAACCTCTCAGATACATCTGACCCGGGGTTTTTGGTTTGGTGGGGTTTTTTTGTTTAAAGAAGCGAAAACAAAATTGCAAATCCACGTTCCATCAAAAGGCTTTCATGTAACCTTTTCTCACAGCACAGTGTAAATGTTTACCCATCTCTCTCAAAATGTCATCAACATTGTGTTGGGGACACGAAGTATGGGCACTGAACCAGCTTTTATTAACACAATAGTGTTAATGGGCACAGGAAATTGTTGGGGTGTTTGCCTTTTCCTTAGACTCCTTAAAGCATTTCATCAGGTGCCCAAATACTTCTGACCAAGGATATTTTTTTTTCCCCTTTTAGATTATAAATCATAAGCAGCTTATACAAACACATCAGAGATTATATGAATCAAATGTTACTTTGTGGCTTTAAAAACAATTTTACTTGAAATAAAAGTCAGTCGTCAAACAAAATATCTTCTCTCTAACAATCCTCTCCCCTTTCCATCTAAAAACCAAGGCTGCAGTAGCAAAAAAAAAACAAGAGGAAAAAAATATTTATAACTTTTCAGAACTCCGATAACTTATCAGGCTTGATTTAAAAAGTCTCTATAACACTGAAAAAATATTTTTTTCAAAACCCACAATGAACAACATTTCCTTTTTTGCTCATATTAGTAACTTTTTTCTGAGCACCATGCTGCCAGCTGTTCAATGACTGCTTTCATGCCTTGTCTTTCCTTGCACTCTGGTGGCAGAAATGACAAAAAAGGTTTGGTTCACATTTAACAAAGGGTTCTTTTACAAAACCCTTATTTAGCAAGTAAAGGTCATACGTAGTTTCTTCCTTGCACATCTTCTGTGCATCCTATAATCTCACTTGCCAGCACATGTGCATTTCAGAACATTCTATCACCTCCATCGCAAGCACTCGAGAGATCTATGCATCTCCCTTTAGCCTCTTGCTGAGAGTCAGAAAAGGCCACGGATGACTTGATGAGTTTGTGCTTGGACATACGGAGGGGCAATACACCTCTAAACAGTTTTAACCAGTGTTTTGCCACTTATTTTTAAACAGAAGACAGAGTAGGTTATAAAGGTAAGAGAAATCAACTTGAGAGTATTAACTGTCAACTGACTTGAGGGAAGTGAGATCATAGGGCTGGAGCTCTTCACAGAAATGCACGAAAAGGGGTGGTGATAGTTAATTAAGACTGTGCTGATAAGTGCCGAAAGTCAAGTTCTCAATTTCCCCTACATCTTTCAAGTATAATTATGTTTAAAATAAGAGTAACAGCAGTGCTGACAGGCATGGGATGGTTTGTTTATGTCCTGACTCTGCTTTGCATTACCTGTAAAGGACAGCAAGGTTTCATACATATCCATTAAAGAGCTGTTCCACATTCTTTAACTGGAGAGCTCATAGCATGGTATAGAACAGACTCTTAACTATTGGTTAGGTTTGGAAAAAAAAAAGCCACTCTGGTTACTCAAAAATCATAGGATATGAGCCAGACAGTTCAAAAAAAGCAAAGTTTGAGCTGTATGAATCTCCAGTGCACCTGGATTCCTCGCAGCATGAAGCACACTGCCTCTTAACCCACTCTGAAAGCTGACCTGTGGCTCAGACCATTTCCTCCCAATGTGTACACCATCCTACCCGTGGCAACACGGAGATGAGGAGCCCATGAATGCCCACACTCCCACCAACACCAAATTTCCATTCTCCACTGTGTGTCTCTGGTTTCTTGCTCGCACAAGGGCTGGTGTGTCATCTTTGCCACAGGCACTGCGGGCAGCAGCCAACTAGTGTGGTTTGCATGTGCTGACTTGCAGCACCAGCCAGCAGCGAGACCTCTCTGGCTACAGAGTGTGCGGCTTCATACCTCCAACAACATGAAGCTTCACTCCTCAGCTTTTGCTCCCCTCATCTCACTGCAAATTCATATTCAAAGATCAATTACTTGGACTTGCATGACAAATATACAGAGGTTATGAAGTTATACAATCACTAGACGTGATTGTGTTGCTTCTGTTTGCCTGCCCTCCCCCAACCTGCCCATGACTTCACTGTGATGCAGTTCTTAATTATACGATCCCACAGAAAGTCTTCCATAAAGCACAGTCTTTTTCAGTGCCTAAATTGGCTGGCGCTAATTCAATGTAGTCATTTACTGCTTTTTTCTTTTTTTTCCATTTTGATATTCACTGTCACTTCAGAGAATACCCTTCCCAGCCTGCTCTGGAAACACAACCAGTTCACTCATGGCTCCCTGCACCGCTCAGCGCCTGATTTTTCCAACACAAAGCATGCATTTTTTATAATAGCTCCCTAAGACACCAGGAGTATTATTGGCACTTTATGATAAAGATAAGTTCAAAAGTGCTCTTTATTTAGGTGCCCAGTTTGAGACAACTGAGGCCTGACTATTCAGTATACTCAGAGCAATGAGTCCATTGACTTCCTTTGCCATTGGTCGTACTCAACACTTCTTCTGTCAACCCACAGCCTATTACCATGGCTATGCAGTGAAATAAGTCACTTCTCGTAACAGTGTGTTCTTAAGTGAATTTTCTTTCCCAGGTGCCTAGCAGATCCTTGCCTTTGCCTTCCTACAAACTTCCCTACCTCTTTCACGTGGCACCTCCCAGCTCCTGTGACAGATGAAGCTGTGATTCAGCAGGAGACAATCTCTCCTGTTACTGTCTCGGTCTGCTCCTGGGTGCACTGAAGGGAGCAGGGATCTTCTCAGCTGAAAACCCTGGGATCACACCATGCAACTAAAGCCCAGACTGTAAAGCATACCCATTAATGCTGCAAGCACTTATGCATCCTTGACTTAAGACAAAAAATAAATCATGGAAACGTTCTTTGAAATGAGGCTATTTTAAGATTGTTAAAAGCAAACTAACCTTTCCCATCCCCTGAGAAATTTTCATCACATGAGTGCCTGTGATTAATCAGCAGGCTGATGCACAGTCTCCTTTTTAAGCTCAGGGAAAAACGGGAAGCTTCACGCTGCTTCTACCTCTGCGCTAACCAGAACTGAGGGAGAGGGCAGGGGAGTAAATAACATTTCATTTATCAACAGATTTTATAGGTTGTTGCTACCAGCAGAAGGAAAGAACCCAAGCTCTCAAATCCTCAGTTTAATTACCTCTGTATCAGACAAACCAGACTAGAATCTGTGACTTCTTCTTCAGCATGCTTGGAAAGCCTTTTCTCTGCCATGGCTGATGCAGAGAGGCTAGAGAAATTGGTCAAGGTGATTAAAAAGTAGAGAGAATGGGGAGTACACGAGCAGCCCTGAAAGATAGAGAAGGCTTTTACAAAGAGGCAGCTTTTTCACCAAGTGGCAGTGTGTTTCACTAGCGTAAGTAAAGCAGGCAGGAATAACAGACAGGCTTTCGTGACCTATGCCCTTTCAGTCTTCTGTTCCTCCACATACACTGAAGATAATAGAGATGCTCTGTATGAATACCAAGGTCAGCTGGGTATCAGCAGCTCTCCAATGACTCAAGTGTGGAAGAGAGCAGTTGGGCATGTTGGAGATGCTCTTCCTTTGACACCTCTGGGATCCAGTAACCACCTGTGTTCACTGTCCTAACTCATAAGATACCTGGTAGAGATTAGGGGCAGGCACTCCTCCCACTTAGCACCCATTACTGAACGTGGTTGATGTACATGCTCTAACAGCAGCCAGAAAGCGCTGGGCACATATTTGTAACTCAGCTGGCATTAAAAACATATTCTTTGCCACACCAGTACTTAGGAAGAAACAGTTTCCCTTACAAAAGCAGTAGGTTATTAGTACAGAAGTATTGGCAATACTATAGGAGTGACACATCTTCAAACACTTCACTCTCCTTTATGAGGAGTCTAGCAAGTCTCTCAAAAAGCTGCAGAGCTAATGCAACTGCAAGCTCCTGACTCTCTCTGGTAAAAGCTGCGAAATTATCTGTTCTGGACATGTATTAGCAGCCTACACTGGGAAGGCAATTAAAAAAATTAAACATACTATGTACATGATATTTTCCTTCTAGACACTTCTGCATAGCAGTTTAGGTGAAGATGACTGGGAAGAAAAGAATGGGTTGTGGTGAATGTTACAAGGAGCCGTAGCAAAACTCCTGGAGTTTAGGGTGCCATCATCCCTGGGGTGAGGGTAGATGTCCACACTGTAAGTGCCTGCAAGTCAGTCATCCTACTGCTGTCAAGATGCCTTTGCGCTAAAACGTCAGCCCAGGGACTCCAGTAACAGCAGTGTGGCTAGACTGACAGACAGACACCCACACACTCCCATTTACCCTTTTCACCAAGAGCAGGACCAACACCCCGGTCTCAGCAAGCTGCCTAGGTGTGAGCAGCCTGCAATGGTCAGACCCATCCCTTCTGCTCTTTCAGACTCCTGTACTTAATGGGAGGGTGAAGCCAACACAAGTTGTGCCTCAGCGTAACTGTAAGTGTCAGACTCAGAGCTCTGTAGCAAAGGGCATTGCTTCATCAGACCTATGAGAGTGGCAGCCTCTGGCAGAAGGGCAAGCCCCAGACCAACAACACATTAATGGCAACGACAAAAGCACTGTGGAATCTTGAGTATATCCATAAGAGCCCTCACATGGGCAGATAAATTCCTTTCACTGTCAGTTTAGTGAAGGGTACCATCAAATTAAGCCAAGGTGGCATAATTTGTCCAGCCCTACTTAAGAAAAAAAAGAAAAAAGGTAAGAGATGGTTAACAAAAGTGACAAACTATCCAATGTTTAACAGGAACTCAAAGTTTCTCACTCTCCAAAAATTGTAGCAATAAGTTTCTTCCTCTCCCTCCACTCCTTTTTTTCTTTGGAGGATGCACTTATCTTGAAGAAGTCCGGTGAAAGCATAAGAGGAACACAAAAAATCAATGTGGTGACTGGTACCTTTGCTGTTGTTTGAAAAAGAACAAATATGAAGGTTCAAAGCCAGATACTCTTGGAGGAAAGGGCTGGTCCTAGTCAAAACTGCTAGATTAAAATGCAGAGATAGAAACCTCAACCTAGAAACTGACTGAAGAGTTTTTTTCTGCTCCACTTTCTTCTCTTTTCAGCCCAAACTTTCTCTTTTACCCAGTAGTTCCCATAATTGTCACTGAAATCAGACCAGCAAGACCTTAAAGGGACCAGGCAGACAGCTCCTGGAATGGGAAATGAGAGAAATATAAATGAAACATCACTTTTAGGATGTTAAAAATCACTGTACCCAGGAAGAAGGGATTGAAAAGAAGTTTCAGGTATTTTGCATATTGCCAATGTGAATTTAAATATAGTAAGGCATTATTTCTGGTTACACACAAGTCAACCATTTTTCCGACAGACTTCAGGAAAAGCATTACTCAGATGTGGTCAAGTCATGCCACTAAAATGCCATAGCTGGCTGGTAGAGCAAGTCAGGGGGATCGCTGGCTCTGCTTAGGTGACAAACTAACTATCAAGTTTTAAAATCCTCTATTAAACACTGTGAGTTCAAGTGGCTTGGGTTACTTTTGCCCTATTAAAGCCTGATAAATAAGTCTGCTGAAAATAATTATCCATTTAACAAAAAAAAAAATAAATAAATAAAGTGACTTCAGGTACTGAGTGACTACAGTTTTCAGCTTCCTAGAAGAAAGGGTCACCAAATTTAAATACCAAGTTGTAATCACTGGGCCGAGGAAGCTTTGCTTCCTACTGATGTATCCTTCTGTTCCTACCCCCTTACTTTCTAGTTGCTTGGATCCTACAGCCTTCCCTTTCACCTATCCTTTTCTTCCTCCTCTCCTCACACCCTAAGGAGATAAGAGAAGAGCTACGGCTAGTTGAGGAAAATGAATGTGCCAGCTGGGTTTGGCAGCACTCAGTTGCCTAACATCACAAGCGCTGAGTTTGACTGTCCTTCCAGGAGGGTTAAAAGCCGTGTCTCCTCTGCATACCTGCCTCTCTTGAAAAATTAATAAATAAATTGGTCACAAAGATCATCCATGGCCATCTTCAAATTTACTCCGAGAGACCAAAAGGCTCCAAGTTTAAGGGCCAAGTGAATGGACTGCTTAAGGCTTTGCCTACAGGAAATCCACAACATACAAAAATCCATGCTTTTAACTTTTTTCTCCTATATTAAACTAAACAAACAAAACCCCCAATGCTGTGATTTTTAATACTCTTTAAGTTTTGTAATATACAGTCAACTGTACTGTGTGGTCTCTCACCCTACAGCAAGAGGGACAGGAAACTGCAGGTAGTTTCAGGAAGCCATAAAAGTGGCATAGAAGTATTCTCATGTAGACCTTAAGAGTTTACTCTATTTTGCATTATTTGGTATGGTTTGTTTGAGAAATATTCTTGTAAAGGAAACAGATTTATACATAGGGAAAGAATGAAACGGAACTACAACACTGAAGGAACAAAACCCAGCCCACAGGTGCTAACAAGGAATTTAAAATTTATTTTGGGAACTCTAGCAACTCATCATAAATGAGTTCTTGTAGGAATACAAAATTAGGTTAGCAGTTTCTTGTGAACATCAGGTAAAGAGGGAAAAAAAAGAAAAAAAGAACTACTGCCAAGGAGATTTGTGCTGCTTTTGCAGGGCTCAGCCCCTGCTAACTAGTAAAACTCATCACCCAGATGACTCCTTGAGTCAAAAAGGGGTCAGATACCTTAACATGTTCTCCCACTCACCCCCCGCCAAAAAAAGCCCAAACCACAAAAAAATCCATCCTGTTTAAATCCAGTTGCCAACATATACAGGTTATGGTATGTACTATACCTCTAGTCAAAGCACGTGGCACATACTCAGATTTAAGTGCACCATCAAAGGTGTTTTGCAAAATGAAGGCTGAGAGATTAAGGTATTTGAGACCCTTCCCACCCCCTTTTTTTTTTCCTGTTTTAATACATTTTATCCCTTGCTTTGCCTCTTTCGCAAATGTGATAATTGATTTAAAGTTGCTAAAAAGTAAATCCTGACAAGATTGACACTTGGAAATTCCCACAATAGAGCCAAAAGGAATAAAACAGCAGTCAATACGTGATGGCACCCCCATCTTCAGGAGGGTTTGATATTTGGCTGGGAGGGTGAGGGAAAAGTTGGTGGGCTTGTCTGTTTGGGCAGCACTGCTATGGCTTTAGCTATAGCAAAACAGAGGAGAGAATGTTGGTTTAAGCTACTTAGTACTCCTAAACAGCACACTGAGATGGCCTTAAGTGCCTCATACTGAGCAGTGCCCTGGCTCTTACCACTCCTTTTATAGAGACCTTTGCTATTTTTTTTTCCAGAGATTAAAAATGATATACAATGAAGTCAGTGTATTGCTTCGAAACATCTGCCAACATTAACAGAAGAAAACTGAGAACATTTTTAGGATCAGCCTCTACTACATCCATCTATGTACCAGCAACTTCAAAACAGCATATATTAGCCACAAATCAACTCTACCAATTAGTCTTCTAGACAGAGCAGTCACAATATATGCATTAAAAATACCTGAGCTACATTAGCAGAACCAATCTCCAACATGATCTGAACATCACAGATTTAATTAGAAGGTGTTAACAAGCACACACACATTTGTTCCGTAAGAAAACTACAGTAATCTTTGATATCTTCAGCAGCAGCACCCAACAGACTGGGTTGCACCTCAGTGGCCCAATGAACCCATCCAACATCTCCAGCTCCAAACCCCAGTGCCTTCTTCCTCTCCTCCAAAACCACTGCAATATTTAAACATTTGGGGTTGCTTCCAGTCTGGCCACCACCCCAGTCGTACTCCAGTGAGTGGTCAGGGACAGGATGCGGCAGACTGAAGGTGCTGGCATTATCCAGAGTAGGTACTGGTCTCCTGTGCTCTGTGCTGTTGCCTCATCTCCCCGAGTTTCTATCAAAATAATATACTTTAAATTCCTTGGAGAAGGACACCCTTTGTGACTCCTCTAGTGTTCTAACAGTAACCTAAGTTATCTTGCATAACCTGTTTAAGCAAATAGTAAGTATGAGCTGATATACATCCCCCTCATCTTCCCACTGAAACTATTTTACTCAAGCTGCCACTAAGCACCAGAAAGCTAGTGAGCTTTGCATACAACTTAAATCAAAACCAGAACAAAAATCCAAAATGCTTTAAACTCTCACCGTCTTCCCTGCGAGGACTTACATATGGCACCAAGTGACCCTAGTTCCTGACTAAAATGAAAGCAGATAAATAAAAGCACACACCTGAGATGATCAGGCTCACTGGAGCAGCCAGGATGAGCCATTCTCCAGCACTGCTGACAGTACCCAGGGAAGGTCCATGTCTCCAAGGGGTTCATGGTGTGCACTTTTACTCTCAACAGGCAAAACCCCACAGTTTAGTAGTAAGCTTCCACTTTGGTACAGCTCTTGCACATTGTCCTTCTGCTACACAATGATTCCTTCATAAGCCAAACAAGCTATGTAACCCAAGGTTTGTTTCCATACCAGGAGGGGGCTCTTACCTCTGAGCCCCACTCAACTGAACCTACAATGACAACTGTAGAGTGAAAACATACAACTAATTCTCTGGGGTAGGGCAGAAAATAATCCATCTTTTTATTTTTTAATCACCGTGAATATAAGCGATTCTGCGGTATTATGATCAGAGTGTTGTGAACACCCATTAGCTTAAGGATAAACAGCTCATTTGTGTTGCAAGATGAGAGGATTTGGGGGTAAGGCATAGAAGACGAGCAGCGGAGAAGACAGGTAAGCAAACATGAAGACAAGACTGCTGTAAGCAGGGTTGTGGGAACAAAACAGGTGAAAGAGGGACCTGTAAGAGCCTCTGGCAGCCACAACCAGCACTATAGAGCTAGAACAAATACCAAAAGAAAAACACAACAGCAAATCACAGCAGGGAAACAGTTGTGGCAACATCCAGAGTAAGAAGTGAGACTGTGAAGAAGTTCCTTAGTGAAGGGCAGGGGGTAAAATCAAACAAACAAAAAAGCCTGACCATTCTCTTCCCCGTCCACCTTCCCAGTTCAAACCTCTCTACCAATGGTTCCTTTTACACTTGCTGAGCTTTTAAGGTTTCTTTATTCTTTGGTTGTACCAAGATACCCAGGAAATCCATGAGGCACTGCAACCTCCCTCAGCACCAGCTGCCTGAGCAGCAGACAGTATCTACTCAACATGCCAGACACCTTGCCACAACTTTTCAGGAGCCAGAAGTTCCTAAGCTAAATACCAATATCTTATACATTAAAGGAGGCATACGCATGTAGAAGATTCATGCCTTTCAGCTGCTCTCCCACATGTGGACACAAGGAGGTCTGAGTTTGGCCATGTCAGCCACATGGTCCTCAAAGCAGCGGCAGCTGCAGGACAAGTCCCACATGCATGTATTTGGTGGTTATGGGTTTCTCTCGTATTCCAATTATATGGGTTTTTTGAGGAAAATTCTAAGCACTTAAAGCATTAATCATAAACTTTTCATTGTGTTTGAAAAGACATAAAGAATAAAAGTGGGAAGATCAAACCTTTAAAAAGCACAGACTACAGCTAGTCATACGTACTTCAGTCACCTACAGTAGTGCAACTCGCAATGACTGTGTCTCAGAACTGCAGTGGAGAAGAAACACCTTCTGGGTATAAAATCTTAAGCATGGTTATTGTCCTACAGCTCCCGTGAGGCTCATCTGGGTGGCATTCGTGTTCTTTCAATCCTCATCTCTGCTACCGAACAACTTCCAAGTGGGCAGCTTGGCCAATAGCTGAAGTACTGCCAGGAAACCAAACAGAATAGACACAATGTATCTCTTTGCCTGTAATGTTTACTATACATTTTCTGCACTGTTTTACCAAAATAACCACTGTGATACAATCTTATTGCTTCAGATTATATTGCTGTATGCAGCATGAAAGTCTGGCGCAAAAAACTCACTGCAGGGAGAACAGAAACATGCGCAGTTTTGTGTATGTAAACAGTGGTTTGGTCATCTGCTTCATGTCATCGAAGCAAAGGGCCATCTCTGCTCCAGGTCTTTTTGAGGCGACAGAGAAGCCTCCAAGTACTCTCCTGCAAGGGAGAGTTTCCACGGCTCCAGCTTGAGGGAAGCAAAGACAACTGACAGCAGCTGAAGATCTGGCACCAGATAAGCAATTTAATTAGCCAGCAGGTGGAGGGAAGTAATTATTCCTCTCTATGCAGCTTTTGTGGGCCCACATCTGGAGTACTCGGTCTGGTTTTGGGAGCCCTGGGAAAAGTAAGATTGGCATACTGGAGTGAGGCCAGTGGACGGCCACCATGATATTGCAGCACTTGACACACGAAGGAGAGATCGACAGAGCTGGGTTTATTCAGCCTTTCCTGTGTGGTACTCAAAACCTGACTGGACGGGCCCCTGGTTTTGGACTTAGATCCAGCTTTGACATTAGCTGTCTTCTCTGCAGGGAGATGATTTCCAGAGGTCCCTTCAAACCTAGATTCTTCTGTGATTAAATTTTAAAAGGAAGAAGAGCTTATCTCTGAGAAGTTAGAAGGACTATTAAACAGGAGTTTAATAGAAGAACTATTAAAAAGTACTTTGAGAAGTCTGTGAGCTCTAGACAGAGCTCAGCTAAAGAATATAAATTGTTACAAGACCACTGGGGAAGAATAAAACCCCACATGCACACACACAAAATACTGTAGGGGATAATTCCTTTAAACAAAACTAGGGGTTTTTTCCCCTCTAGGTTTAAAGCATGATGTAAAAGAGTCCAAAGCTACATACCTGCCATGATATACACAGGTTTATCAAGTTCCCATGCCAACAATCTTAAAGTAAATCTGCATGATTTGACTGCCATTTTCAGGGTATTTTCTCAGAAATTATCTCTCACACTGGCAAATTATTGCTGATTGTGGAAGAAATTCTTATCATGGCTTGGAGTGGCAATATTATTGACAAACACAGATCTTATTTCCCTCGCAGAGCTGTTCATACCTGCATTGTTTTAAGATCTTTGATATTTGACTTTTGGAAGAGAGTCTTAACAATGGTCCAGCAGCATTAGGAAATCCACAGAAATGTATTAACACTTCAAAATTAAATTTGATCCAGCAAGTGCTCTAAACCAGTTTACTTGAAAAGATCTTGATCATCAAGAACTACTCTCCCATTCTCATGGTAGCATAATTTGAATGGCGATTGCATCCTCCTTTTTTTCTTAAAAAAAAAAAAAAGATTGAAAATAAACTCTGCACACAATTGCAGCACCATGTCATTTTAATGCTTGTGGGTAGCTGTTACAGATGGAGCTCCTGAGGAACATAATTACTCTTCTTCAGGAGGGCAGATGATGTTTAAGGAAAAAAACAATGAAGAAAAGAGGATTTCTTTTACATTTAGTAGCAATTTTTTAAAAAGCTAGTTTGAGTAGTCTTTGGTGCTGTGAAAATGAACATTCATCTAGTTAATCCACTCTTTCAGGTCATCGCTCTCATGTCTCTTCTTTTTTGTGTCAAAAAGTAAAGTACAGCCTCTACAGCATCCCACAGTGCTGCACAGATGCACTCATAACAACTATGAACACATCATGGTGGTCCTGGAAACGGTGCAGGCACACCAGCATGATGCTCCTCCCAGGGTGCCATGGCTATCCTGACTCTCACACACAAGTTTTTCTATCCACCTCGGCACAGTGCCGTGCAGATGGATCCGTGTCTGGCGCCTGCTTTACCCAAGCAAGTAAAAGCAAAGCAGTGCTTTTTTAACCCACTGTCCACATTCAGGTCCAAATTATTCTCAGCTCAGTCCTGTTGTGCCAGGTTACCTCAGGATAGTGACAATTAGCTTTTGGGAGACACAAACTTACGTGGCAAATCATCACCCACAAAAGAAAAAAATCTGGCTGACTTAAAACGTTTAACACCTAGAGATTCATAAAGCAGAACTAACTCTTCTGAATGGGGAGGAAATGGAAAAAAAACCCCAACCCAAACAACATAACTTTAACACAGTTCAAATTAAGACTTTCTACATTTTCAACAAGAACAGAGACAAGGTCACTTCACCCTTGAAAAAGTCACTGAATCCCACTGATGCCAGAGGGAGGCCACAATTTAGAAAAAAAAATAAAAAGGAAAAAAGCCTATAAAAGAAAGACTTTTTTTAACCTTTCACAGGACTGGCAGCAAATTGTACTCTGCTTGACTTGACATTGAGAAAACGGATGCTCTCCCTGTTCTGCCTGCGACAACTGAGGAGGAGGGAGAGGGACGCAGCCATCCCTGCACACTTTGTCCGCGGCCCTATTTGTTCCTTTTGGCAGCCCCATCTGAACGCCACAACAAGGAGTTCTGCAGTTTTTAAGCAGGTCACTCATGCTGCCCTAAGTAAGAAAGATCGTCAACACTTCTACTTCGCCCCATGGACACAAGGTAGCATTTGACCTTGAGATGTTTCTTTCACAAGGTCATGTTGTTTATGGGCACTCTACTCAGCCAAACTTTGGGGATCATTACATTTCTCACAAAAATAAAACTCCTAGAGAGGATGTCAAAAGAAATCAAAACCAACAGTAGGCATGTTCTTTTGAGAACATACAGCCTTTTTTTTCCACGGAGAGTTGATTTTGACTCTTCGGCTTGTCAGCTTCTGTACATTGACCTTATGTGAATTACAGGCTGATGGGTTTGCAAAGTCTTCCAGCAGTGATTAGAGCTCATAAAATGGGTTGCATTAAACATGTGTTTGACTTTTTTTTCTTTTTTTCCTTTTAAAGGCACTTTGCCTTGGTCTTTCTGAATAAAATAGAAAAGAGATTAAAAAATAAAATCAAAGTCCAGTTGCTATTCCCCCTCACTGGTCCAAAGTATGAGGACTTTGAATGGTCAGCAAGCTTATATTCATAAGGCACACAGAGAACTTAATATTTGGAACAAATGGCCTGCATATTTGGCTAAAGGCTTTAAATGAGAATTATAAATTACATCAGATACTATGCTATTCAAAGGATTAGTTTGAAGCAATTTTATTCCTTCCTGAAGAGTGAAATCAGCAAAAAACAATCAATGGATTTAGAAATGGGATCTAGACCACCTTTTGCCCGTATCACAGATTCAAATGTTGCCCAGAGTGGTAACAACCAGAAATGCCATCAACTGCTAGTCATTTCATATCCAAATCACAGAAGGAAATTTACGAGTTTTTGTTTCCTTCCTAGGAAAACAGACAGGCATCAGAATCAACATTTTTGTTCATAATCAGGTAAAAATTTTACTGGATGCGGGTTTCCCCTCTGAAGTATCTTATTATTCAGACCTGCCCATTTTCAAATGGGCATACAGTGACTGCATGCAAGAGGACCTGTGCACAGAGATGTCTAAAATCATGCAAGAATGGCCATTAACTGGACCATAAACCACCCCTCCCACCACCCATTAACATCCCCACGAAACAAAACCACTGAGTATTTACATATAGTTTAAGACAAGAATCAGTCTAATTGCCCAGTCAGACAATAGGGGTTTTCATTCCATGTCTTAGAGATGCTTTCTTTTTTTCTGGAAAAATATATCATTGCTATCTAGCAAGAAGCTGCCCATAAAGAACAACCCATCCCCAGGAACAGACAAGTGTATTCTTTCTTTTAAAGGTCTGGGAGCTGCTTTCTCTTACACCTGCTGTCCTCCCTCTGGGGTAAAAGCAGCTAGCTGGAGGATGCAACCAACACTATCTTCCACACAGGGGTACCAACTCGTTTTATGCTAAATCCTAAGAAGTTACTAGGTATGGGATTCAGCTGTTCCAGAAGAAAAAGTGCTTCTGTGGACAAGCAATACGAACCCAAAAGTTAGAAAGTAACAGACAAGCTTCTGCTGTATTTCTCTTTTTCGGACAGTTAACACAGCTCCCAGAGTCACAGGATGTTGGTTGATACGGAGATAGCTACAGCCCTCATTAACATAGTTTGCACAGGCTAAAAACTGAAAGAGTCCTTGTGGACTCTTACTATGCACCTCACCCATGGCCCAAAGACAATGTGAGGTGATTCACCCACACTGCTGCTAATCTCAGCTCCTGCTAGATGCCCAGTGCTCTCGTCTCCCAGCTGCGGCGCAGCACGTTGTTACGGCTTCTAGCTGGGAGAATTTCTGAACTAACCAGCTTCTCAATTGTTTTGGGCAAGAGCATCAACTTCAGTTATAACCCCCAGGGCAATTCTGCAGTTTAAAGGTCAGGAATGAAAGGGAAAAAACAACATATTTGTTAAAAGAAATATAAGAAGAAATTTAAAAGGAATCTACAATTATCTGAACACTGATATCAGCAGCCAAGGTAGGAACTGCATGATGTTCCAAAGTCATGCCAGGAAAACCTTTTGACTTGCTTCTTTTGTAAGTGCTACAGCTGCAAGTCAAAGATCACGGTTATGCAAAATGCTCTTTCGCACACAGGTTGTTCTAAAACAAGGAAGGTTGGAAGGTCTTTATTAATGCAATAAAAAACCTTCACATTAATGTTAAAGTTTATTTGATTAAAAAAAAAAACCCACCAACATCCTCTCTAAAAACCAGCACAAGTAATAGAAATTGTAAAAAAACCCACCAGAAGCTAGAAGCCACGAGATAGGGTTGGTAGAGAACTCTTCATGGAACAGAAAAGCTTTTCTTAAAAAAACCTTGAATGGGTATGTAATATTAACCTTCATTCTCATATCCTGTTTAATGTCTCTGTATAGTTTCATCTCACAAAGTGAGGCGTGAGAAGATAAAAATTATCTGGCAATAATATTTTCATCTTGGACTACATCAAAAAGGGCTAGAGAACTATTTTAGTCAAATCTGTAAACATGGGAAAACTGGAGCCAAGAGGAAAAGGACAATTTCAAACAGAGAAGGTATTTCATCTAGGTCAAGCCAATCTTTTGAGGTTTCCTCCTTCCTCCTCCAAAAAATCACTAAAACAAGAGTTATTTTCACATTTAAGTGGTGCCAAACACTTTTTTATTATTATTATTTTTAAAGCAAATGTCCTTACTCACATACACAAGAACAGCTTCCTCTGCCTGCTTCAGCCAGCTCTTCACTTGGTCTGTCCAATGCCCCTCCACCCCAGGTACTTCTCTGTGCTGGTGACATTACCATCACTTTCAGCTTCACAACACTTTCCACATTCACCACAGTGAGTGACACAGCTTTGGTGAATAAAACAACATTTTTAAAGCATTTCTGGAAGCTTCAGTACTGGTGGTAAAATTTTCCTGAAAGAGTTCAAGTTATAATAGATTGTTACAGCCCTTACACAACCAAAGCCGCTCATCCGTATTTTAGAGCTCCCAGAGTTGTTCATCTGTATTTTAGAGCTCTTGCATCTCCCAGGATGTGAGAAAGCTCCTCCCCAGGCCACCCCAAGAACTGTAATGCGAGGTGGAGCCTTCATTTAGGGCTGGCTGCCGATAGTGCTACCAACCACAGGGCCGTGAGTTTTGAGGACAGCTCGGCAACTGCTCTCACGGCACAAGATCTGATACCATTAAAAGTAGCTCTGATTCCTTTGAGGAGCTCTGGCTGGACCTCTTTGTGCTTCAAAGCACAGAAGACATCACTTGACAGCCGCTTCTCAACATCCCTCCTTTCTGGTTGTAGCCACAGGGTACCTAAAGCAGGATGGGACAAAGAACTCGCCTGGGCTAGAAGAGGTATCCAGTCATTGCTGCCTTCTATAAAAACCTACCAAAATAATACAAATCAGCATGGAAGGGTGACCTTCTCTTTTTCCACCCTAACATTCTCACATTGCAGCTGCCTTGTGCAGTTCATCATATTAAGCCATGTCTCAATGTGAGACCATCAACTAACTTGCACTGAAAATTTAGGTTACTGGCCTAATCAAGTAGGACTTATTACTCACAGATAATCTAGAAGATTATAGCGTGGAACAAATAACTTTCAAAGGTGGAAGACATTCCTGAATCAGAAGTGGATAACATCTCCCCACATCACCTTTTCAGAAACACCAGCACTAGGATCATTCAAGTTGGGATGCCTTTGATACAAAAAGGAGCTGCATTTTGGGAGGGACAGCAAGTTTAAAATTAATTTTCTGTCCTCTCCCTTGTTGAAAAGAGGACTTCACTCAGGCCATGTAATTCAAATTAGTTGACATTGCCAGGCTAGCTTTTTGATGGATTTTTCAGATGCTAAAACATTCATTCAAGTTCATGGTATACAAGGAGTAGAGCAGGTTGAGAAAAATCTGACAGTAACTTTCAGGAAGAAAATTTCTAGCCATATCTGAAAGTTCTGTAAAACTGCTGCTGATTTTATTCTTTGATAAAAAAATATTTTAAAAAAATTTAAAAGGTTATATTTTGTTCCAAACAGGAGCCAATATTTTGAGTTTAAATCCTTGCCTTCAATAGATAATTACCATTCAAAACACTCAGAAGCAAGATGAGGCAACATGATTTGATTGACTTGGAGTAATTTTATTTTTCCCTTCCCCCAGTAAAAGTCCTGATGTTGTTTGATTTTGTTCTCGCTCCAACTAAAGGAAAGTTCTGAGAATCTTTTACAAAATGTCATTGTTTTCCTGTGGCCAGTGGCAAGGAGAACAACGGGGTGCTTCTCCTTGGCTGCAGACTCCCTGTAAGATCAAGCCTGTTTCTAGTTTCAGGGCTCAAGGACATCTCCCACAGACAGGTTTAACCTGACCACTTTCAAACCAAGAGGCAGCTTACCTGCCTGAAACCAAACCAGCTCTTGAGCATGCTAAGAAGCAAGACTGCCCTAGCCCAGAGCTAAAGAGGCCCACATGCTCCTTAAGGAGTGTTGGATGCTTCTTGGACATACCAAAACAACTTTAAGCTTTCACCTTTCATCTGGCCCTGGCATTTCTCAGCCTACAAAAAACTCAGGCACTAAGGGCAAAACCCATGAGAGGATGCAAACACTAAAAATCCCAATTCTTCTATATCTGCGCATTTGTCACCTATTGAAATACAAAAGATAAGTTGGGTTTTTTTGATGTTTGGGGTTTTTTGGGGGAGGTTGTTTGGTGCGTTGGTTTTTTTAAGAAATTATTACTACCTTATCAAGAGCAGCGTGGGGTTTTAAATCTGTAAGAGCAAGTCCCTGCGGTGCCAATCAAGACACCCAGCAGGCAAATGTACCACTGGAACTTGGCCTTTTTCTGAAGCATGTTGTCTTGGGTGGCCTAGGCAGCATCTCTCCCAGTACACTGGTAGCTAGGAATGCAGCTCCGAGGCGCGCAATGTGTTCAGCACAGTGCAGGGTGTAGCTACCTCCCTTGTTCAGGGGTGCAAGATCCACTGGGGTTGCAGCTCCCCTGGTAGCGAGGCCTCAAGATGCTCTCTCCACTGAAACATGCAAACCTTATTGTGGGTTTTGTTCTAAGGAAATCGCTGACTTGCACGACACAGATCCGTAGGCCTTTTGTCACCAAAGGAGCCCTTAATTGCTAGATTTCAATGAGACTGCTGGGGTGAATTAGATTTGTCAGTTCAAGTCCTGGTTTTGGATTCATGGGTCAAAATGACTTGTGAAGACACTTCTGTGGGAGCTGCAGGGGTGGGAAAGGGACAGGAGTCATTGGTTTCCTCCCTCTTGAAGGAAGGTCACTTTGACAAGACACGGTGCCAATGGCAGACCTGCCCATAAAGCAAATTACAAAGCGCTGTCCATGACACAAGCAAACACCATTATTATGCATTCAAAGTAGTGCCCAAACTGAATTAAGCAGAACTTTACAGAACAAGTTTGAATCAAATATTAATGTGCACCCCAGAGAGAAGGAGGAAGGGAAAACACATGCGTGCAACTCCTTCTCTCCCTGAAGTAAAAGCACTATAATGCAGTAAGACAGCAAAGTGAAGACGTTGGTTAAATAAAAGTAATCAGGCATGAAGTGGCCAGCAGCTCTCAGCCCTCTTTAACACAACTAAATATACAGTATTGTTGCTGTATCATATTAGTGTGTTAAATCATCACGAAGGCACCGGGCAGTTTTCACTCGCCTGGCCACAATTTCATTACACCATAAATTCAGTACAGACTACACCATGTCCAGAGCAGCATACTCGGTTTAATTCAGCTAAACCACAGAGCCCATGGCCACAGAGGTCATCTCCATGTCAGACTCCACCCACGAACTTCAGATGACACTATTCACTCAACTTATATAAAGTTATTGTGAAATTTCATGCAGTTTCTCAAAAATACCTCGTTCCTCAGCAATGCTTAATCATACTCAAATGAAAAAGCATTGGTCAACTGGTCCTAACTTTTAAAGATACTTAAAGAGAGAAGGATTAATAAGCAATTTCTCTGTAGCACTTTCACCACTTCTGCCTTACACCAACTGACATGCCCCTACACCACAGCTGTTTATCCTTCACCGAAGACATATATTTATTCAACATCAAAACAACTGCTAAAGAATCCTGTTCTGGTTTTTATACTTAACTGGTATTTCACACCACTGCATCTTCCTCCAGCAGGCAACACAGACTTTCTAAAACAACGTGCCTGAAGCACAAACCACAGAACACCACGGTCACTGGCCTACCATTAGACAGCCTCATATTGCAAACTCTTAATTTTGCCAAGGATGAGCCATGCAGACCAGGCAGTAATTTGTTAGAAGTGGAGAAGGAGCCGACTTAAAGGCACCCTCTGAGAAGCATCTGAACGTTTCAGCAAACTAAGAGAAATCTGCAGCCTACTACCAACGAACTACACATTTTGAAGGCATTAATTAGGCAATCTTCCTCTCTCGTTTACATCAAAATCACAGCTTTGTGGGATAAAAAAAAAAAGCCTCAAGAAGAAACCCATTGTTTTTCCCCAGAGATTCCCTTCTTGAAATTGTTCTTAAGAATTGTGAAAAGCCACTGATCTACTGGTGCTGGGATCCCTGGGGGGAGAGGGGAAGGTAACAACCTTTCCACTTTACTGATACTAAGTTAATGTTCCACTGTAAAAATTAATTTCTCTCTCCCCCAGTTTCCCACCAGGTCAAGCAGTGGATGCAATTGAGAAGTTGAAGAAGTTGCTTTCCTCCCTTCCCTTCCCACTCTGGCATTTTTCTTCTGGCCTCCTTTGTTCACTTAACAGAACTTTGTTTGAAGTGTGTTTTTACTCCTTCGCTGCATGACAAACCCACACAGTCAGAAGATGGGCTTATAAAAACCACAGATCTCCAGCAGGGAGCTCGATGGTGGGTGTAATATTGGACACAGCTCTCCATTCATCATGCACATTCTCCGGATTTCAAGTTGACAGTGTCCCTTTAGCTTACTGTTCCTCCTCATGGGAGATCAGACCAGTCAACCCTAACAAAAACACTTCCTCCACCAGCAAATAAACAAACACATCTTCACCTGCAATTGTTCTAAGCTTCAGACACAGACCAACAGTTACAAAGATATCAGGACCAAAAAAAAATTAAAACATAATATAATAATAAAAAAGAGTGTGTGTGGAGGAGATACTGGAAAATGTTACAGCTGCAGGGATGGTGGAAGGAAGGATGTGGGAGTTAAGGAGGTTGTATACAAGGAGGAAAATGACAAGGTCTCAAAGGCATTCCCAGTCCTGTGCATGCATTTCAAAAGCCAGGTTTGTTCCCACTTGTTATTTAGCATTTTAAGAATCGGAGCATTACCAGAGTGATTGATGAACAACTGCAGAGGGTTGCTTTCCACTCAACCTAAACCTTCTCCTCCAGCACCGGCTCAGCCCCATCCTCCCCATCACCACTGAACGGACCAAGACATCCTGCTCTTGTTTTCACGAAGTGCCCTGCTTTCCTCCCCAGCCCTCCCCCGGTGCTCACATACGCGCAAAATCCACACCGAGCAGAGAGAAGGCGAGTTCCCAAGGAAGCAGAAGCCAAACTGAGCGTTATTAAGGAGGTCGGGCGACACGTACACCGGAGCTCTGCAGACGCAGCAAAACACTGGCACCCATGGTGTGGCTTTTGGTATCTCTCGCTAATCTAAAATGTGGCTGGGAAGGAACTGGCACCAGATCAGCGGCCTCATCTGGGGAGGAACAGAGAGGCTCTAGGGGAGAGACAAGAAACAAGCCTCTTTTCACGTCCTACCACCCTTGGGCATTTTGTACGTCCCTTCTTTCTTCCCTGAAAGAGGCCTTTGTCACAGATGCACAAATCCTATACCATTTATTTCGGGGGGAGAAAAAGTCTTTTTATTTATTTCCTCCCTCCCCTTTTTCGCAGTTCGGCGGCCACGAACACAGCCCGGTGCTGCGCCCCCTCCCCTCCCCGGCTGCCGCGGGGGTGGGGGACACGGGCGACCCCCGGGCACGCAGGGGCGCAGCGCCCGCCCCAGCCCCGCACAGCCTGTCACCGGCGCTGCCCTCGGCCCTTTCCGCGCCGCAGGCCGCGGACGGCGGCTCCCGGCGGGGGGATTTGGTGAGGGGTGTGGGGGGGAGGAATGTGCGTGGGGAATACCCGCAGCAGCGCGGCCGCCTCCCCACCCCAGCAGCCCCCGCACCCCATCACCGCTCGGTCGCACAAAGGAAACAGACGCGCCGCAGCATCCAATTTCCACCTCCCCCCCCCTCCTCCGCCCCCGCCTCCCCCCCCCCCGGGCGGCGGCGGCGCGGCGGGCTCCGGCCCCTCCGTTACCTGAGGCAGCTCGGCTCAGCTCAGCGCAGCGCGGGGCCGGGGCGGCGCCGCCGCACTCACATCCTCCTCGCTCCGCTCCTCCGCCGGCTGCCCCCGCCCGCCTGCCCGCAGCGAGGGGCGCCGCTGCCTCTCCCAGCGGGCAGACGCGCTGCACCGAGCCCCGGCAGGGAGCGGAGGCGGCGACTTCGCGCAGCGGCGGAGCCGCAGCCTGGGCAGGGATGAGCTCGTACGGGCTCTCAGCGCCGCTGCTGCCTCGCCTGCACTCTGCTCCGCCCGGGTGAGCGCGGCTCGGGCGCTCCCCTCCCACCGGGGCTCCTGACAGATGGCGCAACCGCAGCGCTGCCGCCGCCCGGCCCCGTCCGCCCGCACGGAGCCGGCAGCCGCCCTCCCCCCTCCCGTCGCGTCGCGCCCCACCGCGGGGATAGCCGCAGACTGGCAGCGTCGCTGGCCTATGGCGAGCTCAGATTGGCAGGAGGCGGGGCGAGCGAGGCGGCCCCTCAGCGCCCGTTGGCCGCGGGTGCGGGGTGGGTGCTGCCTTACCGCTGCCGCCCCGGGTAGCGGCAGCCGCTGCGGGCGGCCCGCGGAAGCCCGGGGGGACCGTGCCGTGCCGGAGGCTGCCCGGGGAGGGGGGCAAAGTGGAGGGGGAAGAAGAAGAAGGAGGAGGAGGAAGAGGAGGGGTGGCCGACCCGTGGCGGGGGTCGAGGCCGGCAGCTGCCACCGCTGGAGCGGTTCCCGCTGCTCCGCGTCCCGGGTCCGGCTGCGCGCACCCCGCCGGGGCGCCCCGGGGCGGAGGCGGGAGATGGGCGTCTCGACGTCCCCGATGAATGGGAGCACAACCTTAAGCAGATTATGCCCCTTTGTGACAGACGACGTCTTGTTTTATTATTACGGGGTGGGTTTTTTATCCCTAGCTGTTGAAACTGACCGTAGCGGGTTATAAAGCAGCAGCGGTCACGAAATACGCGGAGGTTTTCCAGAGAGACGGTTTCATTCCATGTTTTCGCATTTACCTGCAGAGTATTTCAGCCGGCCGTGTCCGGAGGTGCGTCAGCCCCACCACGGCTGTCCCCCGGGGACGTACCTGCTGCCCCACAGCACGCCCAGGCGCCTTTGCTGGGCCCTGGGTCTTGCGCAGCACCCAAAGATACAGAGGCGTTGCCATCCTCCAGCCGCCGGTGCTCCTTGCTCCACGGGCAGGTGATGGGGAAAGGTCTGAGTACACCTTGTTCCCTTAAAGTCCTCGGCAATGCCTTAACTCCTCCTCACATTTTTCAAGGTGTTTGCATCCACCTCCGACACCTGCTGAAGGCACTGCACGCTCCAGCTTCAGTCCCTTCTCCAACACAACCCTGCCCGTGACCTCACGTGCTCCCACGGTGGCAGATTGGCACATGGCTCTGTCACTTCGTCTCCGAGGCTTGGAAAGCTCTTCTGCCTGAGCACTGAAGAAATCACAGTTCAGGCTCTAACAAGAATGGGAGAGATGTAAAATAGAGATGCAGAGGGAACAAAACTTAATAAAACCTGTTGAAATCATGACAAGAACTTTAATACAAGCTTTCAATAAATAAGGTTTACATTTCCTTCTCTCCGGTCTCCTCCCTGGATTTCATTTTTTGACTGCTGGTATTTAACCAGAGAATTACTTCATCTTGATGATTTGATTTCCTGATGAAATTACAGTTTTACATGTTCAAATGTAACCTTGTTTCCTATCAGGATGTCTACAGCTGTGTGCTTACAGCCAAAAAGTGTTTCACTTCTCTGTCTAGATGACTGTGTAGGCTGTGTGTAGGTGACACTTGATCATTACATTTCAGGACCCAACAGACTTTGTTCGACTAATTCATATAAAGAATAGAAATTCCAAAAGAAAATGTCACTTGTGTCACTTTTTATTTAAAACCTGATTATAGATGTATAAACAAACAAAATTTTCGGGCTCCTAGGGTAGCTTGTTCTAGTTTCCCTCCTAGTCTTCCCATGCAAATTGTTTTTTTAAAAAAATAGTATTTATCATATGGAAGGTATAGACAGCACAGGAGTAGAGATGCATAGATCAATTGAAAAAACAATTTTTGCTTTTCATCCTGTTGGGCGATAGCAGCTCACTGGGGAGATCTGGTTCTGCCTTTCCAGACACACTGTGTGTGGAGGATCCAGCTGCGGCCACTGGTCTGGCAGCAGACACTGGCCTAGGCAGAACGGAGCTGCTGGCCAGAGACAAGCCTCAGCTGGCCCAGCACGGTCCAGAGGGAGAGCAGAGTTACGGACTTCATCTTGGATATTATCAGGACTACAGACTGTACTTTCATAGTCCAAGCTCCTCAGCAAAACCCCCCAGCACCTGGCTGTAGGAAAAGGTGCATTTTTGCACAGTCTAAGTTTGCTGGTTTTACGAGCTTATGCATAATCTTAGCTCCTCACAAGTCAACAGAGCTTTATTTTCTAGGGGATCTTGGACATCTTGGAAATTAACCAAAGAACCAGATGCTCTTCCTGCAAGAGCTATATGAAATAAACACACTTAAATTTATAATCAAGAATCTGGGAATAAACCCCCATCCAAATCTTTGCCATGAATGCACTTGCTGTGAATTAAAACCAGAATGATGCAAAGGGAAAAAAAAACCAAACCTCAACAAACAAACAACAACCTGACACTTTTTTGAGCCAAACCAAAAAATAACCAACTAATCAATCAAAGCAGACCAAAACAATATCACACATCAGCCACAGAGCTGCTCTAAGCCTGAGCAGATAAACTGGCTTGGCAGCATGCCGTAGAAAGTCTGACACTGAGCTGAAAAGGAGTTAGGCTTGGAGTGAGAAACCAAGTGCTGGGAGTTGCATGGGAAGCATAGGAAGAAGCCTAGGGTTTCCCCTTTAGGGACCTGTAATTTCTTAAGGATGACAAAGACCAACAGAGCTGCTGTGAGTTCCCACAGCCCCCACAGGAGAGGTCAGACATGCTGGAGTGTTGCCTCTGCCTGAGTTGAGCCTGCACATGCCCAGAGCAGGTCCTCCTTGCTCAAGTCTTCATCACTATGTTCTGACCATATTGATGTTTGCCTTCAGGAATCACCCATAAAATCTGACAGATATGCTCCCAGCTCAACAGAAGAAATAATTATATTCACCTTCACAATACAGGAGCAGCTCTTTACATTCTCCTCTTACTTTCTTGACTTTTCTAAGCATCTTAGCTAACTACCATCCTTGTAGTTAGACCTATGAGAGTGAGTAGGGAATTGGAGCATCTCTTGTATGAGGAAAAGCTGAGAGAGATGAGTCTGTTCAGCCTGGAGAAGAGAAGACCGAGAGGGGAGCTGATCATTGCTTACAAGTATCTAAAGGGTGAATTTCTAGAGAATGGGGTCATACTCTTCTCAGTGATGCGCAGAGACAGGACAAGAGGCAACGGGCACAAACTGGAACACAGGAAGTTCTGGCTGAACGTGAGAAAAAAACTTCTTCACTGTGAGGGTGGCAAAGCACTGGCACAGGCTGCCCAGAGAGGCTGTGGAGTCTTCATCTCTGGAGATACTCAAAAACCACCTTGACACAATCCCGTGTCAAGAGCAGCCTGCTCTAGGTGATCCTGCTTTAGGAGGGGGGTTGGATTAGGTGATCTCCAGAGGTCCTGTCCAACCCCTATTGTTCTGTGATTCTGCAATTCTGTGATTCTTAGGTCTGCAATGCTGTTTTCTCCCACCTTTATCTTTGTGGCCTTCTTCCTCATGCCAAACGACTCTGTCCTTCTTTCTCCAACCTCACCTTAAAACAGGTATTAAAATCTTGAAATAATGTCCACTGAAATGCTATGTCCCCATCAGCTGTTTTAATGGAAAACTTTAGAAATGGTGTTGAAACCCTAATTCTGGAAACAGTCCCATCTGCTGCATGATGTGATGTCAAGACTTCCCGCTTTCCTTCCTACTCCCTGCTCCTATTCTCCTGCAGAGTTGCAAAAAGCCTTGGCATTTTTGCAGTTGAGAAATATGAAAATTGTAGAGCCAGATTAGGATTTAATTTTATTAATAATTTAGTATCTTGGAATGCAGCACAACAGTCACAAAGTAACATATGAGTGCCTGTTGGACTTCTCAGCAGACCAGTGAGGGATATCATGAATGCATGCTGAATAAATGATAGTTCGTACTGAAAAGGAGTATTTTGAGAAGCAAAACCTGTTGAAGTGCATGCTGAATAAATGATAGTTTGTACTGAAAATGAGTATTTTGAGAAGCAAAACCTATTGAAGTTTGTATTAGCAAGAAGACGTACAGGTAGCTCGATTGCAGAACGGGGCATGATGTCTGTTTAGTGTCCTTGGTTGTTTCAAACCCCCATTGGTACAACTAGGCTGTCTCTCAGAGAAACCCATCAGCATTACTCGCTGGATTCTTCTGAGCCATCATCTGTAAAAACGAGATCCTCAGAAACTTGTATTTTAAAAGATTCCCGAAGTAGCAAGTTTCACAGTGTCTTCTTTTGCCACAAACTTTTTGATTGAGACTACCTTTCAGAAGGATAACCACGCATCGTGTTCAGATTCTTCACACAATCACAGACTAATGGGTCACTAATCGGCTTCACCATTTTATCTCCTCTCCTAACGCTTCCTTCCTTTCAACATTGCTACCTCAGCCATGCTTCCATTCGGTTTGGTTTTGGCTGTGTGTGTTGTACCAGCTATAGCCTGTCATGTATAGCATATTATAATAATAATTACAGAGTAGTGAGGGAAAAAAAAGGCTCTGAACTTGCCTACAGTATTTTAAGAGGCTGACAGTATTTGCCTGAAACATCCCACTATATTTTCTGGAGGTGCTTCGGCTGGGGAGTGCTAAATGGGTCCTGCTGACTCACGGGTGATTACTGGTAGGGGATGCTGAGGTGGCAGGTCTGCCTCCCCCGGGACACCCTCTTCGAGGTGGGAACAGCAGCCTGGAAGCGGAAGGGAAGGGTTTGAGCTGAGCTCTCCATCCTGCTCGTCAGAGCTGATCATGCTAATATGTGGAAGCTGAAGGAAGACTATTGGCAGGGATAGGAAAAGAATGTGCTGCATTTTCTATAATAGACCATTTGTGGGAACAGGTAGACAGAAGAAATCTGATCACAAATAATATATTATTATAAATATATAATGTAAAGAATAAACAGAAAGAGGCATTATTGCTGTAGAGAACCAAATCTCAAATGTTTATCTTCATGCCAGCCCGGTTTTTGTATTGTTTTCAAATATCCCTAAAACGTGAAGTGGAAGAGGTGCTTCCTGAGTCCTTGCACAGAGCTTTTCCCAGACCAGCTAATCAGGTGCTAAGCTGTAAGAATAACATCTTTACAAGGGATCGTGCGTTTTCTAAAAGCTGAATGTCTGTGTTTATAAGGTCCCTATGTATTTGCACTCTCTTTGGCTACGCATGGACCTAGGGCAAAAACCTATGCATGGGGCTACCCAAGGAAATCCAGAAAGCATAAAAATATGAAACCATTCTTTTCATAACTTCCAGGCTTATTAAAAGTCACATCCTTCTAAAGTCAGGAAAAATAATCTTACTCTTATTTTACTTACTCAAATGAAAATACTAGTGTCTCTCTGAAAGTTGTTAAATGTATTTATTGACTTTCAGTAAAATTATTTTTAAAATGACCATGAGGAGCCACCAGGAGAAGGAGACTGGGAGCAGCAGAGCATCTATAATCCAGCCAAGGAATATATTAATTCCTTTTTTTTGGACATTATCTTTTTGAAGATACAGGAGGCAGTGTGTGTATATTGCATTACATAATTTATAGAAACGATGAGCAGTTAATACACTTGAAGATGCATCACTGTCCTCTTTCTGCTGTCAACATTAGCCCTCTGCTGAGCATCTGCTGGGAAGGTTGGCTTCCTATGGTGGAATAAACCTGGAGCAAAAAAGCTCAAGTTTATTCTTAAATATCTCTGTCTTCATCTAATTGTAGAGACCAACCCTGTAGCAGATGCGTTGATAAACTGCAGACATACACTCCGTCTTCAAAAAAAAGTAGACACACATAGGGCTTCCTGATCCCTAGAAACATATGCTTCCCAAAGAATTATCCCCAAATGCAAAAAAAAAAAAGAAAAAAGAAAAAAAAAAGAAGTAAACTGTTTCTTGCCTGTCACTGTTTGTCTCCTAGCCAGACTGTGTAACAGAACTAACATAGCAGTCTCCAGGTCGGTAAGAAATAGCTTACCCCAAAAGAATACCTCGGATTACCCAGGGGACAAATGCTTCCGCCTCCAACATATAAAATGAGGATAACAATGTCTTCTTACTTGTGCAGCATGAAGATTTATTACTATTTGTAAAGAATTAAAGATATTCTGGGCAGGCTGAGCTGCAAAAAGCTCATGAAGAAAATTAATAATTCTGTTTCCATTGCGGGGCTGGATTTCTGCACAGCGTCACCTCCCGAATGTGAGGAAAGCAATATTTCTATTTTTCTCTTAAATCCTTTTGGCCATTACATCACCAAATGAGTCAGGATTCTCTGGAAAAAAAAAAAAAGACCCACAATCCTGTGACTACTGCATCCACTCAGGGAAGCTACAGCAAGGTTATGTAAACTGTCCCAGTTCTGGCACTATCCAACTGTTGAACGCTTGACCTTCCACTTCTCATGTTCTTTTAATCTTTTTTTGGATGTGATTTCCCAGGTTGGGTTTTTGGGGTTTTTTAATGGTAAAATAACCCAGAGAACTGTCATATGGGAGTAGTCTGGTTCCATATGTATCATTAGTAAAGAGATATGCTAATGAGCTTATTAGAGGGTTGGGAGAGTCGTTTGGCTGCTGGCACTCCTTTTCCTGGAGGCTGCAGAACTACCACCCAGAAGCAGTGGGCTGTCATCTTCTGTCTAGGACAAGGATTAGGAAGGCACAAAGTGCACATGTTACCAGCGAGTTCCCAGTTGTCTGCTGACAGTGGAGTGCTGGTGGTGGGTGGTCCCATGGTTTGGGGCAGGGGCCCAACTTCTCTGTCATAGTTTTGCATGGTGGGGTTCTGATGGAGGAGGGAGGGTGGCAGGGGTGGCTTCTGCAAGAAGTAGCTAGAAGCCTCCAGCCAGGGTCAAACCACTGCAGTCCGATAGTTTGCCCTTCCTCCTTTCCCAAACCTGCCCCTTTTTACCTATGTACATAGAGGCTGTCTTCACTCTAGTGCCCCATGCATTCATCCCTGTCACAAACCTAGGGCCTTGAAGTACTGCTTTGCAGATACTAACCCTATTTCTAACGACGTGCTGACTTGTGGATTGGATTCTGGGTAAGGATTAATAGGATTTGTGTTTGGTTTCAGCTTCTTAATCGGAGCCTCTTGCACTTCTGTTATCTCCAAGGAAAACACATCCAAGCCAGCAGTGTGCTGCTGGCACCTGTGAGCGGATGTGATTCAGCGTGAACCTCCCACGAAGCAGCCATCACCTTGGCTTTCATCACATTGGCAGCACCATGGGCTGCTGTTGTGGAGCTGCAGGTTTGAGTGCCTCTGCCCTCATTTTGCCCCATTCTCACTTCTTGTAGTATTTTGAATTTACCATTTTCTTGACAGTGCTGAAGTGAACGTGTGCCCTCATAGGCTCAATATCTAACTGGGAGTGGTTTTTGCTTGGGAGTTGTAATTGAATCCATCATTAAGCATGAATTCTGGATCCTCTGACTAAAGAAAAAGCAGTAATCTTGGCACTGTGCCATAGCTGCCTGTACACAGAAAGACCATGGTCGAAATGTGGATATTCCTGAGCTTGCAATCGAAAATGGATATACAGTGTGGTGCAGCCAGGCAGGAGAAATAAAACGAACGCAGCCACGCTGCTCTCTGAGGCAGACACTCAGCCGCATGCTGAACAGATGCATCAGCACTAAGCTGGTGAATACCCAAGTGAAGATCTAAAAACACTCTAAGACTGCTTCCACCCATAAAGACTATCTACTCTGTGCATGCAACCAAAACTAGAACAGCTGATCATCTTGCTGAGCAGTTCAAGATTCGTGTGATTATCATTTCTTAAATAACTTAAATATAAGAATTTTTTAACTCTTAAAAGAAGATGCCTCAACAACCCTCCAAAAGTTGGAGCTGTATGTAAGGGTGAGGTGCAGTTTCCCATGTAAATGCAAGATTTAAGGTGGACTAGACCTTGAATTGTTAATCCACCAGGTAGAGGAGAGAAAACATGAAAATGTACCCATATGAATGTGAAAACTGAATGCATAGAGGTAAAAAAGTAGACAACCATAATTTAAAGGGAAAGATGAATAATCTGAGGAATAATAAAGTGTGCCTTACTGCCTAAAAACTTTGAATGTGATAATCATGTAAAGAGAAGTCATTGAGATCAAATGTACTGAGAAAATACAAATTATAAAATAACTTATAAAATAACAAATTATAAAATAACTTTGTCAAGAAGGCAGAAAGTGATCCTGAGAGTGAGGTTTTGCAGGCACTTCAGATTAGTGCAGTACAAAGGTGTGTGTGGGAAAAGAAATGCTGCTGTAAGCCTCAGACAACCTTATATACAGAATGGCATCACAAACCTCTGCTCCAAATCAAACCCTGCGATACAACCCCCTCCCCACTCTTAGGAAATCAAATGCAAAACAAGCAGTAGTGTTTGAGAGATGGTATTTGAGAGATGAACTCAGCCAACCACAGCCAGCTAGAGTACTATAATGGTGGTAGGATGGTACAGAATTCAAGCTGCCATCGTTATTCTGAGTCCCTTGAGGTTGAGTCGTGGGTGTCACCACATGAATGACTGTAGCAACTTGGGCAGGATAATCATCTTTCTTTCATCACACAGATAATGATGACGTCTTGTGCATGAGTGTTTTGTTGCATCCTTCTCTTAGTGCACTTTTCCTACCCAACAGGATGCTCTTTCTTTTCAGATGCCTATGCAGCGCTGTCTTCATTTGAGAGCTTAAAAGAGTTGGCTGGTAATCAAACTACCTTTGCCTAAAAAATTTCTGGTAGTTTCAGGTGTCTCTGAAGCATGTCTGTGAGCATGCTTCTACTTTCCCTGTGCTATGACCAGAGGAGGTGAAGCAAGGGAAGTTCTGTAGCCAGACAAGCTGCACATTTGCAGACAACTGGACTTCATGACTAACTACCTTCCTGGATGAGGATTATCTGCTTTGGAGAAGCAGAACGATTCCCCATGCTTCATGGCAAACAGTGGTAATGGCAAGAGCACTCAAGTCAAATGGGTCCTCTGAAAGATTATGGTCCTCATTTGGATGCAGGAAGTTTGGAATGGCATTTAGGATCCCATCTGCGGTAGAAATGAGTAACATCTGTCAACAATGGGAGTGGGATTAGTTGGATCCAGTGGGAACAGCATGTATCTCTCAAACTTCTGCTATACCAACAAGGAAAATGCGTGGCAGCAACTGGAGCTGATCATAGCCTCAACCTGTTCTGAGAGTGTTCAGGAAATGGATTAAAATTTGGCTGAAAACACAGTAAAAGGCACTTTTCTCCCATGTCATTCACAGGCATCCTCCCCAAGACTATGTGCCAAAGAGGTAAAAGCAACACAGATGCATCTAAAGATAATTTCTAAAGGACTTTAATATCAGGGTTTTTTTTAACTGGCATTATTTCTATTGTTTTCCCACCATCAGACAGCTGCTGACTTCTGAAAAAAAGAAAAAAGATAGCATAGAGAGGGTTACGACATACACCCATTACACACCACCAGCTAACAGGTGATCATTTATCCTGTCCCAAAATAGGGCACTGTGACTGGAAAGGCCACCATACAATTTGATGGTAGTGAGTTGCAGTTTGGAGTACCAATGCCTATAGCAGAGAGAGCTGGTAGCTTTTGGATGGAGTTTGTCATCACCACAGAACCAGGAGACATCCAAACCATAAGAAATGTCTAGCAATTGTGTTTGCTGTGAGTTGTTTCATCATTAAGTTTGAGGATGTAAAGAACTGAAGTAGAAAATGACACTGAATCACTAGAGAGCATTTTAAAGGAGTTATTGCTGGTGGCTCTCCGTGATGCTGAAACTGCAATGCTGCAATTCTGAGGTTCACAATGAAAAAGAGGGACTTAGATACACATAGCAGACCTCATTTCCTGGTCATGAAAGTACAGCAAATGAAACAAAATATGAGATCCTCAAATTGCTAGAAAAATGGACAGCAGAAAGGCACAGAAAGCAATCAAGCCCATTATTTACCATTGTCAAGGAAGTGTCTGAAAGAAATCTGTGAACAAACGCTACGAAACAAGTGCTCATATCCATCATTTTGTAGAGCTGGGCACATGCCAAAGGAGAACTCCCACCCATATGCATAGAGTGCTTGAATTATCGAGACAGTCTGAGCATATGAGATAGCATCATAGTTAAAGGCAGTTGGCTCACAGCGCTCAGATCACAGAATTTTCCTCAGAGCACCTTCTGAAACTGAAGCATGTCTCCAAAAACCTGGAGATGTCACTGTTTGGCAGACATGACCAGGCACATCAGAGACCTGGTAAACAGTTGAGGTTCATATGGTAATGTGCAAAACCAACCCAAAGCTGATGAAATGCACGTAGCATTTGGTTCATCTGTGCTCTAAATAAGGGACAGCGTGGGATTTAACTTGAGCATTGGCAGCACATTGTCCACGCTGTTTAATTGCTACTCCTGGTTTCTCTTGGATGACTCAAACTTTCTTTGGGATAGTCTTCTATATAGGTGACTACCCCACAGATGGACAGACATGATCTACTCTGTTCCACTTCGAAATTGGCACCAGGGACCCTCCCTTACTCAATGATGTAGACATAGTTAGTTACAGGTGCCTCAGAAAAAAGTTAAAGCTTCCTCATCACCTCCCATCCACACTGCAGGTGGTTTCACTGCTGCATAACAGAGCGGACCTAATGGAGGCCCTGAAATTGCCTTGGCTGCTCATCTTTCCCTGTCTGTGCATGCATTGTGGTCTGTCTTTCAGGCTGCTGGGCAGCAGACGACTATCAGGCACTCTACTGACCACAGGATGAATTGTTTTGGCAAGTCTGGTACCCTCAGTCTTGTGCTTTCAGATACTGGCCTTGATTTGGGCAACTCAGTTCAGATGACTTAGAAGAGTACTTCTACATCACCATCATCTTACAATGACAAAGCTTAATTGCTGTCTGAAACTGCTGCAGCCCTATTAATGAAAGCTGCTCAAAAGAAAACATATGTCAAACCGCTCCTGAATGGAGAAACATTCCCCACAGAAAGTGTGAACAGCAGTGTGGTGAAATTGCTTGCTGTCAGGATGACTATATACCTTTGGTACTTAGCTCTGGCAAACAGCAGTGGCAGTGAAAGCAAGAAATAGGACAAAAGGGAAACACCTACGGGCCAAAGCCTGCTGCTGTGAGAAAGCCACAGTCCTCTGAGAACTTATGTGGGATTAATAAAGCCAGAAGAAAAAAATAACCCAAACCAGTATGGGCCCATAATGACTAAATACCACAGCACCAGAAGTGCAAGGCCATCGATTGTCAGTGGGGGAAACACCCGATATGTATTTCAGTATTGAGCACCTGGGAGGGAAAAAAGCAACTGACTTCTTACAACACCTCAGAAACCCAGGGGGTCTGCAGCCAAGCAAGAAGGTTGCCCAAAGACAGTTTATCTTAGTAGATAGCAGGTAAAGTACTAGAATGTAAACAGGGAACAGGATTCACACTCTCTTTTCTTGGGACAAAATGAAATGTTACAGGAAAAATAATCTAAGTAGGCGACATTATACCAGGACTGGGTATGGATCACATCTAGAGACCTCAAAAACCCAACCTGTAGTATTTGATAAATGCAGACTGCAGTGTAGCTCTTGGCTACACTGGTACTGGCAACTGGAGTAGAGTGGGAGCAGCTGAGAAAGGCTGGGGTGCCTGCCGAGATCTTCCTGGAAAAGGGGGCCTGGTTCGTTCTCTCCACCACTGCCACATGAGCTGCTCAGTGCCCCTTGGCCAGCACACACAGAGAAGGGATTGGAGCCGAACAGCTTATTATCTTGTCTCTCCCTCTTTTGGTGTCCGCTTGTGTACAGAACAAGAGGCATGATGTTTTGGAAAGACTTGAAGGCCAGCCAAAATGAAAGAGAGAGAAATAGTTGGAGCAGCCAGCAGAAGAGGAAAAAGGGGACACTGAAGTAAATAGCAGTCTTTCCATTAATTTCAGGGCAGGCTGGATCAAACCCATTTAAGCCCAAGGCTAGAAACAGGAAATGTCATACTGAATATTAGGAAACAAACTGCGGCAGCGAGTGCAATCAAGCAATTTATGCACAGGAGGGAGCAGAGCTTTGCCCTACTATGGACGGTGACATACTACTCAGCGCTCTAGAATCCGTTAGAATGAGTTCCCTCATTGTTGTCTCATTATTAAGGATTTTGTTTTGTTTTGTTTTGTTTTAATCCATTGTGGTCTGAAAGAAACATACAAAGAGAACACTCTTTTCCCCTCCATCCTTGGGAATAACAGGCCATTTCAGGCACAGAAACCTCTGACACTTCAAACAGCAGCAGTAGACCTAACATTCTTTAATGAATTATGTGGTGACAAAGCTTGACAGTGCCCAAGAGATTCATACTCTGAGAAATACTTTTGTTATTTAAATTGAAACAACAGAAAATTTAAATCTCAAGCCAGGAGTCTCCCTTTTCTCTTTGGTGCCTGTTGCTTTGTTCTGCTTTGAGACGTGCAAAATCTACTTTGACATCCCTTAGTTATGGAATATTTTAAGTGAAAGCTGATTTTTTGACAAAGCAATCTCATTTTCAGAGATTTGTGTGTCAACACCTCACAGATACCTGGAGTCAAATGGGCCAGATTCTCAGCCCTATAGAAAGAGTTAAAAGCCTATTAGATGCCCACTGAGGCAGTTTCCATAGGAAAAAGGGAACACTTAGGTTCAGTGGAGTGAAAAAACCAAGGGACTTCACTATAAGTATGACTCAAAGATGTAAAGAAACAGGATCAATTAGGTAAAACTGGTATTTTATACCATATCACTTGTGATGTGGACTTCACTCAGTCTCCCAAATCTCTGTGAATTATTTTCTCTGCTAAACATGCATTAGTGCATGCTATCACTGAAAAACCTAAAGCTGGGAAACCTTCCACAAATGATTCCCAAAGCAAAACCCAGAAAATCAGCAATCCACAGCTTCTTCCCCTTATTCTGACCTGGTCTATTCTTTTGACCTGTTGCTGGCACAGTACTTCTGTCACGTCTCACATCTTTTTTAAGTGCAGGGGCTCAAGATCTAATTGGTGTTAGTGACACTAGGAAACTAATGGGTATTACTGCTTAACACGGCAGCACTGCAGAGTTTCACGAGTCATCATCACAAGAGCTCTTCTGGAATGGGAGAGACGTGTCATCATGCAGGGGTTTTTGAACAAATTTGCTTTGTGCTGTGCTGCTTCAGGAACCCACATTAAGATTTCTGCTAGGTACTTCATATGCCTCATGCCATGCACCAGCAATTTGGAGCAAGGCTTTTGGCATTTGGTAAGTTCAGGCATCTTCATATTATGGGAGTCGATCTACCTGTGAAAGCAGCTAGAGCTGCTAAGTGTAAGCTTCTCCTGGTGAAGAAAGGTAGATGCTAAGGTTGGAGGGCTGGCCTAGGTAAAAACTAAAACTTTCTTATAATCACTGTATTGTCCATGTTCTCTTTAATACTAGTTTCAAAGCTGGCAGCTGTGGTGACATGTATGTGTAGGGATAGTTTTGCTAGATGGAGGGAGTTTTTCGTGGAGGTCTGCTATGCTGCTCGAGTGAAAATCTGAGAAGCAGCGCATCTGCCTCAGCTGTGTCTTACACCCAGGGTCACAAGGAGAGGCAGAGCTGCTCCTTCTCCATCCTTCATATACAAAGCACGAAAAGCCCTTCCTTCCTTTTACTGACTGGAGAGGAATATGAATTTATGGCCTGAGATGAAAGGATGTCTGCAGGAGCTGCTGTGCCTGGACAGACCTAGCAAAACAGCGTTCGAATAGTGCCTTGCTTACTCATGGTACATATCCCAGCTTGCAATCAGCCTGGCTGTTGAAAAAACAGGGCTTTGAAAATCTCTGGGTCCCTTGCCTTATAGATACCGCTTCTCATTCACCTAAACTGCCTCTCCTCAGTGTTAAAAATGTATAAGCAAGCTGGCCTGGCTGCCTGACATGTGCATCAGGCTGTTGGAATTACTTCATTGGGACAAATGAAGCAGGGGAAAATAAAAGTAATAAATTACCATATTTGACTCCGATAGTCAGTGTATATGGAATTGGCCATCTGCACTTCTACGGAAGTGGAGCTGCTGCTAAAGAACCAACGTCAGTGTTAGCACCCTTGCCAGTGGCCAAGGAGAGATGTGCTCCGTGGTGAGCCCTCACTCCAATACCATCCAGGCTGGCAGTCCCAGGGTCCTCTATTGCAATGGCATTCAGGATTTCTCCTATGAAAGAAATTCCCTGTCTGTGCTCTGATTTTGCTCTGTATTTGCTCTGTATGTTATGTCCTATTCTGAAAAAATGTTTTCTCATTTGGCATATTTCCCTTTAATGTGTATATCTACTTACATTTCTCTAACTATGACTAATTGCAATCATTTATAAGAATCTGTGATTTTTATTGTTATGCAGCATGGGTTTATGGGTTTTTCGCATGTAGTTTTGGAATCCTGAAATCTAGTCATTTCTTTATTCTTCACCAAGGGTGTTTTCCTTGATCAAAAGTATTCATATATCAATGGCAAGAGCATTCAAAGGCATTCAAGCCCTATAAATTATTCCACACTATACAAACACGCAGCATTCGCTTTTCATTCATCTTCACCTACTGCCGTCGTTTAGCTATGAAGTCATTCTCTTTCTTTCCCCCACTCTTGCCACCCCCCCCCCCCTTTTTTTTTTGAAACTTGGCAGATTTAGGCTGTGTATTAGATATGTTTGATGATTATGCCTTTGCTTTGTATTGAATGGACTCAAAACCTAGTTTTCTGTTTCAAGAAAAAAATGAAGAGCTTAAAACTACACTTTTTTGGCAACTCAGCTATCCAGTTGAAAAAAAAATTACCAAGTTGCCTGTGGTTTATGAGAGACTTAAAGTGGTTCATAAAACTTGATGAAATGAAAAGTTTCCTAATGTAGAATCAATAAAAGAAGTACAAACCATTCTAGTTGGTCAGGCCCGAGTTTAAGGTTTTCACTAGGACCAAAATACAGGAAGATTTCACCAAGTTTTCTGTTGGATTCTGAATGAACTTTGCTATTTGTGACAGATCTGAGTGTGTTGGAAAGGAAAGGGAAGCATTAATTGCTATTCAAGGTCTGCTTCCAATGGCTTGAAAATCTTCACTATTAGAACAGCCTGCATGTATTTTTTAAGAAGTCCTTTGCTTCTTTACACCCAGTGTACCCATGATCACTCAAATGCCTTTTTTTTTTCATCTACTCAGCCACTTTTCATATAATATCCCCAAACTAGCAATATTCATCTTCTAAATGCTCTATTGTTTTAAGGATTTTGACTCTATGCACTTGGGAAGCATATCAACTTCATAAATGAAAACCAATACAGGTATTCTCTTTTTATAAAGCATTATTCTGCAGTGAGTAGAACTGTGAAGTGCTTTTATTTAAGTTGTTTTCTTCTCAATTATTGCTAGAGGCTTTAAAAAAAAGGTAGCATCTAAATGATAATTGATGAGAACACTTTCAGGACTGATCATGCTGTCACAGTGGGACTACACTGATGCACGCTTGCTATATTTAGTGTAGTTGCTCCCAGTCTATACTAGCACAGATGAGAACATTCACAGAAATAAAGTCTGTGAAGCCCTTAGAAATATCTCCTCTTAAGACCTCAGTGTTTTAGACCTCAATTTTCCCATCATCTCAATTCTACTTTGAATTTCAACAGTTCATTAAGTCCTCTGTGCCAATGAAGTCAGAATTTGGAAAAATCTGTTAATGAGTTGCTATCCGGGAAGGAGCCTTAAAATGATGGATGTGGTATTGGATTTTACTGAAGTAACAGTGAAGAAGATTTAGGAGGCTTATATAAAAGTAGAAGATGATTTAAGAAGTAAAGGAAGTTAACTGGAATCCCAAAAGATGCTCCCGTTGGTTTTCTTCCATGGGAAGGGGGACGACCCAGCTACCTCCTCCCCTATCTGGATACTCTGAAAGCCTTCTGCATACAATGAGACATGATAAATTGAGACTCAGTGACCTGAACTGAAATGCATAAACCTTTATGGCCAGCTTAATTCTCTCTTCCTTTCGGCATACGGCCGAAACTTTAGTTTCAGCCATAAACTTAAACTTTAGTTCAGCTTCCCAGAGCTGGGATTTTGTGTGCCTGGTTTCTGTTTGTGTGTGGGGTTTCTAGTGTTTTGGTTTTTAATTTTTACTTTTAAGTTTTGAATCTTTTCTGAAAAAATTATGAACGTTTTATAGCACAACCCTTTGCTCTGCCAGGCAATGTTTGTACTTCCTCTGGTGAGAGTCACCACCAGGACAGATACAAGAAACCTGATGAAGTATCTGAATGGACTCCAGCACCCACCCAGCTTATCTTAATCTTAAGTGACCTTTCTGAAGTCAACAGGCTTCTCAGCACTGCCTACAAAGTGAACATTTTATATCAATTTTATGCTTAACAAAATCAGAATATCTGATTTTGATGACTTTGAAGAAACCATTGAAGACTAAGTCTTTGAAGACTAAAGCACATCTTTAGCGCCCCAAAACCTGACAGTGTCCAAGGCCATTTTTTTTCCATTCTTCTCTTCTTGATTTTGTTTTTACTGTTCAATACTTAATCCTCTCTATCTATTAGGCATGTTATCACCAAGTATTAAATAAATAGCTCTGGAAGGTGCCTTGAGGAATAAGCTTGTCCACAGTCCTTGCCCAAAGGCAGGTCTAGCTATACCAGAATGATTCCCAACTTGCATCTGTCACATTTACTCTTAGAAACCAAGAATGATGGATATTCCACAACCTCCCTAGGCAACCTTTTCCACTGTTTACTGTCCTTATCACTAGAGGAAGCTGTCTCTAGCACCAACCCTCAGTGTCTTTTGATGCAATCAAAATGCATTATTCTTGTCCTAGCTCCAAAGAACATATGAATAATTTCTTTTCTCCCTTTTTGTATTTCTCTTGTCCTTAAAGGCTCTTAATGTCTCCCCTTAATTTGTTTGGGTTTTGGGGGTTTTTTGGGGGGTTAGTTTTGATTTTGGTTTTTTTTTGCTACACTGATCAACCTCAACCTTTCCTAGCAGATCATGTTTCCTATACCATCACAATTTTGTTTGTGTGCAATTACTCTATCTTTTTTAAAGCTCGGTGCCCAAAACTGGTTGATATTCTCCAGCAGAGACATTATCTGCATCAAATAGAGACCTAGGACTATTTTATATGTTTTTACAATTCTCCTGTATGGTTTACTGGAGTCCATTGGAGACCAAGTTTCCATCAAGCAGAAGTCACTTCCTTTGATGGACTGCTCAAGCTTGGAAGCGCTGTGTAGTGCCTCAGTGTTTTTAATCTGTTTGGATGTGTGGAATATAAATGAGTTAAGAGATTTTAACTTGTCCTAAAAAAACCAATAATTTAAAAATACCCCAAAAACCCAATAAACCGATGGCATATTTAAGACGTAGATTTGACAAGTTCTGAAGGGATTCAAGAACTTATCCAAAATGAAATCAACTGGAGTCATCCAAGTCTGAAACTGCCAAAGTGTGTGGGGAGTGTCAGAGTGTGACACAAGTGCTCTGGTTTTAGCAAGCCAGAAGCAGCAGTGGAACAAAAACCAAGATGTGGGATGTTGAACTAATTCTGAGGTGATTAATAAAAACAACATCATTCTTCACTTACATACATTAGAGAAGCGAGCCAAATATTTAGCCACTTACTGTGGATGAGATATTATGTCCAGAGAATACAATCAGGCATTACCATCTGATCTGGAAAAATGCCCAAATGAGAACGTTAATTTTTCAGATGTTTTAAATTAGGAACTATGTCTGGAAGTTAACTTTTCACTTAGCAAAGAAACCTCATTTTAATCCAATGCCTATCTATTGTAAGCAGAGCTACCACCAGTCCTGCCTCTCTTAGTGCAGTGCTGAGTTGTGCACAGTTTGTAGATGAGGGGATAAATAGGATATCAAATGCTGTGTGCAAATTTACCACAAAGACATCTGGATCTGAGAACCTCCCAGCAGGTAAACTGCTAATGATCTTAAATGTTTCCTTCAAAGAGAATAACTAGGTTGGGTCCCTGTATTCGTTAAAGATCTACAGGAAGTTCAAACAGGGAAATGGCACAGGTTTATTTTTAGTCATGGACAGAGCTTCCTTCAAAATAATGCGCATGCCAGTTCTGTGAAGTAACCTGCTTCTTGCACAGTAACCTGTGCACTCTCAAAACACTCATGCCTTCCTGCCTTGCAGAAGTCATGGTATTTCTATTGCAATGGCAATATTTCAGCATGGCTGTCACAAGTGTCTGTCTTTTGTGGATGCTCTTTTGAGCAGGGACGTGTGTCCCTAAGGGAAGCATAGTTTGGGTAACTTTTCTTCAAGGATTACCTTTCATCAGCCTTGAGCTCGAGGAGGGAATGGGGCATGGCAGAGAGGTGATGATGCTGTGGCAATTCCGAACCACTGGTTCAACTAGCTGGTGCATTTCAGCAGATCCTGCTTGGTTGCTCTTCGGGACCAACCACTACCAGTTTGACTTCCAGCCTTAAGGGCATTGGTTCAGTCTCCTGCTTCTATCCTAGCTGAACTGGTTACACAGAGAAGTCACAGCAGCTGATCAAGCCAACTTTGCTGCTGCTCCAGTTGAAATTAAGGGTGAGAACATAAAAACCTCAGGGATTTGTGTAGCCATGGGTGTTCTAGCTCAGGTCCTGGGAGTCTGAATAACCCGTGTGTCCCTAAATCACTGGCGCAGTGGTCTATCGTGTTGATGGAGATGCAGTCTGGTGCAGGATCCTGTGGCCCCAGGACTTCCCTGTGCATTGAAATGGATCATTCTAAATAAATATGTTGCTAAATACTTCACCAGTGTGCTCAGGGAGCCCTATCTGTTTAGTCTATAGAATACCTTTTAACATTTTTTCTTTTAACCCACAAGAGGGGTCTTTGCCTTTAAGCCCAGCCCACACAAACATGTACACAAAGTCCATCTCTTCCCGGAAAGCAAGGCCCCAGGATGGAGGATGTTGACATTGGAAAGATTTCCTAGTCAAACTGTTTTCCTGCTCTGATTCCTCTCTTGGGTCCAGGGTATGATGTGCATGCAGTGGTAGGGGCAGAGAGGAAAGAAAAAAAAGCTTACAGAAGGTTGCCAAGTTTTGTGTAGTAACTGGCTGCAGAAACTGAGTTTCTTTTAGAAAACCCTCCTTGGAGAGATCCCTCCTTCCTCAGGGAATCAACCCAGGCCCATGCTGTAGCTGGATCACACCCAAGAAAAGCAGAATTACTCAATGCTACCAGTCCCTGTCCTGCTGTTTTCCACCAGCTTGTGTTTCATGTTACCCTTGGCCTTCTTAGGGCGGCTTCAGGTGGGCTTTGTTTGCTTTTACCCACTTAACTATGCATGTAGTCAGGCTTTAGCATCCCTCTGTGAATCCCGTGGTACCCTTAAACAGAAAAGACCACAGTAGTTGTGGCACCGGCAGTGAGAGCCGATAAAAACTTGGCATAGCTCTGATGAGGGTCTTTAATTGATGATGAGACAGGGAGATGGCTGGGGATCCCTCCCAAGGTGAGTACCAAATGGTGTAAAACCCCAGCTTTCCTTTTCTGTCCCCAAATTGTTGCATGGATGGTTGAGACCAAGGAGGCCTGCCGAAAGGAGAGAAAGGCAAAAACGGCTCGGAAAAGACATGACGTGCTACTCCAGCCAGCTGCCCGTCTCCGGATGTAAGCTCCACTATTTGCAGTTCCCTTTGTTCTGCCTGAAGTGGCTGCATACAGCAGATGTCCCCAAGCAGGGGACATCTCTTTTCTTTCCTCTGACGGAAATGGTTTTGAGGCAAACAGCATTAGTTTGGCCGCAGGGTTTTTGATCGGTGGAGAGAAGTTAAAAAAAGCCCTGTATGACAAGGGATATTTCTCTGGCACCAGACAGTTTGGCAGTGACATCTCTGGGCATGCAGTCTGTCTGTCCATTTGCCAGCTGATAGCTAAAGGTTAGGCCAGATTTCCTCACTGGCCAGACTTTCACATCATTTGCCTGAACTAACTGAGGCAAACAAAGCAAAATATGGCCAGAAATAGGTGTGTGGGACCTCATGGAAATCCTGGTTTGGATTCAGTGCTGACTTAACCTGGGAGTGGAAAGTTACTGCAGTTGCTGCTTAGGCAGAAAAGCACATGGGTAACAACACAGTAAAATCTACAGTGAGACAGCGTCAACATGAGCTCTGTGCTGTGTCCCATAATGATCCCTTGGCAGCAATCAGGTGCTATGAAGAATGGAGGGATTCCCTTGCCAGCCAGGCAGGATTCGGTTGGCATAACAGCTCTGAGCTAACCCCACCCAGTCCCTGGGATGTGGTTTAAAGCAGCCCAGCAGCAAATGTAAAACAGGAAAGCAGCTAACAAGATAAGGTCACTTCCACACCCTGTTTTTACGTATGCCCGGATCCTCCATGATGCTCCCAGGTCCGAATCTGGAGCTGACAGGAGGAGCCAGGAACCCTGGTGACCTCAGTGGAGTCACATCTTTCCCCAGCATTGCTCATCTTGCTATTCCGCTCCGTCACATACACAGACGTGACTTCCCCTGCCTTTGACGCCCTTTCTGGGTTTGCATACAACTCACACAGACGTGGCAGTGATAAATATGGGCAGCGTATCCCTCATGCAGCTGTACCTGGGATTTGCCTTGGGCCACTGCTTCCTCATGGGTAGAAGGGCAGGATGTGAGCTAATAAGAAGCCTCCTGTGATGGAGTTGATAGCAGCTGCTAAGCTTCTTCCAGGGCTATCTATATCTTTCATATTCATACCCTCTTGTGAAGGATTGGACTCAACTTTTTAGCCTTCCACCTCCCCTACCTAAGCCATATTTTCTTCCTCTCTCTTCAGGGTGGTCCCTGAAGGTGTGCTGGTCGCAGATCTAAAAATCCTCTCATGATTGCTGATGAGCCTGGACTGGTTTGAAGACACAAAGGCAGAAGGTACATCAACACCAAGATCTGCACCCCAAGGCACTTAAGAGGGATGTGGGGGTTTCTCCTCCCTTTGGGTCACTTAATAGGCTGTTTTCTTGAGATCATAACAACACTGCTAAACTGCAGTCTAGAGCTTTGGAGTCAGCAGTGCCAGTCAGAAACTGTTTTTCCGTCTGGTTTTCCTTTGAAGCTGATTGTTTCCACTCCCAAAATATTACATCAGGGTGAGTTTTGATCCCTGTGAATGCATGAGGATGTTTGTTGCTCCCAGCAGGACCCCTGCAACATGCTGACTAAAAGGAAAGAAAACAAATCCCTGCACTGCCATCACAATTGGCTGTGATAATAAACATCACTGTCCTGAGAGGTGAGAGGGGAGAGCGGTGGGTTAGGAAGCACGGGAAGCCATCAGCTTAGGTCAGCCTTCCAGATTACCCTGGCCAAGGCTGATTCTGCATGAACTACAGCAAGGAGCCTGCTCCAGATAAGGGAGATGCTCAGTCATCCTGAGGCTTTTCCACAAAACTCTGGTAGACGGAGCTTCAAAAGACAGCATTGCAAGAAGGAATGTGTGAGATCACCAAAATTTGAGGGGAACAGCTGATTTCTGCTGTGAGTTGCAGCAAAACTCCTCTCGTCCCAGCCAACTGTACACCTGGCTCACACAGATGGGTTCCCCTGGGTGAGCTGGTCTGGTACTGGGCCTTCCTTCCACCCAACAGCATCTTCTTAAGTTGTATCAGCTCCTGGCCTTAGTTGGCAAGGTGTTTAACTCATCCCTCTTTGCCACCCCTCTCACAGTGTGATTTCTCTTATGAACGAGATCCACATGTGACCTGTTGAATAAATCCTGTGTTTAGGAAGAGCCTCTCATGTTTATTTGAGGGCATCACCAGAGAAGAGCAGAGCTTCGATATGGGATGCAGGAAGATGGACAGGGAGGCTGAGTATTTTGCTGTGTGCTTTGCTGCAAACCAACCACCTGAAACAGACCATTTAGGTGAGCTCATTTCCAGACAGGTATAATAAAACTACACATTTTACAAATGATGGGCTTGTCAGGAAGGCAGATGGATACTAGATGTAGACAAATCCACAACAAAGGCAGCTTCTTGGCTTGTTCAAACAACTGGCAGTCTCCAAATCACCCATCTGAGAGGGCTCCCAAATGCTGCAGCACTAGAATGGTGCAGCCAGAATAAGATAAAACCATGAAGGTGTACTTCTGTAATTACAATGGAAGACACTGTAGGTCTGGTGACAGCTTTATTTTACATCATGCGATGCTGCTGCTGCTAAGCCATGACTGCAAGCCTCAGGCCTGCTTTCTGATGTGATCTTGCCATTGAGAATGAAGTGAATTTGGATGGAAACCAGCAGAAGGATTCAATTTAGACATTGCTATTTCTTACAGAAGAATTGCTTTCCTGCTCTGCACACATACTACAGACTAGGCCTGTGTAAACCCCAAGAGTTTAATGTTTATCAGATCTTTTCTACTATCTTTTGGGCTTGGAAAGGATGAGTTTTATTCTGGGAAACTTTTATACCCTGCGGTCTACATTCTTGCTCTCAGTATTGAAAATTTGTATTTTTGACACATATTTTTTTACTAGCCTTTCCAGCAATATGTGAAATTATTAAATTGGAGATGAGTTTAAAAAAGGTCTCACTTTACATTCTGTGTTGGTTTCCCATCTTGAAGACTGAAATGCAGTTTTGAATTTGGGCAGTTTTGCTGTTAGATTCCTAGTGCTGCCTTGTTTGTGCTGTGGCTATTACATAGCAACATAATGTTTATTTGCCTAAACTCAGCTGCTTTTACTGGAACAGAACCCCCTCCCCATCAAACTTTTCAAAACATTTCTATTACATCAAGTTCTGGGGAAAAAGAAAAAAAAAAAAAAAAGGAAAAAAAGAAGATAAAAAAAGAGAAGAGTGCCATCTGCAAGCTGTCCATAGCCTTTTACATGTAATGGTAACAGGCCAGCTAATTGCTGAAAGTACTTTAACCTGTGAGAGGAAAACTTGTGTTGCAGAGAGAGGCTCTTAGGGGCTGCCCAGCACCAGGCGTGCAAGTCCTTGGCTGCTCCTTTGCCCTCCTGCTGTGGTCCAGCAGCGGGGCTGGGAGCGTGTGACGGGTGGGATGTGCCTGTGCCCAGAATCCACCCCGCACCCTGTGAACAAGCTGGTGCAGCAGAAAGGGTGTGTGGTCCCCTCAGGGCAGCACACTGGCCCCATCGTGCCTCCCTCATGTTGGTGGCAGAGCCCCAGGCAACTGGTGCATTTGGGTCTTCTTCCCTGTCATATGTGTCATTTATTACCTTCTTTGCCATCCTTCATGATGGAGCTTTGCTGCTTCTGCTCTGGCACTGTCCTGAGAAGAGCAACGCAGAGAATGTTCAGGTTGGGTAATTCACTGTTCAAGTGTAAAAAGTTTGTCCAGCTGTGTACTGAGTGTTTCTGAACACCAGAACTGAAGAAACACGCTCTCAGTACTTCCCTGAGTATTTTCTTTTTTAGTATTTATTTAATTTTTAGTATTTATTTCAAATTCACTGCTCCTGGCAGCTTCCTTGTGGAGACACTCAGTCTCCTGTTTAAATTCTGGTCTTTCCAGTCAAGGTCTTTGGGAAAACTTTACTGAACATGCAGCTGTCTTGCACGGACTGGAGAGGCTGATGCTGGTGGAGAGGCACATGGAGTACAGGGTGACAGTGTGTGCCAAGAGCCCCTTGTGGGAACCTTGGCATCCCCAGGATGCTGACCTTAGCCCTTGTCCTCCTGGGAGCACACACCTGTTCAAATGTACTTCATCAAAGCCTGAAGGCTTCAAATCATTCCTCATGCCTGTCCTCTGCCTCACGACATGTGCCAGCTGACCTGCTGTTCCCAAAGGACTGGGATGAAACAAGCCCACACTTGGGAAGTCAGCCACCATGGCTGAGCCAGAGGGGCACAGCCTGTCCCCTCTGCAGGCCAGGGCTTTCCCTGCTTATGTCCCTGTCTGCTTCATAGCCGTTTGTTCTCCTTGTGAAACCTCACTTAGCTGAAATAGCTCTCTCCTCCCCCTTGCACTTACCCTCGCCCAGTGTATTTATAGAGAGTAGTTGCAGTCCCGCTCAGCTAGACTGAGGCTGCTCAAGCCTTGCTACGCTGCCATTGTCTACGCTCTGACAGCCTGTAGCTAATAAAAATTCAGTCCCTCGACTCCAAGTCTAGAGCTCACATCAGTATGCAAACCCAAATGCAAATACAGGAGAGGTCTTGCTGGTTGACGCAGGTGATCAGAGGATGGTGCTGCCCTTCTGTTCATCTTTTTCCTGTCTCAGCTTTCATTTTTGACCTTATTGCAAGTCTCAGCTCTGGACTTTCCGCTGCCTTTTCCCATGGCATCCCTGGTGTAGGGACAGAATATGTTAGTTAATCAGATTCAACATCATTTTTTTCCACTCCATCTGGGACTCTGCAGCTCTGGGGTGTCACCTCTCTCGCTGATTGCTTTGAAGCTACTTTTTACCATCACAAAAGCATCTCTAAATTTCGAGACATCTTGTTAGGAAAAATAGGGAGATGTTGCCATTCAATTTTCTTTCCATTTCTCCACTTGATTATTGTTCAGCACAACTCATTATAACATGCAATCATTCTCTTTCTGACCAGCATGGATTCCAGCCAGTTGATTTCCCATCAAGCACAATTTCTGCTATTGCTTCACTTCTTTTTAATTTTATTTTTTAAAAAAAAATGTATGTAGCACATAAGATTCCCAGAAAACCATCAGTACAATTTCCCAGCCTATTTCTGTAGCTTCCTTGTTGGTATCTAGCAATGTTTATGTAATGTTCATTTTGAATACGTGCATTTCAGAGCTTGAGTTTTTGGCTGCTACTTTCCACATCTGGGTCATCAGCTCGTTGTTAATTTTTGGACAGCTGCTCCTCTGTCACATTTTAAATGCTGGTTTTGGGTAGGGATGGGCCAGATGATTTATTTCAAGTAAGAACAGTTCAGAGCCATCATTCTTCACACAGGCTCGGAGAGGAACAGCTGAAACTGTGGGAATAGGATAGATATTTTTTTTTTTTTGCCCTGTGACTGCAGAGAAAGTTTCATTTAGGGGATTCACTCTGCTCCTCTCCAGATGTCAGTCAGGTAAATTGTTCCTTCAACCTCACTGGCACCTTTTTCTTGGCTGAGAGTAGACAGACAGCTCAGTCTAATTGCACAGAGAGGTTAGCCCAGCTTTCCCTTTTCAAGTAAAACAGGTTTGTATATTTCTGTGGGGCTGGCTGAACAAACAACAGGTGGATCTAAAAAAGCCCTCTGGAAAATCCCTACAATTGGCACATTGGGAAATGAAAGGGGAGGGCATTAGAGCCACCCTCCTCCCTAGGACAGCCTGTGGCCTGCTAATGCCTGGAGAGAGCAGGGAAGGGGAGGATGGGGACAGCGTGAGGGTGGATCCTGGGGATGAAGAGTGGGTCTCAGAAGTTTAGGTGAACTGTGCAAGGGTTGGGACTTCTTGTGCTTGGCCACATTCAGCCTCAAATCTCTGTCTTTCTGAAATTTCTAAGGTTCTGTGAAGAACCCACTTTAAATATAGACGGGCATTTGTGTGCTTGCTATAAAGATCAGCGTGAACAGGGAGGTGGCCATCTAAAAATGGGACATGATGACTTTTCACATAGTTGCTAAATGAAAATGTGACAGCACAGTACAAGGTGTTAAATTACTCAGTTGTCTTTGAGGATAGTCCCACTTAACTGTCTTAAAAAATGCAGTCTGCACCTCTACACTTCACTGCCCATCCTAGGTCTGCTGCTGGTATAATGGCACCAACCTCCAAAAAGCACCAAACTTTTTTAAAAAAACCCTCATTTCAAGAGGAGCTTGCAGTTGGATCAGATTTCACTCTCAACCATTGAGCTCTAAATCTACAACAACCTTTTTCCACTTGGGATATTCATGGGGAAGAAGGGCAGCCTGAGCAGTCCCCGCTCAGGGCCGGGGTGTGAGCAGCAAAGGGCGAGGAGGGAGCCTGCACCAACCCCCCCTTTCAGGTCCTTATGCACCTGAGTAAAGAAATGGGATTGTCTGTACTTTAGGGCAACCAACTGACCTGGTTCGTAGGTGAAACAAAATACCACAAGCCCTTTGTATTAAACAAAAATCCCAACTCAAATGGAGTCAAATAACCCCTCCAGCCTAAGGATGTTAGCCCTCCTCAGCAGGAAACTCTTTTGGCAGCATTTGCCCTGGCAGTGATTTGTGTTGGTACATAATGGGAGAGGCTTTTTTACACAATGGTGCTGGGCCAGGACCAGGATGAGTTTCTGGACACAGGCTTTGCATGATGGAAAACAAACACACACACACACACACACACACACACACACACACACATCCCATCAAACAGGTGCTTCTCTCTTTTGGTTGTCAGGCATCGCTGCAGGGCTGAACCCTGTGATCCCACCCCTGCCCCACCCAAAGCTCAAGCCCTGCCTGTTTCCCCTGTTGTCTCCCTGCCTTTTTTTGTGAGGTCTGTTAAATGAGGCAAAGCTCTCTTCTGTGATGGTCAGGGATGTTTCCTACTCCCCTGGAAACACTTCTGGAAAAAAGTTCCACATGCACAACTGTTGCTCCAAAACATGTGCCTTTGGTTGCACCATGACACCTCAAATCAGCACGTGTGCCTCTGTGCCTCTATTCTGGGAAGGGATTCACACTGTTAAAACAAGGGCTTGAAATCCATAAATTTAGACTGAGACCATGCCATGTCTGGTGCCCCCATCTCTGCTTTCTGCCCTGCTACCTGCAGTGCCATATTCCTCCCTCCCTCCCTCCTGCCCAGGGTGGAGGGGGTTGTCTGCCCCACACCCCTCTGCCTAGCCTCCTGCCTCTGCCAAGGGAGCTGGTATCTAGTTAGGTTACTTAATGAGAACAGAAAACAACATTTAAGGAGCAATGAGACCAAGAGGGATGCATCCCTATGTGGCCAAGTGGGGTGGTGACTTCCAGTGATCGCAGAGAACTGTGCAGGCTGACATCAGCAAAGGACCTTGTTCCTGCTGCTACCTGGTCATCCTCCTCTGTTGACTGCTGTCTACTCAAGAGCATGGCTACCTTTGTCATGGCTGTTTTCAGGTGGAACCGATCCCTCTAAAAGGTTTTTCCTCCTCAGTGACGCAGCAAAGTGTCACCCAGCCAAGTGAACCTTCACAAAGGAATTTCTGCAATGGATGAATTTCTACCTTACGAGAAAGGGCCTCTGTGAAATTGCTAATTCATGGCCATTTCTGGTGTGCTGTATCTGGTATTTTTTTGCTTTAATTAGTTTTAACCTTTCCTACCAATTCTCTGGCAAGCATCATTAAAGCTTGCCACGAAAGCTGCAGTAACCTCGTGTGATTCTTTCGGTATGGAGCTGCTCCTGGAAGGGATCCACAGTCCTGCGGTTCAGCACAGCCCGCCTCTGGTTTCTCTGCCTCTGAGTCACAGGGCTGTGTTGCTGGGAAGGTCATGGGACTGCAGAACATACCAGTGGCTGGATTTGGGGTTTCTTTCATCATAACCTCAGCTGCTACCTCTTGTCCCTCTGTGGCCTCCTGCGGGTTTTTACAAAACCCAAGCCATATGCAGTGCTGACGTATAACAATCCAGTTGATATTTAAGTTCCCGGGAAGCATCCCTTCCATGTGGATGTCACCAAGTTCGGTACCCACATATCAGTTTCCATGGTAACTAGTGTGCTTCAATGAGAGGGGGAAAATCAGAGGAGTTTGAAAGGTGAAGACTAACACTGGGAAGGAGTAAGCAGAACAAACAGTGCACACAGTGGCTTGGAGCACACCTCAGGTTTTATGATGTGTGTTTTAGGAGGACTTGCATGGTTTCTGAACCGTTCCTTTCCTCATGAGACATGTGGCCGTGCCAAAAGCTTGGCGGTGCAAAGTAAAACGGCGCCTCACGCTACTGCACACATACAAATCCCGTGTCAGCTTATATTTATTCGCATAGCCATGAGCACATGGAGGCAAGGGGAAGAGGAGTTTTTATTGGCTATTTCAAAGAGAATTGTCATACCAGAAATTTATGGCCTGTGGAAAAGCAAACACGTTTTCTTCTCAGCCTCCTTCCTCATCCCTGCTGCGACAATGGAAAATGTCAAACAGTGGAAAGGAACCACACTCAGCCACTTCCCCGCTTCTCACTTATTCCCATCCTGTCACAAACAGCATCCACGGGTATAAAATGATGATGATGCTGCTGACATGTTCTTATATACACTGGACAGAGTTGCTGCTACTGATCTGTTTCTTCTTCAGCTGTGGGATCTGAAGAACTGGGTGGAAGGGTAAATTGTCCTTCAGCCATGTGGTATAACTCAGGGATCAAACAGGTTGGTTAAGAGCATATCTGAAATTCATTTATGATGTGAAGATAGAATGTATCACAATACAGGTTGTATGGCATGACATATATCCTCTGGAAAGCAGATGTCCAGAATGTTAATTCTGCACAAATAATCATTCAGAAGTCAGGAATAACCAGTTCAAAAAGAGGTAAGAAACTCTACATTAGCACATTTGTACCAGTAGTGTACTGGCTTGACTGACAATGGGGATATTACAATGCCTTGTCCTAGGACTCAGTAAGCTACTTGGAAGCAAAACATATAAAGCAAGATTCACATCACCCGAGGTTAGCTGGGTGAAGGTAGTTGTCTGAGCTAGTCCTCTTGGCTCCTTCTTTAATTAGTGGATAGTAACAGATGTCTCTGTCAGTGACTCACCCCATCTATTTTAGGTCGCCCATGAGAGGTTCCTGTTTCTGTCCTTTTGCTGAGGAGGGAAACTAATAAATGATTGCAGCTGAGATTTAAACGGTCAAAGGCTGATGGGGTAAAGCCCACCCTGAGATGTACATCCAGTGAAGGTCAGAAGGTGATAACTCTACAGAGAAAGGAAAAGTTTGGCTCTCTAGTCCGTACTGCTGTCAATAAAAAGGGCTAGGATCTGTTTCTTGTCCCTGAAGCTGTGTTTGTATAGTCACACATGTCACCATCCTGATGAAGGTAACTCCACCCACTCTGTCTATTAGAGATAGTCCCTGCCCAGTGCTAACCCTAGACTGGTCCTGGGCATTGTCTGGGAGAGTTCTGTGGGGCGCAGGTCCGAATTGTTTTAACCCCACTGGCAGTTAGTCAGTGTGGAAAAACCCTAGGAGAGGAGCCGTGACACAGCATTGCTTAGTTTCCTGGTGGAGGTGTAGCCAGAAGATCAAGACACAGAAAAGGCACAGCAACCGGTGTGAGACTGTGTCTGGCAGATACGGAAATGGCTAAAAAAATTGCTGTAAGCTGGGCAGTGCAAGTGAGGGCTGAGGCAGACTTGAAAAGGAAGATCCACACAGGCGGTGAAGACCTGGGGCACACACAGGGCACAGCTGTTCTGGGCATGGTGGGATGAATGGCCAGACCCAGCATTTCTGGCAATATACTCAGGAGCAGTGGCTTGGAGTTCAGTTTAGATGTACAGCCGCTTCATGCCTCCATCACTGAAGTGGGTAGGAGCAGGCGAAACATCATGACACCGCTCCCTGTCTGCATGGTCCTTATCCTCTGAAGCAACACTCGAGAGGAGGAATCAAAAGTCCCCAAAAGAAAGGCAAGATGTGGAGAGGCTGAACACCCTGAGTAACTGAGCAGGAGTTTGCATCTCTCAGTACCCTTGAGCCCTGCTGCACCAAGAAGGCCAATGGGATCCTGGCCTGCATCTGGAACAGTGTGGCCAGCAGGAGTAGGGAAGTGGTCCTTCCCCTGTACTCAGGGCTGGTGAAGTTGCATCTAGAGTACTGAGTTCACTTTTGGGCCCCTCATTACAAGAAGGACATTGAGATGCTTGAGTGTGTCCAGAGAAGGGCTACAAAGCTGGTGAAGGGTTTAGAAGACAAATCTTATGATTAAGGGCTGAGGGAGCTGGGATTGTTTGATCTTGAGGAAAGGAGACTGAAGGGAGACCTCGTCACTCTCTACAACTACCTAAAAGGTGGTTGTAGTGAGATGGGGGTTGGTCTCTTCTCCCTGGTAGCTAGTGAAAGGACAATAGGAAATGGTCTGAACTTGCATCAGGGGAAGTTTAGGTTGGAAATTAGGAAAAAATTATTTACTGAAAGGGTCGTTAGATACTGGAACAGGCTGCCCAGGGAGGTGGGCACCATCTCTGGAGGTGTTTAAAAGAAGAATAGATGTTATACTTGGTGCCATAGTCTAGTGTTGGACGTAGTAGGACTGGATAGATGGTTGGACTCAATGATCTTGAAGGTCTTTTCCAACTGAAACCATACTATGATTCTATAAAGGGAAAGAAGAAAGGCAGCTGCCAAGATGAGAGTGCCCTGAGGACTGCATGAGTTGTGCAAGGAGGGGGCAGCCTGGCTGGCATGGTTTCCTGATGGCAGAGGAAAGCCAGAATGCAGCCCACAGAGCAGAGCTACCTCACGTCAGCAGGGGCTTTAATGCATTATACCTTGTGATAAAGAAATTACGCAGATTACCGCTGAATGTGGAAAATATGATTCATCTGGTTCCTCCATTCATCAAACCTGAAACTTGCAACTGTGCTGCTCCTGCGGCAGCCGAGGCGAGGTGAAGGCAGCAGACCCTCTGTCGTCTCTGGGGAGAGATCTGTTCGGCTCAGTCTCCTCCCGACCTGCCCCTCCTTCCTTCTAAACACGGATGACAGGATCCTGTACGTACTAATATGACGTGATGGGGGAAGGTTTCAAAGAGCTGGGCAGATGGGGGGATACCTAGGGGTGCTCCCGGTGCCGGTGGCCTGTCCAGACGTGCTATGTGAGCTCCCTCTGGTGCCTGCCGGCCTCCCTAGGGAATCATCGCTATGGCCGGCTATTTTCTTCCAGTGATGTAATGCAACGTAAAGGCCGACAATAACGCCTAAACCCAGACTCGCGGCTTCTTTCAGACAGAAACGAGGTATTGTGCTACGTGTGCCACGGTGCTACTGGGAGCAGATAAAGCGTAGCGGATGTGCAAGGGAAACTATGAGTTGCTCTATTGGTGTAGATAAAGGCGAAGTCCCGTTTGCAAAGGTGCAAAGACTTCCTGTAGTAACATCGTTGTGGTTAAGCCTGTATTCAGAAGGAGAATGCTGATGTTACTTAGTTGGCTTCCTGCATGTGCATAATTGAAAGTACCGATTATTTTATTAAAGATACAGAAGCCATGTCCAAACAAGCTGTGTAACTCTACTTGTAGCTCAGGTACAGTTGTACTCATCGGCTGGTTTAGTGCTGGGCAGATGAACAGCTCTTAATTCTTATCCACCAGCAGTTTTGATTTACAATAGCCACATGAATTTGGAGATTGCTGCAAAAATTGCATAGGGCTTTACATTCCTGGTGGGAGTTAAAGAGAGTTTTAACTGGGGTGAGCAAGATAAGAGCTGAGAAATTCTAGTAGAAGCTTTAATATTTGAAATTTTTCATTCATATCTGATTTATTACCTGACTTTGTTGTCATAGAATCCTCAGAATCCATCAAGGACTCAGAGCTTCTAGGTTTCCACTAAAACACCATCATGTGATACCATAAGAAATAAGTAGCTCATTGTTCAAGGATGAAGAAACAGACAGCACATAATCATGTTAGGGCAAATTAGTTTGGTACCTGCCTGTCAGCCCAGCTGCTGATGCTCGTAGCCTTCCCCAGCACAAGGTAATGTTGCTGTATTAGGCTTCTGCAAGGGTGGATTAACCTAAGGCAGGTTTACTCTGCCTCAGGGCAAGTCTGAGGGCTTAACCTGCCCCCTCACCCCAAATATTTGCATAGCAGAACCATATGGAAATACACGATTTTACTGCCATTTCCTACCTGCATTCTCACCCAAGTCATGTGGTCTTACTCCTTCATTGCGAGCAGTTAGTCCCACGGCCAGGTCAAGGCAGGGCAACCCTGCCCTGTCTTGATGCCATGTCCAGCAGTGAAGCCTGACCTGCTGCTGCTGCAGGTGATGGTGTGAGCTAAGCTGGAGCTGGGAGACTCATGCCTGTGCATGTCCCACTCTGCTCCTGTTGCAGTGGTAGCCAGGACAAATACTGTGGAAATGGATGATAAAGAGTCTGAGAAGTGAATGTGCTCTGTGAATATTGCATGCAGCTAGTGCAGTATCCAAGCAGATAGTATCCAGGCAGCAAAACTCATTGCTTCTGGATTCATACTCCACTATGTGCCCAAGTCCTGAATCCCAGAAAAGTGATGCTGAAGGACTGAAGTCTGGTGGTTTATGTGCCTGCCTTTAGAAGACCAAACTCCCACAGTCTCTTATACGCTTTTGTGTAAATTGTTTAAAGGCACATTTTTCAGACTAATGCATTGGAAACTTCCTTGCATACAGCTTCCACAAGTATCTGTGGATTAACTCCTAGAAATTGGTCTCTGAGAAGGTATTTCTCTGTGCGTATGAACTCATTAGAAGATTATTTGGTGGTTTCCTCCCTCAATGGCAGCATCTCAGGCAGTGCCTCCAGCATCACCCTGCTCTAGTAAGAGCAGTACTCAGGCCCTAGTTTTGCTTGTAGGCAGGTATTCTCCATGGGCACCACACCTGCACAGCTCTGGGGGCATCCCTTCCTTCTGAATCAAAACTAAACCAAAAATTAAACTGTAAGACTCTAACCTTCAAAATTCCTCAGACTCATGTTGCAGTCTATTGTTCAAAATAAGTTAATCATTAGTATGATGCTCAATAGAATTAAGCATGGTCTTCGCATAGCAAGTCCTCTACTGCTCTTTTATATCAACTTAGTGGATAAGCTGAGTCAGAAAGTAAGGGATACTGCATTCAGGCTAATCCCATGTCTATTGCTGTTAGGCCCTTATGGGACATCATGAAGCATCTTCAATTCATAGCGGTTCCCTGTGTGCACAGCTACTACTGCTGTTTCCTCCATTTGTACATGACAGTGAGACCCAAAATGTGCTGCCATGGAAGTACACCTGTCTGCATTTTATGAGTTTTACTGGAAATTTCCAGGCTCATTTTCTTTGGAATAATATTATTACTACTTTCCTTTTCTTTTATAATATTATTGCTACTGTTTGGAGTCTAATAATTTTCAGTTAAAGTTTCTGATAGCAAAGGCATGAAATCCTCACTTCACTCCATCTTTTAAAAATATTAAATTGCTTCTCTCAGTGCCATGCTTGGTTTCCTAAAGGCTGTGTTCCTTGACGGGTAGTAGACCAATCTTACTATGTTTTTCCAACACTTTGTGGAGAGGGAAACGATGTTTTTACGTACTTTATCAGGATTGTGTCTGATGCCTCCTGCTCCTGTAGCTGTACTTGGGCTCTTTGATGTGCCCCAGTTTTTTGTTACACTCCCTATTGCTTATGAGCAGCATTAATAGTTTTCCTTTTGCTTCTTTCTAATTTTACCTGGGCTGATGATCTGACTCTGCTCAGTTCCTCTATTTTGGCATACACATTTTTCTTGCACAGCTGTTAGGACAAAGAATATTCTTTTGAGATGACATCTTTCGAACTGAACGGGAAAAGGGTTGTCTGGCAACTCCTTGTCCAGGCTGAGTAGCAGCGGTGGGTACAGTGATACTCAGTGTGCAGTTTCTTTGTGGAGGTGTTTTTCTTAGAAACAAATGAATCAAAGTAGCCTAAACTCTGCTTCTCTGAACTTACCATGAGAGACCTGTGCTTTGTGGTGTATTTCTTTGCCTTTTTACCCACAACATTTTAGAAAATGAGTTTGATTTTAGACTCTTTTTTGTTTATCTGCTTCTGATGCTGTAAATATCAGCCCCATTAGCTCCTTCCATTGAAGTAATTTCTCTGTAGTGCTTCCCATTTGAAGTCTGTAGGTAGCACTTGTACTGTTCTGCGTGAAAGAAGTAGTACATAGATTTCTTTCTTTTGATATGAAAAATGGTCTTGATTCAGACTTCACAGAAATGGAGATTCACACAGGGTTTAGTGGTTTTCATTAGCAAACTTCTCAAGACTTTGCCCTCGAAAGCTCAGCTAAAATAGAAGATTTTCAGATTAGTAAACTAGATGTTGTACCTTTTACCTTGCAAGTCTCTTAAATGACTTGATTAACCTGTTGTCCAGGAGTACATAAATCACATACAGAGACAACGGTGCTGTTGTTAGATTAGACACAGACTTTGGAGACACTGGGTTAGCTGCTACCATCCTATTGAGAAGCTGGGGTCATCTGTTACATTTTGACTTTATTTTTCCTCTGCACTTATTAGGGCACTTGGTATTCCCTTGCTGCCCCTAATACTTGTAATATACACACATGGGTAGGCAACACTTTCTGTGCCAGTACATGCAGCTTGGGTATGTGCATGTGGGGAGTCCCGGGACAGTGCCCTCGGGCTTTCCTTCCTCGGGCTTTCCTTCCCTGACCATACGGCCTGTCAGGGCAGGGGACTCACTCCAGCTGTTTAATGTCATTTTCCCTTGCTCGTATCATGCTTATGCCTTGAGATGAGTGATGTGCTCACCCTGCCATTGCCTCTGACACTCCAGTAATTATCAGAGCCCTTATTTTCTTGCAAGAGGTGACTCTCTGTATCTGTTGCGTGACACCAGGCTTTAGTGGCAGCTGGACTTCTTCAAAATGCATTTGCAATCCTAAGTGCTTTATAATAGAATAAAGATTTGTTTACCAAGTCCTCCTCTCCCCACCTATTTAAAGGTTAATTCAAATTATTGGTGCCAGTGGAGTTGCAGTGCTGTGACAGAGCCCACAAAACCAGGCAGCACAGGAGGAGGAGGGGAGGCACATGTGTACCAGGGGGCTCAGGGTCTGCTGAAGTGAGACAGAGTGTGTGTGTGTGGGCTGTGAGACAACATCTTGCCAGTGTGGTAGGTCAAAATGAGATTAGAGATCTATTGAGAAGGAGTTGATTGTTCTGTTTCACACATGGGCACAGGGGATAGGATGTTATATGTTGCCTTGTGCTGTCTCCCTAAATCCTAAAACCTCGGGGTCATGAAGTTGCAGTTTTTGAAAGGTCACATGTCAGTGGAAAGTGATTTGGGCACCAAAAGCCTTCAAATAAAAACATGATCTCTGCATCACATCACCTGTGAGCAGAAGATTCCCTAACATTCCTTATTTTAAATTGAGTACCTTTGTATATTTATGTTTTCCTTTGGTTTGTACTAAGAGCACATACAGTCATTGGTAATGCATAATTAGAAGCTAATTACAGGATCCTTTCTCCAGTCAGAACATCTTCCAAATAAATTAACAAATTCCACGATCCTCTGAGGCAGAGAGGCTTTGTTAATTTTACCCTTCGCAGATAGCTTGCTGTTGTTTTGACATGTTTTCCATACAAAGAACAGCAATATGCTTACAATCAATGCACTTTTATTTTAGTCAGGGCAGAATGGGATGGGAAAGGAGGAAGAGCTGGTGAGAGCCCGACTAAAGCCTGTATGCAGATGCCTACTGTTGCCATTCTAATGTGAGGCATCTGCATGGCTTGGCTGAACAGCAGCCTGCATCCTTTGCAAACAGTGGGGGAACCTTCCCTTTGCAGCCTCAGATGCTCAGGAGCCTCCACATCCTAAGTGTCTGTTAACTACTGGTTGGTGAGCATACAGAGATTTGAAAATGGTTTGTAAAAATCCCTTGGAGTAAACTTCCTGCTCAATGGACCTCCCTAGTCATGTCAGATCTTTCCAAGGGCTCCATGCTAGCCATGCTTGCTGTTTCCAGTGAAGATGTCTTGTTAGGATGGTGGCCAGCACATTCTGCTCAAAGGGGAAGCACTCTGGGACCACATGAACCTCTTGGCTATTTTTATACCATGGAGACAGATTGGTCCCCTATACAACCCCAGATCATGGGGGATGCAAAAGTGGTTTAGAGCTTCCTGTCCCAAAAGCCTGAGAATATCCCAAATGACTGAGAATTAGCTCTGTGGTTTGTGAGTCTATCTGTGCAGTCTGGTATTAGTCTCCAAGATCTTTCCAAAATCATCCTTGGAAAACAATGAGGGGGAGGGTTATAAGGAGGCTGATGCCAGGCCTTACACATTCTGAAAAGTCTACCCAGGAAAAAAAAATTAAAGCCCAAACCATTCAAACAATGCAGTCCTGTACACAAATCTCCACAGCTCGGCAGTACATCATGTTAAATGTTCATAGCGATTCGTTCAGCATCCAAAAATTAATCATACGCCTCCATCCCAGCCTAAAGGAAAGCTCAGCCAAGTGACATGAAATTTTGCATATACAGTTTCGATCCTACTCCTTGACATAACTAGAAAACAATGAAAAGCTTCATCCATACAAATACCATGCGAGAGCATGACCTTGCTCTGGGAGAAGTGCAGCACGATCAGATTTATCTGTTGAGGAACTTGGATAAAGCATATGTGGAAATCTCAGCCTGGAAAGGACCTCGGGGGTTGCTGAGGTCAGGCCCCTGTACTTGCAGGAAGCTGCGCAGTGAATCTCATCCCAGCTCCATCTTAAAGCTAATGAGGGACTTTGTCCTTCCCCCACTCCTGTTTTGGATTTCTTTTAATCTGATGTTAAAATTATTGCTTATATTTTCACCCACGTATCTTCATGCAATCTGGGTAAGTTTGTGATGGAGCAACACATTATGACTCATTTATTCTTCTCTTTATATACAAGCTTAAAATTTATGTGGATGCAAGTGGGAGATAGGGGCCCAACAAGCATGTTATATAAAATGCAGAGCTGAAATATACTGTGTCTGGCTTCTTGTCTTCTCAGAGTCTTCCAAACCATTCCTTTGCAGAATGGATATGTATGAACCAGAGAAATGAAGTATGTTAGCCTGAAGATTCAGTCTTTCTTCATTCACTTAGTCCATGGGGCACACTTACTATGTAATGCAGATGGTTTGTCTAGGTTGGGATATGATCTGGGTGGTGCTACTTAGCCTGCTTTTCTGTGGTGATTATACTTGAGAAACTTTCCTATTGTGGTCTTCTGACATCCTGCCCTCTCCAGGTGTCACATGCACGTTACCTAAAAGCTTTCCAGAGACTAATATAGTGATGCTCATATGCAAAACCTGTTTCAGATCTCAAGGTCCCAAGTACCTGAACAGGAGTGGGTGCATAAGCTGAGCAAAATGTGTGTGCACACAAGTTTAGAGCCCAGGAGAAAGAATAAAGCGCTTGCATAGATTTGGAGCACACACAGCATTCCAGCTTAGAGAGGGGGTCAGCTTCTAAGTTTGCCGCCTGTAACAACATCAAAATACACCCTACAGCCTTAATGCTGTACCTACTATTTCTTACGATGTCGTTGAATGTCAGTGTGAGCAAAAATTTTTAAAAGCATTTGGAAGAAAATCCATTTGGAGAAGAATTTACAATCTAAAGGACTGATGTTCAAACTTTCCTCCTTATGACCTTGTTCTTTGTGGCCTCAAGTGCCAGTGTCACTGGCATGAGTGCTTCCAAGCCCATGGCTCCAAGAAAGGGAACCGTTGACCTAGAAATACCGTCTGGCCCACAGCTCTGAGGCAACCCCCTTGCTTATTATTTTTTTGTATTTCAGGGAGGTCTAGAGTTATGCTGCAGGGTTAGGTCCCAGCAGGGTGGATGGTAGTCAATGACAAGGAGAGGAGGCTGCGGCACGCTGTCCACCATGATATTGCCTTCCCCCCAGCATGTTCCTGCTTGACGTGCCACTCGACACAAGGGAAAAAAAAATCATGAAAATGAAAAGAATGGGATAAAATAATGCCAGAAGGATGTGAAAAACTGGAACAAAGACTGAAGAAGGAGAAACAGCTGACAAAATATATTGTTGACCAATGCGATAAGAAACTCCCTGGACAGGATGTGTCACATGAAGATGTGCAAAATCATCAGGAACCAGGGTTCCTATAAAGGAAACAAAACAGGAAGCATGTCATGAATCATCATTAAGCAGGCCCTGGACAGGTTACATGGCTTGATCCTGAATGAAATTAATAATTTACAGTGTTGGGAAGAAGATACTTAAATAGCATCACAACATTGTGACGCAAGGTTAGAAAAGACAGACTGAAAAGTTAGGCTGGTCATGTCTGCTTGGCAACAAGAAGTGAGAGAGACAAGTTAGTGCTGTCAGAGTGTGGAATGCCTCATTAAATAAACAGTCCCAGGCACTAATTAAGAGAATACAGAAACAGATACAAAAAGACGAGCATGATTGGAGACTTAGGAAGCCTTGGGGTAAGTTGACTGTCACAGGGTTATCAGTGACAATCTCTCTACAGGCAGCTATTTCATCAGCATTCCACCTGTAATACTCAGCTAATTACCCACTGTTTTGCATCTCTGATTTGTATTAAAGTGCGTTGTGTCCATTTATTACTGGCCCTATTTAGCAGAACTTGGATGTGGGAGATAAAGGCAGCTCTGGGCATTTGGTCAAGATGAGCCAACCCAATAGTACCTCCTGCAGAGACAAAAAAAAAAGGCAAGTGTGACAGAAATCCCACAGGCTGACATAATTTTCCAGTTCCAATTAAACCAATTGAAACTGATGAAAGTGAACTGGTGTTTCAAAATCAAGGATCCCACACCTCTGTCTTTACCCCTTTTTCTGAACATCTGACGATCTCTCGATTGTCATCAATAGCCAAACAGTCCTTATTCAGCATTTCCTCACATCTGATGAAGTACAGTATAATTCAGTTCGCTGTCGCTTTTCATTAGGAGTCACTTTACATAAGGTGGAGAACAAGCTCTCTGCCTCACCTGCTAGCTGACTCTTCCTTTATTATAGCAGTGACCTCTAGTGTACAGCTCTCAGCATCCAGACCTGGCATTTCCAGCTTACAGAGCTTCCCATCTCCTGGGAAGGAAGGAACCTTACAAAGTGACCTTTCTGATTATTCTGGATTCCTTTCTGTTCAAAGAAAATAATAATAATTAAAAAATCTTCCTTTGAGACGTTGATAGTCAATCGGAAAGCAACAGCAATGTGTTGGATCTGTGGCTGCCCAGCCCTCATACTCTAAGGCATTTTTTTGTGGCTCAGGGAGAAATTCTGTAGCCTGTAGCACCGCCTGTACTGTTATTTTATATTTTGACAAGGTAGATTGCCTGCACACGAACAAATCATTGTTAGAAAGCTAACTCTCAGGTGCATTTTAGTACAGGACATACTAATCCAGTGCCTAGTAGGTAAAGTCAGCTGGGATTTCTTGAAATGAAATGTGCTAATTACTTGTAAGATGAGTTATGTTTAATTTGTTTCTGTAGAAATTCCAGGGGAATCACTAGGAGACACAGTAATAATCCTTCTCTAGCTCTGAGCTCTGTCTTTGATGGAGTCCAACTCAGGACATTTCACCACTTGTGCTTCTGTAGGAATCATCATGTGATGGTTCTTCTTCACACTGTCTTCCCACTCAGTGAGGATGGAGGTTGTCCTATCCTGCTGTACCTGCCAGTGCAGAGTAATAGGGTGACTTGGGGAGATCAAAGAGGTGGTCCTGAGGGAGACCCTCATGGACCACTGAAGGTTCCCAGAGATCTAGATTTTTACACCTCTCATTGTATCTCCCAGAAGACCTACAGTCACTCATCCTTTCCTTCTCTGCAAGGAGAACTGGTGCTTGGAGAGGAGCTGGCCAGAGACAAGTGATGCGCAACAGGGATCTTTCCAGGCTGTCTCATAGCCATAAAAGGATACAAAGCTGGGGCCACAGGACTGGGTGCATAGCCATGGGCTCAAAAACCAGCCCAGGACTTGCACCTGACAGAGTGAGTTCTGTCATCTGAGGTATGACGGTATATCACATCTTTCTGTGACAGGGCCGCACAGGGCACTTCTGACCTCCCACAATAAAATTTCCCTGATTGCATTTCAGATGCTGCTGATAATTACCCATACTATTTTAGCTTAAGGATGTAAATGACCATGGAGAACATCTCTTCCTAAAAATATGATTATATTTCAATCAGTCCATCTTGACAGATATTGCCATTCGGTAGTCACAGATGTTTCAGTGCAGTTGATCAAAAGAAACCAAAATTCTCCTGAGAGGACAGGCTGACATAGTTGAGCTTGTTCAGCCTGGAGAAGAGAAAACTCCAGGGAGACCTAATTACCGCCTACCAATACTTAAAGGAGTCCTACAGGAAAGCAGGAGAAAGACTGGTCACCAGAGAGTGTAGTGATAGGACAAGGGATAATGGCTTCAAGCTGAAAGATGGGAGGTTTAGGTTAGATGTTAGGAAGAAATTCTTCCCTGTGAGGGTGATGAGGCCCTGGCACAGGCTGCCCAGAGAAGCTGTGGCTGCCCCCTCCCTGGCAGTGTTCAAGGCCAGGTTGGATGGAGCTTTGGCAACCTGGTCTAGCGGAGGGTGTCCCTGCCCATGACAGGGAGGTTGGAATTAGGTGATCTTTGAGGTCCCTTCTAATCCAAAGCATTTTATGATTCACGAGTCTATGAAAATCCAAGTAACAAGGAGGTGAATGGCAGCTGGTAGAGCCTACGCACTACTATACATTACCTAACCTCACCTGTAAATTGCTTTCTAGTTGGTGAAGTTACAGGAATTCATGGGTGAAGGGGTCAGGAGCTTGCAGGAAAGTGAAGAAAACACATTTCAATACAGTTGGCTTCCTGCTGCAAAACATCCAGCTTTACTGCAGAAGTGTTCCAAAAATAGACAAGCTTGCTCATTAGCCTTATGAGCATTTAAATAGGAGAGGGATCGTTACCCAGATTATATCCCTTAAAAGGGACTTTCACACTGGGGTAAACTTAAAAAGGAACATTTACGCAAAAAGCAATTTTCTTTGCCTGTAATCGTCTGTATTCCCCTAACTCTCATTGGAATAAAAAACTTCCTCCTTCTCCAGTCTGATTCTCCTTTTTTCTTAATCCAGCTGTGAAATCATAAAGCTCAGTGTTTATGACAATAGTTTGCTACCATGGAAACTGTTGTGTCGTCATAAATTTACCCTTATGATACGACCTCCCTGGCTGCAGGAACAAGTCGAAAAGGAAGATATGTTAGAAACAAGACCTAGTTTAACCAGAAATGTCTATTTTAAATCCTTCTGCCTAGCACACTCAGCAGCTCTTTAATGAGTGGACCTTTGGTGCAAACTGTGTACCTAATTACATACTGCTTTATTATGCCATTTGAATTGCTTTGAATGTCACCTTTGAATGTGAGCTCTCTTTTTATTGCTGAACATTTTGAATTCCCTGCGTCCTAACACAGCGCTGCAATGATTTCTACAACTTCAGGCCATTGCCCTTCTGCAGAGTTTACTGTGCCTTGTGGTTTTTGCTTGTTTTCTTCTTTTCGAACAGAACAGAACAATTTTTAATTTAAAAAAAAAAATTAATAGGAAAAGAAAAATCTATTATTGTGCAGATGTTGGAGTGAATCTATAGGGATTCTGGGGTGCCTCCTGTCCTCACACGGTACGTGTGGTCCTCTCATTATCGCTGTACTGATGAAGGGTCTTTTGTGCATTGGTATAGGCAGACATTTAAAACGTGCACGTATGGGCATCTGTCACAATTTGTGGCAGTGTCCTCTGCCTCCGAGTGAGACAGCCTACACATGCATGTACAAACATGTGGTTTCTAATATGGGAGGCACTGTCTAAATATAAAAACTAAACAGCAAAGGGCCTTAAATAAAACAGAGAGATGCAGGGCAGCGTGACCCTCACTACAGAGAAGCAGACATAAAATTTGGCAACCAAAGCCATATACAATCTAGTCCTCCTGTGTCCTTGCTCACTGAGCCCATAAGATGCTTCCCGCAGACCTCTTGCTTTCCAGTGAATGAACCCGTCTGCTTTTGTCACGCAAGCCCAGCGGCTTTGGGATGCTGCAGACCGCTGAGGGGCTCTTAGGGGCTTCCTGCTCCCCAGGCTCTGCCAAAGCAAGAGGCTACTGCATAGCATAACTTTCTCTCTGAATAATAATTTTAAAAAAATCCAGAAAATCCATATTATAATATTTGGGGCGTGGGGTGGTGGTGAGGGGGGAAGTTCTGAAGTTAAGAAAAGGGGTACAAAATTCTCCTCAGCATTTCCAAGCAGCAGCCTGCCGTTTCTACAAGAGACAGCATTCAGCTCCAATGTGGGGCAGAGGGGGCCCACTGAAGGTGTCACATCACGGGCAGGTCCCTCTACACTCCTCTGGGCCAGCTGATGTGTTGCTTTGGATCTCTACTCAAAGGCGATTCACATGGTTTCTCAGTATAATACCTGTGATATAAACCAAGGAAAATTTAAAGCCTTTGTAAGCAGGATGAGCGTAGTTAAAAGTAAGTAAATCCTGCCGAGGATAACCGGGTTGAAAAACCCTCATTAAAATAATTACACTGAACGATCTGTGGGAAGTGTCACCAGAGGGGTGACGAGGGAAGGCTCCCATGGGTATAAGGGGAAAGGGGCTTCAAATGCCAGCCGGGACCTGGCACCCTGCAGATGTAGGAGCCGGTGGGGCTGTGCTGCTGTACATAACGCGAGGCTGAGGTCTGCCCACGTTAGCTTCAACTGGGAGCACAGACCTACCCCAGCTTGTCCCATCCATTCCCACCACTTATGGCAATTCTGCAAATCTTCTTAGAAATGCATATAATTATATCCTTTTTGTCCTTTTCTTGTCCCCTACTTGCATTCTGTCCTCAATAAATGGATAGGGCAGTGGTCTATGCAGTCATAGAAATACTCTTCCATATCTCATTAGCCTCCCTGGACATCTTCCTACCCCTTTCAAACATGCTCTACTAACTTTCTTCAGTTGTCAGATCTTTTTAAGCTTTTGTCTTTATTGGCATTTCTTTCTTTGAACATCCTCCAACATTTTTCTTGCCAGTTCTGTTGGAAGAACACCTCCAGCTGAATGTTGTGTTCAAACTAAGACCTACCTGTGGCAGCCTAGCTCAGGAAAAGCCCCCTCCTTATTTTATGCTTGAGCAGCATTCCCCCTCGGCATGCACTTGCCATTGCACCAGTGCCTCCTGTACAGCCCAAGATTCGCTCTCTGGCTAGGCTAGGCTGTACTGTCCAAGCAACATCTCTACTTTCTGTGCTTATGCATTTGAGGTTTTCCCTTAGATAGGAAGCTTTTCGCATTTATTTTTTAAATCTTGGCTTGGTTGCACTCTATTTCTACAATTTTTCTACCTCACACTGAATTTTCTCTCCTCCAAATCACTCCTCGATTTTCAATAATCCACAAACTCTGCTGTACACAGTTTCTCATTGTCCTATCAGACAGTATGAAAATATTGAGAAACGATGAACTTGAGGCTTTCTAAGAGCCATCAAGGCTGATCTCACCATCTTCACTCATTGCAATACTGACTTGACTGTGAAAGCTATCCTCTCCCTTTGGCAATTGCAGAGGAATGTTAACCTCAAGAAAGGCTCTTAGCCTTGAACAGACTTTGTTTGTCAGACTGCCCCACTGCCTTCTCTGCTTAAGCTCTACAGAGCCACTTGAGTATTCCCATACCCCTTCCTTCATCCTCACAGCCATTTCGGGGTGGCTTGTCAGCTCCTGTGGCCTCCTTTTCACATGTTGCTTTTTTTCCCCCCTCACGAGGCTAAGCAAAATATGAAGGGCTCTGTCCCTTTGGCTGATGCCTGTGGCTTGCAAAATGCAGATGTACAGTAAATGACAAACCTTGCAAGGGGTGTTGAAAGGAAGCGGTGGTGGGAAGCATTTCAGTTTAAGGAGAAATGGTGTGGGTGTGGTGCAGTACTGAAAGAAAATTGGATAGAAAATTAAATCAGGGAGTGAAAACCTATTTTTAACAGGGCTTTGAAAATCTGGCTGTGGCCAGGCCCTGTCTGAAATGATTTAGAGCCATAACTATTTCCTGGGGCTTGCATTTTCCATAAGGGAGAACATCTGATAGCAAGAGGGTTGTTTTTTCTAAGTATATCCAGAGAAAGTCTTACTGTTCTTGTGGGAGAAAACAGGGGACACTTGCTACCCTACACATAGCACAGATGTCTGGCTATTCTCCATTCCATGCGAGATCTTCTGGGCATGCAGGGAAAATGAGAACTCAGATGGTGAGAGATGCATCCCTTTGCAGTAGAGAAGAGACAGCATCGCACCCAGACAGAGACTGTATTTGATAAAGAATTGCCAGGAGAGAGATGATGGTGCATGTAATTACTATATCCACTGAGTTTATCACAAAAAATATACATTTTTGTTTTTACATTCAGGATTCTCTGTGCTTGTTTTGGGTTTGGTTTTTTTTTAGATCATGTTGTTCAATCTGAAAAATACTGTAAAATAGGAAGCCTGTTTACTGTTGACCATTATGAGCTTGGGAGAGGATCCGGGCAGGAGTTGAGAGAACCTTGTACCATAGAAGCCAGAAACCGTAAGCACAGAGAGCAATGATACCACTATGCCTACTGGCTTTGCCACTAGCAAACTAAACTCCCTCTAATATTTGAATATACCTCTAATACTTGAAATACCTGATTTGTTCAACCTCCCTGGTGAGGAAAGAGCCTGTCCTTCAGCCAGATAAAGGAAGGACTCCAGACGCTCAGGCTCAATGTTACACTAAGTCTTGATCACATTTAGCTATGTTTTTCCCCTGCTCCTGCTACTGGTAAGTAATCTATACTGATAAGTAATAGATAAGTAATATAAACAAATGTATTTTCCTGCCTTTTATTTAATGAAATTTAAGTTGCACAAGAAATGGTATCTGTGCAGAGCCTCTGCTTTCCATTCTGAGATCTTTCTTGGAGACTGTAAGTTAAGAAGCCTGTAGTTGACCAAAAGGAAATAGTTTTGTGTATGGGTTGAAAAAAAAAATCCTTATGCTAATATATCTGATGAGCAGTAGCAGCATCCAACTTTCAGACAGGCATACAAGATTCTGAGTCTGGACAGAGAAACTTTACATCGCAGAAAGCAACCTTCCTGATAAGCTTTGGCACTTCTTACCGCTGTACAGGGAGTGAATTTGGCCTTGAGGCTGGCTTGACCCAGCAACCAGATAATGTAATTACTGTGCACATTCATGATAGCATTCTCATTTCTTCTTTTCCTTTCTTTTCCCTTTTTTCCCCCCTCCTTTTTTCTTTCTCCTCTTTGTACACCTGAATCACAGCTACTAACAGGTTAGATATACTCTACAGCACATGTGTAGCAGTGCTGTGTGTATGTACACACACTGCAATCTTCTATTTCTGGTACAGTTAGCCTCCTTTTGAAATGCTTCTTTTATTGTGTACAAACAGGTTTTAGCTGTGGACAAAAACTATGGCACTGAAACCTCCTTCCTTCCCTCCTTCCTTCCTTTGGACCAACAGTAGAAGCAGCTAATCCAAGGTAAATCCTGGCAAGAGAATAAGCCTCTCAAGTTGAAGTGCATTTCTTATTTCCACATCCCTGTGACTCAGGTTTCCATCATGTCTGAATGTCTGAAATCACTCACGTTCAGGGGGGAAGCATTGATCTTTTGGCTACTGCTGTATAAAACATCCTGTGCTTGGGAAGGAGAGTGCTCCTGCCAGGGTTGTGTGAAAGCCAGTGTGCCTGTACTGCTGTGGCCCCAAGTGCCAGATGCCTCTCAGGTGAGTTCTGTGACTGCACTCTTAACTTATTTCACCTTCATCTTCTCTGTGAGGGGACAATAACCTCCCTCTTAGTCAGCTGCTGGCTGGTAAAATGAAGATGGTTTGGTCTTTAACCTTGTAGAAGGGTTCATTTCTGGGACAATTTCGGTATGTGTGCATGCAGGCCATGCTCAGCGCTCCTTACGGCTCTCCCAAAAGAGCCTTGCATGTAGTGCAGCAACACTGCTCATTTTCTACAGAAACAAAAGCTCTGACTGGGGAAACTATCAATGAACCATTGGGAGAGCTTCAGTGGAGAAGTACCAGGGTGTCTGAAAGTCATCAGTCTGGAGAAACGCAATATCCCCCAGACTCTGAGGAATGAGGGCATTTTTCCTAAGCAAGTATGCAATTAAGTCATGAGGGAATTCTTTTACATTTACATATGGGCTTCACTGGGGGGACGGGCACTGCAGCAACAGTAAGGGGGTACTGCCTGGATCTCTACAAAATGCAAGGATGGGAGCTGCGGTCACCCAGAGTCACCTCTACCCAGACATCAGGTCCTTGGGGCCAGCTTGGTTTGTAGAGTGGTCGCATGTGGTTTTCTTGATAAGGGGATACTGGGAGGAGGGAATGGTGGGAGGACTCGGCTCATCAGAAATAGTTTCTTGAGGAGAAGGGAGAAGATGGAGACGAGGTGTAGAACTTTGTCATCTAAAATTGGATTTTCCCTTAGGTCTAACTAAAAATAAATTAGCTAATAATATATTCAATTAATTTTGCCAAATTTGAGCAATTCTTTTAATTAGGAGGGAAGAAGTTAATCTCACAGAAAACAGACAATTTCCAAAGGCTGGCATGAGAGTACGCCACCAACGTGTCCCTATGAATTGCTTTGAGATGAGGAACACACGACATTACACAGAAAACACAATTACGTGCAACTAGCAGAGACAGCAGTGCAATGTGAGCTTCTTAACCTTAAGGAGGCAGCACATGCTCCTGGGAGGACAGGTATTGTGGAACTTCTCTTGGCAAGCTGGAGTATTACACTAAAATCAGAATTTCATTTTATTGCTAAGGCCAGGCCAATTAATCAAGTGCCCTTACACACGCACTGGTGAGGGGAAGAGGGACGGCAGCTTTCACAGTCATCGTTCTGAAAAGCATATTTGTCTGTAGCTTAGCAAATGCCATGATTTTGTTTATTAAAGGGGGGGATAGGGAGCAGCAGGAGGGGAGAGGCAAGACCTTATGTGGTTTATCAGTGACACTGATGATGGAATTGAGTGCTCCATCCGGAGTACTGTGTCCAGATCTGGGGCCCCTGATACAAGAAAGATGTAGAACTGTTGGAGAGGGTTCAGAGGAGGGCCACAAGGATGATTAGAGGGCTGGAGCACCTGCCCTATGAAGAGGGGCTGAAGGAGCAGGGCTTGTTCATCCTGGAGAAGAGAAGGCCTCATTGCAGCCTGCCAGTACCTGAAGGGAGCATATAAACAGGAGGGAAATCAGCTTGTTAAAAAGATAGACAATGGCAGGACAAGGGGGAATGGATTAAAAACTAAAAGAGGGAAGGTTTGGATTAGAGATTAGTGGGAAGTTCTTTACAGAGAGAGTGATAAGGTGCTGGAATGGACTGCCCAGAGAGGTGGTGGATGCCCTATCCCTGGAGGTGTTCAAGGCCAGGTTGGATGGAGCCCTGGGCAACCTTGTGTAAATCCAGGTGTGGAGGTTGGTGGCACTGCCAGTGGCGGAGGGGTTGGAACTCTATGATCCTTGGGATCCCTTCCAACCCAGACCATTCTATGATTCTATGATAATGACTTTATTGAAGTTACAGGGCAGGGGCACTGTTTCCAGATGTAGATGTCAGAGCACATCAGGGTATTGGGATGGTTGTGCCTTTTGCCTCCTTCCCAGTGTTCACCAGTATGAAAGGACTCGTGAGAGCAGACACATAAACTCTACAGCTTTAAAAATGCCTGTGTTGGGTCATTTTTAGTGCCATATATTTGAATAGGCTCAGACTTTGGAGAAGAGATTATTTACATTTCTACATACTCCTCTCCCCTCTCTGACAGTGCACAGACAAAATGTGAAATAATGCAAATTTTTGCTGCCTCAAATTTCTTATTGAGGCAACTGTTAACCCACTAGCGACAAGATATATAATTTTATTATCTCTTTAACCAGGGTAACAGAATTATGTGCGGAATTGCAAATGAGAAAATTTAACAAAATTCTTTTCCCACATTTTACAAGCTCATTTTTCCTGTATATGCATATATTTCCATTTTCTGTCTGTCCAGTTGTATGATATGAGAAGCCAATTTAGTATTTACTCTGTTCTCATGTTATTGGAGATTCCGAACTTTGGTATATACTGAAGACGGGACCCAAAGTTTCCTAGCTGAATCCAGCTCAAGAGGCAGCAATCTGCCTCTTTGTGAATGCTCTCTGACATCCTTGTATTCTGAAATGTTAAGCATATGAGTAATGTAAGTACTTTGGGTATCACACTTCAAAATACGAAAAGAAAGAAAAAGAAAAATGAAAAGAGAAAGGAAAAATAAAAAGAAAAAAAAAAGAAAAAGGAAAGACTAAGTTAAAAAGAAAAATCCAATACTCAGTTCTTCAGGAGTTTCCATAAAACTGGAGACCATTTCCAAGGATTTGGAAACCATCTTTCTCTGCAGACTTACATGACAAATCATGCATGTTGCCAAGTCCAGAAAATTATCAAGAGTCTTGTGATCTTTGGTGGGTTTTGTTTTTTTTTTTCTTAAAGTCTCAGTTTGTATGACTAAACAACTTGACAAGCCTGGCTTTCGTATTTGGAAAAAAAATGTAGGCCTTTGGCTGCAGAGCCAATGTTGGAGATGAGAAGTCTAGAGACTGAGTAAACAGGAAGATAATGAAGAATTTTTTAAAATTTTTTTTTTCAAATCATGTGCTTTTCAGAAGAACTTTTTGAGTTTTGAGGTTTGTGGCATGATTGTTGAGTGCATTAATTTGGCAGTATCGATCCATGTTTGGGAGGATGCTGTTTTTCCTCCCCTGCACGCCGACATAAGACCACTGCTTGTGGGGATGAAGTACCGTGACTTGAACGATGCTCTAAGGAGTCACAGGCCTGCAGCTCAATCATGTAATTTTTTCCAGGCAAATTGTGGAGTTTTCTTGTCTTTTCATGTTGGAGAGCTGATGTCCTGCTACCCTGGTGTATTGGGGCATCTAACTTGGCTGCTGCCCCTTCATTTTGAAGACAGGTTCCCCTTGGCCTGGCTCTGTCACAGAATGAATTTTGTCCAGTTTTTCCAATGAAAGACTAAAAGTAGCAATTTGTTTGGGTTTTTGGTTTGGGTTTTTTTTCCCCCCTGTCTATTTTCCTGCAGTCTTTTCCTGTTTGGTGCGATTCCTGATGTGCATGCACCCCTCTTGTCTGGCCCTTGGGGATGGGGATGACAGAAGAGTGCAGGTGGTGTTTGGGGACCCTCCCCAAAACACCCACAGGGATAACCAGGAGCATGGCTTGTGAGGAATGCATGGAGGAGAATCCCATTTGCTCTGCCTGGTGCAGGGGGGGGTAATGCCACCAGCTGTACATATCTGATAAAGTGAGAGCATGGTCTATATCTGCACCACCAAGTTTGAACACATACTAGATAAAATGAATTGGTTTTATGATGCTCTTCAGTATTTATAGGATCTGATCAAAATCCAAAACTTTTCTTCAGAAGCCACAGCAATGGTCACCGTAGAGACAGCTCTGTAGCTTCAGGGGCACTTTACAGCTGCATTTAAATTATATGTATTTCTATTCTTAGCCAAATTAACACATCGTTGCCTACCTCTTTTCCCAGGTTGCCACTGGTCAGATGAAGAGTCTGTTTTACTAACCTATTTCCACTCTGAAAAGCATCCATTCATTATTAATATTTCTCATCTCCCAGCAAATTTGGAGCTCACACCTTCTTTACTTACTCAGCTTCTGTAAAAGGTCTCTGGGGCAAATATCATCATAATTACCTGCCTCCTTCTGACAGTACAAAGCAAGCTGCTAAATCAAGGGCAGCATGTGCTCCTCTTCTATAAATTGCCCCAGTGGCTTGCTGGCAGCTGCCCAAAGCCCTGGCTTGTGCCACAGGCACCCTCTGTATCACCAGCCCCCTGCCCATCCCAGACCTGCCTCATCTCTCCTCTGGTGCTACAGCTCTATACCTTTCCCAGCATGAGGCAAGTATAGCAGTGCTATAGGCTAACTAGAGACTGACAGAGAAAGGGCAACCACCTCTCAGCGCTAAGAGTCCCTGAGCTGGCATGTTCCCACCCGTTACCCTTGGAAAATGCACACGGTTGCCCTCCATGCTTCACAGTATGACAGACAGTTGCTTAGGCAGTAGCTAAACAGCTTTTCCCTAGGAACAAAATGTTCAGAAGAATGTTTCCTCTGCCCCAGGGGGCCCAGAAGGGCACCATCCATGTCAGCCACCCTGTCCTCCTTTAGGCAAAGCAAGCAGCAGTCTGTCTGAAAATCCTACCACAAACTCTCCTGGCCCAGTCACGCTAATGCTGCCTGTGTGAGGCACCATCAGGCCTCTGGTGGAAAGTCATCTCTCTGGGAGATCTGACTCCCAAGTTGTGGTGCTTCAGGGAGGGAAGGGCAGTGCTCACCCAGGTGCGCATTTCCTCTCCTACCTGCCGATGCTCAATGTGCAGCACCGTGCAGAGCGGAGTCACGTCTGGGAAAGTCTCTTGGCAAAAGCTTCCCTTGATCGTGACCCAAATTCTCAGTCCCCATTAGGTGATAACAGAGCTGTTGCTGCTATAAAAAGAATTCTTCAGTGGTTGTCTGTCAGAGCTGCAGCTGTCCAAGAATATTCTAACACAGCCATTTCCATGTTTGCTGTGATTTTTTTCCCCCTGATTATCAGAATTTAGTTTCCTCCGAAATGGCATCGACGATCCAAGTGGTGAGAAATGTCACAGCTGCTGGACTTGGTGCCCCATTGTGGGGCAGTGACTCTCTCCTGTCTCCCACCAGACATCCCACCTCCTGCAGAAATAATAGTTTCACAGTGTGTAAGAAGTTGGCAGGACACAAAGGGGGCTGTGCAACATGCCTTCTTCCCCCTAATGCTACAGTCAGCCAAAACTCCCCTTCTGCTCCTCTGTGAAGGAGAGCAACAGTTCACAGTGAGCAACAGTTCACAGTGCTGCCAACCACACTTTGAGCAGACAAAACAGCCACTCTCAGAAACATGGGCATTTAGAGTATCCTGCCCATCTCACCAAGGCAGCTGCCTATGAGAGCCTGGACAAAATCAGGAGCAGTGCTAATGGCAGTCAAGTCAAACAGGACCATTTCATCTAGTGCTTCAAAATTATTGATGTGTCCCAATTAAAAGGAAGAGGAAAAGACAGAGAATGAAGAAAATATGATCCAGACACCTTTCTATTCCTTTCCCCTTGATTTTAAGGAAAGCGAGCATTTCTTAAAGGAAGAAACAGAGCACTTGGAAAACACCTGCACCTTATCTGGCCTCCCATGTTACTGTGTAGCTGATGTGCAAGTAATTCCTGGCAACTGCTGGCAGGGTGATCCTGGGCTGGAGGGAATATCTTGCCCAGAGCAGGATTGTTCCCAGAGCTCACTCCATCAGAACTTAGGTGTGAGTTGAAGCACAATAAGAAGATTAAAAGGCTGATGGGGAAAAACTCAGCATGAGAAAATGAGAAAGAAAATGTAGAAAAAAAAAGGAACAAGTATTGTAGCCTGTGGAAGAGAAAGTGAATGGGAGAATTCCTTATGGCTTATAAATGTGTTTATAAATATCTTATGTGTTTATAAATATCTTAGACATGGGTGGCAGGGGGAATTGGCCAGCCCCTTTTCAGTGGTCTGTGGGGACAGGACTAGGGGCAATGACTGTAAGCTGGAGCACAGGAAGTTCCGCACCAACATGCGGAAGAACTTTTTCACAGTGAGGGTGACGGAGCAGTGGAATAGGCTGCCCAGGGAGGTGGTGGAGTCTCCTTCTCTGGAGATATTCAAGTCTCGTCTGGACGCCTATCTATGTAATATGAGGTAGGGAGCTGCTTTGGCAGGGGGGTTGGACCCGATGATCTCTCGAGGTCCCTTCCAACCCCTACAATTCTGTGTTTCTGTGAAATAATGCTTGGGATACATTCATAGAGGAGTCACGATGTCAATATTGAGAAGGAGCAAGATAATCAAGTGGTTGAACTTCAGATTCAGGCAGGCTGGGGGATATATATTGGACTTGTTTACCCAGGGAAAGAGAATTTCTCAAATCCAGACAGAGTACTCTGCAGAAAGAATCTCTGTAGGTCAACAGGAGGCTTCTGCACCCAAGTCTGGAGCTACCTGGCTCATAATAAAATGCTCTAGGTAGAACTGGAAATGAGGATGTAGGAGTCTCAGAGATTTTAAATTATGGGTCAAGTTTTATGGCAGAAATCAGGAAGGATTCCCTTGTTCCTTCCATGTGTTCATCCTTGCACAGCTGCACATAAATAGTGTAAGCAGCTCGATGGAGCTGGGGATGTCTGCAACCCTCTGAATCCCCAGGTCTTGACGGGACTCAGCCCAAGCATTTAAGAAGAGCTCCTATGTTCCTCTCTCACAGGGACAGAAGTTACTGGTCATAAGTGACTTTTGATGCTGCTGAGTGCCTCAGCTGCAATTTTGTCCAATCAAGTTTGAACTCCTCTGCTACTCCTACTAGTTTTCTCCAATCTTCTGCAGTCCTCAGGCCAGGCTCCAGCCCTACAAATGCTTAGGCCCAAACCTTTATGCGTATCATACTGCCCCTCCACAACTGTTGTGCGCAGATGAAAGCACGTTGTGAAGGCTTTGAAGAACAGAGGTCAGAGGTCCTGGAGGGCAGATGCTATCAGTTGTCTTTATCATTCCAGTCCTATGGCATGATGAAAATACTAAAAGCTGATGTTCAGTATTGGGGTTTTTTTCCTGCATTGTGTGTGTTTCTTGTAAATGTTTCAGAGCAGTGCTGCTGCTGAGGAGAACTGCAGCTAAAGCTGTTTACTCCCCAAGTGCAGTAATTTCTCCTGTCAGAAGGAAAGTAATGAAGGAGAATAAACCCAGGTAGTTTCAATAGCAGTAATTGCTAGTGAGACAGCATAGAACTGCAGCACCGCTGCGTAGAGACCTGCTCTGGCCACTGGCAGGGACATGGCCAAGTCCTCATTGCCGGGGGCTCACTCTGATTCAACATCAGGCATCGTTCTCTGATCCCTATGGGCCTCTCATGCCATGGGCATAGCCCTTTTTATATGTGACTAGTGATTTTAGGTCTCAGGTTGATGCTTTAAGAGAGCGGGGTGAGCTCAGTTTTCTTTAAGCCCAGTTTGTTTCAAAGAAGTATCCATTAGATGCTCCGAATGGTTTGTCACCTTTGGAAAGGCATGCAAAGATGTCCTGCTAGGACAGATCTCTGTATTGCCACAGCAACTCTGTTTGTAGGACCCCAGCTAGACATTTTAAAGATGTACTGGGTACCCACGAAGGGCTGATGGTCACGTAGACATGCCTGCAGTGCACACTTGAACACAAAAGTTGGTCACTGCCAGATGACTATAAAACTGATTGAATAAAGTGAATTTTAATTATAGGAATTTCCTGAATTCATGCATGGTAGGAGACTCTAGATCCTGCTGGCTGAAGGTACACGGAAAAATGATCAGGTGTGTTTTAGCCCCAAAGGATGTCTTTCCACTACAACAGAATAGACTAGAGACCATCACCTGGCCTTGAGGCCAGCAGATGCAGCACCATCATATCTGCACTGCTAAATTCATTTACCCACAAAACCAGACCAGTGCCTCCAACCTAACAGCTGCAAAGGGTGCCAGACCCACGCTGGCCCTGAACTGTGTCTACAGAGCACAAGTGGCCTAAGATCCAGCATCTACAAGGAAATGTCCAGGTTGGTCCAGTGCTTTGAAGATGCCTGGAGATGGTGCAGGTTGTGCAAGGAGCCGAGGTCTTATGACCCATACATGACATGCTCAGTCTAGATGGTGTGGCCACCCTGCCTGAACCAGTGTGACTTTTCATCCTCCCCTCCAGCCTCCTCCATAGCTGGGCAAAGTTCATGCTGCACATATATGTGTCTGAGCAACGTGGATGCTAAGTGAGACCACTGAGATTTTAATAGAGAGTTGAGCTTTTGCCCTCCATATCTGTGTAGTTACTCCCTCTGGGCTACGCCTGTGAGGCTGTGCTTGCCCACAGTGTGGGGCTGGGGTGTGTGTTCTGCAGTTTAGTTAATGTCACATTCTCGCTACTGACATAACTCAGGCTGGGCATCAGTCGCTCACCCATGCATGTTTGCCCCAGGCTGTCTCCCGGCACACCATGACCTTGCCTTGAATCAGATACACGACTCAGGGAAGCATTTCTGCCTGGGTTCTCCATTATTACAGCAGGTCCAGCTGCAGGCAGGGCAGGACCAGGTTCTCTTGCAGATTTTGAATGAATCCGTTGTGGGGAAGAACGTCTGGTGTGGGAAAACCTCTCAAGTACAGACTAGATAGAACCTTTTTTCTGTTGTTTCTCCTGTGGTTTCCCTTAGCTGCCTGCTGGCTTTCAGAGAGGAAATTTGCCTACATTTTGACACGTCGATAAGAGTTGCAGTGTGAAATTGGACAAGAGTATTGGAGGAACAGAGCAAGCTGCCTGCTGCGAATTTACCACTTCTGAGAGTGTAGTTCTGCCTTCTGCCATTGCCTGCAGTTGCAACAGCGTCTTCAGTGAGCACCATCTAAAGCACGATGCCTTTCATATTTTCATAGAGAAAAGATCCAGTTGCCCGTTTAACTAACCTACCTGGGTCCCTCAGCAAAAACCACTCTGGGCTTCTCTGTTGAATGTAGCTTGTGCCTATGAAAACAGAGGCCAGAGAGCTCGTTTCTTCTGTTCAGAGTAACTGAGTAATGCGAGCATATTCAAAATCATGGGAGACTCGAATCAGAATGATGGTAATGAGCATATACTTAGTGCTCAGAGGCTCTCTGGTAAGTAGTTCTCTCTTTTTTCTTTTTCCTTTTTTGAAAGCCTCTTCATGTTGAAAGGAAGGAGCAGGTGCTGCTCTGGGCACAGCTGTTGAGCAAGTGCTGTCTGGGTAGCTGCAGTTCGCTTCTCCTGTGACTGGACACTGAGTGCTGCTGAGGGACATTCCCCTTCCACTGCCCCTCATGTAGAGCAAGGAATCAAAAGGACTTTTCAAGGTCATCAGGACTGTGGGCTGGCCCCAACTCCCTGTGCCAACCTTCATACCTATATCTCTGCTGCAGTGCCAGCCCCAGAAACACAGAAAGCAATGCCAGAAGGGACTGTGAAACCACTTGAGGACATCTAAGCAGCAAGTTTTACATTGCATCCAGTCACCTGAGCTTTGCACATCATTATTTGTGTGTAGTTCAGATGCTTCTGCCAGAGAGATGCCTAGACATGAAAGGGGCACTTCTCTACCCAGATGTCATCCCAAGCTCCCTGTATGGCCACCAAAGAGAAAAGGTACAGAGGTACTTCAAGGGCATTGTTAATCTATTCTGGAGGATGAAAAGTCCATTTGAAGAAATTAACTGCTCCATGGAGGTGCCTGTTGCACTCCAGAGGCAGAAGGGGTCCCTAGCTGACATGCAGCTGTCCTTTTCAGAGTCCAACTAGGGGAATCTGCCCCCAGAAATGCAGAGACCTGCTGCTTTGCTCCAGATATTGTGTTACAGTTCATCCTCTGTTATTTGTTTGTGTCTAATAAGAATTTGTCTCACTTGAGATAATCACTGATGGGTCTTCATAGGTTAAAGGGTCTTTTAGTGCCCTGTCTTCTTCCCCCAGAAAGTGTTTCTGGAGCCCAGACAAACATAGATGGCAGATGATCCGTTAGCCTTGGTTGGAAACACCCAATCATTTTCCCTCAAAAGGAACCTTTCCCTTTTCTCATTGGAAGATGCCCACAGGAGTGGGACACTGCTGTCACTGCAGCCACTTTACACCTTTGGTGAGACAGGTTCTGAGGCAGGAGCACAGCCTTAAGCATAAGCTGCCTGGATGGGGCCCTGGATTGACTGGACTCCCCAGGAAATGTCAGGGTTGCTGCTGGTTTCTGAACTCCTTTAAGAAAGCAGATGCATCTCTGATAGAAATAAAAAGCCCAAGCAATTGCTGTCAGTTGTTGGGTTTTTTTTTCCTTTATATTAAACAAACATTTAATTTTTTAAAAAATCCGACAGATGGCAGGGCTGTACCTAATGAAGCCTGAGCACTTCTCCAGTGAATTTAAGGTGGTCTGCAAGAGATTTTAAAAGACAAGAATTGAAGGATCCATGCATTATTGAGGATATATAAAAGAAAACCTGAATATCTTTCTTGCTTTTAATTTAATTGGAAGAGTTTTCTTCTCTTTTCCTAATTCCTTCTTAGCTTTGCAGTGTGGGGCCATGCCTCGTGTATCCAGAGGCATCCTGGGTATCTGTGCAGGTCCTCTAGGGTATCCTTCCTCTAGTGATAGGTCAGTGGGTGAGGTGATGTAAGGCTTCTCTCTTTCTCCCCTTTCTCATTTACATTCCTCTAGTTTTGCTTCTGGCCACCACATTGTCCCACCAACAGCCAGCACCACGTGGGGATCCAGAATTTTAACGTAGCAAAAAAAGTAACGTGACATCTCTGAGTACTGAATTCCATGTAAACAATACAGAGACTTTTGTAGCAACCAACAGGTCGTGAGTCATTTATAGAAAATGGAAATGAAATAAACCTTTCTGCAAAACAGAACTGAGAGCCTTGGATCTCAGACACATTATTCACTTGTTTATGTTTGGGCTTTTCCTGATCAGAGATGACTGAGGCAGGCACAATTGTTCACTAGGAAACTTCTGCCTTAACCCTTTCCTCCTTTGTTCTTCCTCCCCCCTCCACCCATGTGGCAAACCAGGTTTGGACAATGTACCATGTAGCCCTGCCTGCCATCTCTTCTCCTTCCTTCAGTCTAGAGGTGGTGGACACGTTACTTGGACCGAAGCATTTGGATGAAGTAAATGGACACAGATGTGCAACAGAGGTGGTTATTTTAATTTTCCTTGATAATTTACAGGGAATTCTGCTGTAGTCATGAAAAAAGAAGGGTAACTATACAGCTGAATTGCTGGGGCGGTCAACCCAACACAACTCGGCAACATTTTCTTGCAAGCTAGGCAAGCTTGGAAGCCCTCTGGAGAGTTTTGAGTCAATGTGGGGTTTTGCTTGGATGTTTTATAGATTTTGATGCTTTTTTCTATAGAGGAAACAGAAAAGAAAACAAATGTGGGTGTTTAAATTGAGTTTCCCATGTTTTTTTGCACTCTTTCATGCACATATGATGAGATGAGATTCTTAGGTAGAAAAATACTGTCACACTGTTCTCCCTACCCATGCAATAAAGAGACATGGATTTTTTTTCTCTGGGACACTTCATTACATTTTAGAGCCTGAGAGAGACAGCCTGAGTGCTGGGGCGAGAAGGCATTTATTCCCTTGCTGAAATCCTCCCTTACCAGAGCCTGAAGACAAACTGTCACCAGATGTGATGTGCCCACCCAGCTTTTACTTTTTGGACTCCCTCCCACCAGTTCTCCAGATTCTGCTATTTTTAGTGGACCCATTCAGTGAAGGAGATAAGTGGAGGTGATCTTTGTACACAAGAGGAGAGAAGTGGAGGTGACCACGCCAATGGGAAGGAGAGGGGCAAGCACAGCTTCCCTTCCTATTGCCAGGGGGTTTTCAGCCCTTGAAAAACGAGCACCAGATTCAGCCAATGCCCTACAATTTACTTGTGCCTCCAGGTCTATAGAGAGCATCATATACTTTCCCAGTAGACTGAAGAGCTCACTTTGTCTTTTGGATGACTTTGTGTCAAAAAAAATCTGGAGATAGCAGTGGGAGTACACCAATAGTTAGGCAGGAAGTTTTTTTAAAAGTTTAATAAAGTATGTATTGGGAATAAAATTTTTTTCCCAACTGGTGGTTTTGGGGAAAATACAACTCTTTTTTGTTCTCTCTCACGTCCCCCCCCTCAAGGAAGGTTTGGGTAGGACATTGGCTGGGACCTTATTTTCGTTTCCATGGGGAACATTTTTTAGCTGGCATGCTAACTACATGTGTAAACAGCCCTGGAGTTTGGGAAGCTGCTTTACTATTTCCTCCTACAACTAACAGTGGAAACCCTTTGAGAATCGCACAAGCCTCGGTGGAAGTTCGCGTGTCTCCTGACACGTGGGGTTAGACATCGTGCTCAAATATTTATCCTGACGGCGCTCACCCCTGCCCCGGGGAGCAGCTGGCTGCGTGCTCTGCAAAGCGCTGGCCAGCCACGGGCACAGAAAGGTATCCAGGGCTGGAGCTGCTGGCGTTGGGGTGCCCGCACAGCCAGGCTGTGAGGAGAAAAGCTGCTTTGCGGACAGGATTTGGGCTGATACGAGTTTATTCTGTCACAGTGAATTCAGCATCAAATTAAAACGAGAAAGCAGAGCCGTTGCACTCTATGCAGAATTGGCCAATTGCAGCGTGTAATAGGCTAGCTCAGCACAGTTATGCTTCTTTCCCTTGGGTGGTGGGTCCCCAATTTGTCTTCATTTCTATTCCTGTCTCTGCATTCACTCTTTCCCGGTGTGTATTTTAAAGTCTGTGCATCCCTAGATGGATTGCAGCGAGTCTGCCCCACAGAGCCTGGCAGAATGTAAGTTAGGCCTGTTCAGCACATACAGGCATTTTTAAATGATCCACTAACAAGGAAAATGAAAGCCCGTTCAACTTAATTCTGTGAGGTTCTTGTTTCACATGGTTGACCGTCATGGAAAGATGAAACATTTCAGGGATGTATCCTTAGGAGTACAGGCACCTCACGGCATCTTTTCCATGTGTAAGGTCTGTTACAAGAAAATACAGACATCTACCTGCATAGGTCAGTACTGAGAATGGGACCTTGACATCTTAAATCAGCATGTAAATATCTTCATAAACCAGGCAGTGTGTTACGGCTCTGAGAAGCTTTATGAATTAGTTTGAAAGCAGATGGCAGCTGATACAGCAGCATGCTGGGAAATGTATTATAGATGCCTTGTACAAAGAGTTTCTGCAGCGATCACTGCAGTGTTCTCAGTGTCGCACATGGCCTTGCTGAAGTGGTTATGAAGGACAGTAGGAGCCTCTGTCCCATTGGCGATACCCCTGTCACCTCAGGAGAAGCCCCTTACTCAGCTGCACCAAGGAACGTGCAGTGCTCCAGGAGGAGAGGAACTGAGCTTTTTTGAGTGCGACTCATGTCTGAAACACAAGTCTAAGAGAAGCCAACATGCCCCAAATTTACCGAAGTTGAGCAGCTGACCAGACAGGAAGGGAAGCACCTCACAAGAGCTCATCAGTGGTAGATGCGTGGCTTCTCTGCAAAGACCATTGCAGTGCACAGCCCAAGTGACCCAGCAGGGAACGTCACCGCATGCTTGAGCATGGCTCAGCCCAGGACCTGGGGCATGCCATGCTGCCCGGGAGCAGACTGCTGCTCACAGCAGAGAGGTCTCTGTGCCACAGTGTGCCCAAGCTGATGTCAATAGCAAGCATACCTCTAGGTGAAGTCCTTTGGTGGTTTTGGAGCCTTTGGTGGAAGGCAGTTTCTTTGCAAATGAAAGGGAGCAAATAGCACGTGAGACAGGGCGAGCCAAGGGTAATACGTTGTCACATAATGTGACACCCTGTTGTTATGAATGACTGAACTCAGCGCTGGCATTGCTGAATTTAGACACAACAACTCCACCAAGACCAGTAGAAAGTCTTTAAAATCGTGGCTGATAACAAATATCAGAATTCTGCCATTTTGTCTAAGAGAGGGTATCCTGCTAGAATGCAAGGTTATATTCATTTATGAGTTTAGATCTCATACTTTCCCGTCCCTTAAGACAATGGATTTAGTGGTATATTTCACAGACAGGGAGATGATTTTTTGGCACCAAAGAATTGTGTACAGTACATAGAGATCACTAAATATATAACCAAACAACATTTCCCTTCAGGGAAGTATTAGAATGGCACCAGATAACACAGAAGTTTGAGTTCAGGAAATGAACAACGCTTCACGTAATCAAATCTGCAAGGGAGATTTGGCAACAAGGATGCATACAGAAAAACTATTTCTGAGTCTGGACATGACATTAAGAACATTAATTTTTAAGTTGTGGGGGATCACTAAAGATCCACAGGAGAGGAAAAGGGCACACAGCCTCCGTTTATTTAAAACTAGAGCCAATACTAGCATAGACACAGACTAACAGTCAAAGCATTGGCGCAATATTTATGAAAAGGAGTTAGCATTGGGTCTTTGAGGTCTTACCACTCCTTATGAAATGCACTCAGGGTTCAGTACTGCGCGTACTGCAAGCTCCAGACAGCCTCAGTTAATGCCTTTGCTTGGGACAGGCAGTGAAGGCACATTACTGCTTTGGAGAACAGAGTCCTACTACTCGGAGAGCTGCTCCTAGAAGCAGGCCCTTCTTGGACAGAAGCAGCATGCCAGTTGCTTTGCACACATGTGGGCAACCATCCAGCCACGTAAAATCACATTTAAATGTGTTATACCACCAGAATGTCTTCCTCAGGAGGAACATTCCTCCCACCCCTCCCAAAACCAACATTTTCTGTCAATCAGTGTAACTGTACTTAAATCCCAGTTTCAAAGTCTCGCTCTCTGATCCTGAAGATGCTGTGTTCTCCAGGGGAATTCAAAACAGAATATGCACCATGCAAAACAAATGGATAATCCTACAGGAAAGTGTTTCTCCTGTTTCCTGAGAGCAGGGTCTGTTATCCACAGCTGAGCAGGCTTTGGCAGCTCACATGGAGCATTCACCAGGCCTGCACTGGCCACATGCTTTATTTCTGCAAGACAAAGAGGAACAACACATTTCAAACAAAAACTGTGTGTTCCCCTGCAGCCCAAGAAGCAGAAGAACGGGTGTCCTAGTGCCCTGACCATCTTCACTTCTTCCAGGCTGGAGCAAGAAAGGGTCTGCAGTAAAAACCTGTACCTGGGATCTCCTCAGACAGCCTGCATTGCTCATTATTATCACTCCAAAAGGCTGCCAGGAATGGTTTGGCAGTCTCTACCCTTGGAAATTTTTCAGACCCAAACAGACAGAGACCTGAGTCACCTGGTCTGATCTCAGAGCTGACCCTGCTTGAGCAGGGGTTGGGCTAGAAACCTCCTGGGTCTCTTCCAACTTCAACTATCCTCTGATCCCATGAAACAAGCTGTGTTTTGAAAGTATACAGAAGAGATTTTTGAGAAACCTAGGTGCTACATTCATAGGCTTTTAATGGGAAACACACAGCTTGAGTCAGACCTGATCTGCCCAGATGCATGCTCGGAGCAACATCACTGAAATTCACTGATCTGCAGCATCTGCTTGGCACCTAGGAATTGTTTGGGCTTTATGTTGAAATGTGTGTCAAAGCTGAAGGACAACAGTTTTCCAGTGGTTTCAGTGGGCTGCACAAGAGTTTGGAAGGGCAGTTCAGGATTCATTTGCAACCACCAAGGACATGCAGTGCTCTGAGCCGGGGAGCAAACCAGAATTGCTCGGACTGGTTTGATTCCATACTCCTACCATCTGCACACAGCTGCTGTGTAAGTGTGGGCTTTGGCAGCCTCCCCTAGTAACTCTCGGATTTCACAGGATGTAACTGACTGCGGACAAACACAAAGGAGCATCCACCAGGGCACCACTGCTATGGTACCCTGGACACCCTCACTTAGCCTAAAAATCAGGCACGTCACCTTGATAGTATTAGGGAGGAGGAGATTTGGACCATCTGGTGTTTAATCGGGGTGGCATGGCAGCAACACAGAGCACCTACCTCAGGGAGAAGTACAAACATTATAGTTTGGGTTTCCCCATCAGGATTCCATGGAAAGAAGTAGTGCAGAATATGAACCAGCATTATAACACATCATAGCTTCTTTTTCCTTATTTAGAGAACATACCCTGATGCTATTAATTTTGATGCTATGATTCTGCAAGGCACAAGACATTAGAAACTGTGAGACACTCCAACACTCCACTTTCTCTATCTCAAAAAATACACACAGTCTGAGCTCTGGTCTTCCGAGTTCAGAAATTCCTGTACTATGGGCTTAAAGAGACGTTAAAAATAACACCGCGCTTCCAGCAGCAAGATTTTAAGAATCTGATGTCACCCCACCCGACCTCAATTAAGTCGGGCAGAATCTGCTGAAGCAGCTGGATGGGATCAAGCAGGGTGTGAAAATTTGTATTCTAGCGCTGGGCAGTGAAGAGAAGATCGGTTGGAAATTTCAGCGTGAAGCTGGTTCTGTGTGAAGCGGAGAATTTCAAGTGTGAATGCGTGTATGTGTTCGTGCATGTGCTGGGGAAAGTAGGGTTGGCAAGGGAGACAGAGGAGAGCTTTGTGTTCAGTGCTTCCTCCGACACAGCTCAGCCTGTTCCCTATCTCCCGGTTTCACTTCTGAATGTGCAGGAACATGCGGTGGCTCCTTTTCCCCACCATCTTCATCATCCCTTGTACGCAACAGGTAAGTTCATTGAAAAAGAAGAAAAGGATTTCTCCCTTCCTCACCCTGTCCCGGTTTAAGGTGTTTATTTACTTAATGACAAAATAAATTTCAGAGAAGCAAATTCCTCATAAAGAATAAGGAGCTGTTCCCTACTCCTGACTAAATTTCTTTTGCAGTTTATTTACTGCATCAGTTTTGATTTCGGCTTTTTTTTTCTTCTCTCTAATCTGTACATGAATATGATTCGCTAGGAAAAAAGTATGTTAGAGGAGCTTGAATTGCCAGTGACCTTTTTTATTTATTTATTTTTTAAAATAGAAGCACAACTGGTTGTCTGAAGCAGTGAGAAAATAAACATGTTGCCCATGGTCATATATACACATATATGTATATATATATACACAGTGATCTGACTCCAAGCTAGTTTTACAAATGAGAAAGGCACCTGGGCTGTGTTATGCTTTGTCTTTGGTAAGAAAATTTGAAGTGATAGCTTTTGCTGAAGGTATTTGTGTCAAAGGCCATTTTCATTATTTAGTTGCTTAACTCTGAAAACCCACTGTATGCGTACACAGTGTATTTCTCCTTTACGATCAAGATGAATGGAGAATTTTCAAGTGACTGTCTCCCTCTGCTAGTTTTCGGAGTATTTAAAGCTGGACTTGGGTAACTGAATATTGGCAAGTTTAACGCACTGCCTGTTATTGCTACTTGCTTATTTATGCTGCACGGACCTGCTTCAATCTTTGCAACATAAGCAAATGAATGACAATACAAGAAGGGCTCCTACACAATGGTGTCATTTTTTATTCTGCCCATAGGATCAGGAAAAGTACGCGGTGGGCTTGCGTGATAGGGATAACTTTGGTAGAAACATTAGGGAGCAAGAATTAGGAAAATATTTGGCCTGTAAACTCTGCAAACAAACATTAAATTTGCCACTGAAACTTAATGGATTTTTTGCAGATTCCTCAGGTAGACTGAGCTTCTTAGTAATTCCACAGTTAAAAGCATCTGGTAGTTGCCTAATCGTGTTCTTCTCACTGGGAAACTTTGTAGTCCCACACGCTTCTGATGACACTTTTCCCTAAAAGAAGGAAAGAAAACTCGGTTGCTCAGGTAGAATTCTGTAGGTTTAAAGCACATCTGATTTTGTAATACAAATTAAACATACTGGTTGAAGCACACAGATTATTTCCTGCTACACACGCACATTTTGAAATGTGATATCTGATTTAAGCCACACAACCTTGTGTAAGTGGCACATGGCCAAATTCCTAACAATAATACTCTGCTTAAAAAGAGAAAAAAAAAAAAAAGCAGTGAGAGAGTTACCAAAAGCAACCATACAGTCCTGAACACTGCTAAATGTATAGAAACACCTGTGGGTCTTGTTTCCAGAACTAGGCTTTAAGTAGCTTTACACTCCAATGCACGTGTTCGTCAAATTAACAGTACAGTTTATAGGAAAGGCTTAGCTGCCTAAAAAAATAAGTAGACTTAAGTTAGTTGCTTCCATATTATTGCTGCACTTCAGTAAAAAGGATTAGAAGAAATCCTTTATCAGGAAATGATTAACAAAATAACACATTTATGAAACTATCTTCTGCGCACTGCATGAAATTGTTTAATATTCATTTATTAAATCAATTGCCTCAGTGAATTAATACGTATCTTAAAAAACCATTCAGCCCAAGGAACTTGAAAGCTACTACTTTGGAGCTTCATTAGTAGCTGTGGATTAAGATATTGTAAGTATAGTTGTAAATGACCATGAAGAATGAAAATTAGTGGTAGAAAAAAGCCTTTTAAAAGGTCATTTACTGCTGCATGCAATTAGGCCAGCTCAATTATGCTGCGAGAGCTTTCATGGCATATGACAAATGAAACCCTGAATTCTGCGGGCACTTTCAGGTTGAAAGTTGAAGTGAAAGGAAACCCAGCAGAATAACCCCTTCCCCAGCCTTCCCTCAGTTTCTCTGCTGGGAGTAGTTTCTACATCACTATCGGCCTGCAGTTTGGAGGAACAGGGTGAGACTCGTAAGTGGGTCTTCACATGCCCAGAAGAAAATAGAGGATGTATATACTCTTTTTTTCCTGCAAGCTAGGTGCTGATTGCTGGCATCTGATGAGGGGCTGGATCTTGTCTTTCCCTCTTGCTCTTCGGGCAGTCAGTATTGCTTCATGAGAGCAGATCCCGAGCCTTACAGCATGCTAGTGGCCAAGCGTGTGCGCCTCCGCTTAACTATGGATTCAGTCATCCGTGTTGAATAACTATATCACAATCTGCATTTCTGCTGAAATCAGCAGGAGGGGAAGATTTATGGCAAAGATCTAAACTGTTATGTTCTAGATGTGGTTCTTAGAAAAAAGAAAAAAAAAAGCAGATAGCTATATCTTATCTCAAACTGATCCTTTCATACTCTGCACCGACTTCATCTTCCACTTGTTTCAGTAAAACCAACCCATCAGGAATTACTTAGGACTTCCTTTTCTTGAAAAGACAGGCACACACACACGCACACACACACACAAAAAAGACACAAAAAGACAGACCTGAATTCTGAAGCAGTGTGGAAAACAGTACATTCGAGCTAGATCTTGACTTCCTACTGCTGATACAAATCTCTTGCAGAGATAGGTCTTTGCTCTGTGAGCCTCGGATTCAACACTTACTCATGCAAATAGACTCCTAGAAAATGACCTACTAAGCTCAGTGCAGATACTAAGCCTCCCTTACTCAGCTTTGATTTCTGACTCTAGTAGAAGAGAATCTGTAAATGTTATCATGCTCCTTCCCAAACAGTGTCTCACATTTTGGAGGAAAATAACACTCAGAAGTTTACTATTTTAAAAGGCTTTTGCTGTAAGAAGCGGCACACAGGGCAGTGGCTGGCTATCAAACAGTGGGAGGAATCAAAAGCTAACTAATTTGATAGGACATTTGTGGGAAGGAATATTTAAAATAAATCCAGTCTGCTCTAAAATGCTTTCTTCAGATTTGCTACAGGTTTTGTTCTATTGAAGGCAAAGGAAGGACCAAGAAATTGCGTTTCATCCAAGTGGTGGGCCAGGCTCACTGATGGAATGACACCTCAGTGCATGCCGGTGACTCCTGAAATTGGTCCTCTGTCTCCTACCTAAACCTCACAGCCTCTCGCCTTTTGGATCCTGTGGGATGAGAAACATTAAGTACCTTCATGCAACTTCACTATTTTTTCTTCCATCCCAATTTCATTTTATGCTATCCCAGCCTTGGTTCTTAAGATATCCTACTGTGTGTAAGTTTTCCCACAGCCCACCAGTGAAGCCTGGAGAAAAACCTTCAGAAACCAGTGAGGTCCACCAGCGCAAGGAGGTTTGTCACTGGCCGTGCAGATGCCCGCCTGTGCCAGCCTGCACCCCCGGGGTAAGCCTGGTGAAGGACGGTTGCGGCTGCTGTAAGGTCTGTGCCAAGCAGTCAGGAGAGACCTGCAATGAAGCAGACATCTGTGATCCCCACAAAGGCCTCTACTGTGACTACTCGGAAGACGAGCCTAGGTATGAAACAGGCGTGTGTGCATGTAAGTTGTTCTTCCACGTTCCTTTCTTGAAATCCAGGAAGTTGGGAGCACACAGCTGAGCAGTTTGGGGGTGGGGGTGGAGGTTCTGCTGCACAGTTCTGTGCTAGGCAATTTATCCTAATTTAGTCCTCTGTTGTCAGAGAAGCCGAGAGTAGTGCTAGGACTGTCTTTAAACCAACCTGCATACACATTAGTGAAACCAGCTCACAAGCTTGTTACTTGCAGATATGTTGATGACCGATGTAAGGTTAGGGACCTGTAGTTACCACTGGGTGTGCAGAAAAGAACAGGTGCTTCAGCTGGGAAGAACGCAAGGCTGTGGGTGCAGTAAAAGCTGGTCACATTTTTGCACTCTGTAAGCAGGAACCACTCCTGTGTTAGTAACTGTTGTTTACCATTTGCAGATCTGGTAGCTGTAGGATGTGAGGTCAATGGAGTTTTCTATCTTAATGGGCAGACCTTCCAACCTAACCCACTTTATACGTGCCTGTGCATCAGTGGTGCAATTGGATGTACGCCTGTATTCACTCCAAGATTAGCAGCAAGACCTCGTGCCAGGGTCACGGGCAGAAAGAAGCCCAGACAATCCACCAGTAGCCCAGGACAGCACAAGCAGCTTCAATCAACAAACTACAGACTGATGTCTGGTACGCCTGGCTACATTGGTAAACCTTTCTGTACATGAGCCTCACTGCATTTCATGTCCCTGGCTGCAGCAGCCAGGCAGGCATCACACTGGCAATTTCTCTGTTCGTACTGAGGGCCCTTGCCAGGGTGACTGCTCTGTCCCAATTACCCCTCTTACTCTTAGGTCACGGATTCTTTTCTCTAAACATGATGAATATGAAAAGCAAAAAAAGCTTTTTGGCTTCTGTCACCAGGGAATTGGACAAAGCAACCTTCAACCCATCTTTCTGCAGAGGTTTGCTACCCATCAGATCAGACCAATTATGGCTGCTGGTGGACAGCCAGCCACTTTGCAGCCTGGGAGCCACCTCACTTTCTCCTGCGCTGTGGTAGTAGAGTCCTGGTTTCCACATACATTAACAGGCCTCTACATTCAATAGAGAGCAGAAAAAGTATATAAATTGTCTTAGTGGCTTTCCTTGAAATCACAGAATTTCAGGTCACTGTAAGGACAGTGCTTCCCCCAGTTTCTTCTGAGTCTGATCAAAAGCGTCCATGAGCTTGCCCATGCAGCCCTGCCAGGGTGAGCTGGTACTCCCTTTAACCTCATTTCTGCTCTGCTGTTAAGGCTGTAGTTCTTCCACTTCTCTCACTATTGCTGTGTTAGCTTACAGAAGCTTACCCCTAGTTCTGAAGAAAAAGTGCCTAGTACAGGCGACGCCCTGGACTCCCTGCTCCAGGACCTGTGGCATAGGCATGTCCAGCAGAGTCACCAATGACAACAGGAAATGTGAAATGAAAAAGGAAAAGAGATTATGCTTCATCCAGCCTTGCCTGACCAATATACTGAAGACAGTAAAGGTATCTTCTAATACAAAGTTACCTCTGAACAGAAAATTAAAATCTTGGCAGTAACAGAAAAATGGATGTACTAGCAGCTACTATAAGTGACTTTTTAAAAGGATTTTAAAAATAACTCTTCTGTTTTCTATTTTCAGTCTTCACATTTCTATAGAATACTAGAGACATGCAATTTCAAGCAAAAAAATGTAATGTCCTGAAATAAACATGCTGCTAGTGCTGTCCTGGTGCTCCGTCACTCAGAAAATATTTTCTAGTTGTTGACTGATAAAAGAAAAATAAGACAGCTTTCAAAGGAGTAATTTTCAAGATATTTCTATGTAAATGCTGCAAATAATTTTCTTACATGTTCTGTTTTTAATGTATAAAACCTCAGGCTTCTTTCTGTTTTTAAAGATTCCAAAAGGAAAAACATGTCAACCAACATTCCAGCTTCCTACAGCGGAGAAAATATCTTTTTCTGGGTGCTCAACTACTCAGAGCTACAAACTAACATTCTGTGGAGTGTGCAAGGACAAGAGGTGCTGCACACCTAATAAATCCAAAATGATCACGGTGGAGTTTGAGTGTCCCAATGAAGGCTTCTTCAGGTGGAAGATGATGTGGATAACATCGTGTGTGTGCCAGAGGATCTGCAGTGCGCCGGGAGATATGTTTTCTGAGCTCAAAGTTGTAAGATGAGTTACACCACTGAGTAACATCCTGCGAGTGCCACAGCACATTCACACCCTGCAGAGCTAGCCTAAGCCCTTGCCACACCAGTGTTTCTAGTGAAACGATGTAGGTGAACATTCATTTTTAAAATAGCACCTGGAAAATGCCAGTAAGAGTGCATCTTTTCAAACTTATGTTATTATGTAACTTATATTATGTGGAGATACGTTCTCTAGAAGGTTGTATATAACACTACTGTTGTCAAAACAAGAACTTTTGCTAATTAAAAAAGGCACAGCAAGACACACCTTCATACCCCACTGTAACAAGTCATTGCCCACAAAGAACAATACAAGTGTAAAGTCACAGATGCCCTAACCTATTAGAAAAAAATGACCCTGTAACATTTCACCTATCATTCTTGATTCTCAACATTTTCTACTATGGATCTGCAGCAGTAAAACACGTCAATGCTGTTTCAGACGGAAGTCAATTTAAAGCTTGTATCGCTTTTTGCAGTGGATAACCTTCTCTAGTGTTGTGACTGTAACAATGCACTTGTAAAGGAACAAGTAAGTGGGCACCCGCAGAAGACATGCAACATTTTAAAGAAATTACTATTTTTAGAATTTTTTCTTAAAAAATGCTCTCAACAAATGTTATCACAAGGCTTTATTGAATACTTCTGGACTTACACAGTGAAAATTGTGCTTACTTATACACCTGCTCCACCTGTTCCAGGACTTCAAGACTTAAGAAATCATTGTATTGGTCCATTCTGATTTGTAACAGTTCACCAGTCTTGCTGTTTTAAGACAGCCAAGGCTGGCAAGCAGCTGGAAACTGCTGTACACACTATCTCATAAAAGTTCTTACTGTAATATAAAAAACAACTTACCCTGCTAGTTATAAATATTAAAACATCTATTTTACTTGCATTCTTTTAAGCATATAAATGGTGGTCCTCAAACAGTCATTATAACTTCGGTGTAAGTGCGTGTTTTGCTCAGAGGTATATTTATTGTCTCATTATCAAGTGCAACTCAGCATTCATGAATATGAATCATTAATATGTTAATTAATACTCCAAGTAGAATACTTGAAACAAAATTTATTTGGTTCAATTTTCTGATATTGCCAATTTTGATAAGAACTCGGAATGCTCTGATACAGCTAAGTACAATATGGAAGCAAAAAATATTAAAGCTACAAACATAGCTTAGAGCATTCTGAAATGACTACTACCCTGCAAAGTTTAAGAGGCCAGTTTCATTAGAGAACTGTTTTCATCTTTGAAAAGTCTACATGGGCTTTTCTTCTTCTCATAGCTTGCTTGTTAAAAAAAAACAACGAACCTTGCAACGATTCCTTCTTTGAAGGAATGCCTGCCTTTAGCTTACTGTAAGTTGAAAGTCTGAGAAAAGAGCTACATTTTTGGCTGCTACAACCTCTCTTTCTTCTCATTACAGCATATGGTATGTCAATTTACTCTTCAATTCGGAAGACTGCTCTTACTGATAGCCGTTGTAATTAGGTGCCTTCAAATCTTTCATAGAGGCTGGGCCTGCCAGTTAATATGATGACACTTCTCAGAGCAGAGGAAGCTGGTGTCCCAATGGGAATGGGAATAGGTAGGCATGCTGCAATTCATTCTGGCTAACTCCTGTGGTTGGATGCTTGAAGGAAACTAAAAAAACCCCATCAGTTCTTCCTTCTTTAAACAGCTATCTTCAGTCTTGATGGATCTGTTCTAGGCCCACCTTTCGTGGCATCCAGTTCACTGTACTCTTCTATTAGATCAGACAAAGATGACACAGCTTCAGAAAAACAGCTCTGCTCCATCCCGTCTATGTGCAGATAGTGGTGAAGGTGAGCCTGTGAGAGGAAAAGAAGCCAGTGTTACCCTCTGCATGGTGCCTAATTCCTTTGGCCCAATGATACCATTTAGCCTGCACTGAAGAGGGGAGTGCAAGCACTGCAGATTTAGAGACTTACATCATGACATCCCTTCCTTGTTTAAATGCTTCAGTAACAATCCCCTGAAGAATCACAGTCAATATTACTTAGTTCTTACACCTTCGTCTTTGAATATCCTGTCTCCTTGGGTACGCCTGGACAAACTGTGATTAGCTTTATGGGACAAAGGTTTTGGTAGCAGGGAGGAGTTGTTGGGGGGAGGGGGTTGCTGCAGGGGCAGCTTTTGCAAAAAGATACCAAGAGCTGCCTCCATGGAGGACAGAGACAGTTCCAACTGGCTCTAAAATGGACCTGCTGCTGGCCAAAGCAGAGCCCATGAGCAATGTTGGTAGTGCCTATGTGATAACATATATAAGGAGGGGTAAAAACACTGCACAACAGCTGTGAGAGAGAGAAGTGAGAAAAAAATCTGAGTAAAACAGCCCTGCAGACACCAAGATGAGTGAAGGAAGGCCAGAAGTGAAACTGAACCTGGGAAGAAGGGTGTGGGATGGGTGAAGGTGTTTTCAGGTTTGGTTTTATTTCTTGCTATCCTACTCTGTTATTGAATAGCAATACATTAAATTACTATTCTCTCAGTCAAGTTTGTTTCACCCATGACAGTAACTGGTGAGCCATCTCCCCACCGTCCTTATCTTACAGGATCATAAAATCTTTAAGGTTGGAAAAGACCACTAAGATCAAGTCCAACTGTCTGTTCAATACCACCATGTCAACTAAAGCATGTCCTGGAGTGTCTACACATTTTTTGAACACCGTCAGTATGTTCATCTTGACTCACAAGTTTTCCATCATATTTTCTGCCCCCATCCTGATGAAGAAGGGACACAACAGAATAGCTTGGTGGGAACCTGGCAGACAGCCAAGGTCAACCCACCACAGGCTGGCAGGCAGATCTATCAGATACTGCTTCACTGTCAGTCTGCTGCCTGGTAGGTACAGACTAATAAGGGATTTATGTTTTTTAAGCAGCAGCTGTTGGAAGGATTCCTTGATAAGTAACACAAATAAAAATCTTGGGCTATTACTTTTAAGCAGTCCATTTGCAATATGAAGATTACATAGAATCCTAGAATGCTTCTGGTTGGAAGGGACCTCAAAGAGCATCTAGTTTCAACCCCCTGCCATGGGGCAGGGACACCCTTCACTAGCCCAAAGCCTCATCCAACCTGGCCTTGAACTCTGCCAGGGAGGAGGCAGGCATGGCTTCATCGGGGGTTGGACCTGATGATGTCTTGAGGTCCCTTCCAAGCCCTACGATTCTGTGACTCTCTGGGCAGCCTGTGCCAGGGCCTCAATGCCCTCACAGGGAAGGATTTCTTCCCAACATCTGATCTGAACCTGACCTCTTTCAGCTTGAAGCCATTATCCTACCATTATACTCCCGGATAACCAGTTCCCCTCCTACTTTCCTGTAAAACCCTTTTAGAGCATTGGTACACTGTAATTCGGTCTCCCTGAAGCCTTCTCTTCTCAGGGCTGAACAAGCCCAACTCTCTCAGCCTGTCTTCACAGGAGAGGTGCTCCAGCCCCCTGGTCATCTTCATGGCCCTCCTCCTGGATTGCTCTAACAGCTCTGTCTTTCATGTGCTGGGGACCCCAGAGCTGGATGCAGTACTCCAGGTGGGGTCTCACCACAGCAGAGTATGCCAATGATCAGTGGCTATAGATGTTGCAATGGTAAGAGCTGTACCTTTTTCTTGTAGAGCTTCATGAATCTCTCTTTGAGTTCCATGAAAGTCGGTTTTACACAGGTGTTGTTTGCTAAAGCCAGAAGGGAATGGGAATGGCCCACAGGAGGTACTGAACATAAACCAGTTTTCCAGCCCTCTTGATTCCAGGAGACAAAGTGCAGGGAAGGCTTCAACCTGTGATAAAAAAATCTAGTTACCTAAGGAATGTAAAGAACACAAAGCTTAAGTTCCCTTTCCTAACAAACAGTCTGAAAATGTTAACATTTAAGCTTTCAGAACTAAGCAAGCCAGTTATAACTATCATTTTGAATAAGACATTTCAGACTTCAGACTAAACCACTGTGGCTATTTTAAATTTAAATTGCAAACACCAATTTTGTTCTGCTAATTTAATGTATCAGGGTTTGAAAAGTAAAGTTACAACATCTACTTTTACAAAAGGGACTGCAAACAGTGAGATTCAGGAGAAGGGCAGATTAATACTCTGTGGGGCAATCAGTCTACCTGTAGTTTAGAAACCAGTAAAATACTATAGATTCTCAGAAATTTTCCCCATGCACCCTGTATGTGAATCTTGCCTGCCTTTCCTGTTACAGCTATGTAAATGAGTAGTGTAAAAGGTAGAAGCAGGGTACTAACAATACAGAGATGTTAAAAAAAAAAAAGTATGATTCCCTATCTACATGATAGTAATGATCAAAGAGAGGCCTTCTGTTCAGTAAAGCCAAACTTTTACTACAGAACTTCGGGGGGACCTCACTGCAGCCTTCCAGTACCTGAAGGGAGCATACAAACAGGAGGGGAATCAACTTTTTAAAAGGGCAGATAATGGCAGGACAAGGGGGAATGGTTTAAAGCTGAAGGAGGGAAGGTTTAGATTGGATATTAGGGGGAAGTTTTTTACAGAAAGAGTGGTGAGGTGCTGAAACAGGCTGCCCAGAGAGGTGGTGGATGCCCCATCCCTGGAAGTGTTCAAGGCCAGGTTGGATGGGGCCCTGGGCAACCTTGTGTAGATCCAGGCCTGAGGTTGGTGGCCCTGCCTGTGGCAGGGCGGTTGGAGCTTTATGATCCTTGGGGTCCCTTCCAACCCTTGCCATTCTATGATTCTATGATAACTTATTCCTCAACATCCTTTACTGGCAGGAGACCTCTGGAAGGTCAGGCTTTGCTTTCTTTTGCATTTTTGATAATGAGGGGACCAGCACAGGGACATATAGTCAGCTGCCTTTATTTGGAAATGTAAGAATACTGTGACTTTTTTCTAACTCATTATATAAATTAATTACACTTAATTTCAGAAGGGAAGAAAGAAATTATTTCTGAGCAAACTGATTTGGCATCGAAATTCTTCAAATGAAAATGAAGAGTGCTCTGGACAACTGAAGAGTTTCAGTAACAAAACCAACCCCTGACTACTTTGTGTGATACAGCAAACCTTTCAATATTTCTGCGGAGGTCTGAAAGCTGCACATTTCCTCGAACAAGAAGTGCACAGGCCAAGTAGAGGTTGTGCTTTGGATCTGCCTGAATTAACTGATGATCTCTACTAAAAGCATCTGAAAACATCTGGTCCAACCTAAGTGGAAAGAAAACAAGAGTTATCTACTCTTAGTAAAGCAGGTTACAGAAGTTCTTCAGAATGACCACCCTCAGAGTTTAAAAGTTCATAAAATTCTGGAGGTACATTTAACCTGGGACCATGAATGACAGGAAAAGGATTAAAACCTTTATATGTACATATACAAATACACCAGATCCATTTTCCCCCTCTGGTCTCCCTAATGTTACAAGCCACTGTTTAGTCTAAAGTCAGAAAGTCCATGCAGAGTAACAGACCTTCATTTGGCCAATTTTAGGTCAACATTTACAAAGTATTAAAAATATGTAAAAGAATTTAACTACTTGAGGTCCTGGCTGTATGACAATTTCAGTGGACACTGCTTGTGAGGGATCTAATGAGGAATACTGAGGTGCTGATGACCCTTACAGAACTGATTATCTGCTTATTACACTTCATTATTTAAAAGGATGAGTTGTAGAACTGTATTAATATTAACTCTTTAGGAAAAGACAGGCTACACATATTTGTCTACCTATTCTAATTTAATCATGCAGAAGTGCTTTAAAAGATGACACTGCAGAATATAATCTCTCTTCACGTCCTTAAGCAAATTCCACTGCATTGTGGGATATCAAAGGTGGTGCCTTGAAATTTCTATGGACCCCTAACATCTAAGATACTCTTGCCATTTGTTCTTTTCACTCTCTTCCTCTGTCATCTCTTCTTTTTTTTTTTTTAATCACCTCTACCACAATCTACTTTTTAAAAACAGCTAAAGAAAGGAGACAAAAATATTACTGTTCCCACCTCATTCTGAAAAACGACTGACTGGGCATTCCCCCACAGCCTGCTACCTTCCCTCCAGCACTGCACTGTCTCCTCAGACAATGTCACAACTCACTATTGCAGAAAAGGAGTGCTTCTGCCCTCTTCTCCACTTTGCATACTTCCATCACTTAACTTTAGTCTCCTCTATTGCTGTTTGGACCTTTTGCTGACTGTACTGAACCCAGAGAAATCTATTTTAACGGGTTATTTTTCTGCCATGTCTGTGAGATTATTTGTCCCACTAAATTAGAACAGCATCGCTTACTGTTACAATAAGCTGTTAAATAGGCTCACTGCATCTCCAGACCAAAGGTGTCACTACTTTTCAAGGAATTGCATTTAATTCCTTTTTTGTCTTCACAGTATTTTGTGAATCAACTGCAAAGAACTTGTGGTGTGGGTTCTAGGAAACATATTTTTCCAAGAGAAACATTTCCCAGCAGAGATCAATATACTTCAGGTTTACTGGCTCAACCATTACAGAGAAAAGGGACAAAGGATGTTCCTAAAATCAGCATGATGAATCTGAGAATGCAACAGACTTAAAACTTTTAGAACTTCTACCCTTAGTTTTGCTACAGAATGTTGGTTTTTTTAATGAAGAATCAGAAAATAAGCTTCAAATGGAAGGCTTCCATAGTATTTTCTTACCTTCTAGAAGGTACATTAACATCAGCCAGTGTATAAAGAGGAGTCAAGCTTGAAACCAAGTAATGAAGTCGAGGAAATGGAACCAGATTCATGCTGATTTCACTAAGATCCATGTTAAGGGAACCGTCAAACCTGGACGAGCTGAAAAATTAACAAACTGTTATAAACTGATTACTTTTATAATGTAAACATTCATTAAATCTATTTTTCAACTGTTCTGTCCATTAAAACAGTAAAACAACACAGTGTTCAAGAAACTTCATGTCTAATTACTCATCCTTCACATTTGGCAATAACTGTGCTATAGCTTATTTACTTACACTTTTCCTTACAGAACAATAAATCATCAAGAATGACACCTTGTTTACACAATGTAGCATCTTTAGCACCGTTTTTCAGTATGTGGATGCAGCTGCCAAACACAAGTTTTAATAAACAGACAGACTATAATAAAACACACACAAGCCGTTGATAATAAAAGCAGGCCAATACTCCAGAAGTGTATTTCACCAGGAGTTTCTTGCACCAATACACAGCTTAGGAGCAACAATTACCCGACAGCATTTATAAAATAATAAAACTGGCCTAGAAAGACAAACCTTCCTGGGCTTCATTAATAGAAGACAAAGTGCTTCTGCCTATAAACCTCTTCTTACTTCATTTCTAATACTACCATGGTTAAAAACCCACCACTGCAATCTGAATACTCCCAAATTACTTTAATATTTAGTAACCAATTCTTTTAAAGAGAAAATTCATATAAAATGGCAAACAATTAATGATCTTTGAGTTGATGAAGGCCTGCACATTTGCAGCACACACTGCCTCCAGCAACACTACTTTTACAGAAGAATAACCTGTTAACTTTACCTTGTCAGGTTCAGCAGCAAGTTGGCTACAATATTATTCATTGCATCAAATGGCTTCTCTTGTCCAGTTTTTGCACTGCCTGCACTTGATGTTAGCACACTGTTTTGCTTCACAGTTGACCCTAGCTTCCCAGGATTGATCATCTGATGAATTTTATTCACTATATCAAACAGAGACTTTGAGAGAGGGGAAAAAAGCAGACAGTAGGTCTCGAGCACAGAGCTTTCAAATTCCGTATGCCCATTTTTCATTTTAATTGTTCTTAAAGAAGCAGCTAAGACACGGTAACTGTCAGCTCAAAGATAATACCTTGGATACATCTAAGTCCAACCAATTGCAATTGACTGAAGTGTTTCTAAAAGCCTGTTCTCTACATGTGCCAAGCATGTACACAGCATGACTCAGAAGTCTGAATTTTATTTAACTATTCAAAATCATCATCTTCTAAAATTAAGATTTTTAAACGTTCATAATTTCAGCAAAAGCAAAAATATAATTTCTAAATACATTTAACTTCTCTTGCTTTGTCATAAGCAAACAGCAAGAGTCATCAAAGTTAGATACAAATGAGCCTAGTGGTTTGCATGGTCAGGTATGCCTATCATGCCTAGATCACTAATCAGTAAAGTCTATTGAAACTTGGAGCAGTTATGTCCCTTGCAGGACTCTGCTAACACTATGCGCAAACTGGCTGACAAAAGAATGTAAGACTCTCAGCCTCAGCAAATAGCTTTTTACTGCTTACCTTAAAATAGACATGAAAATATTAACTGTACACTACACTGAAGGTGCAGAGCAACTTTTAGTGATACCCGTATTAATTTCAAAAGCTTGCAAGTGACTTAGGAGTTCAATTATTACTTTTTAAAAAATTATGTTTTTTAAGACTTGTTACTCAAATCAATATACAGAAACTCTTCCAATGTGCACCCCAATAGCCCTAATAAAAAAAGAAATTGACAGAAATAGAATCTTACTTCATTCTCTATTGGTAGCACACAGTCTGCATGTTCATTAAGCTCCTTCATAGCCAGAACACTGTTATATGGAGAAGTAATAACATCATCTTCACGAGAGGGATAAACCGAAGTAACAAATCTATAGACTTCTGGGAATTCATCCTCAAGCAACTTCAGTACAAAAGTTCCAAGACCAGATCCTGTCCCTAATTACAAATGAAGACAGAATGAGAGAAGAGACAAGGTTCCTTATGGTATGTTAAGCCTGTTGGAAACATAGAACTTTTCGATTATATACATTAACAAATATTTTCTGAAGCTTTTGGCTGACAGTGGAGGCTACTCAGATGTAAATTAAGGCAGGAAGGTTTTTCCCAAACAGATTCTGTGATATTTACTGGACAGAATGAAGCATACAATCTCAAAAAATTCTGCAAACCAGTATGTCCTATTATATAAGCAACATTTTTCTGACCTGGTATTTGATTTCTTATTTTAAGGCCTTTAATTTGAACTTTGAAATAAAACTCTTTTTTTTTAAGACATTGAATTGCCCCAATCAATTATTTACTCTCCTTTTGGGATTTCTTGATAAAGTTGTCTCATTCTCCAGTCGAAACAGAACCACACCCCTCCCCCAGCACACACACGTTTTTTCCTCATTAGCAGTAAGCACACAGATCAAACCAGAGAGAGACAATTTCATCCATGAACAAGACAGCAATTTTCTGCAATAATGAAAACAATATCTGCAGGGTCTCAAACTAAACTAATGACCACATAAAAGGCCCTTGACAAAAATCTTGCTTCATATTTGGAGCCATTTTCTGTCTTTTTCCACATCATAACCAATATAATACCTGCTCCCCTGGCGTTTCGGGGGAGGAAGGCTTAGTAGCAATACAGTAATGACAAAATTGCCACTGCAAGGGATTCTTCTTCTGATTTATTAACAAAGTAATTAGACTGGCCTTGAGTTATGTGGAGGGAAAACAGAAACCCAATTTTTTTTTATAAAGTTAAGCAACATTAGAAGTCTCCTTCAAAGTCTTTCGGAAAAATCTCTATAGTTAAAAATAAATAGACTACACTGATGATGCCAGTGTTCTGAGGCTGCTGTCCTTTCTTCTGATCAGTAAGACCTCAGTGTTTCCTTGTGCCTGCCTTGATCCATCCACTGCCTTGTATTTAAAATTTTAGCTGTATTTTTTTGTGGGTTGCACTTACAGGAGTTCATGATTAGGAGTCCTCAGTGCTCTAACAAAACAAATAAAAGATAATTGCAGGTCTACTTAATTGGATTGTGCTAAGTTTTGTATTCTGCATTCCCAATGATGTAGATTATTACATTGATTTTTCTTTTCAAGATCCAGGTTTTTCTTTTTCATCTGTGGCTGATGCAACCATACTAACCATAAAAAAAAAATTACCTACCACCTCCCATAGAATGAATGATAAAAAAACACTGTAGACAGTCACAGTGTTCTGCGGTTTTCCTCAGCTTTTCCACGATGTTTTCACGGTACTGTGCACCATAGAGCTTATGACCTACAGCCCTTAGGATAAGAAAAAGATCCAACAATCAATCTTTCAGGTTTTTTAATTCCTATTTGACATTTTAGAATAAAATTTTAGAGTCCAGAGCTAGGTGCAGCACCTAATTTTTGACAGTTGCTAAGCTGTAGCTACATCATGTGAACACCGCACTCAGAGTGTGTTTTTAATTTTGAGGATGCAAGGATCACTCAGTTCACAATATTCTAAAAAAGGGAATAAAATCCTACATTGGGTGATGAAATTGTAATTATCAAGTGAAACTTACACACTCCTTAACAGTAAGGATATAGCCTAATCTGTGTACTGATCTTCCTTGGGAGTACTGTGCAAGTCAGTTGCTATCAGTAATTAAGCCACCATAAACAGCTCATTTTCAACACGCTTGCCTGCTGGCTTGTGATGTTACAGGATGCTTTAGTCCCTGTATTGCAGTCTCTTTCAGCACCTTTGCTGATGATCTGCTTCCCAGTCTGTAGTGTGCTGAGTATTATTAGAGGTGCATTAAGGCCTTGGTGAAAATACGGAATTCATTACCTTAATCTATCTTTTTCTGAATTTCTCTTTTTTTGGGTAATGTAGTTTATATGCACAAAGCCAGACGCTGTGGTGCTTAGAAATCCAAAGAGCATTTCTTCATGTATCTCATTTCCACACTGGCTGCATGGTCTCAAACTAGATTATGGCTTCGATTGAGCAATGGGAGCAGATGAATTTCAAAGAAACAAAAATAAAAAGCATGTTCTTTTAAAAAAGAAAATCAAAAAAGAGGAAGAGAAAATAGACAAAATGATATATCAGCGGAATTATTCTCCTGTGAAAGGCTTTTCAAAGGCCTCCTGCAGGCAACAGTGACTCCACAAAGTTTACTGGTAATAGGCTGCAGCTCCCCAGATGCAGAATGAACGAGAAAGCTACTGTTACTGTCTCCCTTTTCAAATGCCATCTAATTAGTTGCTAAGAAATTTTTTCTGAAGAGGTTCTCACCAGTTGTTTCCTGAACCAGAAACATCTGTGATAAGCTGCTTGCTATCAAACACATCCCTCAATGGTCCCTGCAGAATTTCATTTACCACACCCTCCTCCATGTCAATCAACAGTGCCTTTGAGAAGGGAAAGAATTAAAATTCAGTCAGTAAGCAAACCACCCTTTGAAATAATCACACAAAGAAATATAACATTATTTACAATATAAAAACTATGTTGGTTCCTACTGTGCTCAAGAAACTACCTTTTCTTCAGGAAGGAGACCAACTAGATACACCTTAGCTGATTTGCTAGAAGGTGTGCAACAACACAGTTTCAGATAATACAATCTTGTAAAAATTTTTTATGTTTCAAGTTTTCTTGCTTCTTAATGACCTAAGGTGTCCCAAAAAAAACCCACTCAGAAAATTCAAAGAAAACCTTGGCTGGTAATATTTGCAATAATTTTAGTAAAATTATAGTTTAAATTACTCAACAATACTCCACTGAACCATAAAATCGCTATTAGAAATTTTACTATTCAAATTCATATTTCAAAACATATGCAATTATTATAAGCACTTAATGAAAATTCCTCAGTTGGGTGCAAAATACACAATATAAAAAGAAGGATCATTACAGACAGCCTTACTCGTGCTTTTAAGGAGCAGATTCTTCCTTTGTAAATATCAGGACCATCACCACCACTTCTGGGGAAAAAAAAATCCCAGGCTCAGAATCATAATAGAAAATAAGGCAATATATATAAAACAAAAATTCCCTCCTTAATCTTTTGTGTTCAGAGGACTGTTACACTGTAAACAAACAGAAACACCATGAACATACTGCTAAGAAAGCCCTCATAATTCCCTGAAGTAGTGCAATTGCAGGGCATGATCTCTATCAGAAATATCCTAAGCAGTACTTCAGGAAGCTGAAAAGATAAGCAATGAAAGTTTACTCTCAAACACAGCCTCTGCTCTGTGGTAATTATACCTGCATTGCCAAACTTGAAAGGATTGTCTTTTATCCAGCATGTTGTATATATCAGCATCACGTAAGGGGGGACAGAGCATCAAGCAGCATGGTCAGTTTTTCAACAGGGGTAGTCTGGGTTGTGCTGCTGCTCAGGGTGTGAAAGCTGCACAGCTACAGCAACACACCATTGTGCTTGACCAACTTTGCCATTAAGATTCACCAGTTCAGGAATCATGCTGGGCCCACATAGCTTAACTTCCAATTTTTTTCCAGGATTGGTTGCTCTGAGTCAGTCCAGGGGATTATGCACTGTGTATAATCACATTTTTTCCCACAATGAATGCTGGTGCTTCTGCACTCAAAGGATGAGATAATCCTGTCTGGTCAAGCTATATTCAACACAGAATAAAAAGGCAGGGATACTGGAAGCTGGATCTAATTTCCCCCTCAATTATTTACCTAATTTATGGGCTGTTCAAGCCTAAATACAAAGTATCTCCTAGACTATTCATTCAATCACAATAATATACCAAAAACATCAGCACCAAGTGTTCTGATCATGCTCAGTCCCATTAAGAATGAGGGGAAGAGTATGAGGCTGCACTAAATTCCTCAAGGATCTTCAACCCATTCACTCAAAGAAGCTCTTCAGATGCTTCTCATTAGCTGAGCAGGTCACAGCAGCCTCCAGTACTTATTTCCCTGAAATTTCTACAGTATTCAGTGAGGTAAGTCTTTCCTCTTCACAGAGAGAAAAAAAAGATGCTTCTATTGCAGTCAACCTGTCAGTTATAAATTAGGTCATTTCATCTGGCGCATACAGAAACAGAGACACTGTTTATAACCAATTTTTCTTTTCTTTTTGTAAAAGAAGTAAGGCCCACAAAGAATGGCAGTAATAAACTTCAGTGCACTTGCATGTTCTTTCAAACAGTTTGAGATAAAACAATTAGGTTTTCAATGCCTTTTTTTTTTTTCCTAAAATTGCACGCTGTACTGCAGTCTTGCCATATGATAGAGGGAAACAGGCTGGTCAAATGCTTTTTAATGAATTAAAATGCAACAGCAATATCCAAGTAAACAACTGTTATATTTTTCCAAACTACAAGGGTTTTTGTAACTGGACATATAAGAGATGTCTGAATGCTCTTGAGGTACTGGAAAAAAAAATTATAGTCACTACTCTGTGTAACAAACTACTCAGATAAAAGAGATTTAAAAACTGGCACGACTTTTTTGACTTAGTCATATATGATTCCTCTTAGAACTCTTCAAGAAATACTGCTAAGCTGGAATTCAGAGAGCTTGCGTTCTGGCCATGATTTGCAATGGCAAAAGCTATCAGACCCCAATTGTCCATTTTTGGGACAGAAGGAAAGGAAAACAAACCTGAACACTTCCAACACCTTTATTGAAGTAAATTAGTTAAAATGGAAAGGTAGTGTTTTGAGAATAATATAACAAATCATAATTTTTTCTAGCACAAACTAAGTATGACCTGAAGCAAAGAAAATTGTAACTTCGGTTGAGATACTAGAATTGTTTATCTGCTCATGGCCTGCTTGGTAAGATGACTTACCTTGTATCTACGTTCCTAAAGAAACTGCTTAATGCTTCATCATAAATTCCTTTCTAAAAGGAAACAACACAATGTAAGATGATGTGTAACATCAGAAATTCTCAGTGTTTTTTCATAAAATAATTTGAGTTGGGAAGGAACTCTGAAGGTCACCTGTCAAACCTTCCCAATCAAAACAGCGAACATTTATGTTGAATCCAACTAGCTTAAATCAGCACTAAGAGGAACGTTTAATTGAAACATCAGCTTGATATTAAAACCTCATAGGAAGACTAGGAAATTAATTTTTCAGTACAAGATCAAACAACTACTATTCTGTCGTTTCTAAAGATGTATGATTTTACCAAAGGCCTCAATGCAATTATATAATTGAAGCGCTGTTGCTTGGCTGACTCAGTTCATTGCTGATACAAGACTTGGTTCACTATGCTCACGATACCAATGTATATGAACTTCTGTGGAAAGCACATCACACATTGATCAGGGATTCCTAAACTCTCTGCTGAGGGGTGGCATGGAAATTATTTACCCCACTGTAAAACTGGAGACATAGCAAACTTAAATACTTTAGCATTTATATTTTACAGACTGCTTATTATGATGAAGCAGAATTTGGAAATCCCTATTCCCTACAACACTAAAAGAGTGACTCTTCATACACATATGGACTTGATGCACTGTCATTTTACAGCTACTTCAACGGAAGGCATTGAGAAGGACTGCTCATCATTATCTATTAACGCCTCGTGTTTACCAGAAGATATTTATCCTTGTAATCATAGCAAGAAGAGGGTATTTTTGTTCAGAGTACTCAGCACAACCCTGTGCTGTCTTTATGCTGCTATTTCGGGCAGCACAGCTGTACAGTAGGTTACTGCACGGCCTGTGACAACGTGGAAAAGAGGTAGGCTTCAGTGGGCTGCTTTTTTGCTTCACTGCCAGTGGCGAAGAACCTGCCGTGAACAGCCTTCATGACGTCCGCCTGTACGGAGGCGTCCCGGGCTTTTCGAGGTGGAACGGCTAGAGAAAGCCGACCTGAACCACAGATGATGAGTTAAACGGCTTAAAAACCCGGGGGTACTTTTGCTCATAGCGAAGCGGCCTTCACTTCACCAAGCAAACGCAGTGCTTTCCAGTCACAGTAAGGAACACGGAACGAAGCGAAGGCCCCTGCAGCCTCCCCACGGCGAGCGCGGAAGGCGGCTCAGCTCAACCGCCGCGCCTCCCCCTCAGACCCGCGGCGGCCGGAGGCGGGGTGGGGCGGGAAACGGCGCCGTTACCTTGTTGACGGCGGCGTGCTCCCGCAGCGCCAGGTCCCAGAAGCGGCAGCCCACCTGGTTCCCGCACTGGCCCACTGCAAAGGGGAGAGACACGGGTCAGACACGGGGAGAGGGTGACGGGGAGGGTTCTGAGCGCCATGACCCCTTACCCTGCACCACCACCGACTGGGTCATAGCGGTGCGGGAGCCGGCTGTCTCGGCTTTCGAACTCGGCGCCCGGAAGCCACCTCCCTCTCAACGGCTGCGGCGGAGGGGGGGGCTGCGGCGGGCGGAGTTTTCCAATAGTGCGGCCTTCTTACCCCCTCCCTCCTCCTGCAGTGGAAAGTCCCATCCCTGGGCTTAGCTGCGGCGGTCGCCGCCTACCCGTCGCGAGTGGAATATTCCATTAGGACACGGTGTGTGTGGGGGGGGGTGTGTGTGTGTGCCTCGCGTACAGCGTGGAGGGTGTGTGGGGCTGTGTGTGTGTGTGTGTGTGTGTGTGTGTGTGGCTGTGCCTCGCGTACAGCGTGGAGGGTGTGTGGGGCTGCCCAAGGGGGAGGCAGCCCGGGAGCGGGGCCTTTGGGTGCAGATCATAATGGGCACAGCTGTTTCTGTAAGGTTCAAGGTTTGGTGTGATCGTTAGCATGCAGTGAGAGAAGCTGATGGGAGAAGTAAGGCGACTGCCGCCTTTTTTGTAGTGCTGGAGCAGCAGGCGTGGTGAGGTACTCGGGAGATCGGTGTCGCCCTGAGGGTGAACCTTTCAGGGGCTGCAGGTCCCTGCCAAACCCCAAATGTGGGAGACGTGCCAAAGACCTAAAATAAGGTCGTTCTGTGGGAGAACAGAAATATTTCCGTACAGTAGAGGCCACTGCCTTTTATGGCTAGGAATGCGTGACAAGATAGGCTTTAACTTTGCCCAAATACGTTATTGAGGGCGATGGTGTGGGATGTGCCAGGTGATACAGAAGTACACTGTGCCAGAAGCAGGAAGAAAGAATTATATTTAAAAAACGGTAATGTGGAAATACTGTGATTACGTACCCTCCCACCAGGCGTGCAAATGATGTTATTCTTTAAGCTGGATTTCATGTTTCTTGTGCAAATAACCCACAGTGCACTTTGGAGGTGCTTTTGCCTGCATGTGGAACGTAGCAACTTTGGGACTAAAAGTGAGAGACAAGAAGCGTAGAGATACTGTTGTCTCAGCGTGGTAAGACTGGTCCACATCATAGGTGTGCTGCAAAATGATGTCAAGAATGTGTGACAGGCAAAACAAGTCACTTGCAGAAAGCTCTCATGTGACACAGACGCCCTTTCTACTTCCTGTGGGAGAAGAAAAGAACTGCCATGCAACCAGTTCATTAGGTTTTATGACTAAAGCTATCCAACAAAATATGCTTTTCCAAAACACATTATTTCTAGTGCTGGTGTGCAAACAAAATTTATTAGATTGCATTCTTAATAGGAATTTGAAGTTCAGTGCATCTTAATCACAGAATCACAGAATCTTAGGGGTTGGAAGGGACCTCAAGAGATCATGGGGTCCAACCCCCCTGCCAAAGCAGGTTCCCTATCTCATATTACATAGATAGGCGTCCAGACGAGACTTGAATATCTCCAGAGAAGGAGACTCCACCACCTCCCTGGGCAGCCTAATCCTTTACTTGCTCTGGAAAAAACATGGTGCTGACTGCTGGACATGACCTAGGATGCTATAAAGATCAATTATAAGTCCCCAGGAAAATAAAGTTCTAACAAATAACTCTTTAAGAACCCCCAAAACGTTCCTGGAAAGATTAAGTATGTATTGCAGCAAATACAGTGTTGTACAATACAGTATAATAATTTATTTTATGTATAATAAATGCGCATCAAAGCTAATTTAAAAAATGTATTTGAAAAAGATGCTATCTACTGAAAAATTGTATTCTTAAGACAAAGTAATGAGTGGCCCAAGCTTACTTAGGTGTCATGCTTGAAGCTGCAAAGCACTGATGGCCTCACTGTTATGGTCAGGTGGAAAGTTTAGCGTGAATAGAGTAATACTGCCTCAGACACTTCTTTCATGAATTAATCAGCAGTATAAAACCATGTAAAGATTAATCAGGAAAGCATGCAATAATTTTTTTTCTCTCTCTGAACAGAATAGACATAACTTAGAGTTTATTTTTTATTCTCTGTTGTTACCTGAACTAGTACAAACCTGCAGGTTATGGCTTGTTGTAGCTCCTTGATATGAAGCTGTTTCTATACTTCTTGCTTACCACTATGTCCTTAAAGTCTTCCCCTCACATGTCTTTTTGGCCTCACTGAGGCTAAAAGCAGTACAACATGGCTTGTAAGGATTCTAAACCTTAATTAAAAGTCTACAGAAATCTCTTAATGTGTCAGTGTCCAACTTGTTTTCTTCTTGTGTAGGTAGCTACGCTTTCTACTTGTTCTTTCACTTAGATGTAGCTTTTGTGTCCTGTGTCCCATCAAGATTCAGCTTAATGTGTTTCGCTCCATTGAACACGAGATTACAGCAACAAACTCTGTGCTTTGGCTTCCAATATGCTGTTAAGAGGTCTGAGATGGCAAATATAAAGTGATTATTCTTGCTGTGAAACACTGTGAATCAGAGATGCAATTGAGATTCTTATTCACCTGGGAATATTTTATAGATTCCAAAGGACGTCCAGGGGCAGAAAGTGGATGCATAATAACCAGTTTGGCTTGATGCATATGCTCAGACTTTTAATGAAACAGGCAGCTCAACTGTGTGAAAGAAATAATCACACACTGACTTCCTGTTTTGTTGCGGATAAAACTGTACTTCAACTGTAATTCAGCTGCATGAATCTAGTCAGATCCCCTCAAATATTTCTTTGTGTATTGTTGTATAGTGTCATACGCTAGATAGTTTTTTTAATTCTGTGTTGAGTCTGTTTTGGCCATGACGTTGATTATGGAATGATCTCTCCCTGTTGTGATCTCAACTCCTAAGCCTCTCAATATATATTTTCTCCCCCGTCCAGCTGAAAAGGGGAGTGATAGAGTGACTTTGGTGAGTGTCTGGCCTCCAGATAGGGTCAAACCACCACGTGTATGTTAATCATTTAACCACCAGGCTTATGTCAATATGTGTCTCCGTTATTTTCTCAGTAACTTTTTGTTTGATGCTATACAGTAATAGCGTTCCACAGCTTTGGAACACAAATTGAATAATTCAATTGTAGGAATAACTTGCTGTGTTATTGGGAGGAAACGAGCTGGCACGGACCAGTGTGAATCTATGAATAACCCTTAAATCCCAACCATAACAAGAGCCAAATACATAACAAGTTAAATATATGTGCTATGCTTTCAGCATCCTTTTAATGACAGTCATTTGACTATTTAGGCCACATGCTGCTGTAGGGAGAATACACTGGGATTTGAACTAATGTTATTCCTTGATTTATATCAAGGCTTAGTTCATATAGGAAGGTTACTTAGTTTTGGTGGGTTTTTTGTTATTGCTGGGTTGTTCGGGGGGTTTTGGTGAGTTTTGGGGGTTTTTTAAGCATAGAATCATAGAATGGCAAGGGTTGGCAAGGGGCCCCAAGGATCATAAAGCTCCAACCCCCCTGCCACAGGCAGGGCCACCAACCTCAGGCCTAGATTTACACAAGGTTGCCCAGGGCCCCATCCAACCTGGCCTTGAACACTTCCAGGGATGGGGCATCCACCACCTCTCTGGGCAGCCTGTTCCAGGACCTCACCACTCTTTCCATAAAAAACTTCCCCCTAATATCCAATCTAAACCTTCCCTCTTTCAGCTTTAAACCATTCCCCCTTGTCCTGCCATTATCTGCCCTTTTAAAAAGTTGATTCCCCTCCTGTTTGTATGCTCCCTTCAGGTACTGGCAGGCTGCAATGAGGTCCCCCCGCAGCCTTCTCTTCTCCAGGCTGAACAAGCCCAGCTCCCTCAGCCTCTCCTTGTAGGGCAGGTGCTCCAGCCCGCTCATCATCCTTGTGGCCCTCCTCTGAACCCTCTCCAACAGAATGGTTGGCTTTTGGGGAGTTACGGTCAGACCTATAAACCTTCAACTTTCTTTTTCCCTTTTCAGGCTGTTGTCCATTTTCTTGATCCTTGGAGAAAAGTGAAGTTTGGTAAGTTTGGTAAGAACCTTTAACAACAGCAGATCTCTGCACACCTCCAGAAATAAGAGATAAGAGGGGGCAGAGATCCTAATTACTCTACTTTGAAGCAGTTTGGTAAGTATTTCAACTTCAAATTGGATTCTTATATAGCCACACGAATGTCAAAGTTCAGAATGTTCCATGGAATAGTAGCAGTGTAGTTGTAGCCCTGATTTAGGTAATAGTGATAACAACACTTATATTGAAGGTAGCAGGGAAAAGTTACAATCTCCCTAGGGTCTGTACTCAGTTTTTTTCTGGGCTTTCTTCAGAATTGACATAATGGTATTCATATTGAAAATGCAAGTGTATGATCTGACAATATACATCAGAACTTGGAGGTTTTACCCCACATTCTTTGTAGATGAAGGCTTTTGTACTTTGGAGCTATAATTTTTAAGATACAGAAGACAAATTGAATTCTGGGAAGATTTCTGTTTAGGCAGTTGCCTTCTCTTAAACACCTGAAGCTTTGAAATGAATATGGAGGTGTGTGTAATATAATACATCACATACAGACCGTCTTTAGTTCATATGGAATGGTAGTTTCAAGGTCTGTGTGGATGTTTGGGGCAGGGAAATTTGCATTCTCTGTTCTCTTCTGAGTCTGCAAGTATTGTCTGGTTTGTAGTACTTTTCTTTGGAAACCCTGTTCTGCAGAGGGAAAATCTGCTTTTGGAGGCCTAGAAAGGAAAATTGAGGAAGGTCTCCTCTACAAATATGCTGTGTTTGATTAGGTGGTGATTTAGTAAAGAGAAGTAAATTGAATGGTAACGGTTTATTAATTTTAATCTGTTTTTATTCACATATTATTTTGCTGTATTTTCAGTTTTCCATATATAAAGTATGCAAAGGACTGATTAATTAGAAAAGTAATTCTTGAATGTAAATCTGTTGAACAAAACCAGATCTCACTGCAGCAAATATGGCTAAAAGAAATACTGTTTATTCACAGTGCTTGGATGTGGGGATGAGAAAATGCGCTTTACTTTGAAGAAGGTGTAAGATGGAAAAACATTCTCCGTGTGTGTGTACCAGTTAGCATACTGGGCTCCGCTTCATACCAGCATTCACTAAACTATGATGCTCTTGGGGGCACGAGCATACGCTATTTCTGGCCATCTCTGCAGCTGCTGAGCAGAAAACCTTGAATGGAATTTCAGTAATCCTTGTAACAAACCTATCTAAGTGGGGAATCTGCTGTTCTTTTCTCTCTAGCAATAGGGTCCTGGAGGCCAGAGCCTGAGGAAGTTCAGCTCAGGTTCTGGTGTCATGGGATTCATTGACACAGTCTAACAACTTGCTGCCACTGGAAGGAGAGAGACTTCCTTTTTTACCCCTCTCCTAGCTGCACAGCTCAGACCCCTGTGCATGGCCTCTGGTACTCACTGTAGAGGCAAGTGGAGAGGCAGCGACAGAGTCCCAGCTGCTGGGGGGTTCCTGTGCCAGTCTGTTCAGAGCTTGCATCTCTTTGTCCAGACAGAGTAAGACAAGACCACTTCAATCTGTGAAAACCCTTTTCCTACTGAGGGAGTAGTAGGGAAGCTACTGGTTAGTGCTTACATGTGTCTTACTGTGATGTTTCCTCCAGCTGTCTGTAGATTCAAGATCTTTGGATTCCCATTGTCACTTGTGTGTTTTCCAGATGAGTTCCTATTAACTTTTAGTCTGTAGGGTGTTGTCCTTTATTTTCACATTTCATACTTCGCTGCTTTGCAGTTGGCCATGTTTTGAGTTGCTTCCAACAATAATTTGCCCAGCAGTCGTTAAACTTTCTGTCAATGGTAGTTTAAGGAAGAAAAACCCTAAATGGCTTTGATGCCTTGTAGCTTATCCTTGAAGAGACTAAGTTTTGCAAGTGACTTCTGTCTGATGTTCAAGTCTATTGTGAGCTAAAGCCTAGCATTAACTTCCATGTACCTTCTATGGTTTTAACACAGCTCACACTTGCAACCCTTTGCCTTCTGTTTCCATCTTCCAAGTTCACCTCCAGTTCTTCTGCAGCAGCTTATCCTCCTAGTTCACATTCCACAGGAATGTGTTCCTAGTTTGAGGTTTACTGCTGTTAACTGAAGTCCTGCAGCAGTCTCACAAGGAAGTGATGATTTTATGTCACAATGGATTTGTCTGAAACTGTGACTATGATTTTGCTTTATATGTCTTGTGTTTACTTGTGATATATTAGTGCAAATGAGATTGTGGATTTAGTGCTGTGTTTCTATGCAAGTGCATTTTAAAATTTAGAGAAAAAAAAATGAAATTTTGAATTCTGTCTCTCCTCTCCCTTCCTATGTAAGGCAAGTATTGCTTTAAAATGAAATTGTTGTGGTAAATGATCAGTTATAAAAAGTGTCTGTATGAAAAGATATACATCCCATCTTCATGTTGTGCTAGAACATATCAGTGGAATCTAGAAGTGGAATAAAAATTTTAGTTTTTCATTGTTTGTAAACTTACATATTTGGTGTGCTTTCTGCCCCCCATTTTAATTGAGGAATATATAAATGAGTTGAATGGAAAATAAAATAAAAACATAATCCTTGAACACAGTTATTTGCAATGTAAGTCTACTATCTAGCTTTATTCTTTAATGTGCATTATCAGATCCTTTCCTGCAAAACAAAGAGTGACTTAAGGTATGGAATGAAATAGTGTAGAGGATCTATCTTGAAAGTAACATATTTAATATATCTTTCATTTCTTTATATAATCCCACAGTTTCTTGTAATGGAGTGGCCACACATACGCTATAAGAAATGGCAAAGCTCACTCTTGTGGTATAGTAAGAGAAGTGCAGAAGCAACAGCCCTTTATTCTTTAGTGACTTTTGTTTGCACATAGACATTGGAAGCGACCCTTGAACATACAGCTTTCTGTAGACGGATCCTTGATGTTTTCATTCTTCTGCTCTTACTGAACGTGTTTCCTTTTGTTCTGTTTTTCTTTCTGTGGTTTATGGGATTGATGCAGTGCACTATCAGGCTGCTGGACAGGTATTGATGCTTACGGCACCGCTAACCAAAGCTGCTTTACTGAAACTCACTGGTTTTTCATCAATCATGAAGTTCCGAATGCAGCCAATGAAAGAGTTACGTGTAGTCAGGCTGGATGTCAGCAGAGACTCTGGAAGAAGCAAATTTATTAAAAAAAAAGTTAGAGCTCACGATGACCCACGTAATGAGTTTGGTGGCAGACTCTTTTCAATTTACTACTAACTGCAGCTGTCTGACTGTTCTGTGGGTCTGTTAAAATGTCCATACCACACTGCCAGCTTCCTAGAGGTCATCAGAGAAAGCATAGGGAGTTATCTACATTTATGTGCCTAGTCAATAGAGGCCCAATCTTGCATTTTTTGACAATTGCATTTTCTTTTAAGTACTGAGTAGATGAATCCCAGGGTACATGCTTATAATTTCTTTTAATGTTACAAATATTGTCTTCTGTGTCTGATTCGTTAGTTTGCATTTAGTGTGCTATATTTACATGGTACTAGGTAGTATTGTATCTTGTTTGATGATGTGAAGTTTTGTAAGGGTTTTTTTTTGTGCTAGAGTGATAACAGCATTATAGAGGCAATATATGACATTGGTTTAGTATTCTATCATTAATGTAGAAGTAGAAGGCTCCGTTATGAAGCAGAACAGCATTTGCAATTACCACTTTATATTACCTCTCTGGGAAGAGTTCTGTCCTAATAAAATTCCAGTTTGGATTTAAAGAATGAACAAGCATCTGCACATAGATTTTATTATTCCCTTTAGGCTCATTTTTCCTCCTGGTAGTGTGGGATGGATGAGAACATCACGCACTCAAGCCACTAATCCAAGATAGCAATATAATAAATTTTGTAGTTAGAGCCATTCATGATTGACATGCAAGGCACAGAGAAATAATGCTGCATGTTTTCAATGAGAAATGTACAGGACATGACTTAAAAATTGAGTCACGTAGTGTTGATTACAGTTTGTATATGAACCCCAACAGAGTAGCTCTGTCTGTTGTATAAGGGAAGTAAATGTAGTAATCTTGGCCCACGCTACACAGATGGTCTGTGAGTCACAAATTCACATTTGCAGACATCTGTGAAATAGAAACCACTACTCAGAAAAAGAATTTTTATGTTTCCTCTTGTGTTCAGATGCCATTGCTTGAAGAAGAATAAGGAAGCCTATCAGCAACAAAACCTTAACACTCCAGATAGTGACAGTGGGTTTCCAATCACATAAATAAATAAATCCTTTCTTAAAAAACAGTAGGCCTATCCTGGAAAGTAAAATGTAAAGAAATCCAATTTTTTTTCTACCTGACTTGTCTGACTGCTTGTCTGACTTCTCTGCTGAGTCTCCACCTGACCCTCCAGCAACTGTGAATGTTTTAATTTCAGTGAAGCAGCACTTTTTTTGTTTTCCATTGAGAACTTGAGGCTGAAGACTTCTCATCAGCTCTTGAGTCTTTGAATTTTACCAAGCTGTTCACATGAGATAGCTTTTATTCTTTTTTGAAATGAAAACCAAGTTGTCTATGTTTTCTCTTGAAACAGCATTAAAATTTGAGAGCAAGGTACCACAAAGCTGCCTTACCTGGCACGCCTCCAATAAATACGGGCTCCCTGTGGTCAGTTGCCTTTGGATTTAGTGGCCCTACTACATGGTTGACTTCAGAGTCTACATCCAGTTGCACAACGTTAGCATCTCTGATAACTGAAAGGAGAAGGAACATGGATCAAGAAGACTAAGTAGAATGTGAGTTTTCTATGACAGACAAAGGAGTTAATCTGTTTGATCTGTGTAGTTTGATTTAATGTTTGCTACATTGGATGTAAGCCACCAGTGACAGTATGTGGGCAGATTCTGGCATAGAGCAGGGCCAAGGGAAGATGCAGTGTGGGTGTAAGGGTGCTTTGATTGCTGGTCACAAGGTATGAGCTCACAATGGTGTGTGCTTTAGAAAAACTGTTTGCCAACTTTTTCCCCAGAGAGGGTGTACTAGAATGCGTTCAGGTTTCCTCTTTGCTTGTGTGTCTGGGTTTCCTTCAGAAGGAAGGAAAGGGGAAAGGGTGCACATAGCATTCTGCTGGATGTGACACTGGGAGACTTCCCAACTCAACATCTTGGCAGGAAGGTAAGGAAATTCAAAGTACCTGAGGTTTAGAAGTACTTTTTGACTTTCAAACCTAGGAAAGAAGGACAGCTGTCTGGCACAGAGGCAGCATCCTGACTGTAGATTTCTCAGTGTGAGGCAGGGACTGCCCAGATCTGTTATTTGACCTTTAAGAACAGTATATACATTCTTCTAACTTACTTAATGTCTTATTGGGAGAAGAATATTTGTCTGGTATATGACACCTTTAATTGGGAGAATAATAATATTGTCTGGTATATGGCTTAGGAAGGATTTCCAGCATTTCAGCTAGGCTGTCCTGTGTTCCTTGAATATGGAGCTTCCATCTTTGCTTGTTCTTCATAGGAATTTGTGCTTGTCCTTCTAGGAAACTCTACAGTTCATTTATCATGTGCCTGAGGGACAAATACAACTGTGTCTTTCACACAAACCTGTGTCTTGACAGGTGAAAAGGAAGAACTCAAAGTATGACTCCATCCTCAGTGCACTAGCCCATGGAGATGGATATCTGGTGAGGGAGAACTGGGTTCTGTCACCTTACATGTGGGTCAACCATGTTTTACTGACCTGCAATTCGGTGCCACCTGCCATCGCAGAGACTCTGTTTCAGTGTCACTGAAGTTGAAAAGTCCCTGATTCCATTATTCAGTTTCACAGTAACCTGGGGAAAAATAATGTCACCACTATAAATCCCATCCTGTTTTCTTTTTTTATTATTGTTAAATGCCACACAAAAGATATTTAGTATGTAAGTGAAAGAAAAAAACACAATTTCATTAAATTCTTTAAAATGAAGCACCTTTCGAATTCACAAATGTAGGGCAGTGGGGTTTTAATTTTTTTTTTCCTTTTAGATTCAATAGTTCTGCAACATTCCTGATTCGAATTCAAGGAAGAGTTAAAAAAAAAGTAAGAGCTAATTTCACTCAAATTTTCTAGTACTGCTACTCTATAATTTCCTGTGTGGTAAATTAGTGTTTAGAGGCATCAGATGATGTTTTGGCATCTTGCTAGCCACTTAATAAGGAAAACAGTCATGAGAAACCCAAGTATAAACAGACAAGATGTTAGAAAGAAATACATAGGGAACTTAAAAATTACTTAAGCTACTTGTTCAAGCTTACCAGCAAATCTCTGGCACATCTAGAATGTGAACCTAATTCTGAATTTTCCACCTCAGCTTTAATTATGTGGATTAGTATCTTTCTGTGTGGAAATAGTGCAGCAGTAGCAGAGCAGTGTTACATCCCAACTGTGGGGCACTATATTCCAAGTGGTGATTGCTAGACAGCCCCAATCAGTGAGTCTAGCCACTCAGGCTTTTCAAATGTGTAAGCTGGTCCTGATAATACTGGCACCTTTGTTGACTGAAAATGTTGCAAGGAAATGACTTCAGTTTAGTTTTAGAGGATCTCTGTTTCAACATAGTTGTAACTAAGAAATTTCTAAACTGTTTTCCTACAAAAGTACCAGCAAACAAAAATTAAATGACCCTCATTTTTTTCCCACCATAGGACACTTCTAAGATTTGTCTGGACTATCTTGTCTACACGGTGCTTTTATATAGACATAGCTTTTGCCATGCAAACCTTCCGTCAGATCTTGACACGAGGAGTACTTGTCTGGAGCAGTTGTGTATAGATGCAACCTTTAAATGTGGCATGATACACAGCAGTGAAATGTGCTTTAAGAAGTTCTTTGCTGATGTGCTATACTGCTGGGAGAATGGGCTTTATCTTATCTGATCAGCTTTCTGAAGTCAAGTGACTAACTGAAGCACCAGTTCTCTATAGCCAATATAGAAAAAAAGATTCTCTGAATGACAGCTCATTTAGTCACCTGTATTAGACACTTGCTTTGGGATAGGATGAATCACCATGTTAAACTGTCCACTCACTCACTACTGTAGTTTCTTGCTCTTGTAAGAGAGGTGACAGCATGTTTCCTCAGGTGTTGTGTTTCTAACCAAGGTAAAGCCAGACTCGCTTAAATACTCTTCCACTTTGGTTGACAGTTAGATACCGGGTAGTACATTGCAGTGGTTAACCAGTATCCACACTGGTCAGTTTCTTGACTATGCCCTGAGTTACTTTTTTGCAAAAAGGAAAAAAAAAAAAAATTACCCTGCTCTAAACCTTTTCTTGTTTTGTCCACTTTGACTGCAACTTACTACTTTATGTGTGCAATGCATAACATTTTAGCATGCAGATTTTAGCAGTGAACATAATAAAAATTATCAACAGAAACAACTGACCAGTAAGTTAATTTCAAACCTCTCTCTTTCAATTGGCAGCCTTACAAAAATCCAGAGGCTCTAGAAATCAGATCAACAGACATTCAGAACTATGAATGTTAAAGGAAGAAGAATATGAGTGTGACAGACTTCTCTTTTACCAAAGGAGAGATAAGAATTCATCAACAGTTACCTTACTTGGAACTGTTACACATTTTAAATGTGAATGAAAGAGGAACACCAAAGAGTGCTCTTGCTTCCTTTCAACTGCTCATTAAGTATTTATAGTTGGTATCAGAAAAGTGATCTGATTTTGTCTTATGTGGGGTTTTTTTTGTATTTTGAAATAAATATCTGGGTTGCTTAATGTAATATTTAGGAGAGAAATAAGAATCAATTAATGGGAAATTTGTAAGACAAAAGCTGCATACAGCAGCACCCAGGTAGACAGGAGAGGCAGTCAAAGCATTGGAGGAAATGTAACGTTCATTATACCTGTCCATTTCTCATGTGCATATTCAAGTACTCCCCATTCACGCTGTGACCATGCAGTAGAATTCCTGAGCTGCTTCGGGGACGTATTTCAAAAACAACTTCAAATTTCAGGCCTAAACTGAAGGATTCATCTGTGAGGTAAAAAGAGTAACATTCTTGTTGCACTGAGTGATAAAATCGGACATTTATTCAAAGACAAAATAGAAATTCAATGCTCAGGGTGAAACTTACTTGTTCTCTCTTTAAAACTATTGAACCATGTGCCACTACACATACTTGAAGAGAGAGCATGGTGTGCTGTCAATGACCCATTTCAACTTTTGTTTCGTTTTGTTTGCTTGCAACAGTAAAAAAGATTTATTTTTCTCAACATTTAACAATCTATTTTGTTTAAATTTCTTAGCAATGAAATGGACAGCAGAAAGTAAATTCTTTGTATTTTTTGGCAGTTTCTTGCTGTGCCATTTGCTAGACACTCAGCATTTTTACAGTGAGTAGGAGTTCACTTGAGCTTTGATGATTCAGTAGAAGAAACTCCCTTTTTCAATATGGTGGCAGGCCAGGGAGCAAATTAGAAACACCGCTTAATTCTTCTTGGTGTTGCCAGTGAACAGGGTTGTGCAGTTTCCTGTTCAGATCAGAGTCTATGTGACCAAAAAAACCTCACAAAACATTTCCTGGAACACAGCAGGTGTAAATGACAGACAAGATGTGTTCTGTAATGCTGCTTATTATCAAGACATGCAGAAAGTCTTTTGTTAGGATTTTTGAATTCCATGTTGGTTTATGAATTAATAAACTAAGGGATAACTACTTGCTGTTGTACTTTGTCTTAGCCACATTGACTTCTGTATGTCTATGATAATTTCTAACATAAGCCATTCCATTGTGAAATTATTCTTTTTAATATTTACATAAAGATGTATTTATGTGTCAGCTTCTTTCATTGTGACATTGTTATGTGTCAACATCAGCTGCTTGCCACAATAAGGATCCATCTAAGAATCCTTACAGCTCACAGCCTTGGGAATTAACACACCCTTTAGTGAAATACGCCATTCTGAAGCACAGTGAATACCGCAGCATTACCACTGGATACATTTATTTAGTCGTGTATTACCAAGGATGACATATCCTCCTTCTGATGAAAAGTATGTTCCTGCTTCTGATGGGCCTTCAAAGCAAGGTGTCACACTAAATGTCTGTGAAGCTGAAGTTATCGATCTTCCATTGAGCTGTAAATTGCTGAGACAACCACTAAAACTGTAGACAGAGTTAATCTGAGGGGGAGAAAAAAACCGGCTGATTAGTAGGTAAACTGAAGGAGATGAACTCTTCTGACTTTATTTGTACTTGTTTATGAACTGTAAGGCTGTGATTGTCTGGTGCATCAGTTTTGAATAAAAACAGTTTCCAGAGAAGAGAAGCAGGACAGATGCTTTTCGTGGCCTCTCATGTCTCCTCTGTGACTTCAAGGTAACTCCAGCTTGTGTTGTTTCTCAAACAATCTTTACTGAACCATGAGAAACAAAGCACAACTAGAGCAAGACAGCATTATACATACCTCATACCCTCAAGGCAAGACAGGGGTTATCTTTTACTGAGTAGGACATCTATCTTGCTTGGCACATAACACTAAAAATTACCTTGAGGGAGACTTGGTTATGTTCATTTTTGCTTTGACTCTCCTTTCCATATATTTCATTACCATGATGTAGAGCAGAATCCTGACTTCTAGGTATTGTCTTTAAACAGAGATACTAAGACAACACTAGTCTCTCTGAAATGCATCTGTATCTCAGACCTTAGGGTGAAACGGACCTCAGCTAACTTTACCTGTCTTAACTAAGCTTGGATGTCACTAGAGTTTCTCTGTTTCTCAGGCACTAGTGGCTTTCCAGTTGCTGATGCAAATCCTAATGGAAATCTAGCTCTGGCCAGCCCAGACCTGCAGGAGCTTTGCTATCCACTTGAGAAGAGCTGTGTACTCATCAGCATGCTGAAGAGTCAGACCATAATATGCTCTTGCCATAGCTCATCCCTGCAGTCAGCTTTTGTGTTAGCTCTATCTAGAGGTGTGGGGTGATGTCATGGGTGTCTGCTTTACCTGGATATTTTTTACAGCTTTTCCAGGAGCTACACCCCCAATATAGAGCGGTTCCATGACTTGCCAGGTATGAGCATCACCGCTGAAAGGTTCTTCAAGTACTCGGAGACCATCAATTATCAAGCGACCAATATTTTTGCCCCTAATGAATATCACCTAGCAAGGGAGGAAAAAAAAATTGATGGTTAATTTCATTTGTGGAGGGAACACTCCTGTGCAATGGAAGAAGCTAAGAAGTTTGAGAAGAAAAGCTTGTGAGTGATACTCTAGAAGCCTGTTCTATTAAATGCCAATATTCTTTGCTGGACAGCCTTATCTTTTCACATTCATGTAAACGCTAGATAGTAAAACTACTGTCTTCCTTACATTTTGGTGTACAAGGCAGTGGCAATCGAGGTGTCTCAGGGTCTACTGAGATCTGCCCATCTTGTATTCATATACATGAGTCACTGCTACAGGGCTATCACTGTTAGCATTCTCATGGTCTTTGCCAGTTTTATGGTCTGGATTCATCCATCCTGCTTTAAATACTTAAGAGCCCAAGTTAGGAGTTTAGTAATTTAGTTACTTCCTCTGTAGTCAGTGAGGAGAGAGGTACCTACAGAGAGAAATTCACCTTGACCCTTAAAATTGTCTTGTTTTTGTAGTCTACAGAAGGAGTCTAAGACAGCTGTTCTTGCTTAGGCATTTCAGAGATCTGCTGTACAAAATCATCATAGTGCTTCCTTTCCTAGCTAACTTAACTCTAAATTGGCCCACTGTTCTGCTTCTTTTGGTCACTTTTGTTCAGCTGTTAGTGCTGGGAATTGCTGGATTTCTGTAACTGACTCACTTCCCTGTCCCAAGTTATGACTTGATAAAATGCCACATGGAAGATTTAAAAATACTGGCAGAAGTTTCTCAACATACAGGTATGGTTATGAACACATGAATGAAAACACCCTGAGCTGTCACATCAGCAACATCTTTACTGCAGCCTTGATAGCATATCAAAACAGTTGCTTTCTTTTACTTACGTTGTGCCAAATGCCATCATTGTATTTCTCTTGGCTCTTAATCCTTATCTTCTGGTGACCAGCATTAAACATAAAAACGAGTCGGCCATGAGCAACAAAAAGGGCCATGAAGTTGGTCTCTTTTTTATCCGAGATGTAGAAAATCATTCCATGAGATGAGTGAGTTTTCAGACTGATAGAGAACTGAGTGCTGGCACATGAAAACACAATATTAAAATTAGAACAGATATAACTGATTTAAATCAAACTGTGGGAAGAAGATGACTGAGATTTTCCTTTCATCCAGAGGAATGTACATCTCCTTTATGGAAGTGGTGGTTCTGAAAAACATTCCATACTATTTTTTGGAGTAGAAGTCAATGTTACAGAAGCAGCTGCCTTCTAAAGAACTTGTTTTCCAAGAATTAAAATCTCTGGAGTGAATGAAATCAATACAGACCACTGATAACTGACACTATATGCACTACATCTCCAGTCCTGCTGAACAGCAACTTTAGGGGACTTTTTAACTGTGATGACACTGAGGCCTGACAGTTCACAAATCTTTAATTTTATTCCAAACTCACTGCTGAACTGCTTGTTCCTTGTAGTTCCTTCCAAAGTCCAAGATAAATGGCAAGTTATATCAACCTGGTTTGACACTGCCAATGGTGAAGATTTCTTGAGTGATTGATCTTATTACTTTAGGTCTAAAAATGGCAAAGCTGTACTGGTGTAAGTCAGTGACAAACTGATTACTCCTGCTTCTTATGCCAGGTCTCTAGCCTAGCTTCCATGCTTCGTATTGCCAGAAGGATCTATGCATTCCCCATTTAGTGTGTGTGTACATTCCGCATACACTTAGGCCCTTGCCAATATCGGCTGTTATGAAACATCACAAGTCATTGTTTTTTTAAGATGCACATTACAATGATGAAGCTGTAATAACAGTTGTAAAACAAGTATGTCTTGTAAGGATGAAGAGACATATTAAAAGTTTGGGTTTTCCTTCTTCATATGGGCACCATCAGTACTTTCCTAAGTAAAACACTATTGAATTAAAACAAACCTAATGCTTTTTCTATTTAAGTCAGGAAATAGCACTCTTCTGAGTTAGTGGTCTGGTATGCTTCCAGGAAGTGCTGTGTTGTTGAATTTATAGTCTTTCATGGAAAATATTAAACCAAAATCCTTTGATGGTCATTACATACCATATGGCATATTCTATTGCAGCCTGAGAATTAAATGCCCACAATTACTTCAATTTCCATTATGGCTTGAATTGGACATGGTTTTCATAACTTTATGTCCTACTGCACTGTGTAGACTCCTAACCATTAAACAGCTGGTAATGTCTACTCAGCACATAACTGCTCCATTTCTTGGTGAACTGTCATGTTCTTTTCCAGCTCGGCTCTTATGCCATTGCCTTTTACATAAAGAGACCAAAGGAGCACAGAACTAACATCCTCCAAGTCTCCATACAAATAGCCAGGGAGTCACATTTTGTTAGTATACAGTGCAGATGAAGACTTCACAAGAGGGATGTAACTGGAAACACATTCTATTTATTGCTCTTACTTAACTGAAACACTTTTTAATATATCCTAACAACATGCTGTATAGAAAAAATGGCCTAAGATATAAAGAAAAAAGTCAGGGTAGCAGCAGAACTTATCCTTTTTCTTATTTGAAATGCATCCTTAACCTCCTCAATATATTTAATTTTAAGTTCTATGGCTCCTTTACCTTTCACTGAAATCCTTTGGTATGTGATCAAATTCTTGTCGGCTGTTTGCTGTTCCTCCAAACTGATACGCATGTTCAGTTGCTTTGGGATTCATGGGCAAGTGGCATTGAGGGTCTCTTTGAATACTGGCTTCTTGATGCAGTTTTTTGAGGCCAGTTGAAGGCTGTGAAATCTTGTCTTTGTATCTTCCAACCTTCATAGAAAAATAACCATTAACCAAAAACTTTAACTGAGATTGGACATAGTAAAATAATAGTATCATTGTATCTAAGCTATTTTTTCCTTACAGAAATACCAGGAATGTCTCCAAGTCAGATTTTTCTTGAACAGATCTACTATAGATGCTGAAGGGGGGAAGAGGGGATAAACAGAACACTTACATAGCTAACATCATTACAAATCTATTCTTTTGCAGTTTTCCTAATTGAATCTATTTCTCTCTGCTTTTGATTATATCAGTTACACTATAGGCATAAGAGGGCATGCTTGGACCCAAAGTTCTGTTTGCTGGAAGTAGTTTTTTCTCATTTATATTAATGTGTGCTAATTTTATGCAGCAGAGAGAGACACACAGAAACGGCTGAGAACAGAGGGAAGCTTGTTGCCTTTATGATATAGAAGAAATCAGTAAGGCTCGTTTCTGCGGTACTTTTTAAAAGATGTCATAAATTTTGTTTGTACAGTTCTAGCAAGGGAGAACGATTCAAGTGTAGGTCAGATAGATCAGATCAGTGCAGTCATTTGCAGTGATACAATATGCAAGGAACAGGATCCTTTCCTTCATATATCTGAAATAGCCTTCATGTGGTACAGTTTGGATCCATGATTTGGAGAATTCCCAATCATGGCACAGTATGTATCAACTTTTGGAACATTCTGGGGTGATATTGGGGCAATTTGTGGCAAACCTTTTTATTACGGTTTCCTTTGGCTTTTGATGAGTTTTTTCCTTTCTTATGGAGAAGAGCAACTGGAGGAGATTCAACAGGGCATCCATACAAAGACGTCTGAACTTTCTCAGAGTACTGCTGGAAATCTTCCACTTCAACCTCTCGATCCAACCTGTGTTTCAAAGAGGGGAGGACAGGAACATCTTTTTTCCAAGTCTTGGAATTGTCTTCATAAAAGTCACAGAATTTTACATTTATAATTAACAATGATGTTTGGCTTGGCTTTTTTTTTTTTCATTCTTGGATCATGCATAGAAATACAGATTTATCAGTTAATGTTTGGTAATGTGGGCAGCTTATCCTACTTCTGTCTGTTGTATTCATGCTTGCATACACAGAGAGTATCAATCTTCAGTAGAAAATTAACTTTAAAATCTTATACATAAGAACATTTCATAAAGCAATTAAGATCAACAAACTGACTTTTTTTCGTATGACCAACCCCCTAAATTCCTCAGCTTCTGTGAGATGCCTTAATATAATTTTGTTTCAAAGGCAGAGCTGAAAGCTACATAGTATAAATGTAGATTTCAGCTATGCAAATTATACTTTGCACCAGCAGCATTAGCAGCTGTGGTACTGAAAGCTGATTTACATCAAGTTATTCCCCTTTTAACAGTATCTTAACCTAGCAGGTCTGTGCCAACAGATTCCCTAACAAATAAGGCAAGAAACTTGCTCACACATACTGTCTAGCCTCACAAGATGAGTTTGGGATTTTTATTGTGACAATAAATCAGTCACTATTCAAGTTATCAGGCAGCAACTGCCAGGTAATGTGCTTGGGAGGATGCTACACACCTGGTGAAGTAAGCGTTACTTATGCAGCCAGTGAAGTTGGCTTGCTGTGTTCTGAAGGGAGAGCCACCAAAGTAAAACTTCTTGATGCTGTCTGGGCTTTTCCCCGCCCTGTCCTTTGCTGGGTTCTTCTTACTTTGTTTCTTGTCATCAACAGTCAGCTCGTATCTAGAAAGGCAAAACATCTGTTTTGTAGTCTGGTTTCACAAACATCAATGCCAGTGATTAGTGAGCACTCAGCTCAATGTATGTACATCACTGACCGGTAGCGCTCAAAGTCATAAGACCTTCTTGCTTCCAACTGTGAAACAAGCAGCAGTGAAATTAACCCACTGGTAAAGGTGAGTCCAGAGGCCCATGGATTTCATAATATCCTGGGGTTATTATGAAAGTCCGAAAACATGCAGTCCATTCAGTGAAGAATAGAGAAACCAAGGGATTGCTAATAAATGTATGGAGCCACCATGTTGGTAGAACAAAAGCTAAGTGCATGCCAATGCTTCTTCTTCCTGCTCCTATCCCTATTTCCTTCTCTTTCACAGAATCACAGAATTGTAGGGGTTGGAAGGGACCTCGAGAGATCATCCGCTCCAACCCCCCTGCCAAAGCAGGCTCCCTAGCTCATACTGCACAGATAGGCGTCCAGACGAGTCTTGAATATCTCCAGGGAAGGAGACTCCACCACCACCCTGGGCAGCCTGTCCCAGTGCTCTGTCACCCTCACTGTGAAAAAGTTCCTCTACATGTTGGTGCGGAACTTCCTGTGCTCCAGTTTGCAGCCATTGCCCCTTGTCCTGTCTCCACAGACCACTGAAAAGGTGCAGGCCAATTCCCCCTGCACCCCATACTTAAGATATTTATAAACATTGATTAGGTCCCCCCTCAGTTTTCTATTCTTCAGGCTGAACAGCCCCAGCTCTCTCAGCCTTTCCTTATAGGATAGATGTTCCAGGCCCTTAATCATCTTCATAGCCCTTTCATCACAGTACATTGAAGTTTGAGCTTATACAGTCTCATTTTGCAACACAATCAGTGGTGCAGAAATCAAGAAGGATTATATTGCTTTAATAAGAAATTGAGCATAACTAAAGCATCAGGCATTGATTTTGTTTGGAAAGTTCAGAACTGAAAACACTTAGGGAAACACAACAGTCCCCAACACTATTCCAAGGCACCTTTTCGCACCTTCAGCTTTTCAAATTGTCTCTCAGATGTCCGAAGTCACAGGTACAAACCTCCATTTCCATTAGAAAGCTGAGAATGACCTGGTTGTATCTGCATGAGCAAGATTCTTGAAGAAAGATGCTTTGATTATTTAACCTTCTAAGAAATTTTTAAACATAGAAAGCAACAGTTTTCTGTTGTTCTGAAAGCATACCAATAAAACATTGCTTTCAAGGGTTTTTTAAGAGGCACATAGACAGACTTATTCCTTACTGCTGTATTTAGTCTTACATTTGTGTCTGTCACTGCTAAAAATATTTTGAACATGCTCCACTGCATATATCCTACATGTTTGGTTTTTTTTTTTTTGGTGAAGATGATTCAATTACTTCAGGGTCAATTTTGGATTGCTCTAACAAATGAGAACAATCAATCCTGCTGAAAAATTAATCTCATGCTAGTCTTAAATTATATTAAAATGATTTCATACCTGAGGACAAAGAAGGACTAAACTTTTAGAAGAAATATTATTTTAGCTTTATTAGAAATTCCCAGCATCTTGTGCTCAGGCCAAGCTGGCCAGTTTTCAGTCACATAGATCTCCAGCTTTGTACTTTTTAACTGAATTAATGAGTAAAAAATATCACTTAAACCCCCCCACTTAAACATCACTTTGACAGTGAATATGAAATGATAATGTGCTTTACAAGAAATATTTCTATTGTAAAGGTAGGGAATAAAAGATGCTGGACTGCTTTACCTTTCTGGGGTGACAGAAGTAATGATGAAGTGGGTTTTTCCATCATTGTAATTTCGGTCTGGTGATTGAATTTTGGTTCCACTTGCATTTAAAACGACAGCACCTCTGTCCATGGAGATGGATAATACATCTGACTGAAATACAGACAAAACCATCTTCATAAACAAGTGTAGCACAGAAAATTTAATGGGTCCATGCATTTTCCTGTTGTATTTATTTTTCTTCCTGCTCTCTGCCCCATTTGCACTTCAATTGCAGAAAGGTACACTGAGAAGCAAAACAGGAGATGATCTCAATAGAATTGATATTTTTGCTGTTTTTTAAGCCTGAGTTCTGGGAATTCTGCTGCTGATTGTGTGTCATGTGTCTGTCACAATTTCCTTCCACCTAGCATGGATATATGATGTTTATATTTCCTCTGTGTTTCTGGTATCCCTCATACTGTATAGAGTAGCTCTTACTGCAAGATTCCTGCTGTCGTAATACCAACAGTTTTTTTCCTTTTCCTAATTCCCTCTGATTAGATCCATTCAATCCTGCAAAATTCTTCCAGAGATATGGTCTGTTGTGTCAGGCAGATGGTAGCACTGCGACACATAGCAGGAATACTGTCTGTTACATTAGAGCAAGCAGTGCCACTGTGTAGGAATCATCCTGTCTTATTCTGTGAAGTGCTAAATAGTTGAACCTCCATTTCTTAAGTAGGGCACTTGGCACCCTCATAGGATTAGAGCATTTGAGTTAAAACCACAAGTGGGATGTGTGTGTAAGGCCTCATTTATGCAGACCATGTGGATAACTGACCTGGTTACTGATTTCAATTTAAGGTAATACTCCAGGCTGTAAAATGTAAAAGTTCAGGAGTGGTTATGGGTGTCTTACAGCCTTCCCTGCTGCACTGGTGATTATCTTCTGCAAGTACGACAGAACAGACATTTGGGGGTGGTTGCAAATGTTCTCTCATCTGAGCTCATGCTTGCTGCAGGCATCAATCTGAGCCTTCAGGATCTTGGAATCACTTTGGCTCACACAACATTTTGGGAGTGCAGATGCCTATTTCTGCCCATGCCCCACCTATGAGGGGGCATTCAGAGCAGCCTGGTTTTCCATAGCTGCAAGGACCCATTGTCAAGTGTGGCTTTTCCCACTCACACATGAAGGTCTAAGTACCGCCTGGGAACATAGGCAGCTTTCTGACTGATTTCTGTCAACTCAGCAGTGCTCAAAATGCCATCCCACTAATTCAGGCAAACTTTGTTTCTAGGGGATTGTCTCTGGATGGAAAATGTCAGGCCTTTAATATTATTTGTACTTTGCTAGCACCTACAGGTCCAAATAGGGATTGCAGTGCTGCTCAGCACAGCGAGATCCTCAGTACATTGCTGCCCAAAGGACTTCATTGAGGACAAATGGAAGCTTGTTAAATCTATGCATATACTCACATCCTCTCTTCAACAGCAAACTAATGTCTGAGTATTGCTGATTTTCATCTGTAGATTAAATGCAAACTGTGAAAATGAGGTCATCAGTGAATGCTTCTATATTGCAGACTGCTTTCTCTGCTATGACACCATGAAGTGAGAACTTACATTATTCCCCTCGTATTCTCCTGGGAAACAATGTGAGGATAAAAGAAAACAAACTTTAAAGAAATGTATACTTACTCCTTCAGAATAGTAAAAGAGCAGCCCGTTGGGCTGCAGCGTCCGGAAGTTAAAGCCTCCTTCAAATTCACTTAAGAGGGACACTTTTTGGCTTGATGCAATGAAGCTCTCGCCATTGAAATATGCGTTGCGGGACATCTGTATATTAGATAAAACCAAATTGCAAGTAAACCTCAGAAAACGTCCAAAGCATAAGAAGAATGAAAACTGTTGCTTTTCCCTGCATGTCTTAACCTAATTTACACAGGCTTTCCCTCACATGCTCTGAAAATCTCAAGAAAGTAGACAGTGTAAGCCAAATTGTACTCAATTTCCTTGGATTCCAGACTTAATCCTATTTCTGCTGATGTTGGTCAGCATGAAGACTCGGAGCAGAGGGGGCTCAAGCCCATGTCTGAGCTGTGTAACATTTAGTCACCATCCTAACATGTAATATATTAGTTTGTGTGCTACACTTGAGTGCTGGGGCAGGGTAGGGGTGGGATGGGTGTTGGACATGGTGCTGTGTGTCCCTCTGAGTTTTAGGACTAAAACTGTGTCCAAGGTAGGACAAAGTGCAGCTACCTTCCATGTTGACAGAATATGAGAGTGTGTGTGGTGAGTTCTGCAAGTGGTGGGCTGCTTCATCTTCACAGGTTTACAGCATGGCTTTGGGTACACCTGGCTGTAGGATAAAGACTACAAACACTAGGTTTAGATTTACCAGTCTTGCATTGCAATGGAAAAATGATGAATGATGGAAGGGATCAGAAGCAAAATGGCAATTTCCTCAGTGTTAATGCTGATGCAGCTGGTTTGTGTATCACAGAGGAAGAACTGGCTTGACTTCAAGGGAGAACGCATTCAAAAGGTGAATATCTTGCAGTCTTTTAAATTTAATTTCATTTAATATCTGTATTAGGATGCATATGAGGGCAATTGTCCTTGATTCTTTAACAAAAAAGCAAACTACATTGGAATGTTTCTTTTCAGAATACAGCACACAATTTATTTCAGATCTGGCTTTCACATTGCAGTCTCACATATGATAAGAATATCAAGTGAAACACCTTGCACTGTGATTCAGGGTGAAAATTGAGTAGTCTGTCAGCAGACTTAACACATAAACACACACGCACATGGCCACCCCTCTCCAGGCGATGAGTGCACTGTCATTTCTTTGGGTGAAGCCTTTTGTTCCATTGTTTGGAGTAAAACTCAAGCTCACAGCTGTGTCCATTGCAAAAATTTTCTTATTATCTCACAAATGATGCTGTGCTTACCAGTGAATCCTCTGGGCATCCATAGCTGATTCCTAAGGTTCCTGGTTCTTCTAACAAGTTGAAATCCTTCTTTTGGAACTGGAAACCCTTCATGCAGCCTTTAAAGCCGATATTTCCTGACAGATGTGAGCTAATGCTGTGGGAAACAGTGCCAAACAAGCTGTAGTTAGTCTTTGCATTTCTGACAGACTTTTATCTCCAAGGTGTTCTAAAAACAACTTGTGTCTCAATCATTTGCCTTACTAGTGCCCAGTTCCTGCATCATTATGTAAAACAACTAATTAAGCACAGGATGTGTTTTGAAAAATCAGGATGCACCAGTTGTAATAAATGCTATGGGGGACACACATATGAGGATTCAGAGAGGAGATCAATGTAGAGTAACTTAAAAAAGATAAAATAGCTGCTGAAATAAAACCCATTTATTTTAAAATGTGTTTCTACCCACTTACAGTAAAAATGAATTCACTTCTATTTCAGCTTTTTAGCATTTTAGAAAAATTCTGGTTTAGTGTTCCTGTCTTGCTTTTACTAGCAAGCTCCATTCTTGCCTTTGGAAGCAAATGGATCTCTATTCCTTAACGAACAATGGTAACAGGAGTCAGGGAACTAAAAGCACATGTTGCTTGCTGACGAGTATATTTACATAATTGCAAATGTGAGCAGTAGGTGGGCTTCAAGGATCCTTTTTATGCCAGATCTGAGATAAACAGCACAGTAGTGTATCCCAACTACTCCTACTCACTGCTCTAAGTTTTCCATCTCCACCCTCATCAAGGTATCACAGCATTACAGCATAGGGTAAATAAAATTGAAATTCTCCTCACAATACCCAAGGTGCATGAAGAAGATGTAGTTTGCCTAAAATCAGAGAGCATCTGTGACAGGGCAAAGAAATGGGTACCAGTCCAGGAGGTAACTAGGGAGTGAAATCCGGAATTTTGACCTGGTGACCTGTAGATGGTCTTTGTTTTTTCAACAGGATGGACCCTGGCCTTGGAATTTTTCTCATCTCACATGAGATGATGCTGACAGTGTTGACATCTGCTTCTGGTCTAATTGTCTATGAATTATTGATTGCAAGGTAGACATTGGAAACATGATAGATTAATCAGGCTTCAGAAATGCTTATTTTTCTACATTGGCAAAAGTGAAGTAGTGCATATGCACGTATATGTGTCTGAAATATAGTGAGAGAGGGAGCACTGTTGGGGCTTGACCTGTTCCTCAGTGAAATCGTCAGGGAAGGCAGAATCAACAGGAAGGCTCCTGCCATCCTCACTGGAATTTGGATCAGAGTGTGGGCTATCAGACAGCCATGTTAATCTCTACTCTAATTGTCCACGAAACTGTCTGGATGCTACAAATATGCCTTTCTGTTAAATGCTGTTAACATTTTCTAGGAGCAGCAAGAACTATAAAAGATAGAAGATAGGCTTTAACAAAAAGAAGGGCTTCTGAATTTGTTTCTTAACATTTTCCAGCACACAGTGTGCCTACTTCCCCTTAACTTTCTGCTTTATGCAGTGACTGAGGTGGGAGAAAAGTAACATTTATTGAGGGAAAAAAGGCAATTGACAGAGAAAAGTGCTGAAAAGTGAATGAATATACACTGCTTTGAAAGAATATTAAGCTCCTCTTTTAAGACTAGAGCTAGTTTCCCCCACTACTGCTGTCCCCAATGTCTTGTAAATCTAAATCTATCTAGAAAAAGGAATAAAATAATAAGTATCAGTAGTTGATAGTAGTAGTAAAGAGATAATAGCAGATCATCAGTAGATGATGTAATTCTAATACTAACTTATGATCATGATGAAAATGTCGTCCCATTTGGACTGTACTTTTTACTGTCTGCTCTTGTCATGTGAGCCAAACCTGAGTACAAAATTGAAGACAAAGGTGTAGCTCCACTTGAATAATTTCTGTGTACATTTTTCAGTATTATAATTGATCTTATTTTTACAATGCCTATGGATTTTTTCTGATACAACTTTTTATTGAAATGTGGTTTCTCCTGCTTTGACAATGCCTTCCAGGTATTTTGCAGAAGAATAACCACAATTCACTCAGAAAGCTGCAGGCATAATTCATGTGATTCATCTTATATTCTACATTTATGAACACGACTCATCTATCTGCCATTGAGCTGCACAATTGCCCAGATTTCTAGTTCTGGGCTTTTTCAGCGTTCTCTAGGCTTGATTAACCAAAGCAATTTTCACCATCATTTTGTCCTTTGTTTCTAGTTCATTAATGTGTTTAATACCAGCCCTAAGAGAGAGCCTTTGGGCATGTGCTGTAGACTTTTTATACTGTGAAAATTGAAGAGTTATCACAATGTCCTATTTTCTCTTTCCCAGCTGCTTTCTAATCCACTGCAGTCTTTCCCCTCTCCACCCCACTAGTTTTCTTAATAGCCCCTTATGACAGACCGTTGTAAAGAACTATTTGAAAAGCCAGATAAATTATATACTGTTTCTCCCTTTCCCACCATTTTGTTTGCACGTACAAATAATTACATGGGATTGAAAGGCAGCATTTTTCTTTACATGAAGTCTGTCCCTATCTTCAAAGCTTAATTTGTAAATGTTTTATATCTCAGACATTATTTATTGATACAACAGGCTCTACAGACAACAAAATAAGGTTTCAGATTTACTACTAATTCTTAGAAACTTGTGCAATATTTGCTTCTGTTTTGTTTTGTTTTGTTACATAGAGGGTATTTGAAAAAGAGGTGGCATTTCTGTTAGCATTTGTGACACTTGAAACAGCAGCTGGAGCCCTTCTGAAAATGCTGGCCTTGCTGTCTGACCCCAGGAATGTATATTGCCTGTCAGAAGAGCATACCCCTCTTCAAGGAGCCAGTCTGCTCTCTCAGAGCGTGACCCTGGTCTGGCAGAATCCCACTGCAGGAAATGAGAGTTACACAGTCTTCTGAGATTAAACATGGCTTCTGTCAAATGGTACAATGGGAAAACGAGACTTTTTCTTTCCTTCCCACGCTTACATGGAGCCAGCTGACCTGGTTCTAGAGACAACCTGAGACGGATCAGAACTGAAGCGTGTAGTAGGAAAAATACCATCTTTAGATTTGAAAATGTGGTTGGTATAGGGTTTTGATCCTTCAGTAGTGCATTGCTATTTTACAAAGGTCACTTTCTGCAGAGCAAGGGGGAACAGCGATTCTATATATCCATGTGTTCTTTGAAAATGCCTTTTTGTTTTAAGAAGATGACAGTTTCTGTTGCCCTTAGTGAAGCTAGACCACTTTCAGCAGAATTTACCTGTGCTGGATCAGCCTGACCCTTGGTACTTTAGAGCTTTGAGAGATGCTTAGAATGAGTGTCTGAGGGGTTGTTTTACATCAGGTGTTGAGGCTAGGAAAAATGTTTCCTTGTAAGCCCTTCAGCACGGGTCACACAACGTATCTTAAATATGGTAATTAATTGAAGATAATGATTGAATCCCAATTGCATACCAACCTGGAGTGCAAGATCTCAGCAGGTGCCCCTCCAATGTAGATGTCTCTGAATGGCATTGCTGTTCTTTCATTGTCCACACTTTTGATGTGTCTCCTGTCTACTACCAAGATCATCTTCTTAGAATTGTGATATATAATAGAAATCTGAAAACAAAAATATGTGTTTAAAAGTGTCCAAAATGTCATCTTTTCTAAGTTGACATCTTGATTTTGCAAAGCTAATTGCATCTTTCTATCTTTTTGTTTGAAAAGTTTCTTCCATTTATCAAAAAATTCGTTGTGAATCGGGCGAGGCTGACAACTGTTACTATTACGGAGTTTATTTTGATGTCATGATTTCTCTGATGACTGAAACCCCTGGGTATTTCCCTTATGAGTAAATCCACATGAAAATACACCATGTCAAATTCTACACTGCGGCAAACAGATAAGCTCCATTAACCTCAGAGTGCTTTCTTGATTTATCCAAGAAGTTAAGGTAGACTTCTTAAATAACTTATTTCGTTGTCAAAGCATAAAAGGATTAATTGTGCTCTGCTTAATCACATTGAACAGAATTTGTGGACTTGTGGATCAGGAATCAGACTTGGAATTTACACCAAATAAATGGAAGAAGAAGGGGGATTTGCTACCGTCACTGTCACAGTTACAGTGGCTTAAAGAAAATTCCCTTAAACAAAATGCAAGTAGATATTTTAGATCAGTTGGAGAGTTGTATATTTGAAGGATATAGTTGTCCTGGATATAATTTCATCTTGAATTGATATCACTGCTTCTCCCACACCTTGTCCTTGACTAGAAATACACAGAATCTCTCCACAAGCATGGTTTTACCTGAGGGCAGGGAGAGCCTTCCCCTTCCCCACCAGTAGTGGTGGGACTTGCTTTTGCTTTTTCACATCCAAAGCAGACATATGTTGTACTCTTCTGCCCACTCTACTGCATTACCACCTGACCCCTCATCCTTTTTTTCCTTTCATCGGTGTTGGAGAAAATTGCTGCTGCTTTGGAGCTGCTGGGATAGTTGGTCAAATAGATGTGATTGTAACTGCATCTCTACCTCATGAAATTTAGCGTCGTTAATCTGAGCCTTCTTCATGGAGTCCTCTAGCAGCACAGGGCCAGTGCTGAAGCCAAAGTCATAGCGGAGGTACAAGAAACCATTGTGCATCTCTAGACTGAAGAACATACTCTACATAAAACAAAACAGCAGTCAGAAGAGCACTTAAAAAATTAATATACATTGTTATGAGAGTCTTTGACATTATAAAAAGTATGCTGGGAAAAGGTTTTTTTATTTCCAGAACTATAAGATGGTTTCTAGACTATTTTTATATATATATAATATGTGTATATACCCACATGCACACATAATAGTTTGATAAACCGCACTTACTTGAAGACTTGGTGAACTGTTTCTCTGTAGGAATAGTATTTGGTAGCACAGTAATGTCAGTATTCTTTACCAGCAAAGTATTCCTAATGCAAACATATCTATCTACTGTCGAAGTAATACCACATGCCTCAGATGAAAAGTGTTATACTGGTAAAAGCAATGCTGTGCTAAAATGGCTGTATCTGCATCAGCAGCTTCTGTCACAGTGCCTGCAATAGCTCAGGATTATATCTTTTCACAACCCTGATCAGCACTGATGTATTTAGGGAAGGCTGAGCGATAGCTAGGGTGAATTTACTGTGTATTTGGTTTCTGGATTTCCTGACTGTTCCTGCTTCACGGTTTGGGTTTTGTTCTGTGGCTGGGTGACCCAAACTTTATGAACAGGAGCTCTACTTTAGAAGGTCTTTAGGGAGTGCTTGAAATGAAGAATTAGTCTTGCTCCAAAACTGAACATAAAGAAGCAGAAAGGACAGGTTACAGCAATTGGATTAATGCTTTTCATGTTAATGTTTGTCTTCTCTCCAAATGTTCATGCTGTTGTACCTGTGCCTAATGGAAACATGGGAACAATAATTCTCTACTACAGGCCAAGAACCACTGCCTCTGACATAAATGAGTCCACCTTCTGAAGTTAGCATTTAAAGTAGTAAAAGAGGGTTTTAATCTAGTGCTTTTAATTGAAACTGTAGCTTGTGTTTGCTTTGAACAGTTTACACTTGAAAATGAAACAGGGATTACATTCAGAATATTTATGAGCTGTCTTTGCAGAACTGAATGATGGGCTGGCTTAGATTCCTTCTAAAAGTGCCTGTAAGCAGGCACGGTCTTCCACAGCTAGCATCCAGCTTGATTGCAGTTCCCACTGTAACACAAACCTCTGGGCACTTTTGCTTGGAAGAAAAACGACCGATCCACAGTAGAGGCTGTTAAACTTAACAGAAGTTGCTTAGTCCAAAGCCACCTGAGAGCGAAGGTGAGTGATGGCATGCTATGCTGCAGAGCGAATTGCTCTGCACAACTCTCCTCTGCAAGTTCCCCTAAAGGTAAACACTAGAGAGTAGCTCTTTTAATGAGAGTGGGGTTTTCCTCTTTTAAATGCTCAGTGCAGTGGTAGAAGTAGGTGTCTGTAGACTGTATCTACATAGCAAAATGTTTTCTGTGGCTTTGCCATATTGTAATCCACATGGGACTTGGGAGCTTGATGTGGAGATGTGCAAAGACAAAGTTTGTCTTCAGAGGATTGTAGCACATGGAATCTACTTTCTTCAAACCCTGGAGTTTGCACCACCCTCAAACTTCTGAAAAGCTGGTGATTTGGATCAAGCCTTTTTATTTGGAGTACTTTCTATTTTCAGTAACTTAAATATTTAATACACCCTGGGACAGTTACAAAGTGTCAGCTGCGACAAAGTGGCTGCATTATGGGAGTTACTTTACTGAAATTTCCTATTGCTTTGATTGTGCATTCATGTTAAAACAAAGTTGCAACTGCAAGGCTTAACTGGAGTCTCTCTCAAAGTGTCATCACAAGGGTAATGACCAGTTTGAAGTCCTGATTGTCTCTGGATGAGAGCAGAGTCCAACCCAGGGCCTTGGCTTCTTGAGGCACTTGCAGAGCAAGTTCCAGGATACATGCATCAGACAAACACAAATAATTTCCTCTTGCCAGAAGTGAAGTATAAGGACATAAGCATTTTGGATTTTTCATGATATTCTAAGTACTAGGGAACATGAGGTACTCACAGATAAGGGTACCAGCAGGATTTGGTACTCACCCCATTAACCATCAGCAGGATCAATCCGTTGTCTGTAGGTGTTCGAACTTCAATGTCAAACCGAGTCACCTGGCTGAATCTCCCCCTTCTCTCAATGTTTCTTGCCAAGGCATAACCAGACCCATCAAAGAAGTAGCTCACAGCCCGGCTCTGAGTGAAAGCCAACTTATTTCTATGAAAAAACAAGCAGGGAAGTAATATTTGGCATATTCCCGCTTTAATTTGGGGAAATTTAAAAGCCTGTACAATTAAAATTCTTAAATAATCGTTCTGAACTGCTGCCTCTTCCTGGCAGTGCTGAGTCTGATTAAATTCTTTCAAATTCTTTCTGGGATTTTTTTCTGAAAGATAACGTTTGGCTTTAAAGGTATATCTAACTCCTTCATCATTACATCCTGCTTTTACCCTATGTTTCATGTAAAGGACAGGAAGGTTCTTTGCTCACCCTTGTCAAGTGGCAGGCTCACACCACCTCCTCATTATAAGGATACACATACATTTCTGTTAACAGCTTGCCCAGATTGTGCAGAAACCCATTTGAATTCTCTGAGGCCTTTAACCTCAGAGCATGGACTCTGCTGGGGAACCCAGGGGTGACCCAATGCCCTGTCCTGGAGAGCAGCAGCTTGTGCTCCCTGTGGGAATGGTGTTGGAAGCAATCACCTCCTGCATTTCTTCCCAGCAAGAGAAGCAAGTTTCTCTCCTACTCTTTGTATAGAGAGATGCTACTGTTGCAGCCCATTATATGAACAAATTGCCTCCTGTGTCTGTGCTAAAGGAGCGCTGGGGCTGATACTCACTTCTACTTCAGCGGCTGTTTCCCCGTGAATGGCTCATCTGAGGAATTTCTCTGGTGGGTTTAAGAGCGTACGGCCTAAAGATAACCTCTTTATGGACTTTGCTAGCTGGGGTGGGACTGCACTCAAGTTTAGCAGGCCCACAGGAGGTGACAGGCTGTGGCTTTATTGCTTTCAGTGACAGGATTCGGGTCAGGATCAGTCCTGTCCTAGGTGAGCAGTGGGGGCAAGGAGAAGACAGTTTCTCTTTCGAAGGCATGAGAGCAAGGTTGTGAGATAGTTAAGGGAGAAAACAGCACATGATAGAGTATCTTGAGTTGGAAGGGACCCCTAAGGATCATTGAGTCCAACTCATATATATATATATTTGTGTATATGAATTCAACTTGATGCAACTGGGAGTTAAAAGTGGTTAACTTCCTTCTGGACAACTCAGTGTCACCTTCACATTTGTAATCTACACCAAGACTGAACCACCAGGACTGTCACTTTCAACAAATCAGAGCAGCGGAGTGATGGTGGGACTGTCCCCTACCTGGCACAAGGTGGCGATGTGGTGGTGTCGATGTTATAGACGTGCTTGAAGTTGTATAGACTGATCACATCATCGTTCAGGGTAGCCAGTTCCAGGCAGCCGATGAAGCCAGGTAGGTTTAAACTAGAAGGGAGCTATGCAGAGGGCAAGGGGAAGTAAAAGGAGAAAGGTCATACTCTATTTGGGAGCGATTTGTGCCTAGGGTCAGTTTTGTCTCTGTGCTCTTCATGTTTTGAAACAAATGGGCTGATGCTTCCTTGGAACAGTCTCTGCAGTCCTTATTATGATATGGCCATCGTGCTGTACCTCAAAATGGAGCACATAAATAGTGTCTCTGTGAGAACAATAGGCCAGGTAAGGCAGACAAAAACTTCTTTTGTGGTTTTGAAAGGAGCATGCTTGGAAAAGGGGAAAAGGGTTAAGATTTGACTAATCACAGATTCTGCTTAGTGTATCTGAGTCTGCCAGTAGTTATTTAATATTTAGTGTATAGACATCCTTCACTGCCAGAAAAATAACTTCATAGTGTGACAAGAAATGAGAGAGCTCTTTAAACCTAGGAGACTTGGATTCAAAGTCTGTACCAGTGGCAAATTCTCACTACATGTTGTTTTGAACAGTTAGCAGGATACAGAAGCTCCTTCTTTTAACAGAGGTCACTGCAAATGGAATTTAAATAGCCACATTGGTGAAGGGAATAATACAAAAGAATAAAGCTGACAGAGCTAGTGAATCATTCCTCTAATATTAAAATACTCTGCCCTGTAGAACAGGTGTGATATTAACACCTCTTCTACTTTAGAGTGTGATCACTGCCAGTAACTTTTTTTTGGATTCTCATTATTTCCATTTTGCTTATGATGTAATAATAATGGTAATACAGCAGTGCAGAATATGTGTAACTGTAAGAGAAAATGAGATTCTTATCTGCAGCACAGATACATTTGGTAAATGATCATGTTTCTTCTACTATTCTGTTAAATTATGTTAAGTATGAGACTTCTGATGGTTAAGTTTCATATTTGCAAAGTATGTTGCAGGGAAGAAAGGGCAAAAGCTGTTAGCAAATAAGACTGTATGTTAAATGAAAATGTGAGGTACTGATTCCTAAGAGAGGAGATATCCATACGCTTATCAAATCATTCCATGAACCCTTTTCTTCCAATTTCCTTCACCTTTCTCCTCTGCCCTGCTCTGGAACAGACTTGGAGCATTCATTTGCTGGATTGCATTTTCTGTGCGCGTGTGTGCAACTATTATTCGGCCCTCAATCCTACTCCAGGCAATCTCAACCCGGGCTCAGTAATCTAAAATTCAAACCATGGCATATATCAAGTAGTCACAGCAATGCAAAAGCTCAGGAACATGAGAGTGTATTGAGTTAATCTTTGTGTTGATAGGAGAACTGCTTGTAGAAGAGTAGTTTTTAGCCCCTGCTAAAGTTAGCTTAAAGAATTCAGCATTCTTTAAAGTCTGTTTTCATTCAGGCATGCAATTTTCATAGCCAAGGTTTTGTAAAAATTTCTAATTCCAAAAAGAGCACCTGGTATGTTCACAGAGGCAGGTAAGCGAAGTGCTAATTCCTGCTGACTACTAGGAACTAGATTGAAGCAACTGTCTTATACATCTTCAGGCATGTTTTGCACAGGCAAGGCTTCATGCTGTTGAAAGGCTGGATTTAAATCAATGATAATTTAAGTTCAAACAAATCACTATACTGCTAGTTCCCCACACTGTCCTAATATGATTAAGACATTACTTTTCATTTCTGTGACAGCTGTAAAAGAGAAACTGTAAGCACCAAGAACTCATTACCATTAAAAAACCCCTGGTAGCCTACAAACTTTGTTAAGCTGGGCTAATAGAGTTTAATTTATGCATACTGCTTAACAGCTAGCCAGCTTTTTTCTTGTTATTACATTTCAGAAAACCTGAGTGACAACCATCAGGAATCTGATCACCTTACTGTATGGCATCATATGCTTGAGAAAATAATAGTTTTGACCATGGCTAGAAAATAAGAGTCCTAAGATAATAAATGACTAAATAAGGACATTTACTAACCATTTCTGTGTTTAGAGGGAAGTCCAGCAAGATGTTTCTACTATTTAATTTTGAATATAGAGTATTTATTTGACCAACCTTGAAGCCTGGAGGCACTCCGCCAACATAGAAGACAGCATTTTCAGGTTCCAAATTCAGGAGAGAGCCAGGACCAAGAACCTCTCCCTTTTTGATGAACTTTTCTTCAGCTGTGCTGCTAAGACTGGGCACAGTTAAAAACATTTTGCCATGTCTTCCAATCCTGTAGAAGGGGATTGTAAGAGATGAGAGTTTTGTGTTGGCTAGACTTAAAAAAGAACAAGCAAGACTCCAACTCCAGGAAGGGTTTTTATTTCCTCACTAGAAGACTGGTAGGTACTCTGGGGAAAAAGGAGAGAAACTATGGACACTTTGTCTTTCCCTCTGTGGCCCTTTGGGTTCTGCTCTCTAAAAGCAAGGAGAATTTCCATTTGTTTTAGTAGGAGTAGAACCAGTAACTGAAGAGTACTGATGAGCAATTCTAGCCCAGCCTTTTCCACTTGATTTTTTTTTTGGGAAATGCACATTATCACGTTACCTCTCAATTTTGATGATGCTGAAGTAAGAAGGCCAGGTGCTGACTGGCTTTGCATCCAGAGGTATCTCCATGTCTTGGCCCCCCAGATTATAAATGTACACAAGGTTGTCATTTTTAATTGCAAGGCCCATGTAATTTTTTGCCTAAAACACCAATGGAGAAGGATGTCAGAGTTATAACATCAAAAGAGGTTTAATGCAGAACTTAGGTAAAGGATGTGCTTTGATAGACTAAATGAGACCTTTAAATATTACTAATAAACAAAACCTTCATTCTCTAATTATTTTTCATCACAGGTAGAACTGTAGAGAAAAGTCTCTGGTATTTTGCCTCTTATCCATTTTGACTGAGGTCAATACAAGGTCTTCTGCCTCTAGATTGGTCTTGTACAACAGGAAGCTGTTCATCAGTATTTAGTGTGCAGCATCATATGCAGGAATTAAGAGTAAATGTTTGTCTAAAGCATAGGTATTATGCTGCAATTAAATAGTCTGCCAAGAGGGGTTTTCTGTGATTTATATTCACTAGGCATTCTTTTTTAGAAAAGCTGAAAAAGGAAAGCCTGACTCTTTACCCTTCCTAAGTAACAGCTTGCCAGGATTGTACCTGGCTTCTGAGGTGTGATCTTTTTTTCTTTTAGGAACCACAATTTAAAGCACAATTATTTCACACACAAGTGGTGAGAATATATGCCCTTTCGAGGTGTTTCAAAGTAGTGATGTACAGAGCGTACAACAGCAGCACAAGCCGCAGGCAGGCAAAGAAACCTGCTTATCTTGTGGGCCTGTCACCTCAGAGGTTTGGAATTGGCACTATCAGCAGCATAAAACATGGTGCACAAAAGCCAGGTGGGTGACATTAACTGTTTCAGAGCACCTCAGCTCTGAATAACAGCAGCATGTTGTATAGGCAGTCTAATTTGCTTCTTAGAGAGAAACCTTTCTTGTAGACACCTCTTATTTTGAAACACAGAGAAATAGAGAGAGGAAAAACCAAAGGTAAATACATTTCAAACCTATTTACTTAAAAAAAAAGATAAATATAAATATATAAATTAAGTGAATTATTCTCTTACATTTTTATCTCCGAGGTACAAAATAAATCTGTCTGGAGATGCTGCCAGTTGTGGGTCGTCTTTCTGAAGCTTTATGTACAAGCTCATGGAAGTGAAAGATTTCAGTTCCTCCACATTGACCTTTGGATTAACTTCAACAGCTGATTGGCCTCCAAACATCATAGAAACTTGGACCTGCAGTTGCAAGTGTGCTAAGTGAGACACTGTGTTGCTCCCTGGGGGCATTACTTAAAGTAAATGTGCAAGAATACTTTGCCAGCAGCCTTGCTTACTGCAAGAGCAGACAGCATCTATATACTGATCATGAAAATTGTGTGTTTATAACAATCACTTCTGGAAGGCACTGTAAAGAAGATGAAGAGAATTAATTCTAAAATTAATTGAATCTCCTAATTAACTGTGTGTAAGCATATTCATAAAGTAAATGAAATTTCAGCGGGACATAGACGTGTCCTTAGTTAAATCATGGCTGCATCATTATGTACGGTACGTAATGTATTTCTTACAGAGCTATAAAACTTCTACCCATAATTTATTTCTTTGCTTTGGGAGCAGTATGACCAATTGTCTGTTCACAACTAATCCTGTTATATTAGCGAAGCTACTGTGATATAAATGAGATGTTAATAAAATTTTAAACCATGTTGATTTTAGTTCAGAATGCCTTCAACATAACTGAGAGAGTGTTTCCCAGTTCCAGCACGATATGCCCGAGTGACAAAATACACCAAAGGACAGTCAGGCTCTGCACACATTCTAACTCAGTTTTGCTTTCCTTTTTTGAAGTAATGTATATGGACAGCGTATTGCAGCATTGTGAACATATGATAATGCACTGAATTTTTGATTTCTCTGAATCAATCCAAATATACTGTTTTAATTTTTGACCTCCAGTGTTCTTGTTACAGAAAAATCCCTCATAATTTATGTATGATAATGAAAGTGTTTTTCTCTTTTAAATATGTATGAGCCAAAGATTCTCTTACCCTGCAGAAAATTAATTCAAAAGAAAAAAAAAAAAGGAAATACTGTCATCTCAGAAATTTTTGCATTAAATTGCCTTAATTACTACTGCTTGTAACTAATGCTGCCAGCTGAGTAATGACTTATTAGTTTTATCTTTAAATGGTTTTGTTATTGTGGACATTTTTAACACTGTGCCAATTAATTAAAGTTGCTACTGCAGTAGCAGTTATCTACCATGAATACCAAGGTAATGTTAATTGCTTGCAAATAACTGTAAAGATTTTAATGACTTCCAGGGTACTTCGTTTATCCAGTTGTTGAGAGGACAAAATGTCCAGGTGTGGGCTTCTGAACAGTGCAAGAAAATGGAGCTTCTCATAAGATTATTATCACTAATAACCAAAAGTCCCATCCAAAAGTTTTACCTTGCTTGCTACACTCCTGGTTTGAGCAATTATCTCTCTGATCCGCTGGATGCTGGAAGAAATATTGTTTGCTGGTGCCTTCTGTTCTACTCTGCTCAGTTTGTCCAGGAGTTCAGGGAAGACTTCTGCAAGTTTCCTCACTGCAGTTAGAAAAGAAGTGACAGCTTGGGTTGTTTCCTTTGTAACACTGGCTTTGCACAAGGAAAATTCCTCCACACTCTCCTATAGGTTAACTGACCTATCTCTTTCTGCTTCAAGAACAAGTCCTAACTGTGGTGTGTGAGAGGCAGTGATTTCAGAAAATGTAGTGATTTATCAGAATTTAGTCTCACAAAAGTTCTTGGAAAGAAGATTGCACCGAGGAGACTGATTTTTCTGGAACTCTAGCTACTACTGTGGTGTCCTACCTCTGTAATACTTTCCTCAAGGAGCTTTGCAAATGTTAATAATTTTAACCTTTTCATCTTTCTTCAAGGCAGATAAACCTTAAACCAAATTTTACAGATAAGGCAACTGGAGCAGAAGGATTATTTATTCAGCATCTCACTGGGTATCTGTGTCTGACCTGGGGAATGCATCTAGGAGCTACGGTTCATGAGCTCTTCAAATTCATTTTAGGGGACGTGAGTACGTTGTTTCCCTCAGCTGTCAGCTGTGCATCTCTCCTGAAGGCTATTAACCAGGTAACACCAACGGCTGCACATGTGATGTGTCTGTGTGTGGTTCACAGCCCACTCTCTGAACTCATTGCTGCTTTCAGACTGTGGTAACAGGCCTGTGTTGTGCATGAAAGCCAAGCTGCTGATGCATGTGCACATAAACTGTGTTTACTTCCTGCCCCACTTGGGAGTGGTAATCTCTTCAGCTTTCCTGCCTACATCTGCCAGGAGTCATGTATCAGGGTTATGGACCTTAGGTCTTTCATTGCTGTGCCTTCTGGTACCTGTGCAAGTAGGACTGTTCAAAGGAAAATTCAAGTGCTTTGTTGTGTTCAAAGGGAGAGGGGTCCTTCCCCAGACGAAAAGAAGGACAAATAACTACCCATAATTATAATCCAATTTCATCACATCAGATTCCAGCGACATGCTGCCCTTTGAAGGATATTTACACATCACATCATTTTTCATCTTTAATTAGATGTAGGTACAACTAGCTGAATATAATGAAATGAGACTTTAGCCAAAAGCTACATGCATATAAGAAAAATCCGGTATTCACAGTTAATTTTTAATGGCATGGATTCACTATAAAGGTTAAGACCAGATATGCAGTTATATTTTAGGGGTTGTCAACTTGTGTCCTGCTTTTGTGTTCTTCCCCTCACATATTTACTCTTGTCTGAGAAGATACTAGAGAGACAGGTAGAGGAGCTAATCCTCAGTTGTACTGAGAAACGGTGTAGAAGGGAAAGAAGGAAGGAAGAGTACTGGAAGATACCATAGAGTCCTATAAGTCCTGTTCTCTGTGGATGGAGTGAAAAGCTCAATTTGCCACAGTCCTGCCCAGTCTCTGCGTAGGAGTGGGCCGTAAAGACATTTAGCCTCTCCAGTTATTCCCATTAAATGCTGAAAAACTTTAGATGCTGGGGGTCACTAATCACATATGCTATATAAAGCTTACTGTACATTCAAATTACATTACTTTAGTCAATTTTCAAATAACTACAATGAGTTCTGGGTAACACTAATTCCAGAATGCATTAAAATTTCTACTTACATAACTAGGATAATGATCAACTTACAGAAAGTTTTCGCTGCCTTTTGTAATGAATGTTCCAAGTTGTTGGAAAAAAAGCCCAGATTATTCTTAAAGAAGAACACATGCAAGCTCAGAAAGTGATTTAGCAAATTTCAACCACCTTTTTTTTTAATAATCAGAAACTGAATTGGAATTCTCTGATGTGATATCTTGAAAAACTGTCTTCTCATCTGTTTGAAATTTGAGGTATTAAACTTGAAATGCAACTACAACAAGAAAACACAAAACTAACATCTATTATTACTACTGGCCCTAATGTAAAATCTCAGCAAAAATCTCTTCCTCTTGTCATTTATAGAGCATTCTTCAATACAGAAGAGTACTAGGCTTTTTATTTATTGTTTGGACTGAAGGTGAGGGTGAAAAAGGAAAACTAGTCTTACCCAGTGATAAAATACATAAAAGAACACAAGGAAAACTGTCAAGGTGGAAATACCTTGACTATAACCTTTTGTGTTTTCCTTCCCAAACTGTTCCTCATCTTCTCTGATGAAGCTGCAGCCCTGCACAATGGCAACATTGGAGTATTCTCAGACAAACTGCACAGCCAAGACATGCTCTCACCCTTCCAAAAATCAAGCGCAAGCTTTATTCAGAGGCAATCCAGACATGCCACCTTAGAGACTTCACCTGCCTTGGTAGAGGTATTGGCATGATGATCAGAGGTTTTGGTGTTTCTCTGAACATTTTTTGTGACTTTCTTGTGAACTTTGATGGACATTCCTCCTGTTAGATCAACCACTCCTGGCAATATGTGCAGCTGATCTGAGAGCACTCTGCTGTGCCCTGGCGTGTCTACATCTGTCTTCCCAGGCTGTGAATCACATTCACATCTGACTGGAGCACTACCCATGCCAGCCTCCTCTGTTGCACTGATCTGTCTTCTCAGCTATTTCCACTTGGTCTTTCTGGAAAAAAAAGTTATCATACCTTAAAACAAAAAACTTAATGCCTTCAGACCAAAAATGATGTGGAAACACAGCCTCTGCAAATGTAATAGGCCACACATCACTGCAGCTTGTATCAGTGTCTCTCAGTTTGTAGTCAGCAGGCACTCCAGGCACCCTGATAGGATCAGAATACTTTCAGGGTGACTCCCTATCTGCAAACCCACTATCACACAGAAGGCATTTTTGTGGGGCACATCACATAGGAGCTGAGCTGTTCTTTACCATTCATGGTGTGTGTATCATTTGTGCCTTTTGGGGAACAGAGCCAACTAGGACAGCTGGACCATCTTAGGTCTATCTGCTCTTATGGAGCCTCTCAAATGCTACTGGAAATACTTCCAGTATAACATCTAGTCTGAGCAGTTGTTTTGAATCCTGAATGTCTGTTGACATTTTGAGCACAAAAAGCCAAATGCAACATGTGTTACTGCTCTACGTGCTATGCTGGCACTGGTAAGTATTAAAAGTAAATCAGGCGTAAAGGTGAATAAAAACAATAGCCTTCATGCATAAGCTAGAGTAGACTGTTTCTTTTAGATGCTTTTCCTCATACAGTTCCCTCCCTGGATGCCAATCATATCCACATTTACATTATCTTAAATGGGAGTGGGAGCCCATAGCCCACAGCCTAAACTGTGCTCTGTGGTGATCAAAACCATTTTACAGCAATGCAAAACAACTACTGATGTATTAACTACACCCTTACAGGGCTCTGTGCAGTGACTAGCCCTGAGCTTACCTGTTCCTAGAGGGAGTGTCTGTGTTTCCTTTGGATGAAAAACTCAGAGAAATGTGAGTTCCTTCTGGTTCTAGAGCCAGAGTTTGGGCTATTGAATAGCACTGAATTTCTTCTTGTGGAGAGAACCACTTTTATACCAGTTCTTGGGAGCACTGACTTAAAGAAAAATATTAGTGCCAGGGGTCTTACCCATTACAGAATTTCCATTCTGGAAAAAATATGAGCCTTGGATTTCCCAATCTGGAAGAAAGAGCATGGTTTTGGGGCACTAGGAACAATGCTGGCTTTGGTACTTAGAGCACTGTTTGAAATAAAATGACTAGTGTCAAAGCTTCTGACAGAAGGAGAAGGGATTTGGGGCAGTAGATCTAACTGTTTGGAGATAGAGCCAATGGAGCTATGCACCTTCTCTGAGGCACTTTCAGGAGGCAAGGCATCACTGAACAGTGCTGCTGGTGACAGTACATACCATCAAATGTACGCAGCAAATTTTTTATCCAGGATTTCCAGCTTCCCCAACTGTGAATAACTTTGGATTGGAGACCCTCCTGACCAAATCCAGGAATATATTGAGCAATAAATAGCAGTGCTTCTTAGAAATTTTTATTCCGAGTATTTTCACTTCTAGGTCGATTATTTTCTTTCCTAATTATGTTTTTCCTTATTTCACCAGTCACTTCAGCTTCACTCTTGCTGCCCCTTTTCCCACTCCTTCCTATCATTTTAATTTCAATTTTATAGTCTTCCTCTGGTTTTATTTTGCCTTTTTATTTACCTTAAATTTTTAATAACAAATCTTCCAATTTTACTCTAATCTCCCCCCTCTGATAATAAAAGTGGAATTAATGTTGCGTTTATAAGCTTTTACAGCGATCACCCAGCTTAAATATTATATTTCCTCCCAAATACTCTCTGCCCCCTTGGTTTAGACTACAAGCTCATCAAGTCAGGGACCATTTCTTCTCTGTGTTTGAATTACTGTGGACAAAAGGGCCCTGTTTTCAAATGCCTCCCACTGTTAAAAAAATAACTGAACTGCCAGTCATAATAGTGAGAAGGATTTAAATAAGCTGTTTACTGTTCTGTGTGACCTTAGTACCCTGATAAAACTACTTAAAAGCCAAAAAGACTTCAGTCTTTTAGTGTTGAAGTAATTTTTGGAAATGCCCAATTATCCAAAAGTTTTAAAGTACAGTCCCTAAACTCTATAAAACCTTCTAGTTTTTGAAATGTTTTCATGGAGTTAAAATGCTAGAAGATTATATGCAATGATCTGCAATGTAAACAATTCTTACAACATGATGTTGTGATGATTTCCTGACCTTTGAGTGGTAAGGAATGACAAAATTCAGGTCACCATACCTGCATCCCCAGCTGAATGCACAACACTGTTGTAGTCTGCTGGACTGTGCTGTAAGTCTTGCAGGTTCTGAGACCACAACCTCACGTTCTCATCCATGGGGGTCGTAGCCTCTGTTACTGTCATGGTAGCACTTACGGCCTCTGCAGTCTTCTGTTTAGCCTGCTCCAAACGTTGTCTGGCCTCCACTGCAAAATAAACAGGGGATGAGAAGAAATTAACTCAATGATTCAAGAAAGCTATAACCAGTACTTAAAAAATTGTGAGGCTAAGGTGGTTTTGCCTTCTGCAGAATGGGGTCCAACCTTGCTTAGTTAATTTTCTCTTTATTTCCATAGGGAAATATGAAAAGCTTCCTGTGGTAAGCCTGCAGTAATATTAATTCTTAAAATTTAAGAAATTCATATTTCCATTCTAGATTGTTAGACATTTTCAATGTATTTGGATTTTATGGGTGTTATATAGCCAAGGAAATTGGAATAGAGATGAAAACCCACATTGTTTTTCATCAGGTTTTTAAAAGAAATGCATGCATTTGTTGAACTTTTTTCATGAAAGTTATTTTTGAAGGAGCAAAAGCCAAGCCAAAGTGGCTTTGGCTTTTTCATACCTGTTGTTTCAAGGTTTAATTTTTTTTGGGGTTCTGAACTTCTGTATTTGTAAAACCTTATGACATTTTGCATATGGTAATGTCTTGGCAGCCATTTAAAATTGAAATTAATGAAGAAATCTTGACTATGTCAACTATGAACACCTTCATATATACTTGCTGGATGCTCTATGATGCTTTTCTCTGGGAAAGCTCAGGTGATTTTTTTTGTCAATCAAGAATGCCAGTTATTATCTCCCAAATACTCTATTTGCCAGGTGTCACGTGTATGTGAATTAGATTTTGTTTACCAATAAAATTAATCCACACACTTGTACATTGTCCAAGCCCTGAAAAGATCAAGAGTAGCACGGGAGAGGACAGTTGTATTAAGGAGGATCAAGAAGAAGGTTAATAATTACAGGTGGTGAAACATAATTTCATTATGACAGCTGGATAAAGCTGGATGTTTTCTGCCCAGGTCTTGTAGTTTCAGTCAAATTCCTCCAGGTGTGCCTGGGAGTGAAATCTTAGTATCAACTTCACAGGCCATATGCAACGATAAAACACGCTCTTAAACTTCTGAAGATAAAGCATCACAAAGATGAAGTTCCTCTTACAACCTGGCTCTGCTGATTGCATCTTTGTGATGGCTCTCATCAGCTGGCTTCGCAGAGCATTCATTCTGGCGATAGTGCCGTTAACATGCCGGCCGGTGTCTGCAATGGTTAAATCGTTACCTGTGGGGAGAAAATGGGAGGTATAGTTGAGTAGCATCAACGTGTCATTTAAAAAGGCAAATGTTACCCTGTGGAGGTATGTTATGGAGCATAGGCAGTATACTATAGCTGCTTTTTTCTATAAGGCATATTAGTACTCTGGACTTCATAAAACCTAAAGGAAAAGGCAACCTTGCAGCTCCCAGGCATTATTTGCTTCTGACGGGGCTTCCTAGAAAAACCTGGAGATGTGTGTCTCTGTCAGTACTCTGTCTACTTTACTAGATCTGCTGAGAACAGGTGCCACAAGTATACAGGAAAAGTTTTAAAGAACTCAGATGGTGCTGAGAAATTGAAGAAGTCATTTCTGGATTTCTAGAGCTTTCTGTCATTTTCAATGAAAAAAGAGGGCCACAATCCTTTAACATTTATTATTGTCCTTCACTAGCAAAATCTAGCTTTCTGAAGAGTTAAACTGTTGTGAATTTGAACTACTTGACTGAGTACACTTACCTGTGAACAACTGTTTGCAGGGACACATATTTAAACAGTGGCTGTATTTGAAATGGCCCTTTTCTAAATGAAATAAACTTTCAGCGTCTGGCAGGATGACAACCCAGGAGCCACTCAAACCGTGCTTTTGGCCATGTCAAATACTTTGTGTGGTAACTTCAATCAATACACTTTCTGCTACAGCAGTGGCTCTGCCTTAGTCACATGCTTTTGGAATTTATTTTAGTAGGAATGCTTATAATCTGGCCGGGAAAGTAGAAAGGATGTATATTTACTGTCATCTGCTGTCCGTTGTAGCTCCATGGCTTGGTTCAGAAGTTCTTCGCTTTTACCTTTATGGTAAATGGTCTGAGTATCAATTCCAACTGCAGCCTACAAGTATGTTCCAAAAAAGTACGTGTCAAAATAATGGTTATCCCTTCTTATTGTTTTAAATTATGGACAACATATTGCTTCATATAAATGAAACTACGAAGTCACTGCAGATTCATTTGGTTTATTAACATTTAAGGCTGGCAACTGAAGTAGGAAAAAAAAGTCCAAAAAGCCAAATTTTCTGTAGATTACAACTAAAGTTTAGAGATATTTTTGCTTTTCCAGACACCACCACTGAATAGCAAAGATGGAGAAAGCACAGAAGTCTCTCTGATTTATCAGCTCCTGCATGGTCAATGTGATACTCATGCTACCATGACTGTTCATTTCTACTGTTGTCTCCGATGGGTTATGAACAGTTTTACTGCATGGGGAGTTGCCCTGCAGTCCCCAGTAGCACCCTAGAAGCACAACGCTGGACTTGAAATCCCACAGCTCCCTGGGGTTCAGGCTCCTGAAATCTAACCAAATTCTCTTCCTTGCCCACTTAAATAGCTGTTAAGTAGCAATTGGACACTGTATGCATGTAAAAATACAAATAAAATATTATAGAACAGCAAGGCCAGAGACAAAATTAGCATCCTCCTCCCTATACTGAGTGTGTGAGTGGGCTATTTGCCCCCGTTTTAGCTTGACTTTCTACAAAAAACAATGATGCTTCTGTTAGATGCCTTGACCACCTTTCCTGACACATGATGCTGTGGGGACCAGGAGGACTTGAGCACTAAATGCCAGCTTATCTTCCTACAGGGCCAGGGAGTTGTCTGGTCTTCCACAGAAATGCCTCATGTTGCATGACAACACAGAACAGCATCACCCTCTTCAAAAGGACAGAAGAACCTGTTGTGTCTTTTTGAATACCGGGGGACTTTAGGCTGGCAGAATAATTAACCACCTAGGATTTAATTCAGGAAATAGTAGATGAAGCAAAACATGTGTGGGAAGTTCAGTGCCGACAATTAAGATAAATCTTGTTTCTTTTTTACACTTAGGTGCCCAAAGTCCCCAAAGCATTGCAAAATAGAAGCTGATATTATGACAATTACTTACATCATTGACCCGGTTTGTTGTGTTCAGTGCGAACAATGCAGCTTTATTGGCTTCTTCAATGTAACCAGCAATGTTTTCATACACATTTGAAGCATTTATTGCTCTTTGCACCAACCCATTTGTATCAACACCATGCAAATTCCTGTTAAAAAAGAGAGTAAAAAGAGGAAGAAACCAAACTGAATCAAAGTAGTTTCAAATGGATTAATTTTCTTAACATGATGTGAATTCTGACTATGTAGTAATCATGCATGTAAATATGCTTGGTCTAAGAAGTAGTTTTTCATTGTGTGTGACAGTTTCTGTCAGTCTGGAGCAGGTGAAAACTCTGTGGATAGAAGGTATCTCCCAGTAGTTTAACTCTGGGATTTTTGCCCTTATCATCTATCTGAGCAGCAAGAAATGACAACTGAGGTTTTATTTTTTATTTTATTTTTTTTTTAAATCGAGGTTAGATATTCCATAAACTAACAGAATAACCTCTATCCCTTCTCATTCTTTAGGGCTGACTCCTGACTGTGAGTGGAAGGACCTGTGTGTGTGCACCAGTGATGAGGACAGCTCTATCACTGGGATGTTTATACTTTCCAAAAGTAGGTGGGAAAAGGAGGAGGATCAGATGAAGAACTGTTCCCTGATCCCGATAGTTTGTAAAAAGTTAGATTTAAAAAATACAGATAGTTTTGTTGGCATAGTAGAGCTTGATTTGCATATTAGGCGATAACTGATCATCAGAGGGGAGGGTGTGGGGGGGGTGTTCCAAACAGTTTCAGAGTCAACCTTCAGCTGTTAGAAACTCTGACTAGATAGTATTTCTTTATAGTTTTGCGATAGACAGAATTCAGACTCTGTGTCAGATACAGACTCTAAATACATGTGTGTATGGACTCACTACAACGAGTTTGCACACCGAGGGGTTATTAAGTTTCCAGATTCAGTGTTGTTGCAAGACTTTCCTGCAAGGTTCCCCCAAGACAAAAGAAGAAACTACCAAATAAAACCCTAACAGGCTAATAAAACAAACCCATAAACCCCCCAAATTATTTGAAGACAGGCTACCTATTTTTTTAAAGGATTAAAGTTTCACTGCAGGAAAATCTCCTCAACAAATAAAAGAGTCAGCACAATTCCATCTGGGTATTTCACAATTATTTCTGTTTGCTTTCTATTGCATTCCTAATGTGATGGACTTGGTAGTTAATTTTGAAATTATTTTGATAGGGGATGAAGTCTAGCCATATGGGGTATTTTCTTTCAAATGATTCTGCTGCCCCCCACGTTAGCTGCTCTCATGGTGAATATACCAATAGTTTTTTAGGCTGTCTGTAGTTTGTGTGGTGTTATAGAATACAGTTTCAGATGTCAGCTTCATACAACTGAATAAAACCATCTGGGGTTTTTTTCCCTATCTTTTAATCTTCTATCTAGGGCATAGTAATATTAAGAAACAATTGGTATTTAGATAATATAGCTGAAGAGTAGTTTTACCATCCAAAATCATATGTCTATGATGCTACTTACAGTAGAATTTGGTGAAATATCTCATTTAAGAATGCATTTGCAGCAGTGATTTTTCCATGGTAGTCACAATTGCAAATAAAGTCATATTTCAAATTTGTCTAAAAGTGGCTTTTTAATTGATGGAGGGAAATTTGATGCATTCAGTATCTTCCAGGAAGCTAGGAAGACTTAGAGTAAGTTTTTGGTGTTACAGTGGGCTGGTTTCACTGGGACACAACCTACTGAGCATCAGAACTACTTTTCTTGAACAAAATTTATCCCAAAGCCTATTCTTTGTCCCACAATGCTAAACATCTTTTAATGTGAATCAACTGACTGACGTGAGCTGTTTCTACAAACACCATTTAATCCACCTGTATTATTTTCCTTCTCAGTTATCTACCTTTCCTATTCTTTTGCTATGGAAGGAGAAGAACATGCCAAATTAGAAAGGGGAGAACATCACCCAAGATACATGTTTGTTTATTCTTTGAAAACATTAATAGATTTTGCCTAGCTCAACTTCAGCTGTTCCCTCTGGGCCTTGACAAGTCCCTCCATACATGACTTAACAGTGATTTGTTTAGTGCCTTATTTGCAGACAGCGTATCTAATGTCACCGTGTTTCTGCTTGTCTTTCAGCTCATTCAGCTGTTCAGTCAGCAGCACTTGTAGGAACAGCATATGCTGAAGTTTAAGTTTACCTGTCCAGCTCATCAGCAAGCCTCCTCAGGTTGTGTGCGTGCTGCATCGCCTCTTCCACCAGCTCATCATCGAACAGGGACAGGTTGGCTATTTTTTCCTGCAGCTCCTTTTTCGCTCCGTCTATTTCTGCGTAGAACCCTGAGGCATTCTGCACAGTACACAGAAGGGAAGAAAGATGAAAACTGGAAAAAGATCAAGTGTTTATTTTGATTATGATGTTTTGTATTATAATGTTGTTTTATGTTACATGTTTGACATGGTATTTTTAACAGATAAAAAAAGAGGAAAGACCAAACAAAGCCTGTCCCATGAATGTCAGTATGGCAAGACCAATGCAGGTAGAGAATAATTAATAAAAATTCCATGAAGGCTTTAAAAAGATATTAGAGACATGTGTATAAAAATACCAATGGAAAACAGTTGAGAAATGCCTTACTATCCTTTGTTTTCTCCAGAACAGTGCCAATGACAAATCTTTCAAAGATAAATGCTAATAGATGAGGCAATTAAACCCCTTATTTTAGTTTTTCTTAAATTGGGAGGTGAAATAGATTTTGGTGTTTTAAAACTCTCTTCTCTGTGAAGACTGCAGACCAGAAATTATGTTTTGGGACTTGTAAATGCTACCCAAATAGTGCTGGGGAGGGTGGGCTTATGCCTCATCCCCTTTCTGCATGGGCCCTGGCACTCTTTTGGATAGCTACTTCTCTCCCTTTCCCCAAACTCGCCTCCTTGGGGAGCAGCATGAGGCAGTGCCTGTGCCTCGAGCAATTGCTGGAGTGGGGCAGCATTCATTTTCTCTCCAGCTTGCTGATGTGTTTGAGCATTATCAGTGTGGCCTCAAAATACACGAAAAAAAGAGTGAAATGGAGGGAAATAAAAAGAATGAATGAGTGAAAATACTTATTGCTGGTGTAAGTGGAAGATGTGTGATGTTCACATACTACTTATTTCCCTGAGGTGTGAATGTCCCCTGAGTCTAAACTTATCCACAGGATTGGGGAACCTGAAATAATAAACTACAGTGGTTTGTTTTGCACAAAACACAGGTGAAAACCTCAAAAACATAATGCTTGATCACCCAGGGATGGTTATAAAGGAAGTTCTTTCCTTTCTGTTTTTTTTTCAAATTACTTTTTCAAAGAAAAATGAAGGACTTTTGTGTAAAATAAAGAAGTGGACAAGTATGACCAAAATGAAAGCTTGTGGGGAATTTTCATTTGTCTTAAGGAAAAAAAAAAAAAAAAGAAAAGCAGCTTCAATAAATATTTAATTAGCAAAATCCCAGTTTTATTTTTGTAATTTTTTTCATAGAAAGTCTAAATCTCTAAAAATTCTCTAAAATTTCCTAGACACCTTGTTTTATTTAAACACTGGATACTAGTCTACAATTACAGAAGAGGATTTCTGTATGACAATGTGTTTATATATTCTTTACATTCTGACATGGGTTATTTTTAACATGGATACCTGTGTTCTTTAGCATTGTCTTTTGCTCACTTGCAGACAAGAGAAAAGGAATTTAGCATATAGTGCAGTCTTCTACCAGAGCATCTTTGGCAGCTGCTTGTAATGAAATGATTGAGAAATCTACAGCAAAATCATTAATTCAGCTCTGCCTACAGCAAGGTGTCCTTACAATAGAACTATTTTTCTGAGGCAGTAAAATGTAATTAGAAAGCTTTTCATCCAGGAAGTTACATACTTTTTTCTTTTTTGAATATTTATCAGTATTTGACTGAAGCAGTATAAAAATGGAGAAATTCTTATTTACTGGTCTACATGCCTGACTTAAAAGTTTGAAAAATCAGGACATATCATTTAAACAAGTCACTGAGGCACCTACCTTTATTACCTCACTTAGCTCAGAGCTGACCTTTTGGGGTCCTGCCAGAATAGTTGTGGCACTTCGCAGAATGCTGTTCAGTTCATCTATTTGCTCTTTTATTTTCTCATGTTGTTTCTACCAAAAGTAAAACAAAACCAAACTAAAATAAAATCACATTCAAACCCATCTGTGAATTGCTAAAATACAGCGGCACCATTTTTGTTAAGTTTATTAATATTAATTCAAAAGATGAAGTGATGAACTAAATTGATTTTAGACAAATTTCAAGTCTAAGTTTTTCCCATACATCTCTAATAGCTCCATATTATGACTCTGCATTTTCTTGAATGTTGGTTTTTAATTTATTAATTAATGAGCAATTATTGGAATGAAGCATTAGTCAGTGTATTTTCATCAGAGACAAATTAAACCTGGATTATACATACTGGTCTGGAGACTAATTTTTGTTTTCTTCTGGAGGTTTTTTAAAATCTACAGTATACAGAGATTTCTTTTCCTTGTCAATAGTAAAGCTAATGTGAACAGTCTCTTTTGCACAGCATCTGTCTTCATTGTGAGGAATAATGAAGATCCAGCCTGTTAGAAGCAGTGAACAATTGAGACTATACACTTCAGGCTTTGCTTCATAAATGTGAGACAAGCTGCAGCTTGGTGCTGTAATTATGAAACAATGGAACAACAGAAGAGGTTTTGTACATAAGGATCCCAAGCTGACTGTAGAAGAATTCATGAGAACAGCATGTCTGATTTCTCTATTCAATTATTCGACCTTCCACATCAGCAGGAACGTCGAGCACTGCGAATTTCAAGAGCTCAAACCTCAGCCACTGATGCTACGAGACCCAGAGGTTGGCCCGAATGTGTAAGATCGTTCTTCAAATCATAGAATTCCTCCCTAAACCCCTCTCCTCCAGAATGCATAAAATTACATATATTGACATGAAAACAGTTCAACTCAAATGGTCCCAAATTATTCTCTTTGTGATTTTCTTCTTTGTTGAAAAAATAGAGACGAGATTTAGGTGGGATATTCCAGTTTTGTATCCCTTAAAGGAATCTAAAGAAAACAGGGAAAGAGTCACAAAACTGCTGGGAGGAGAAAAAAACCAGTCTTTTTGTATGGCTGATGGATTGGATACTTTTCTGGGATAAAAGGCCTGAAAATTCAATTTCCTCATCAGTCAGATGGAATTTGAACCTAATACCATCTCTTACAGGCAAACATGACCCCCTTCGGCGCTGTTGGGGACAGGTATCCTCTGAGATCTCCTCTGAAGTGATTACTTTGTTCAAAATACTGAAACTGCTGCAGCCTGGCAGCAGCATGTAACTGGGCTGTCCACCCAGCAAGAAGGAAACCCAGTTTCAGGGTTTCTGTTGTGGAGAAGGTAGAGAATGGATTTGTGCTTGGAGATGCAAGGACAATTGTCTGCTCTTCCTTAATAAAAAAAAAAAAGGGGATGCATTTTGTTTAAAGAGGTCCAGAGAAAAAAATTTGGATGAGGCACTATGAATGCATTCAGCTTAGGGCACGAATGTAGTACAAAGTCTTTAAACATTTTAATAGAATATAATTACTTTCATGAGCATGAAATCCTTCCACATTATAAATGAGTACCTAACAGGTGAAACAATCTCACCACAATACTTATAGCAGCCACACTACATGGAATTTTAAGCTTCTTGGGTTTTGTTGCAATTCTTCTTCCTAGTTTAGGCATTAGTATCCATCTGTTCCTGGGCCTGCTGAGACATGCCATGCCAAAACTTGTCATTTATTGTCACTCCATGAATATAAATAGCACCTTGCACTTCCACAACTTGCTGCTTGGAACTGGAGGGTCAACCTCATCCTGCTAAGTGGTCCAAGAATTTCCTGAATCTAAATTGTTTGCAATCTACTATTTTAAGCACTGTCAGAGAAGGAGTGCTCACAGAAAGCAGGTATGATAAATGCATTGCATAGTACCTCACGCCTCTGAAGACTGGCTACGTGTTCCTTATTTATATCCTCCGTTTGTATAATGTAGTGAAGTGCCTGGTCTAATGCCTCCTCCAGGTCCAACAGCTTCATGTCCTGTTCGCTGAGCTGGTCCAGCACATCAGATACGAGAGATCGGGTGTCATTGTACCTCTCGTGAAACTCTTCCACTTGCTGAAGCACTGGGAGAAAGATCAGAAGATGCTGAGTAGTCCAAAGCTTGGATTTCTGACAAAACTTACCTGTGCAACAATTTGTGTTGCTGTTACTCATGGGACCATAAAACCCAGTTGTTGAAAGCTCATTTGAGAGATCTCATACCTAGGCTTTGATTTTCCCTCCTCTTTTGAAAAGGAAAGATGCCTCTCATTTTAGTATCTCATTTTAATCCTATTAATTCCCCCTCTCATGCAGCTTTTCCTAAAAGAAACTCAGCTTTGTTTTCTCTGCTCTTCATTTGTTTTTCGTAGTCACAGCTAACCAGGCTATTCTTGAGAAGACAGCCCCTAATGCCCTGGGGCTCTGCCTCATGTTCACCAAGCTGTGAGAATGAAGCTGCCCCTCTTTCCCATATCAGCAGTATTTCTCTCTTTGCTGGAGCTTACTGTCCCCATGGCAGAGCTGGTGGGGCGGACGAGAGACATTCACATGAGCAGTTCCAGCCCTGGCACAAACCTCCTTAAGTGGCTGTCACTGAGGTGCTGCAGTGTGCAGGTGCACATAGACACATGCTTATTTTTCGGTTCATGCTGCCACGGGGGCAGCAAGTGTCATCAGACACTTGGAGCAGGCATTTGGAAGCAGCAGCATCTTCAGACCTTCAGTCAGTGCTTGCCAGTTGCCTGCTGGTCCTTCTCACCTAGATACCTAGAGCTGTCCATCCCCTGCCAGCTGCTCATCAATGTGTGGGTGAGTGGCAAACAGATTTAAAACTTACCCTCCTCCGCTGCATTCTCCTCCTCATCTGCAATCTGCCTCTGATCAGTGAAAGGTTTACGGCGTTTGATCTCCTTCAGCATCTCCTCAGCCTCACTCAGCTTCTGGGCAATTTCTTCAGGGCTCAGCTCCTGTTGCATTGCATAGTATTTCATCTTGCTGCTGATTTCTGGGGGGAAAAAGGAACAGATGGCCAGTCCAACATGGCTACAGAGAAGTAAATACTGTGGAGTACTTCTACTTTTTCGAATCCAGATCATGCTGACAGCAAAAGAAAGCTTTAATTATCTCCCAGCTCTACAGTAGATAATTACTATGTTGAGTCCAGACTTAAAATTAAACCTGTAAATAAATAACACTTTCTGGTATATGTTGGGGGGCTCAGCAAAAGAAAATGAGATCAAGCAGCCATGGGTTGTGTGCATTATTTGGCTTGGCAGTCCTTCTAGGTCAGGATCATCATTTTATTCTGAGTTCTGTGGCATGTAGCAGGCTGGGGCTTTCATCCAGGATTGTGGTTTTTAAGTGCTGCTGCTGAAACGTTATGTTTATTAAATAACAACAACGGCAAGGAGATTGAGGCAACCTCTTTTTTCCATCTGAAGAAGACTGGGGCACCCTAAAGAGGTAACATATGGCTTCTGGCCTGTCTGACTGCCTGGCTGGTTTGGAGACAGATTCTATTTCAAGGTTTTGGTCTCAGTTCAAAACACACTGTTGGATCCTTGCAGCTGAAATTGAGTTTACCCATCCCCAGCATAGGCATTACAAAGTTTACCCACTCCTTGCTCCCTGGCCTCGAATACCTCTTTTACACCCTACAATCTGAGTAGTAGACTTGTGTTCATTGTTCCTTTTGTGGATAGCCAGAGCTGGTAAAGCCAGCACTATGCCTCTGCAATATTTTTGCAAAAAATGGATGTGCGTTTGTGGCATAACTGTTCCTTTGGCAGAGTGTCTTTTTATGCAGTTTCTTGCTGGCTCCTGAGCTCATTAGTGAAACTTTAAAGGCTCATACTGAGCAGTAACACATCACCACCAGCGGCTCCATGGATTTCTTTCCTTCTCATGCTGGCACACGCATATGTGTGTGTGCAGACATACACATTCCCTGCAGGAAAGACTGACTTGTCTTCTACAGGGGTGATGCAGAAGAATAGTTTTCAGCATGGTGGAAATAACTGTCACCTACTTGTCTCCAACTGCTTTCTGGATGAACAAACACTGTCTTCTTATTCACAGCCTGAGTGTGCTGTTTGTGGGCCAAACTAGATACATGTGTACCTTCTGTGGTACCTGCCCTGCTGCAAACTAATTAATAATAAAATAGGGAGGTCCACAGAGGTCAACCAGTGATGGTTAGTGACATACAATGAGGCTCATGCTGCCACTTTTGCTCAGTAATCGTGGAAATAAAATGTGATCCTGTGAGCCTGGTCTCAGCTTGCCTCTTGTGTGTGATGGGGTATGTTAATCTAACTAGGTTTGCTGAAATAAAGCAATGATTGAAGCACCAAGGGAGATAAGGATAAGCAAGGCTATCAGTGGATATGTAACCATTCTTCCTTACACAAGTTGCTACAGAGCTTGCAGTAACTGCTGTAAGAACCACTCAGGTCTGTTAATCGAGTATTAATGTTGAAAAAGGCCGGTTAGCCTCAGCTGTCTGTCAGCCTTTCTATTCTGGTGCCATAAACAGCTTTTGTACTGTTGGCTCTGTGGAAGACTGGGCAGGATGACTGCTGTGAAAGACTGCTCTATGGCAGGATGGAGGCTTTCATGATGCAGGTGTTTAGGGAGCAAGGGTGCTTCAGAATCCATTCACTTGAGGTTTTATTGCTTTCTGTAGGTACCAGGGAAGAGGCTGCGACTGGTTTAATCTCAGTTTTATATGTCAGCATGATAATGATGTGTTTTAGATATTCCAGATGAAGACGATCGTCTGACTAGGAAATAATTTATAAGTGGAGTTTTGCTTGGGAAGGTGTTCACTGTTGTCATTTATCCTTTGATATACAAGGCAGTAAAAATTCTTGAAGATGCAAGAGGTTTTGTGGGCTCAAAAAAAAAATCATCTTGGAAGGTGTAAAATATATAGAATTATGATCAGAAGTTTGTTTTTTAAAATTCATTGCTCTAGGATGTTGCCCAAAGATGGACTTTTTATGTTTTATCTGCATCCTCTCACATCTTATGGACAGGTGAGCGGGACACGGGGACAACAGGTGACAGTTTGTCTCAACATTTAAATGTGAAAAAGCTCTTGGTTTCAGTCTTCCTTTTTGGGAGATCTTCATCATCATATTTATCTCTCCCACTGTGAAACAGCATCGCTATAACCATTTCTGACAGTTTGCTTACAATTCTGCCTTTCACTTTTACTGGAGGCAGCACTTTCTTTGTGGAAAAAGAAGGCAGTGAGAATGCAGTTTTCTAATTCTGCTGTATTTAAGGGGGGGTGGAAAGAAAGGAATCAGAGGACAACAGCTAGGCTGTAATGCATTTTATATGTGTCTGGACCTAAACTCACTTAGAAATTCTGATCAGAGGAAGTAATAAGGAGCTTGAAAAGAAAATCATCACTGCTTCCCACAGTGAGTCTGGGGAAGCAGTAAGTTCATGTAATTATTTACTATTCAGTATCATTTTCTTTTTAGAAGCATCTGTATGAATTTACAGGCACCAGCACAATCCTACTTTGTGACAGTTTGCAGAAAAGGCAAAATCTGGATTTAAACTAACACTCACTGGTGCGATGACCAGAGGTAATCTCACCTAACTGGCTGCCATGGCTTCAAAAGGGAAAGCCTAATTTTTAAGCCATCTGTCTTGCTGTGCCTATGGCCTCCATTACTTATCAGCAGGATGGGAAAAGTGCATGTGCATGAGTCTGCTAAGTAAGACACAGAGAGCTTCCATCCCCCGTCCTGTGCTTGTGTTTATGGCTCCATCCTACCTCAAGCTGCTACTGTTTTTTTATCACAAGTATACATAAATACCTCGAGCACCTATTCAAATCAGCAAAAGCTACAAGCTGAATTAGCCTGAAGTATTTAGGCTAAACCTATTTGCTATTATTTAGCTCTGTCAAGACAGAAGAAACGAAAGAGAAGCCCTTGCTCTGAGCGTCTGACCCAGTCAGTACGTGGCATCAGACAAGTTTTTGCCATGGCATTGCAGCCTGGAAAAGCCTTGTGTGCTGGTGGCTTTCTGAGAGAGCCCGGGTGCTGTGACTTTTTTTTGCTGGAGGTTTCACAAATACATGTTTGACACTGAGCTGAACCAGAAAGAAATCTATTTACCTTGAGTGTTATCCCTCATATTATTGAGCTGCTGCACAAGCTGAGTAGCACGGTTGTTGGTCTCCATGGTTTCCTTCTGTACCAGTAGACCTTTGCTGGATGCTTCATTTCCCTATGAATAAACCATGTGAACTAGACATTAGATTTCTTTTCAGATCCATATGCATGCATGAGGATAAGCAGTGTAAACGTGCATTTCGCTTTCTCCCGATGAGGTTGTGGCAGTCCATTTATCATAGAAAGCAGCATTTGCAGAGAGGTTTGAAGTGAAGGGCTGTCTTGTCAGTACTTCCAGAATTGCAGCGAGATTAAAATCTGTCCTGTATTTATCCACCATTTGCTGCAATCAAATTGCCATAAATTAGGTACAGTTGTAAAACTCCCATCTGCTGAGTCTCCTAGGCTGGCTCATTTTGCTGGCTACGGCGTTTCCCAAGTGAGCATATAGACTGTAGAACAAGGCGTCAAGCTCACAACCATTTTTAGATCAGTGTCTCCCTCAAGTGAGATCCCCAGCTCTGCAGCTTAAGGAAAAGCCGGAGGACTCAAAATACTCTGAGGAGCACAGGCACCCTCCCGTAGTATATTGCGTCGGAGGCTGTGCTTTCCCTTGCGCTCCATTATGTAGCAAGGAAATGAACCACCTCATGTCACAGTAGCCATCTTTCTGAGAAGGTCACTGATCTTGGGAGTCCTGAGCTGGAATTTTTGACAGTTTTTTTCAGGAAAGAGAAGAAAATATAATACAGGGGGCGATGTGTGTGCGTACACACGTGTAAGCCCGCAACACACCGCTTGCAAGCGCTGAGGTGTTCGATTCACGGTCCCCGCTGGGGCTGAGACAGCAAACATGCCCACCGTGGGGTTAGTTTCTGGGTTTGGGGTGCCCCGACACCTCCTAAGGGTCGGAGGGTATTAGCCTGTTGGGGTGCCCACCTCATGCTCGATGCGCCAAGTGCCTGCTCGAGCCGGCTGCCTGCAGAGACACCAGGGGGCGCCCGCGGCTGGCTCCGAGGGCGACGCGCGTTGTTGGGGGTGCGGAAGGGTTTTCGGGTTATTTCCATGCACTTGGGGGATTTTTTTGGGGAGTGGGGTGGGGTGGGCGTGTTACTATTCAGTCTTTGAGAGGCAAGCGTTGCGTGCTGTACTTGAAGGCTCCGTTGCTCGGCATCGGCGCTTCACGCTGATTTCCAGCACCCGGCTGTTTGCACACGCACTGGCCTTTACATAATGCTCCTTCCTTGACAGATTTTTAACTACAGAACAGGCGGGTTGCTGCCGAGACAGGTTTGCTGACTGCCGTGAGACCGGTGGGGGACAGAGCAGCACGAGCGAGGGATGCTCTGAGGGAGTCTCAAATTCCCACCTGAGTACAGAGACTTGTCGAGAGGCCGGGAAGGAAATTCGGTCCTCGGCTCTCCCAAGTCCCTGCCAAACATCCGGGGTAGAGCTATGTGCTATTTTACTCCGAGCTCATCCCAAACAGGCTCCGGGAGTTACAGCTCACATATCACTCTTTGCATTGGGTAGAAGGGCTTGCCTACAGCAGGTGCATACATCCTGCCTTCAGGGTTTAGATCAGAATCTCCGGAGACCCTTCAGATACGGGGACGAGCACTTGAAATGCTCTGAACAGGAGGTGCAGCGTATCTCTGCAAAATGCACTCAAAGCCCTAGCACCTATTTTCCATAAACATGCCTCTGAAGAGCTAAAAGTTCAATATATTCAGAATTAATACTGTGGTTTTCCTTCAGCTGAGAGAGTCTGGGGCCATTATTGCCCTGCCTCCTCAAGCAATTGCAGCTATTCATGTGGAACATTGGGAATAGCCAGGAGTAAAAGGCCAGAGGAAACACTGAATTTACTGGTTCAGGAATGGTCAAACTGAGGAACGAGCTAGGAAATCCTCAGATAGTACTGAAGATGACAAAATTATTGTTATTCAAATCCACTAAATATTCCTAGAAAACCTAGAGCCTTAATGATCCTGCCTGCAAACTACATAGAGGAACACTGAGGTGTGTGAGCTCTGCTGGATTTTCACAGGTACAAAGGGGTGTGTATGTGGGAGAGCTGATTTAATCAAACCTTTCTTGAATGCAGGCATAGGCTGTGTAATTCTGTAGTACCCTTTCTACTAAATAAGTGCTGATTAAAAAACACCCAAACCCAAATTTTCTCTTCCTCTCTCTATAGAGTCTTTTCTTTTTTTTTTTTCCCTTTTCTTCCTCCTACTTGCTCCTGTATTTGAGTTTTAGTCTAAGGTATAATTTTAATTTGTCTTGTGAAGGAATTGGTAAGTGAAAACAAGGTCTGGCATTTTGCAATAAACAAAATACTACAGCTGTTGTTATCTCTGGGAATAACATAGATGTATATAATATATCTTAGCAACAGAAAGGTTTAATGATACCTCTTTAAAATAGAGGAAAAGCAATTTTGAACCCTATTTCTTCTCTTAATGTGTATCAGTATTCTTCTAGGGTGCAATGAAAGTGTTATGTGAGGTGCGTGCAGATAACCTTAATTTTATAGCCTAGCAATTGAATGTGGCTGCAACATTTATGATTACAGTTGTGTTAAAACATATCTTGAGTGCTGAATCAGGCTCCCATCTCAGTGGGTAAGTGAAAAACCTTTTAAACTGGCAGTTTTGTAATGTATTTTGAAGTGTCTAATTGGGGCTAATTTAACTTTACAAGAGCATACATGTAAAATAGATATAGTGCAAATACTCCCACAGTCAATCTGAATTACTTTAGTGTTGGTTACTTCTCTTAATTAGAAATCAAAATGTGAAACAGAAAGGCAGTGCCTCCTTGTTAGAGCAAACATCATGTAGGTGGGAACTCAGATCCTAAGGGAAGGGTTTGTGTGATTGGTGACAACCCCCTGACCACATTCAACAGACACTGGCCCTACATCCTTCCTTTTCTGGGAAGAAGCGTTGGTAGATTGTTTATGCTTTTCATTCAGAACTAAAGTATAAAGCTTAGAAATAGAAAAGAGAAATAGAAAGTTCTTCCAACTACCTTCTAGGGCATCCTCACTCTTGTTTCATGAGCCTGGAAGTTCAGACTCGATGTCAGGAAACAGTTTACTGAGAGGGCAGTCAAGCACTGGAATGGGCTTCCTAGAGAGGTGGTCGATGCCCCAAGCCTGTCAGTGTTTCAGAGGCATTTGAGCAATGCCCTGAATAACATATTTCCAGCCCTGCAGTGCTCAGGCAGTTGGACTAGATGGTTGTTGTAGGTCCCTTCCAACTGTAACTATTCTATCCTGACTTCTTATGCCAGCATTGAATATGACAAACTGAAAACTGTCAGAGCTCTGGCAAGGGGCTATAAACAAACCTGTTCATCAAGTGTCGCTGCCTCTCTCAGGAGATTGTTCATTTCATCTGCAACATCATCAACATCCATGGTCCAAAGCGCAGCATGGTTCTTTTTCTTGGACATTGCTGCCTGCGTGTGGGGGGAAAAAAGTCAGTGCATCTGAAAACAAGTTATTTCTCTAGTGAGGACAGCGATTGAAATTTACAAGAATAGAGTGGAAATTCATAGATTAAAATGACATTAAGAAATAAAATGCCGTCAGGGTTTGTACCTGGAGGTGGTTGGTGGTAAGGTTCAGGTCGTTCAAGCGCTTTTGAGCTGCAACACCTGTAGAAATGCTCAGTAAAGTTGATTTGCTTTCGTCGATAGCCAGAACTGCTAATCGGATGTCATCTGTCAAATCCCAAATACATTTATCGCAGCCTGATAAGAAATTAAGAGAGTGCCATTTTTCTTTAGGGTTTTTGTCAGTTAACAGCAAGTATCTTAAATTCACATTGTAGTGCTCTTGCCCCATGGTGTTCCCTCTCTTTGTCATTGATGGATTCAGATGGATACTCATTTTTCTTCCACTTTTGTCCACCCACTTGCAAGGTCCCACAGTACAGTCATCACGCTTCCAGCCGAGCAGCACCAGATGGGACTGCTCCAAGAGGCTGCTACAGCGGCTCCGTAATCAGTAGGGAAAGAGAGGAAAATGAGGTATTTCCTGGCTATTCCCTATGGGCTCTGCATGCTTGTGTCCTGAAGAACAACAGATGAGGGTCAAAAAATAACTTCATTTTTTCAGAACCCAGAACTCTGCTTTTAAAATTTGGTGGTATGAGAAGTACTGATGTCCAGCAGATGGGCTCTTGGCTGCCTATTTCATTAAGAAGGCAACTTCTGAAAACAGTTGTAATGTTTGGGATACACTTGTGCAGAGCTATATCCTCATCCCTGCTGAATGCTTGCAGTACCACCTTGTTTTAGTGGCATTGGTGCTGCTGCCAAATGCAGGAGTCTTAGATGAACATGAAACACAGATTCCTATAGAAGCTTCTGCTTAGTATTGTATCATCTGTGTTGTTGAAGGCATCAGATCCCAAATGTTTTCCTTCTGGTTGCACTTCCAGGCATACAAAGCCCTCCTTTTTGGAGTCAGTTTAGGAACCCATGTGTGCCACACAGCCTGCTTTATGCCACAGGCATAATCATACTAATATTTTAAAAAACCCAAAACCCTCAGTGGTTACTGCTGGTTACAACATAGTGCTTCTGGGAAGTCTCCAGGCTTCCTGTCATTAGAATATGGGGAAATGAGAGTGGGAAGGCAACTGAATGATGGATATATGTCAAATTGTTCAACAGCAACAATTGATAATAGATGACCAATGAGAAAAAGAGAAATTATATGCAAGATGTCACAGGTAAAGTTGCGATGGAAGATTTTAGGGGCAGAATATTCTCCTAGAGGCATCTCAGTCTATAGAAGGGTCTTTGGTAATACTTCCTTGCTTCTCCACCATTTGTACCTAAACATTCAGTCTGCAGCACAGAGTTGGACCTATGCTTGCACTCAGTCAAGTGAGATCATGTTTAAATACTCTGTCAGTGGGGCACTGTGTATATTTACATGTTTAAGTGTACTGTAGAACCAAGGTCACGGTGCTGAGCCCACTGAGAATCAAGCTCTTAATTTAGTATTTGTAAGCATCTAAGCATGAGAGAGATTAACTTTTGGTTTTCTTATGATAATCTTACTGATGGTTGGGCAGTCTGTGCCAGTAGAAACTTCTGGACTGTCTGCGAGGCATTCTCCAGTCTGGCTGTCGCACATCCTCCCTCCACAGTTACATTCTGGGGGAAAAAGAAAGGGTTTTTGAAAGAAGAATCTTGAAAAGGTACAACCCACCTTTCCTCCCGGAAGGCTAGCGAAGTGATTGTAGATTGGCTTGTGCATGGAGAGTGAAATCAAAATCAAGGGCTTCTTGGAGTTGATGTTTCCTTCAGTATGTAGAAAAACATGCTCCTTGCACTGTGATTGAGGTGGACCAAACAAACTATGAGACAGGAAACAGAACCAGGAAGCCTGAAGCAACTTGTTTGAGGCTTTGCAGCTGGCCACAAGCAGAGTCAGTGAGGACAGAGTTGCCTGTCTGGGCCATTATACATCACTGTCTAGAGAGGGTGATGCTTAGGAGATGGGTTAAGGAAAGCAGTACAACTAAAGTTAATCACAGAATCATAGGGGTTGGAAGGGACCTCAAGAGATCATCGGGACCAACCCCCAATTGTTAGTTAAAACTCTCTCCACAGACCTCTGGAATTTATCAACACTGTGTCAGGCAGACGCTAAATAATCTTTATGATTATCAGGGACTGATAGTGGACTCCCAATTCCCTCATCACCCTTGAGCAGATAATAAATAAATATCTCTTACCACTTACAATGAAGAATAAATAAAGCTTTCCATTTTTAAAAAACTTGAGTAAGATACATATTTATTGCCAGCACAAGTAGTTTTAAAAAAATTATAATTTTTAATCTAAAGTGTCTCTTTCAAGGTTTAATTGGCCTTTTAAAATATATTATTTTAAAGATTAAAATACTCTTGGAACACTTTAATAGAATAACAAAAACTCAAGCAAAACAAGAACAGCAGTGATTTATCTGGAAGTCATTTTACTCTTGTGATTCATGGTTTCAGCAAGATCTCATATAACAAAATAATTTACTGCCATTTTAGTGCAGCCCATTCATTGTTCTCTGTGAATCGCCCTCGTGTTTACATTCCACATAGCACGTTCGAGGAATTATCAGGAAAAATGTGTAGTGCAGCTTCAAAGTCAACCTGATGCACTAACACTGGAGTAATTCTGTGTAACTGAACCTGTATTTGTAGAACTACTCAGATTTTTTGTACCATCATGAAAACAGAATTTGGTTATGAATTTGGTGCAATCATATTTTGACCTCACTACAATCTGTATGAACTGTGTTATCTCCCAGCTCTTGGATCCACAGCTTTTGATTTGTTATTTCTTTTGTTAAAAAGTGTGAGAAAAATCTTTCTTGAAGGCAGGCATTTCTCTTTACCTACATCACAGGATTGAGGCTATACCCAAAACATGTGGCAAGGATTCAGTTACAGGATTAAAATTTGGATGAGATTGATGCTCAAGAAAATCAAACAGTGTCCTCTCATTTAAATGGGCAAAAATTTTCTACACAAATGCTTATAGTAAATTAATTTCAAAAACATTCCTGAAAATTTTTCGTCTACTTCTTCAGGAGGTACTGCAGTTTTAGTTGGGAGTTAAGACTTTCACAGCCTTGGTGGCTTACTGTCGGAGGAAGCTTGATTGACCTCTGAGGATGTTTGTGGAAAGCTTTGAAATGTGGCTGAAGGATACCTGGTTAAAAAAATTACTGAAAAGAAGCTGAAAACTGCTATCCACAGCTACAGAGATACTGCCTTTTGCTCAAAAGAAAAAGAGGTGATCTTAGCTGGAATGAGCTGTTTGCTCATTTAGTTCTGTGGCTTTTTGTTCTGTATAGGCTTTGAGGTGCTCTGTGGAAACCACGTACACAGACACTTGATTCTTGCACTAGTCTATTTTTGATATTATTGTATTTTAAAGAAGGTATTTGTCTTATTTCAGAATCAGTATATTTCTAAACAAGAGTTCCAAATGGCTTCAGAATGCCAAAGTATAAGCTTGCCTTGTAAACTGCCCATTAATAGTTTAGCTATTGTAGATGAATTGAGTGGTGTGGGCAATCTGTGCAGCACTGTTAAGTACAGTGCGTTGTGTTTAGCAGAAATGAAATGAGAAGTGTGTAATTCTCTGAAACGTAATACTTCAAAATCAGGATTTGTTAGAGTTAACTACAAGATTAAATGCACCCCTAAACAGAGAAGAGCTGTACTTCTCACAACACATTGAAGTGCCTAGGCACTTCCTATTTTTAGCAAAGATCAAACACTACAAGGAAATCTGCTAATGAAGAGAATTACCAAGTTGATTTGTAGCTTGTGTGAAAAACCTGCATAGACAAGTCCTGTGCACAGTGAAATCCCACTTAAACTGTTCCTCAGACCTGTACATAGGCATTCTGCTTGCAATTCCTGCAACTCCTTGAGGGTGCGACCTAAAACTATACTGAGGTGATGAAAGTGTGCCTTGAGTTTAGAAACTCTATGTTCAGAGATGCCTTCCAAAATTATGCCTTGCATAATCAGCATAAACACTTGGAATGCCCTGTAATCTTCAGGCTTCTGGCAAAGCTACTTGTATCTGTCTGATGCTCTGCATTTGTACATGGCCAGGGCATGATGGCTGCGGTTTGCTGAGCTGACGTGCTGGGTGTGTTTCTCGTGCCTCGTGGCATTCGGGAACCAGGTTGGGTGCGTGCCTTGGTGGTGTCTTACCTTCGAGTCTTACCCTCTCTTGTGTTTCGGTCCTTGAGGGAAGGACCCTGGTGAAGTGTAGCTCTTCATCAGTGCTTTAAGGAGGATGTAATCTTGTGTCCCAGAAGCAAAGGAAGGACAAAGTCCTATTTGAATTTAACTCCTTGTAAATTAGGAGAGTAATTATGTCAGAGGATGTTAACCTCTGTGACCCCCCTGTGTAGGTTTGTTTTGATAAGATCTTCTCAGTAGCACTTTACCAGACCCTTGGAAGTAGTCATGTCTGGTGTGGAAATAGAGCAATCAGCAAGATTACATGGAAACATGGCAACTGCAGAATGCATTATCAGTGTGAAAACTAGCACAAACTGAGCAGGGATCAGGGCAGGACAGGAAGGGTGATACTGTTCCCATAAAAACTGCTTTCAAGTCTTTCAGTCCCATCAATCTGAGTGGTCATGCTGAGCAGTATGTGTTGTCAACAAATACAAAGGTGAATGCCCAGGGAAACCTTAGATGCAGGATACAACAGTGTCTACATTCATCCTGCCCGGGAGTTTGAGATGTTGGGGTCTGGGGTTTGAGATATCCTCCTGGGCAGTGGGAAGAAGGCTAGTGCCTGGGATAATTCAGCCAAACAAGAATCCAAATTATCCCACCAGCAAGGTGGCCAGGAGCATCCCCTGCCTCCTGCAGCCGCAAGTGCTGCATTTTGCTCTGCTCAGTGGAACTGTGGACAGTACCTGTACAGTTTTTAGCGAATCTGGCGTCCCCGTAGTAACCTGGAGCGCATCGCTCGCACTTGAACCCCGTGGTGTTGCGCAGGCAGTTGCGGCACTGGCCCGTCACTTCATCACAGTCTTCAAAAATCAGGTTTGGGTCTGAGTTGCCACTGCAATCGCATTTTTTACAAGTGCTTCCAATTAGCAGAGGGTTCCCATAGTAACCGGGAGCACACCTGGAAGGAAGAGCAAGCCCAGTGATGACGAGCAATGACATTCCCATCTGCTGTGTCGTTTTTTTCTCTGACCTTATTTGTGTCACCAGGAATTGATGATGGTCTGTGGCTACGAAAGGACATAAGGCAAATTAGGAGCTCTGCTCCTGCAGAGGTTGTTCTATGCTCTGACCTCAATCTGTACAGTTATATATTTTTCTCTCCTTGAACACTCCTGGTTTCTCAATCACACCAGTCTGTGGTTTTTTTGTGTGTGCGTGTCTTTAGCAGCAAAATTATTTGTTCCCCATTGTTTTAAAATCTATGACAGAATGACCTTGGCAGAGAGGCAGCTCTAGTGTTTATTTTGGTCTCAGCTTTGGATCTCACCAGCTATATTGTGTTATATAGGAAACTGGGGTAAGGCGCTTCATTTCGTGATGCTGAAACTCAAGAGGAAGGGCAGACCTTATTTTCGTGGTGCATGTAACAAAATACTGACCAGAAAACTTTTCTATAAATAATTCTATAGTGCAGCATTGGAATGGTTTCTGGGGTTTTTTTTTGAAAATAAAACAGGCCCTTGACCAGCCTCCATTTTTCAGATTTGTTTGATTTTAGCCTGCTGGCTGAGGGCAAAAGGCTGAGAGCAGCCAACAGCCCAGGAGAGGAGGATTCCTCTGCTGCTTTGCAGAGGGAGAGAGGGAGGTCAGTGAAAAGTACTCCAAGGGAGGCATGAAATGGATCCAAATTGCTTTTCATGTCATGTCACATTTGGGAAGCATTTCTGCTGAAAAATTGCTGCATCTTAAGGTGGAAGACATGTTGGGACTGCAGTGGCTTTTGAAGGACAAACCAGTAATACCTAATGTTCCTGTGTGACCAGTGTCCCTAAGCTGAGGCAAAAGGTAGAGGATCTGGTGTCAGCATTTGGAAAGAAAGGGGAGAGTTTTAGTTAAAGGAGTTCCTGCTGGTAGCAGGAAATGTGGATGATCCTATGAGCTAGAGGGGCCTTGCAAAACAACCAGTGAGGCAAATAGAACTGACGTGGAGCAGCTTCCAGGAGCAAATCCTTGAGCATGGGATTCTCTGGACAAACCAGGGGCAGGAGGAGCCTGGAGCAGTGGCTGATGGACTGAAGAGGTCACTGGCAGGACAGGGGCAACCCATGCCACTCACAGTATCACTGTAGGAGGGTCCGTGACCCAGCAGCCCCCCACAGCGGTCGGGGACTCATACCCCAAACTGGGAATGAAGAATTACTGCAGGAAGGGGGATAACTAACTGGTGCAGAAATTGCTGGCTGACTGAGGACATCAAAGGATTGAATAGTTGTTGCTGTGATTTAGGTAAGGAGTGGTTATTGCATTTCAGCCTGTCTTATGCTGTTGTCCTTTTCTTTTCTTCCACCCATAAAGTCCCATTTTAAGATGCTGTTTGTTCTGCTGTCTGTTGGCAGGGAGGGTGATTTCTCAGGCAGTTTAGTTTCCCAGGTTTCTGGCTGGGGACCTGATCTGCTGAGGTCTGCTGTCTCCTAAAATACGAACCCAGTCAAATCCAGGTTCTGGTATGTTTGAACGATGAACGTGTTGGAGATCTGATAAGAGATTCTAGTTTTGATCTGTTCCTACATTTGCTGATGCTTTTTTTAAAAAATAATTTCCTGAGGGCTACTTTGTTCATGTTCCAGTCCTGAACCCCCACAGTAAAAACACATAAAATCTTAAGCATCTTAATATAAATCACTTGGCTGCCTCAAATACTGCCAGCGACAAAGACTCTGTCTGTTTCTCTGCAGCACTGCCAGAATCTTTGGTGCAGATCTTACCACTTGAGTGACCCAGATGTAAAGGATAAAAGTGTGACCTGGAGTTCTGTGCCCTCCTTGGAGAACTGCAAATGCGACACGGAGCATAATGAGTGCGATTGAGCTGACTTGGGTGGAGTCACTCCCCATTCCCGTGGGAGCAGAGGCAGTAAGAGCAGGCAGTGATGGGTAATGCTACTATTTTGTTATGCCAGATATTTCAGCCAATCTGAGACTGCAGCATTTTCCCAAATTTCAAAATTACATTATGAAGTTTGAACCAGAAAAAAACCCTGGATTTAAAAAACATAAATAAAATAATTCTTTTATTCTGAACTCTCAGTATCTTGCAGAGCTTCTTTTAAATTTTCTGTAGTTAGGCATTCTCCAAATGGCTATCTGTCCAATGTGGCCACCATGTCACAGAAGCCACTGAGTAGTGCTGGGGTGAGACCATCGTTTTGCTTACTGCTACCCAGCTCTGGCTTTCAGCCAGCATCTCCTGAAGTCTGTGTACTGTTCCTATCAGGCCAAAATGTCTGTCCTCTCATCAAGGCAAGATTTCCCACCCCTCCTGCCCTTGTCTGAAACACACCATTTTTGTTTGACTTGCCAGAAATGTAGTGGACAGTTCCTCAAAGCCTCACAGATATATTTTGTACGTGTTGCTTCTTATGAACATCTGATTCACTTTTATTAGCTATATCTCTTCATCTGGCATAGCTGTCTAAAACAAATAAAAACTTTTAGAGCTGAAAATAAATGTGTCACCTTCACTTTCCCCTTCCCCTTCCTACTCAGTGCATCTCTCATAGGGCTGGACTGCGCTTGATCTCTTTTGCATTGTTGGCAGCATGTGAGAATAGCAGAGGCCATTGGATGGAAACATACTGCTCCATCTCTGCACTGAAAAAGCAGAGGTCTGTGGTGAATGTCTTTTCCTATCTTGTATCAATAAATGGCTCTTTGTTGCAAACAAGAAAATCTTTCCTCTCCCATAATAAAGCTGCTGATTTATCTTTGTTTCATTTTGCAGCAACGTTTGTTTCCTGTAATTATTGGTGAGCACGAAATTAGCTTCCTCTTCCCTGGCAATGCCAAAAGAACCATTTTTTGTCTGTTCACTTTGGCCACTAAAGTATAATTTGTTATCTTTTTTAACGTTTGGGCATTAACAAAACCTGGATTTCATCTGCTACCACCTTAATGCCTTATCGCTGAGGACTGGGGGCAAAATGGTTCACTCCTAAATTTCTGATCGGGAAGCGGGTTTTCTCAGTTCCCAGCAAAAGCCTCTGTGATTTCACAACACCATTTGCTGGCAAATACAAACTGCACAGGTTTGTGCCAAGCCCCTGGAACAGCACAGGAAAGCCTCCTACATGAATGCCAGAGGAAACGGAGCAGATCACCTCCCATTGTGCTGCTCTGGAGATCCCAGGTGCTGCCCGTGGAGGGGTGTTCTGCAGTCCTGCGACACCCGTCACCCACTGCTGTATTTTCATTGCTACTGACACAAATGGGAGCAGGACCAGGAGCCCAACAGGAGGAAAGTCTTGCTTGCCACTGCTTGTCATTTACCCCAGCAGGTAGCCAAGGACTGAACACAGTGACTGGGACGGGCTGATTTCTTTCTGTGGCTTTTCCTAACCCATCTCTGGGGCTTTGCCTTCCTTGAGGCAGATGCACTTTGTCAGGCTGGGTAGTGACTGTTAGAAAACAAAGCCTGCTTTCTGCTGTTACTATGCATCTGCTACTCATTTCATAGGATTTGAGTTGCTTGTAGTCTAGGCTGACATTTTAATAACCATTAAGAAACCTCAGTGACCTTTTAATTGTCTGCGTTATCCTTTGTGTATAAATCTGACATTTTGGAAGAACAAAAGAATACAGCCACAGGCCTGGAAACAAGGATTTGATTTTTTTAAACAATTATTTTTGTGCCATCTCTCTGAAGGGCTTTCACTGTTGCTGCCACTGTGCTGGTGATGCAGAGGTAATATGCTGATGCTTTTGCATCATCTCTAAGGGCAAAAACCTTTGCTTTTTTTTTCATCTTACCTTTTTCATACTGATTTCTCTTTGCATCTTACGCATCCCCTTACTCCATTCTCTGGTAGTTACATTAAGTATCCCTTGAATTCAAGACTTACCCATTAATGACAGTGAACTGAAGTCTTAAATACTATAATAATAAAACCAAAATGAGGTGTTCAGGAAGGCAGTGTCTGAGCCACCCCTCAGTCTTTGTGTTAGAACTGTTTTAATTTGTTGGCTACTCAAGGAGAATTTCTGAATTATGATCGGGCTTCTGACATTCATAGAAACATCATACGCGTGTGCCCATAGAGAGCAAGATGTCCCTGCACAAGATTGGAGTATATGTGATATTTCTGCTGTATAACTCCATTTATTTGTTATTTAGAAGGTATTTACTGGAAATTGTTTATGGGCATAAGGGAAAATTGAAAAGCAACACTGGTTTGCCTAGATTTATTCAGTTATGTCTGTGAAGTACATTTAAAATTTAACTAAAAAAGCTGCACCTGCTCATTAAGAATTTGACTAGATAATGCATTTTCTCCTTTGCTTTGGAAAAAGTATTTGGTAGAAGCCTGCTGTGTGTTTTAGAGGGTGAAAATTGCAAGAGGCATCTATGTAGCTTTTTTTTCCGCTTTAGCTGCTGTTTCTGACTTGCATTTTTTATTTTGATTGATAAATTGTATTTGTTTTAGGAAGATCACCACATGAAGGTGTACAAGGTGCAAGAACTCAATCAAAGCACTTCAGATGTACACGTCTGTCTCACCCTGACATGTCTCCACAAAAGTTCTTACGGTTTTTAGTATGCACTGACTGAGATCCTTTCTCAAAGGTTTCTTCCTCATGTGGGAAGATTTCCTCAAAGGCTTCTGAACTTCAGCATTGTTGACTAGTAAGTCACCCAAATAATTTCTTACCTTTCACAGTTGGGTCCTGCATAGTTTTCCTTACAGACACAGCGCACGCTTCCACTTTTTCGGTAACAGGAGACTGCAAAGCTGGAATGCCATGAGAACGGATGGTTAGGAGAGCAGACAACAGCAAATACTTGGGAGCATTTCTTTATTACAGGACAGACATTTGCTGTCAGGGTGAGCTCTGGCTCTCGGTTGCTTGTTGCTGAATGGGTGTTCTTAAGCTCTGTGTGTTATCCACATTATACTCCTTGTTAAGTCTTTTTAATTAGTGCAGAAAGCACTAATTAGTGTATAGCGATATGGAGCTATATATCCAGATACATGTAAGTCCCTGTCTTGCAGCGTTGATCAGACACATCTGCAGGTTTTGATACATGTTAGATAAAGGACTTAGGATAAATGTGTACGTCATGCGAACCTAGTTGCTTCCTGTCACTCATTCTAGGGGATGAAATATTGCTTACAAAAGACACTGCAGAGAGCACTTCAGCAGTGTAGTCTCTGGAATGGGCGCAGAAGTTTCCTAGGCAAATCCTACAGCTTTCCTTCAAGTCCGATCTGGAAGTACTGAGCCATGAAAACGGACCTGCGATGCCATCCTCATTTACAGTAAGCAAAACTGCTCTACTGTCTCTCTGAATAAGCCTGACAGGATCTGGGGTTGCTTCTGAGACCAGCATGCCAAGTAGTGATATTGACAGCAGTAATTTTCAATTCTGTGATTCAAAATCAGAGATTCCTTTGCTTGCTTGTTTTCCGGATTTAACAACTGTGTAACTAAAGCAACAGCAGCAGCCAGATGTGTAAATTACAAATTGTATACGCTTCAAATGCAGTGACTGACATGGCTTGAATACATTTCCAGGAAAAAGATGTACAATCCCAAATATGTTTCCAGTTAGTTTGTGAATATGTGTGAGCAAATGCCTGCCAGCACTGAAGTGCAACCAGACTAGTGAGACGCAGCAGCTGCCAGCTGCAGGCCCAGGGATGCTCAAACGCAGGTCAGAGTTGTGCAGTGCTGGGCAGCGGTGGCCAGGTTGCATCCCATTTGCACAGAAGGACAAAAGCCTCTGAGCAACGGGAAAGAGCATGATCCATACTTGTTTCAGGAATGAACAGCTTTGCAGGGTGACCAGAATCCCTGCGTAATTTTAGTTCCCACCAGCATTTCTCAGCTGGTGGCGTGATCAGGGTCAAATAAATCTCTGTGTGGATCTGTGCTGTCTTAAAGTATTTCATATAAACAGAGGGAACATAAAATTAGGTTCTTCTCACAGGATTCACAAATTCAGGAAAGCTTTTTTTTGAGAACATACAGAGGAAATTCTAACAGTTTTGAGCCTTCCTCTTCTTTTGCTGAGTCTAAGTCCATCATGTAGTTGAAAAAAACTACATTGTAGATTTAGATTATGAAATAAGACTGAAGCCTTGCCCAGGTTTTATACTTTTGTGACCTTTTAGGGAAAAAAAGTTTGTAAAATTCCCTCAGGTTCAAAAAAAAAGTAACATCTGCTGGACTGTGAAGCAGGCTCTCTCCTGTTTTTATTCCAAAGAGATGACATTATACTTTGTATGTAATGTCCAAACGTTCCAGGGATAGCAGATATGAAGACAGTCTGGCCAGAAAATCTGGAGACACACAGATGAATCCCAACAAAAAATATGTCTGATGAGTCTGTCAGTTTACAGATTGGGTCACTTTATTATGAATTCACTCGCTATTTCCAAAGTAAAACAGAGTAGAAACCAACATCCTTTGGTGTATTTTTTGAAAGCATTTACTGCTTCTCTGCTTTCTGATAGTTACTGTTTTGCTTTAATATAAATTAAGTAGGATTAATGGAGGAAAAAAGAAAAATTAAAAAAAAGAAAGAATGGCTTTTCCTTGAATTTAGTTATGCAAGGCTGAATGTTGCTCAATCATTATTATTTGCTCTTTGCAGCCCCAGCTGAAGGCTATTGCTGTGGTCAGATCTCTCCCATGCAAGAAGCTGAATAGGCAATTTCTGCATGCTATTTAAATAGGGGTATGTGGCAAATTGGGATCAGATGTTCCTTTAACTATTGCCTGTGGGAATTTTCCGAAGGAAATCTCTGAAAAATTGAGGTGGGTTTTTAGCAGGGTAGTTTTAAAGGGGTGAACATAGAATATCCTGAGATGGAAGGGACCCGTGAGCATAATCAATTCTAACTCCTGTATTGCTGCTGATGTTGGAGCATCTGCATTCAGACTCCTTGTAACTTTTGTTCTTCCTTCCCAATCTCTAGCTGCTATCCTTTTAGGTTCAAGGCTTCTTTATCTCTAGTAGTCTGGAATAGGAGAGGCATATGTTCCTAACAGGATGGCTAATGAGCTTGTTGAAGCAGGCAATGCTCCTTGGCCTCTGTGCTCATCTCCCATAGTACTGTCAAAGGCAGCCTGTAGCTCTGGTCCCTGCTGGTCCCACTGCACTGAGCCCTGCTAGGCTGGTGGGCCAACTGGCTCCCCGTGATCAAGGGGCATTGCTACAGAGCCTGGTGGGCTGTGGGACAGGGTGAATGCAAACCCAGCCATGCTCTGTCCAATTGCACTGTAGGGAGGACAACCCAGATGTTTGTTTGACTGGCTGTGCTCAGTAAAGACTGGTTCTCATCATCTAGTGGTGCCCCTGGCACATGCAGCCCAGGTTGTGATTGAGAGGGCTCTTCCTTACACCAAAGTGGCTGCTCTGTGCCCAACACTCTGCTAAGGAAAGAGCTCTGCTTCCGACTGTTGTATTTCTACTATTTCTGGCATTACAGCTGCTACTGATGCTGGAGGAAGCGGTCTGCTTTGTCTGTGAGCTTACTCATTCCTAAGTCTTTTTAAATGTGAGCAAAGCCAGGTTCTTCCCCTGTCTCTGAGGATTTTCCTCTCTAATACAGGCAAAGCTGCAGTCTTTCAACAATAGCTGTTCTTCACCCCATGGCCCTCCTCACATGTCTGCAGCTCACTGAGGAAGCCAAGAGGTGAGCTGCAGGAGTCTGGCTGGAGTGATTTTGCTGAATTGCCATTTTGAGCCTGTGCCACTGAGTAGCTGAGCAAAATGTGGCTCATCCCACCTTAAGGCCATATGTGTAATCCTATGGCAACCACAAACAAATACAGGGAGGAAATTCCCCTTTGCTGAGAAGCCTTGCTAAAAGCGAAATGGGAAACAACACAAGGGAAGGACATATCTCACTGCAAAATAGCTTTAACCCCTTGGCAAGTATTTCCTAGCATGTCCTCTACACACCAGAGTGGGGTTTGCATAGATGCCTTTCCCTAAAAGCACAAACCTCAAGCAAAAAGAAGGTGATAATTTCTTTCATCTGCCTTATTGATGTACCACTAACAGTTTCTAATAGCTGCTGGTAATGTTTTGTGAACCCAGGCACACTTGGTGCCCTGAAGGCACCAAGGGGCTGACAGCTGGAGCTCTTTGCTTTGGTCTTGGTTTTCTGTCAACCTTCAGAGTTTCTTACCCAAAGATATCTGGGATCAGATGGAGGGCACTGAACCTGTCAAAGGGTTCTACATATCTTACCTTTTAACTGTTCCTGTACTAACCAGATCCAGCCACTTCTTGCTCAGGACTCTGTATGGCTGTTTTTTCATGGTTGGTTTTACCATCATGGATTGATCTTTCTGTTGGTCTGTCTCAGCTACATACATCCCTGATGCCCCCTCCCTGGGGAATTTGTCTTTGAGGGTCTCTTAAAAGTAACCAGGCAGCTGCATAACCTCTCCTACATAAAAAAGGGAGAGTTTGAATTTGTTCAAGTGTTTTCTTCTCCCTCTTGGTAAGAATTGTTATGAGCACTTAAGGATATTTTACACCTTCTAAATGAAATGCTGTCTCCTGTGGTCACAAATGTGGGCAGCTGGTGGTCCTCTTATTTTGCCCTGGCTGGCAAGAGCGCAAGCCTTTGTTTCCTGCATCAGGGAAAGGATGCTGACCCCACCTCAGAAAAGGCCAAAGCCAGCCCAAGTCAAAGAGAAGCAGAGACTCTTTACATACTTTGCAAGTTCTGGCAGGGGGCAGGGACAGGGCTGGCAGAACGTGGGCACTCCTGTGACAGCATCACCGATGAAGCCATCCGGACATTGCTCGCAGTGCTGTCCTGTTGTGTTTCTCTGGCAGTCCTTCGGTGCAAAGAGAGAGAGTGGTGAAAGTTAAACAGAGGTGCTGCCTAATTCGGAAAGAAATCATTTAGCTGAAGACCTGTCCAAGCAGAATAGGGGCTGATGCCAGACTCCAACCCTTCAAGGCATTGATAGATGAAGCCAAACCAGCTAGCATTGCTACAAATGAAAATGCTATAAATGATTATAGTGGCCAGCCAGCAAGTGTTGGCAAGGTGCAGTACAGGACAAAACAGGCATATGTGGTTGCCAGGTCCTGGAGCAGAAGCAGCACTGCCTGTCCTCAGAGATGTCAGAGGTACTCTGGTGGAACCGGCAGCTCTGTTTTGAGTTGTATGTGCCAGTAGGAAAAAAATCTCCTTTGCTGACACCAAAACAAAAATATCTGCTGATAAATACTATCAACAGATTTCAGTCTAGATACAGACTTCAGTGGGGCTGCTTCTTGGACTTGATGACTAGAAAAGTGTATCGGGGGACTCTGCCTGTAAATCATGGCTAATATACCAGCGTCTCTGACATCTTTCTCCTGAGATGAAAAGTGTTACAGCATGAAGGGATGTGTTATCACTACACCTTCCTCTGAGCTTTATAGGACATCCAGTTAATGGAGGGAAGAAGCAAGAGACTTCTGTAACTGGACTTTCTATGAAATAAAGAGCAACTGTGCAAAATGTCTCTTACTTTTTATAAGCAAGTTTCATCTCCACGCTTTAACATTTGGGAAGAATTATGCTTCCTCATGCAGAGGAAAACTGGCCACCAGCTGTCATTGTTGGGGATCCGTGGAAGTAAATCAAGTTGTGGTAACTCATACAGAATATTTGTTCCAAAATATTTCATGCTGTTAGGTACAAAATTGTGTCTCTCATAATATTTTCAATCACAAAAAGATGTCAATGTGTGCTGTAATTAATTATAAATAGAATTTGTAAGTCCTGCAAGCTTAAGTGAGCATTGGTCTATCTTTTGGTTTACAAATGGACACACTTAGATGCCGCAGGTTATGTGGGCTGTCCCCACGGAACGTGGCAAGGCGATGAGTGACTGGTGCAGAGTGCATGAACAGTGCTCCTGCCCGCTGCAGGGCTCCTGCAGACTCCTGTCTCCCTTTCCACTTCAGCAAAACACCCAGGAGTTGTCATCAAAAACCCACAACCTTCCGAATTCCAACTGTCTCATCAAGTTACTTTCAACGAGTAGGAAGAGTGCAGAAGTGCCTTTCTTTCTTGCAGCTCCCCAATGAATTTTTCAATGTCCCTGAATCAGAACTCTCCAGTTACACCATTCCGTACTGATACAGGACAGATGCAAACAGCTATGGAGGTCTGGAGGCAGCAAGGAGTCAGCTGATGGCAGAAATACGTGGAGAGCTGCTTTGTCAGTGCCTAATTGCTATGGTTCTGGATTAACATGCTTAATTCTTCCTCCTTCTGACCTACAAACAGTGGGTCATAGAAACTGCTGACTGATGGATATGATTTCTGTCCCTGGTAAGATGACAATGTTGATAATAAAGAAGATCTCTGAGTATATCACAGAATCACAGGGGTTGGAAGAGACCTCGAGAGATCACTGGGTCCAACCCCCCTGCCCAAGCAGGCTCCCTAGCTCATATTGCACAGATAGGTGTCTTGAATATCTCCAGAGATGGAGACTCCCTGGGCAGACTGTTCCAGGACTCTGTCACCCTCAAAAAGATGACTAAGCACCACCTGAGTGTATAATGGTGCAAATTAGCAAGTATATGAAGGGAACCAGGTTATGTAGCATATCTGGACTTTAAAAAAAGCCAACTAAGTTGTCAGGGGACTTGAAAAAAGTTCATTTTATATACAGCTGATAAAGGCTAGGAGGCAACAGGTAGGGTGTAGCGGTCACTTTTCAGCATGGGGAAGAGTAACTATTTAGAGCACCTCAGCCTTGGTGGAAAGATCAGTTTTATTCAGTACTTGCCAGTGTCTCACAGAGACCAAAAGTGCTAGGGCTGCTCAGCTGGGAGAGAAAAGTTGACAGGAGGGTGTGTTTGGGTTAGGTTACATCACAAAGTTGGTAGGTAAGCTGGATGCAGGATGATAGTTCACCTAAATCCTGCAACACGAGCTGAGGGGCACTACCTTGAAAAGGTACTTACGCAGAAGGTAAGAAACTTCTGTATCCTGCTGCCAGGAGGTGACAGTATTGGTGGTGGCAAATGGGAGTTTCCCAGAGAAATTAATAGGCCACAGATTCATGAATGGATTCAAAAAGCATTCAGGAGATGGATGCTGGCAGAGTATGAAGCAGATTCAGAAGCTGGCCAGGCTAGGTGCTCTCCCCAGACAGCATCTCCTATTGCCACTGCTGGACACCCAATATGGGCAGCAGAGACCTTTGGTTGGACCTCGCTTGAGACCTCTTGTGTTACATTTGGAGTTGGCAGAGGTGCATGGAAATGACTGCAGTGCCCCAGTTCATTCTCTATCAGTCATCAATCCCATCACAGGGGTCACTCTGCTGTCAGCAACTGGTGGTCCCTGGAATAACAAGGAAGCTGGATGTGAGATGTCAGGAGCTTCCTAGCATGGGGCAAGGAGCACCTTGGCTACTCTGTGGTCACAGCTTCTTCAGCAGTGCCAACTTGGGGGTGGGGGAATTTAGTTTACTGATTTTTCATTTGAGCCAGTCCTCACAGATTTGAAACTCACTTTCTACTCCAACCAAGGTGTTTCCTTTAAAGAAAAGAGTATAAGAGAGGAATGTGATTAAGGAAGATGTTTAATGAAAACAAATAGTCAAGTTTGACTTGTGGAGGCATTGCTAAATGAGTTTTGTATCCGAGGATCTTAACTTTGATTTAGTGGCAGAATTTTGTCCTGGCAACTTTGATGTTTTGGGTTTGTTTGGGTTTCTTTCCTAAGTCTGTGTCCAGATATCATCAATCTGCATTGAAAAGTATAATTTTGGTAATGGACAGTCCCTTGTGACAACAAATCTGATCTTTTCTTTAGCCAATATACCTCATTTGTATCCCATTAAAACCCCAGGCAGGAGTCAGTTTAATTCAGATCCTTTTTAATTCTAGAAGACTTGGCTTATGTTGATGCATTTTTTATAGGCATACAGAATCTATTGCACAGCACTGATTTATATTCTACAGAGCTGTGACTTGGCCAAAGAACTCTACAACAGGTAGAATATGATAATGAAGGGAAAAATGTCAATTTCTTTTAACATGGATTTTAAATAGATTAAACACCTATTGTACAGCGAAGATGTTTTTTCATAGTAATACTTGCTGTAAAGAAGAGAGTATATAGTATACAGAAAATCAGATTAACTAAAAGGCTCTATAATACAGAAAGCTTGACTTGGTGAAGGAGGAGGAAAGAAACTTGGTAAGAGCAGAGAAGCTGAGAGAAATGAGGGCAGAGTGGCAGAAAGCTGCTGGGTAGATGTCCAGATCTCACCAGGTGTGAGCCAGAAGGCACTGGAAAGTTAATACCATTTTAAAAATAGTTGTCATTTCTCATTACTCCATGGAAAGGTGATTTTAATGTACCACAAGAGAGAGATGAGCACGAGAATGTGGGCATTGAGTGCTCAAAGAGAAAGAGCAATCCTGTATCTGAAGCACTAGCGGAGAACTGAGGTGGGCTGTGTTCAGTTGTAGCCTTCACCACACTCTTCATTTGTGCTCTGAGCAATTCACTTCACCTCTCTTGTCCTCAGGTCTCTAAACAACACATGGGTATTATCAGAATAAATCTCTTATTGCTTTCCAAAGCTCAGATACTGTTGTGATGAACAGAGCAGGGCAGCAGGGGAGCTGATGTTGCTCCTTAAACCTGCTGTGTTTTTAATCTTTTAAACTGAAGGGAAGTGCTAAAATTCCCTTTTACCCCAAAGACCCTGTTAGCTGAGTGCTTGAGGCACTTTTGTCATTTTTCTGTTTAGTGATTATGTAAAAGTGGCTTTATCTTATTTAACAAGTCAGAATTCATGTGGATATTTATAATCACATTTTTTACAGCAATAAAAAAAGGTGTCCTTATACTGTATGTTACACAAACTTGTGTCTCCAACAAAACTGCTGACTTCAGTAAGCCTGATTCTCAGCATGGGGTGTCACTGGCTTGTTAGTTTGAGAAAAATGTTTTGCTTTGGAGAGGGTCACTTTTGACAGAGAAGTAATGATGAGGAAAAACTTGAATTCTGTTTATGGCAATTTTTGTGAAATTGGATTTTAAAGAAGTGCTGTGCTGTATAAGTTGCAAGTGCTACTCTTGGTTTTTGGTTTTTCCCTTGAAAATCAAAGAAGACTGAAATAAAAATCTCTAAAAAATACTCAGTGATATGTATTGAAGGACATCAAACACTGAAGTTTAGCAGAAAATTGCTGCCTGCCTTTGTACAGAGCAGAGTGAGACACGGTAAAGGTCGTGAAAACAGGTATGACTGTGCAGTTAGAAGTATTGTAAATAGGCTTCATAATACTCTGCTTTTTGTAAACTGTGTTTCATATTATAGTAAGCTAAAATTCTAAGCTGAATTATTTCCTATGGCCATGTTAATACAACCTTTATTTTCATAGAGTGAAAGTCAAGCAGAGGTGTTCTTTCCTCCTGAACATTTCATGTTAAGAAGATGTAATCCAGTCGAATAGCACCCTGGCTTCAAAAAGATTCTATCTAAGGATACGGTGTATAATAATTCATCCATTGGTACACCAGCAGCAGCCTGTCAGATGACACTGGCTGGAGTGTATTTTCCTACATTAGAAAATGCCTTAGCTGGTTCTACTACTCTGCTGTCACTGAGAGCCATTAAATTAGGGTAAGCATTTCTACTTGGCCCTTAGTGTAACCATCTATATGCTACACACAAGGAAAGCACATGAAAAGATGCCATGGGGGGGGGGGATACTTGCGAATGGTTGTCAGCACTGAGGCTTTACACTCATCTGCTTGGAAAGTAAAGCTGTAACTGCTGCTCTGAGACCATAGGGCACTCTGTGTGATGTGGTTCTGCTCAGTAGATATGGTGGTCTCTGAATAATAATGAAAAGTTTTTTGATTCTCTTCAGACAATGCTACTAGGACAGGTTTCCCAGTGAAAAAACAAACATGCCTTTCTGTAAATCACAGAATCACAGAATCACAGAATCTTAGGGGTTGGAAGGGACCTCAAGAGATCTTCGGGTCCAACCCCCCTGCCAAAGCAGCTCCCTATCTCATATTACATAGATAGGCGTCCAGACGAGACTTGAATATCTCCAGAGAAGGAGACTCCACCACCTCCCTGGGCAGCCTATTCCACTGCTCCGTCACCCTCACTGTGAAAAAGTTCTCCCGCATGTTGGTGCAGAACTTCCTGTGCTCCAGCTTACAGCCATTGCCCCTAGTGAATGCCCCTAATGAATACAAATGAAAATCTAAGAGGTGGGAATCTGTCTCACCTTAATTTAGGAACCAGAACTTGAGAGGGTAGCTCCTCTAATGGTCTTCAAAGATGTCAGCTTCATTAAACGTGCCATTTAAGCAGGTATTTTAGGGAGATTATTTCATTGGGAGGCTAGCAGCACAGTTTAGGCAGGCTGGACCTCCTCCTTGGAAAACTAGGGTAGCAAACCCATTTTCTGTCTACCTTCTGAGTTAAAGGAGAAAGACGGGACATGTCACAGAGTGGTGCAGAGCACCTGTGCTGGGCACCTAATGTCAGATGGTATGGGGATTCTCCGGGGACAAAACATTAATACCCAGCCCTGGTTCTAGTGCAGCTAGTACAACAACAAACCAAAATGAATTCTAGGATATGAAACATTACCTGTGAAATCTGCAAGTGTCCTCAGACCTTGGTTAGGAATTCTTAACACTACTTTGCAGCTGAAACCAGTCTTTGTTACAATGCAGCAGGAACTGAGTTGTTTTTGTGGGGTTTTTTTCTCCTCATTATTTCTTGCTCCTCTGAGAGCAAGCAATTGTCTTCTAACAGTTGGCAATGCAGAAAGATTTCACAAGAATAAATAAATTATATGGGTAAAGACATGCAAGGAGTTTCCACCGCTGTCCAGTATGTCTGTATTTATTGCTGGACCATAAAGATTGGCCTGATGTATAACATCTGGGTACAGATTTAGACTTTCCCAAACCTGGGAGATGGTCTCATTTCTGAGGTTACAGAACTGCATAACACTGTCCATGCTGGCATGACAGAACTTACTGCTGTTCCAAAATAATAGTAGTTGAAAAAAAGTACTTCAGCATAATGACTTGAAAGCCAGGAGATGGACATGTTTTATATTTTTCTTTCAGGTTTATGATTTCAAGCCTTCTCTCTCAAGCTGTGGATAAGACAGTGTTAGTTTTCCTAATTTCTTAACAGAAGAAGGTGAGGCACTAAAAAGAAGCACTAAGTATTGCACAGCTTCCACTGAGGTAAAGACAACTACCAACCTAAAATAATAACAGCAACAGAACTCAGTTCCTGATCCAATTTGAGTCAACATACCCCCTCTATGTCAAAGGTTTGGGTGGTAGAAATTGTCCTGTATTAATGAGAGAAGTGGGAGGTGATGTCTTGACAAAACCACCTGGCCCTCTACTTTCTCATCACTTATCTTATTGTGGGAAATGTGGCTGGGCAGGCCTGAGAGCAACAGCAGCCCATCTTCACAGTCTTGGCCTGTTTTCCTACATGCCTCTAATACAGGGAACAGAAACAGTCTCCTCTGAGTTGGGGGTCACTATCGCAAGTTTTCAATAGTAGAACAGTAAGGACAATGACTGCTACATTAAAACATAGCTAAGAGGGAGGGAGATAGCTGCGTATTAGAAATTGAATCTATTAACACTAGCGCTTTTGACTAGTGCATACCAACACATGCTGGAGAAGGGCTGCATTTCAGCACCAGACTGTTCTGGTTCACTTTCTAAACATGAATCACCAAGGTCACTATAGATAGATGAGGTCCATCTTTGTAGGAAGAAGCAGTGAGCTGTAAGCTGCAAGGATCCTCATGAAGCCCGAAGTACCTAATAAGCTGGAGAGTTTTGCTAGGTCCCTGCTGCTTTTTGCTCATGCTTGAGGGATTGTTGTAGATCCACTGGCAATTCTCCAGACCTTCCTTGGCAATCATGTGGAACATATTATCCTCTTGGGCAGAACTGCCAAATCCATTCCAACCTTTCCACTCAGCTGTAAACCCAACAGTTTAAACGCAAATCACTTACATGACAATACGCTGTATTGTAAAAAATTCCATAAAAGGCTGGAAAGGAAAGGATACCAGGATATCCTTTCCACCGTTATGATCCTTTGGCCTTCCTTGTTCCAAAAAGATCTTATATATTTATTTATCTGCCTTTGAGTAATCTTTGGACACCTTTTATATGTACAGACTAATGAAATATATGGGACTGAGTAATAACAAAAAAGAAATTTTTTGGGAGACACCGACAAATTTACCCTTCACCGTCTGCTCTAAGGTTCTTTCCAGACTTGATCCTTCTGCTTTATGTGTTTTCATTCATTCATGAATATCTAACTTCTAATAACAGTAGAGATATCAGAAAGGCCACTGATAACCCAGTCCAACAAAAATCTTGTCTGGATATCTAGCTTTGTGATTTTCAAATCCCTTCAACTTTCCAATCCATTTAACTGTGTTCTGGAGTCACTGCCACAATACACTGCAGTCACCTCAAGCAACTTCTTCCTCTAGTGTATGCAGTCAAATTTCTCAGTATGGTAAAGCCCTTCCCATTATATTATTTACATATGGCATCAGAGCTCATTGCTTCAGACAAGCTGTTTCCCCTCCCTCCATATGCCACTCACTTCAGAGTTGACCATCACGACTGCTCTGACATTCTGCTTAGCTGTCAAGTCATTTGAAGCCCACTCTCATGTCTGAATTTTCAAATGTTGAACCCTCAGCGCAGGTGCTGTAAAGAAATAGCCCAGCTGTGGGTCGCTGGTGGGGTAGGGTCTGGGGATGGTGAAAGAGGTAAAATATCCCCTTCATATCTCCATATCTTATTAACAGTAAAACCCAATGGGGTATATGCAGGGGAAATGCATGCCATTCTATCTCCTACTACCACTTGTGGTTTCACCAATTTAACATCACATCTATGCATCCTTCCAAAATCAAAAGCCAGACAGTCCTGTAAATTACTTCCTTCTCCTAGCTAGTTACATTACATTACATAGAGACACTACGTTAAAAGTTCAAAGTCTAAAATCAGTACAAAGAATTGGTGTTTCTTCCTCTACTAGCCTTACATGCATGATCAGATAATGAAATGTTATTTGAAATGACGCATTATTTGATATCTGTATTGTATTATGTCATAATGAAGCTTACATTGTACTGGCCACTCTTCTTCCAACACTTGGGTGATTTTCTATGCTAAAAAAATTGCACTGAGTGGCCCTTCAGTTTTAACCACGGGACAATGAGATTCTACTCCAGTTTTATGTTGACATCTATCCAAGAAAAGATCTGTCTGCAATAATTTCTGTCTGGTTACCTAATGAGATTGTTGATGCATTGATTGTGTTGTTCAATAAGCTTTTAAAGACTCGTGGATTTGATTTACACTCTATGAATAAGCTGAGAGAAGTTTTGAAACAGACCTCTAAAATAGATACTTATGTCAGTGGAAATTAAAGACATGAGTACCCTAAGGCATTGTTAATAGGGTTTTAATTTTATTTTATTTAAAATTCAGGGCAGAGGTAAATGAAAATGTCATTAATTTGTATGCTGTGAGAACTATATTCACCAAATTGGTTTGGAGCATTTCAGTAGTAAGATGGTCTTAGAGCATTGCATGGAGTCTGACCCTTATATTTAATCTCTTTTGAAGTAGAGCATATTTTCATGCTGCCTTGTTCATTTATTCAGTTCTTATAGCTTAGTTATTACTTACACTACAAAAATAATCTACCAACTAAACACAGTGCTATTAGTATTCTATGTTGTCTTCTGTCACAGTTAGCAGAGTTAACCTTTAAATTTTTTTTTTTTTTTGGTCTTTAAATCATTCCTTTGTGTCAATAAACATACAGACATCAAAACTTTTAACTGTGGGGAACACCAGTTCTTCTAAAGGTCTTTTCCTAAGCACACTCTGAAACATCTGCGACTCATGGATGGGGTAATGTGTGGTGCCAGTGGAGAGTCCATAAGTGATAAAACCATTGCATCTCAGAAACAGGGAGATAGCAGATTTATACTGATAGAAACTGAGAATGATAACAATTCATTCTCCTTTATACAGAACATGACGTAATTGGTATGGAATACTCTTATTGGCCAAACATGGCCTGCTGCTAAGCTGAAACCAGGACAGGGATAAATACAGATTTTTTTTTTTAACTGAATGCAGAAAGCATATATGTCTTGCTATCAGATGTGGTGGCTACCACTGCAGGAATTATTGGAATAATTTGCCGAAAAATTTGAGGACTGAGACAACTGTGAGCTCTCCATACCATGTGGTCCTATCTTTGCAGAAGCCCACAGACAGTAGGTACCTACTCCTTTCTGATCCAGCCTCAGCCCGAGTAGGCTTCGGCTAGATACACTCCTGTGCTTCTCCAGAATGGTTCTTAGGAAGGGCTTCTTTGTCCATTCATTCTAATACAGAACATGTTATCAACCATCAAGTCTCCTTTTCCCAAATTACTTGCTTTCATTCATTTAACATGTTTCTTCTTGATGGACTCCAAATTCCATCTTTCTTTCTCTAAGCTTTTCTTCTCCAAGGTTTTCTCAGTCACTTTTTGCAGTTTACTAGTTTTATCAGCCTTCCTTGGAAATTTCCTCATCCTCAGGAAAGTCCTATGACTGCAGTCCCCATGGGCATCTCTGGTTCTGTTTTAAGCTACCGTACATTCAAAACCTCTTTTTGTTTTGCTCTCACCTTGAACCATGCTCTTTCCCTCTCCCTTTCACTCTTAATTCACTTAAGCCTTGTCACTGTTCATCTTTCTTCAGAAGTGATTGCCCTGAGCTTAGTGGCTTATTGAATCTTTCAGATATGCCATCAAATGGCTTATTTGAACTCAAGCAGTAAACTGGTGTTTAGTTTTGGTTTTTACTACCTGATCTGTTCTGAGAGTTATGTATCCTGGAGAAACACCAGTCAGGAATGCACGTATACTTTCAGATTATTTTCTGCTGATACAGTAACTTTTTGGTTTTTCTCCCAACCCTTGACATCATCCTTATTTTTCTAAAAGAGAGGAAACAAGATTTCTACTGTGTTTCTAAACTGAGGATCTCAGCACTTCCCTACCTCATACCTGGTCACCAGAGTCATCAGAAGCAGGCATTTGTCAAGCTCTTTCTCTTGTTCTCAAGTCTTTCATTGGAAATTTTCTCTTGTCATCGTTGTCACCTGTCACTAAGGGGAAAATCATCCCATGAGCAAAAGCCATGTGCTTGTGAAAGGGAATAGCTCGGGATGCCTGGCAGTGTAAAGCATCACAGAATCACAGAATCGTAGGGGTTGGAAGGGACCTTGAGAGATCATCGAGTCCAACCCCCCCTGCCAAAGCAGGCTCCCTAGCTCATAAACCAGTATGTGTTCTGGAGAAACCAGCCAATACTCAGCACGCTACAGTGGCCAAGCTGTAATAATTGTTGGCTGCACTGTCTTTCTCCCAAAGGAATAAGAATGGTAGGAAATATGCCACGGAGCATGGCTGTATGTATTTGTGTAACTGAAAATTTGATAGATACCGCAACGATGCGAAGTATGCGAATATTATCAGGCCATTTTATGGAGAGACAAACTGAGGGCAAAGGTTTATGACTTGTCAAAAGTAACACATGGCAGAGCAAGGAGCTCTGGGCTCTACTTCAGCTTTACAAGCCTTTAAAGAGTACACTAGTGCCTAGCTCCTGCTATGTGGTTTAGATAGATTACATTAGTAACTTCCATCCTTTCTTTAATGTATTACTGCTCTGACTGCCCACTAGTAATTTGAGCTAGTTTTACTGGACAGAATTTTGCTCTGAAGCTGCAAGTGCTCAATGAGTAATACCAACTCGCAGCTTTCTCAACGAGCCAAAACTGAGTGAGATCGAACATACAGGAAATTGTAATACTACCTTGGAGCTCTACGCACTCTTGCCTTGGTGTGTTATTTCAACCTCATGCTATTTCATCAGGAGGCTACCATGCAGCAGAATTACTATGGATAACACATGTATATACACTCAGAGTGGTCACTCACCATTGTAAATTGTTTTTATGTTATACAGCACTGTATTCATAAAGGGGAGAATGAAATGTGTTTGAATTTATACGGTATACAAAACTCCTGCATTTCTTGTGGACTAAAATTTTCCCCAGCATCCTGACTCAGAAATACTACACACAGGAAGTATTTTGAAACTGCAGAGATAATTTAACTAAGTGAGAATGAAATTACGCCACCATAATCTTATTAATATTTTGACCTTGGTCCTACTTATGACTGCCCATCAACAAAAAGCTCCTGTGGCATTTGCACTGCTTTTGCAGTGTCTTGACATTAAGTATTGTTCTAACAGAAGAGTCAGGACATGGTTCCTTGGGTTTGCCTGGGAATTATTTCCTTCATGTGAAGCCTCATGCAAGACTGAAAGAAGGTGAAGGGGTTCTTCTTTACAAAAAAAAACCAACCCAAAACCTCCAACCAAAAAAAGTGTAGTACAGTTATTCAGTGAGAGACCAGAAGAGAAGACAGGAATTCCTTACCACACAAATTCCAGATCCATCCAGGCATCTGTTTGCATTACCATTACAGTTGCAAGGAGAGCATTTTCCTGAGCTGGTACGGTAAAATCCTTCTTGGCATCCCTACAATGAAAAAATAAAAATAAAGCATTTCCTATGCATACATATTTGGAGAGTTGGGTTTGGCTGAGAGGCAGGGGAAAGCAAGAATTACAACCGTCAGGTCTCTCCAGAGCATACTGCACAACTCCATCATAGCAGACCACACACACGCTGTTGAACTTGAGTCTGTTATTTCACTCTATGCCCTGGTGCTGCTCTTTTTGCCTTTCAATATTTAAGCTGTCAGCATTCCTGCCTGTGTCCTGCCCCTGACTGGCAGCAGTGCCTGCCTACAGGTGAGGTGCCAGCAGGTTCTCACTGCATTTTGTACTAAAGAATGAGTTAGCTAGAAATTATGATCCTTATTCAGTAAAGAATGTGTATTTATAGGAAAGAAATAACTTTTAACTTAAAAAATAAAAGCATTAGGAAGTTTACTAAAAGCAGACTTTGTACTGGCTTTGTTGGGCTTTGGATGAAGAGCCTAGAGGAGACAGAAATGTATCTACAAAGATCAATGTCCATTTGAATGAAAGCTGACTGGCTGCTGTGAGATACTACCAAAGCAGGGCGGTCTGTCTGTCTGTCTGTCTGTGAGGCTGGCAAGATGTACCAGTGATAATCTGTTGAAATTCCAGGAAGAAATCAGTTCCTGGGAGATACAACAGTTCTTTAGTCATTCTTCATGTGACATAATAAATTAGAAGGGGGGGAGAATGCATAAAATATAAAATTTTCTTGTTAATTCTTAAATGTGTGTGTGTGTCTGGTGTATACAGTTTAGGGCTACTGATAATTTACTAAAGCTTACCAAAATTAAGCAGAAGACTATAAATATCTAAATTTGCTTTTAAGTACTAATTAGACCAATAATATGAGGAATCAGAAACACAAGCAAAGCTATTAAGATGCCCTTCTAAGACTAGAAAATAAAAAGGAACTGAAAGAATGTAAAATATATTTGATATGTGTAAATTATGCAAAACTGGTGAAGACACTCAGATTCTGCTCATCCTGTGCAGTCTCCCCATGTCCTATTTAAATGTGTTGGATCCATACAGACTTATGAAAGTTTTGGATTCTAATTCTCTTATCCTTGCCCGTCTCTGGCAATATTATTTCAGTGCTGAGGTGAAGGCCATAGTGTGTCATTTACATCTCCAGAAATCAGCACACTGCGTTCCTTTTAGCAATTAGAAACAGTATCCCTGAAGTGGCTGCAGAGCCCAAGGCTCCTCAGGCTCTCCTGGAATATCTTTTGTGGCTGCCTGTACAGCACTCTGTGTATCCTGTGGCTCTTGAGGTCACTTACTCTTGCAAAATGTGGGAAAAGGGGGGAGGTTGAAGTGAACCAGAACGAGGTTACATAGCTCACATTTGTATGAAGCATGATGCTTGTTATTATATTTTCCTGATCTAATGAGGACTAGATTTCAGTTGTATCTCCGTTTTCCTCATTTTCCTGGGCTGCCCTGAAATAAAGAACGATTTCTTTCCTGCACTGGCGTGACCATTGCTTTATATGCCTACTGTAAGTTATGATATTGTGGTTTTGCATGGCTAGGTTCTGGTGGAGAAGGGAAAGGCGGCAGGGGTGGCTTCTGCAAGCAGCAGCCAGAAGCTCTCCACAGGCCGGACAGAGCAAACACCAGCCGGCTCAAGGCCAGAGTTGTTGTTGACTAAGGTCGAACCCATCAGCGATAGTCACAGCGCCTCTGGGAATCACATTTATGAGAAAAAACCGAACACTAGCAGCTGCTTTTTGCCACCAGAGAAGGGAGTGAGAGGTTGTAAGAAACTGTGCAGGCACCAAGGTCAGTAAAGAAGGGGAGAGGTGCCCCAGGTGCCTGAAAGAAATATTCCCCTGCAGCCAGTGGAAGATGATGGGGAACAGAGACCCCACCGGCAGCCTGTGGGGAGGCCCCACGCCAGAACAGGTGGAGACATAGGGAAGACACTGTGATCCGTGTTGGAGCAAGCTCCTGGCAGGACCCACAGCCTGTGGACAGACAGGCCCACGCTGGAGCAGGTTTTCTGGCAGGACTTGTAAATCCATAGGGGACCAGGCTGAAGCAGGCTGGGCCTGAGAGACTGAGAGACATTCTGTGATTTATGACTGCACCCCACAGAAGTGACCCACACTGGGGCAGTTGGTGAAGAGCTGAAGCTCTGTGGGAAAGGACTCATGTTGGAGAAGTCCCTGGAGGACTGTCTCCTGTGGGTGGAACCCCATGCTGGAGCTGGGGAAGGGTGTGAGGAATGCCCTCCCCCAGCTAAGAAGGAAAACAACTCGTGAGGAACTGACCGAAACCCCCATTCCCGTCTCCCCCTGTGCCACCTGAGGGGGGAGGAAGGGAGAGAAATCATGAATAAACTTGAGTCTGTGAAGAAGGGATAGGTTGGGGGAGGTGTTTTAAGACCTGGTTGTACTTCTCATTATCCTACTCTGGTTTCAGTGTTTATGTGTGTAATAAATTTGATGTTTCTTTCTTAATTCTGTGTTGAGTCCGTGTTGCCCATGACACTAATTGTGGAATGATGTCTCCCTGTTCTTGACTCCTAAGCCTCTCAGCTGTCCAGCTGAAAAGGGGAGTGATAGACTTTGGTGGGATCTGGCCTCCAGACAGGGTGAAAGCACCACAGATATGAACAGCAGGTCTCAAATACTCAATGCAGCACTGGGCAGTGATACCTCCACTGCAAAACCTAGCCTGTGAGTAGTAATGCTACCTGGCCCTGATGGTGGCTGTGACTAATTAACCCTGGCATAGACCTGTGGTTGTATTGCTTTTGGGGCCTGAAACTGTACGTCTGTATGGTGCTGTACATACAGTCGTGGAGCATTGGGTAGTAAAACCAAGCCATCCTGAGGTTTATCTGTGTGGTAGTTTCCATTCTCAAGGGTGGGTAAATACTTCTATTCAGCCAGATAAGCTGCTTGTTTAGCAAATAATGGATCTTATGAGATGACTAGCAACAGGCTTTAGACATGAGGTTTACAAATGAATCATTAATCCAATCTTATCCCAGAGAGCTCTGAGAAGCAGAGATGAACATAAATGGAAAACTCAGTTGCCTTTACCATTCTTACACACAATATTTTATCTGGTTTGCTTTGGAAACACTTTCTTAGATAATAGCTCCTAGGAGGAAAAGCCTTCATACCATAGCCACTTTGGGATAGCAGAAATACTATCTACTTGTGCTGCTTGTTTCTTTCAGTTGTTTAGTCTTAACATGGAGCTGTAGGACTGGCTCCCACCAGAATAAGGATTTCAGCTGAATGATTATGCCACACACCGTGGAAGGGAGACAGTTCATTTCTAAATTGAAAACAGATTCTTATCCTAGCATTTGTCTTGGAATTTTTCTCTCCACCCATACAAGTCTAAGGCGTGTTATATTTTCTGACATCTCTTGACTGATGGGTGGTCGCAACCAGTCCACTAGTGTCTGCCCAAAAGCCTTCTTGGTTTTCCAGGTCTAAGCAGAATCATTTTTTACTTATGATGGTGAATGTGGATAAGGGAAATGTATGAATGAGTATAAAGGTATCTATGCAAATCTTTCTGTCAGCCATAAAGGTAATCTTCTTTATACTTCAACTAAGGGTATGCCGGGATTACAGCTGTGAGTGAGCCTTCATCTAGTTCACTGACCCGGCAGTAGCCAGTTGGGTGCAGTTCAGTGCCAACATCACCAGTTCCAGTTGTACGAGTAAGGTTGTACAGTCTTTGCTGAGGTCCACTGGGAAACCAGTTCACACCCTATTCTGAGCAGACGGTCTTCTTAGTTCCTCAATACATCTACCTCGATTTTGGGTACTTCTGCTATTCTTGCTGCTAGAGCCCCTTTTGAAAATGAAATGCAGGATCCTAAGTCACCTGGGTATTTTTTGGCAACATTTTCCCTCCACATTATTCAATACATCACAAAAACTTGGAAGGTGGAGATAATAATTATTTTAAGGCAGTGTTTTTAACCATGCGTTGCATCACTTTAAACTAGAAATGAAATATTGACAATCAAAGCTACGAGGGAAGTGGGAATGAGGGGATTGACTCAATGATCTCTGGAGGTTCCTTCCAACCCCTACAGTTCTGTGAAAATGAGCTCTGGATAGTTTCCTTTATATTCAGAAGATTTCTCAGGCATTCTGTAGTATTCTAATATATTTTTGTTGATCTTTGTCCTACTTGTGGTAATGGAGTGATCGGTTAGTTGTTCCAGGGCATGAGCCAACATCATATTTATAAAAAGAAGTGTTAGAGTGTTGAGCTAATTGAGGGATTCAAATGGCCAAATGTTCTGGGAGCACAAAATAATTGCACACAAAGCACAAACAGGGCTGGAACAAAATGGAAATACCTTCCCTGAAAAATTTTTATGTAGGCAATTGAGTAAGGAACATTTCTGGTTTTGGTCTCTTTCTGAATTAAGACAATTAGTAGGTCAAGATGCTAGTTCTGCATTTACAATACGTCTTCACAATTATTATAATTTTTATTTTTGCTCAAGAGACAATATTTTTTCCAGTTCAAGATGTAAAGTCCAATCCAATGTGGATCTTGCTGAGCTCTTGAAAATTTTTCACACCCATGGGGCATTTAGTCCCCCTCCCCTTACATCTGGAATTAATTATTACATTTCTTAAAAGAAAAAAAACCCAGCTGCAGTGCTGGAAGAGCTGTGGAGCCTGTAGTCATATACTGCTTCTTTAGGCCCTCCTACTGGTATGGGTGAAAGACGGGACTGCAGATGGAAGATAATTGACAAACACAGGGTATGTGGTTACTCCCATATTACATTCAGGCAGTTCCACCAATTTCATTGCTGCTGCCCCTGATCTGTGCCTGCATAACTGAGGGAAGAATCAAGTCCCCATTCCTTCCTGGCTGCCAGCTAGCAGTAGTGGTGCTGTCATGTCCAGGTAGGTACGTTTGTCTTGACCCTGCTTCTCCTGGTTTGCTTTGTCCCAAGAGTGCTGTGCTGCTAACATGCACAGAATGTTCTCTGTGGTTACGTCTGCAGCAGCCAACTGAAGAAGGGCAAGGCATGGTTTCAGGCACTGCCTTATGATCATCCATACTGAGTGACAGTTCATTTTCTGCCTTGCTTTTGCTTTTTGACAGATTGTGATTTCCCTGACAATGTCCAGGCACAGCTCAGAGCATGGCATCTGTTAGAAAATGTTCCCACAAGGCTGTCTGCATGGGACTGTGCTGTTCTGGGCAAGCACAGAGAGAGCTTCAGCACGTGGACATGGGCTTTATTATGCTACTTGCCTCGAGGTCCCTACACGGCTTGTTATTCGGTAATTCAGATGTAGCCATTGACTCTCTCATCTAATAGTAAGAAAACATGGCAAGTTTCTTTAGTTTGTCCTGGAACTTGTGGCTTTCCTGTGAATATGTAAAAGCACAAAGGGTCTCTTTCTTCCACAATAAAAGGCTCCCTTGGAACCACACCAAAGTTTGTTATTTCCAGAGTTTTCTCTTGAGTGTTGGAGTACACGAAGGGATGTGATTCAGGGTTAAATGGTCTACATTAAGACATTTCAGCCTTTGTTATACTCATGCCTACCAGTCTTGGGCCAGGAAACTCATTACATTTGATCCAAAACAAACCCAGGAGAAAAAGATGGTGCTTGCCTTGAGGACCATTGTAGAAGAGGAGGCAGCTGGTGCTCTTGGGGAGCTGAAGTACAGCACTCACAGTAGCTGTCACGATACATCAGCTGCCAAGTCACTGCTAAGTTTAGCATCAGCTGACATTTCCTTCCAGGTCTGAGAGGGATCCTCAGTGGGCTATACATACGTTCAGACATGAGGGCAAAGATCAAAACTTATGGTATTACTTAGTAGATTCTCACTTCAAAGGTCGGTTCAGGATAGTAAAAGTGAGTGCAGCCTGGGCACAATGAATCCTATAAATTCATTGGCTTGTAATGAAATTAAAACTAAATTAACCTAATATCCCATATGTACCTTCAAAAATACAAAGGAGTTCTATCCTGTTTCATAAACACCTGCATTTTGTGTAAAAGGGTGATTTTTGATGCCAAGTGACAAAAGTCCACATTTTACGTTTTAAGTTTCTGGCAGCCACCCCACATTACTTCTTCATATGCCAAGAGGCAAGACAAATGACTATAGCTTAATTTATGGGATGCTGCTCAGTCACAGTAGTTGTTCCTGATCGTGGTCTTTTAGCCTTCAGTGGAAGAGAATTAAATTAATTCTTGTTACCTGTCATCTGGTGATGGTCAAAACCATACATAGATAATTACCTCTGGCCATGAATACCTGCCAAAGTAGGCCACATGAGTAAATAAAGCCCGATTTTTTAATGTGTTGATGAAAACAATCAGACAAATTGAGCAGAGAAAGGGATTCTTCCCCTCTTGACATTTTCCCATCAGGTTTTAATGTTTCTCTGGAAGGAATGATTTATCCAAACAGTTTAGGATTCACCATAATACTACAGCCCTGAAACTCTCCATCTTTTGCTATGCCATGGTGAATGGATACTCTAAACCTCATCCACCCGTTTTAAAGTCTGTGAATCTAAAAGAAAGACCAGCCTGCTGTAAGTGCATGGCATTGCTGTGGAAACAACAGCCCTCTGCTCCTTGGGGACTCTTCCAAACCCAACTCAAACGTGCTTGCTTTTGTTTATTTTTTATGAGCAGTATTTGGAATTGGCAGCCACAGTTCTGAGGCCTTTTTGAAGATTGTTTGCTTAGGCCAGCTTGAGATAAATAGCCTACTGCCCTTCCTAAAAATAAAGATGTTTTCCTGTTTGAATATCTTCCAGTACTTTCATTTATCTGATTATTTATTAGAAATAAGCACATTAGAGGAACAAGTCTGAGAAAGCAGTCCTTTACTGTACATTTGATGCTATTCTAGTTTCTCTGGTCTCCTAAGAATAGGTAGGACTCTTTCCTGAAGTGATTCCTGGTCTTTCTCACCTACAATAGGATCTTCACATTTAGAAATACTCAATCCCCAGCCAAGCACTCACAGAAAACATGCATGTTCAGCATTCAGCAGGTCCCACCTGACATGTCTGCGTCAGCTGTGAAGAGAGTCCCAGGCTGAACCCCATAGGACCTCCGTGCCCCAGGTGCAGTGCTGAGCTTACACAGCTGTGACTCTGCTAGTGCGGGGACACCTTGGCCAGCAGCCTCCACAGCTGGCCAGTGGGACTGTATGTGTAGGAAACCCAAACCACAGCAAGCTGGGAGTCATCAGCATGGAGACATCCAGACACTCTTTGTATGGTTTAGTTCCTTCTGTACTAATATGTGTCTACGGTAGGTCAGCTGTGCCTGTTGCTCTCTACTGACTGTGAAGAGGTCTTGGAGGGTTAGCTCATGTGCAAGCACACCTGTACTTCAAACAGAGTCTGGGGACACAAAACTTACTGCATGTCAGGTGTGCTGTGCTGCATAGAACTGCCCAGGTTACAGCAGCCATGCCACAGATCTGGCAAAACTTCTGGTGAAACTTCTGGTCATCCTGTACCTTTGGAGAAGTGCAAAGGCTTCTACCAGTCTGTTCCACCAGTCAGTATCTTCAGGTGCAGAAAGTGGATGCATCTAAAGATGCCTGACAGGTCCAAGTGATTCTGCTTCTACATTTGAATTTAGGCTGATCCTGGTCAGTTCAGAGTGTGTTCATGGGATATTTCCCATTGTCCAGATAGTGTCTCCTCTGATATTTACAGATAGCTCTCTGAAGGAACTGTATTATATTACCCTGCACTGGTGCCACCTTTCTCACTGAATACTTTTGCATTATAAAATCTACAGCCCATCTGAGATGTTTTTCTTCCTTGGGGGGCACAAAGTGTACACATACATTGGCACCTTTAGTTAAGCTGTAATTCTTAGGAAGAGCTGTAAAATGCCACTAAGACAGACATTTGCTATCTGGAAATATATTTTTTTTCCTGCTAGTAGCTCAGTCCCACTTCATCTTGATGGCATTGGACAGCACAGAACATGTTTAGGAAAGAAATCTGTAAGAAATTTTTACTAAGACTTTGTGTTGTCATCTGAAATACTGCAGTGACTAGTTCTCATGCAGGCCTGTGAGATACCAAATTAACCCCTTCTACAAAGAGTAAAATTGATCCCTGGCATCATATTAGCACTGTCATGTTCATTTCTGGACCAGGTTGCAATTAAACACTGTAGATATCACTGGGAAGAAGAGTTCTGATGCTGTGAGTGACTTTGACAATCTCCAGAGCTAGTGACTTGAGTAAAATTCCCTGAATAATTACACTGGGAAGTTGTGGCACAGAAAGCACAGCCCCATTCTAAGGAAACCTTTTCATTCCCTTCAAAATGTACGCTTTTAACTGCACTGAAATGACTGCTTCACCAAACTGGAATGTAAATAAACAATGTGTTTGGCTCCATGGACATCCGCGCTTAAAATCACTCTGGGTTAGGCACAAACTGTATGGCTTATCATGCCTGGAAAACATTAGCTACAAAGCAACATTCTTTACCTCAGATAGATATATGAATCTACTTCTGATGTTTCCTTCAGTAAGAAAGTATGGAGAACACCATCATTACTTCTACATCTGCTTTTCAGCTCAGGACTTAATTAACTTCCAGAACATTTAAATGTGGACTTTTAAAATCCAGACTGCCAGTTGCAGACTGATGGACATTCGACTATTTCTTTCTCCCTGGGAGCAAAGTAACAGACGTTTCAAATTCCTTGGGTTATAAGCACAAAGATTTAGTTCTTCTTCGATCTGCTGGGAAACTTCATGCAAACAAAAAAGAGCTTCAATAACACAGTGCCCCACTGGCCTGACTGACCTTCCTGGCTGTTGTGACCTGCAGGACAAGCCTTTTGTTGCCAAAACACAAAATCCAGCAGATCTACAGAGGGCAACTGTGCAACCACAGCTCAGTGCTGGCCCATGCTACTGGTGAGCAGCACACTCAGGAGCTGTGGGTTCTTTTCTCACTTGCATGGCCACCACACACATTACTGACTGTGGAAATGGTGCTCAGCTGCTGGAGGTTATATTTTGGCTTAGGCATTGAACATGGTACTTCAAGCCTTTTTTGCCTCAATCTTTAGTAGTAGGAGCAGTTGGTCTCCTGATACCCAGACTCCTGAGTGGAAAGACAGGGATGGGAAGCAGGCTGAAGCTCCCATAATCTCAGATCCACACAAGTCGATGGGTCCGGATGGGATACACCCGAGTGTACCGAGGGAGCTGGGGGAAGTGCCACCAAGCCACTTTCCCTTATTTACCAGCAGTCCTGGCTGACTGAGGTGGTTCTGCTTGACTGGAACCTGGCACATGTGATACCCATCTACAGGAAAAGCCGGAAGGAGGTTCCAGGGAGCTACAGGCCTGTCAGCCTGACCTTGGTGCTGGGGAAGGTGATGGAAGAAATCATCTTGAGTACCATCATACAACACATGCAGGAAACTCAGACACCCAGACCCAGTCAGCATTGGTTTATGAAAGGCAGATCGTGCTTGACCAACCTGATCTCCTTCTATGACAAGGTGACCTGCTTAGTGGATGAGGGGAAGGCTGTGGATGTTGTCTACCTGGACTTCAGTAAAGCCTTTGACACTGTTGCCCACAGCATTCTCCTGGGGAAACTATCCGCTCATATATTAGAAGGGTATACTCTGCTGGGTTAAAAACTGCCTGGATGGCCAGGCTCAGAGAGTTGTGGTGAATGGAATTAAATCCAGCTGGTGGCAGGTCACAAGTGGTGTTCCCCAGGGCTCAGTGCTGGAGCCAGTCCTCTTTAACATATTTATTAATGATCTGGACTAGGGGATCGAGGGCACCCTTAGTAAGTTTGCAGACAACACCAAATTATGTGGGAGTGTCAATCTGCTGGAAGGCAGGAAGGTTCTGCAGAGGGAACTGGACAGGCTGGATTGATGGACAGAGACCAGCTTTCTGGGGCTCAACAAGGGGGTTCCTGCACTTTGGTCACAATAACCCAGGCAGTGTTACAGGCTTGGGGCAGAGTGGCTGGGGAGCTCCCTGGAGGAAAAGGACCTGTGGGTGTTGGTTGACAGCCGCTGAACATGAGCCAGCAGTGTGCCCAGGTGGCCAAGAAGGCCAACAGCATCCTGGACTGTATCAGGAATAGTGCAGCCAGCAGGAATAGGGAAGTGATTTTCCATTATACTCTGCTCTGGTGATGATGCACCTCGAGTACTATGTCCAGTTTTGGCCCCTCACTACAAGAAGGACATTGAAATGCTGGAGTGTGTCCAGAGAAGGGAATGAAACTGGTGAAGGTTTTGGAGCGCAAGTGCTGTGAGGAGTGGCTGAGGGAACTGGGGCTTTTTAGTCTTAAGTAAGGGAGGCTTAGGGGAGACCTTCGCTCTCTACTATTACCTGCAAGGAGGGTGTGGTTGGTGGTGGGGGTTGGTCTCTTCTCTCAGGTAACAAGCAATAGGACAAGAGGAAATGGTTTCAAATTGCACCAGGGGAGATTTAGGTTACATATCAGGAAGAATTTCTTCACTGAAAGGGCAGTCAAGTATTGGAACAGGCTGCCCAGAGAAGTGGTGGAGGTATTTAAAAGGTGTGTAGATGGTGTTGCTTGAGGACATGGTCTAGAAGTGGACTAGGCAGGGTTAGGCTGTGGTTGGACTTGATGATCCAACCTAAGTGATTCTATACAGGAAGTCTCAAAAGTGCAAGTGTACCTGGGGATGGATGAAGGTTAAGTGTGAGGGGGAAGAATATATCTATGTTTGCCCTACAGGATTCTGCTGTTGACTCAGTCATGCTGGTTGCTTCCTTGTTCCCAGAGAACTGGACAGGCATGTTCACTAGAAAACCTGTGAACTACATTTGCTGAATAGAGTCAGGAGATAGGAAAGCCCGTATTCATTTCTCTCTTTTCAGAACACATAGGTAGCCTCACTAGGTCCAGTGGAGATTGAGTTTACCAGCTTAATAGGGTGTTTATTAATTAATGCTCTGGTTTGAGTAGCCTGTCAGTCATGGAGATGGAGCCAAATTCTGACAGGGGATGAACTGACAAAAGCTTTTATCCACATCTCACATCTTTTCCAGCCAATGATCTGCCCATCCAGCCAGTGTGTAATGCTCTGTTATACTTCAAACCCAGACTTTTCCACTTTTGTGGGTGAGGAACTCACTGGCCCTATCTTACCAGCTTTTGCTAGAAACATTTTTATCCCAAATATTGACTACAGCTGAGAACCACTGTTAAGTAAGTCTTGGGATGAATTTGGCTGGTAAAGGGTAGAACTATGGTGATTTTGGCAGTACCCAGGACAGTACATATTTTACACATACAGCAGCTCATATAAGGTATGAGAAGTGTGCATCAGCACACAATCTGCCTTTCCCATTTGGCTTAGCTAGTCATGAAAGACTGCCTTGCTACACTTTGTAACTATGAGATAACGAAGCACAGAAAGAAGCATTAATGGCCAGACGCCTCTGTATGATCAGACTCTCGATTTCTGTTTTCCAAAATGGTGGGACCATCAGTGATAACTGCATGAAGCAGTGCTTATAATATTTTTTGCTGCTTTGAATATTATTTGGCACTGCTCCTCTTATTCACAGCTTTTATCCTCATCTGTTCCACACATGAACCCTGGGCTGTTCACAAGATTGCCAGCAATGTGTAATCAAGAAACGCAGAGCAAAGCTCTGCATTTTTCCCATAATACCTACTATGGGACAAGCTTGGGAGGGTGGTCTCTGTCTCTCAGCAGCTGAAATAGTTGAGATAACAGATGGCTGTATTTAAACACTTTGACTTTTGTTACTCCTTCAACCTGCCAAAAAGATCCATCTCTACAACTACATTTGACATAACTATGGTCGGCCATGTGGACAACGTATCTGATAGACCCTACATGAACTGTGTGACTTGGGGTAAAATTTGCCTAGCTAAATTTTCTCTGCTTTGTTCTGTTGTGATTTTTGAAGCAGGAGAAAGAAAAATTTTATAGAAGGTGTCCTTGGGCTCCTTATATAAAACATTTGATGACAGCTCTGGTATTGCCCTGTTACTCATATTCCTGTCACTTTTTACAATCATAACTATATAGTTGCAAATTATTTATCAGTTTCTTCTAGCTCTCGTGTCCCCAATAGTTGGATGTATTGGAATTTGCTGAAAAGAAAGACTCATCATATGCATAGAGATGTGTGCAGTTACAATTTCCTCAAAAGCGTAGCGAGTCCTTGTAGCAGCGATGAGTTTGCTGCAGACAGCATGTCCCAATAGATATGTTTATATATAGTGAGACATTGATTAAATCCATGGCTCCTCAGTTTTTATTTATAGCACACATTCACTCTAGTTTTTTATTTATAGGTTACCTTTTAGTCTTGTCTATATTATATGTCTCTCTTGTTGGCAACAAGGCTTGAATGTCATTTAAACAGTCTTACAGTAAATGCCAACCAGATGAGATGGTTGTTCATTGGCCCTTCCTGGGGGAGGCCTCTGCACTTCTGTTGGGCTGTTTCTATTAATGGGGCATCTGAACATTACACTTACGGGCTGTGGATCTTCACCTGCCCTCTGTTTGCTCCCACAGCCCTTCTGCTGCTGCCTTGTTCTCTACTCACGCTCATGTCCTCCCTGTCCTGCTTTCTATTTGTCCTCCAACTCCACTTTGCCTTTGCCTGCACCTGGTTCTAGTCACTCACCCATTTCATGACAAACCTTTCACCTCTAATCTGCTAACAGCTTTGCAGCAATAGTTTCATTATGCTGTTTGAAACTGATATAAAGAAGAATATTCTTTCTCACTGAACAGATGAGAATCTCATCATCTTGTTTCTGTGCATGAGCTCCTCTGTCCCTAGCTGTATTGATAAATATTGGAACTAAAGAAAACACATTCCTCTGCTTTTCTTGTGTGATGAGAAACATTACTGTTTCACTCAGTTTCTCTATCTGTAAAATAGAGTAATGACCATAGTCACACAGAATGATAGAGGTTGAAAGGGACCTCTGGTCTAACTCCCTTGCTCAGGGAGGGCCACCTAGAGCTGGTTGCCTGTGACTGTATCCAGGTGTACCCAATGTAATCCCAGATTATAGTGTTCCAGATGTACCCTAATGTAATCCACAGCAGTGAGAAATCAACAACATTGTGGCTTTTAAAAGAATTACTCAGAACCACCAGGAATAATGAATATCCCCACATGGGCAGACATTTCTGGTGGTCATGATTTGCATGTTTCAGATCCTTACAGTGGCTATAAAGCTGCCACTGGACCCAAGACTTCCAGTTGTTTTAACCCAGTGCTGAAAGTATTTTTTTTGTTCCAGCTAAACAGCCATGCTTTAAAGCCATCTGTGTATCTACATAGCGCTGTTTGGAGCACTGTCATCTTTCCCATTTTTTTCCTCTGTCCTTCCTAAGGGATAGACCACACTCTGGTATTTGAGGGCAACTTTTATAAGTGACCTGTGAGGATTTACTGCCAAAGCATACCAGATATATGAAAAGGATTAGTCAAAGAGGCTAAGACAAAGAATTAAATGTCAGTCACAAGAAATGTTGAAACTAACTTTGTTGGAGAGCTTTTAAGATACTTAAGGAAAACCTTTTTCTTCAATTCATAAGAGGAAGGAAATATGAATATGGAATCTATTTGATATAGAAGTTGTTTATGTTAAAATGTCTTTCAAGGCATTTGTTTTTGTTAGATACAATGATTAAACCATTTTCCTCTTCTTGAAAAAACAAATGAAGTGTTGGAACTCTGCTGAAGGTACAAAATAACATTAGTTCTGCTGATAACTTCCCCTTTTAACCTGCCCTGTTTATTTCTCTTAATTTGCTACATATATCTTCCTAAACCAGGTATTGGCTGTGGAAGAGGTTGCTGTGAGTTCTTCCAACTACTGAATTATACTATAACTAATTTTAAAAATAAAGTGCCCTGGTTATGGCCTTAGAGCTGTCATACTTCACTATAACTTATCATTTGAAAAAATAAATGGATTTGAAATTCCCAGACCTCAAGTAATAGCAAAGACTGCCTTTGTCCATGGACTTACGAAGTGACATTTCAGAGGGATCTTTGTCTTTCCCTGGAGAATGAGGATCTCAGGAGTTAGTAAATGACTCGTTGGCCAGACATGCTCTGATATCAAAGTCATCACAAAAAGAGACAAAGTCCTACACTTTACCATGAGGCACTCTACAACATGCAGAAAAAAGCATACATCTGCCTTGACACTTAGCTTCTTCATTGTTTTCTGTTAGGTGGTTTATTTGAGCTTTGAAGACTCAAAAACCTAGAAAATTAAACCCAAGTTCGCTCATCAGCTTCCCCTCTGGCTTCTAAACTCTATTTCTATGAGCCTTCATTATTTCTCATCTACTGTATCAAATTCTGAAATAGAAAGGTCACATTCTAACTATTATTACTGGAGAAATTAATTCAGTGTGTGACATCATAGCTAGACTGTTAATCACCCCATTTAATAGGACACTACAGCTGGTAGAGCACTCTCTGCAAGCAAAAAGCCACTCTATAGTCTTTATAATTTCACAGGCAGGAGCCTCATGAAAATCAGCCTTTTGCAAGTTCAAATTTGTTTTTAAAATTGTAAAAATATCTAGGTAAAAAATTCTGAGCTTAGTGTCCAAATCAGTGTTTGTGATAGTTTTATGATAAACACCCTGGTATAGTAATTAATTTCCTGCATTGTTGTCTTAAATTTCTGACATTGTGAAATTCTTAGTACTTCCAGTGTCCCACTGATGTTAAAAATTACAACTTAACCAGAATTTTGTAAAGAGTTTTGAGCACAGTATTGATAATCGTTTTTTATACACTAATCTTGACAGGTATCTCAGTTCTAATTGCATTTAATGAGATTAAAAACCGAAGCAACTGTGTGAATTAGACAGTAGCAAGCTTTTGGTTTTGTTGTTTAGCCTGCAAATGTAAAACCAAAATCTTCCTTGCTGAAATAGTAATTTAGAGAAAAACTTCAAGATTGTTGCATATTCTTTTTTAAAAATTAAATTCCAAAATGAGATAGGTTCAATGACAATCAAAGCCTCACTGGGTGCATTTGCCATACATCTGGGATTATTAATATAATAGTGAGATTTTTCTGAGTAGAAGATATGAAATGCTGATTAAAGCTGCAGTGGTGTTTTTGTGAAGCTCAATAATTTGAATCTTGAAAGAAAAAAATAAACCAAGGAGACTGGTTTTGAATCTATAATCTTTTGCAATAAGTTAACTGTTCAATGAGTGATGAAATGAGTGATGCTTTTCTGTTACTAGTTTCCTTTCTGTCATCCCCTGTGTGTGGATTTTAGCATTATCCCTTTTTGTCTGCATCTCACCTGAAAGTATTGGATCACATCATATCTGGCCAGTGTGCTGTTGCTAAAGAATATATTTGATGACTGAGTTAACCTGTTTTACTAACTGTTGCTGTGTTCAGCAGTAACTTAACACTATAAAAGCTATATATTATGAATGTTAAGGGAGACAAGACAAGGCCTTAATTTACTAGCTTAATTTTAAAACTTCACTTGCTGATTTACCACAGATAATTGGAAATATTTCTGTATTACCTGAGGAGCTACCAAATTGTCAGCTTGAAAAAGAAAAATTTATTTTCAGTGATGATGAGGAACATATTATGAAGCTGATGGAATCCATCTTCATGAAGTTTTAGACAAAGAGCTCTGAGATTGCTAGGACTAAAACTAGCAAGACTAAAAGTAGGTGCTACAATTGTAGGTGTAACTCTGCTGGTGAGGAAGGTACAGAACAAAAGTTATCTCTGTTTGTCCCTGCTGCATAATATAGCTCGGAGTCGGAGGGAAAGTGGTTGTCATTTAGCCCCAGCTGGCAACTAAGTACCACATGGCTGTTCCCTCACTGGTCACTCCCTTGGTGGGACAGGGAGGAGAATCAGAAGAAACAGGTGAAAGTCTTGTGTTGGAATACAGGCAGTTTGCCAGGACAGCAAAGAAGAAAAATAACAATACTAATAAAAGAATATACAAAGCAGGTGATACATAATGCAATATGCTCACCACCTGGAATCCAATGCCCAGCCTGTCCTAAAGCAGCATTTCCTCCTCGCAAGCCAGGTTTCTTCCCCCTTATATACTAAGCATGATGTCATATGCTATGTAATATACCCCTTTGGCTAGTTTGGGTCCACTGTCCTGTGTAACTCTCCCAGCTTCTTGTGAAAATGACTTCTATCCAAGACAGCAACAAGCACATGACTGAATATAGTGAGTTGCACATAGGTGATACCCAAACCAATGAACAAAGCAGAGCACAGGCAACAGAGGAGAATGACAAGGAACCCCTTCCCAGCCCACTGGCCCTCTACATTCCTGTTCCTTGAGTAGGGTTGTGCATGCAGTAGGGACAGAGGAATGATGATTCCCATAAAAAACAAGAAATAGCTGAAAATCAGATGGCTTTATGCAGAGCAACAACAACATTATCTAATACCTTGATGAAGCATTTGTATTTAATTAAAAAAAATAAATTCATGCATTAAAAACTTTTCCAGACGGTTACCACTTCCCCAGTCCAAGTGGAAAACAAAATGCCATTCAGCAACAGAGATGGGGTTCGATCCAACATAAACATTTCTCAGCTAGGCATTCTCCATAGAAGTGCATAGTCATTTTTTCCATATACAGTGAGAAAGACAAAGCCTCTGCTTAAAAGGCATTCTTCTTCGAAAAGGGGGAGGGTTAAAATGTTTTAGCTGTCTGCAAGCTGGCAAAGGATTAGTGATTAATACCAGCTTCTGCTCTAATGTACTTATTAGCCACTATATAAAAAAAACCTTATTCTTACAGATCATCACTGTTGTATACAGAAAAATGTACAGTTGGAAAGGTAGCTATTTTATTCTCCTCTTTCAAATAAAAAGCCAAATTTCTTCAAAGAGAAATAATTTTGCATTGTTTCCTCATTAGCCACCCTCCACCCAGTTCCCACAAAACACTCACATGAGATGTGGGTTCTGAGTCATGCTTTCTCCTCTTGAGTCCCCCAGATAAGTGAGACACAATCAACTGACAAAATACAGTGCTCCTGGGAGATTTCCTGATAGATACAAAAATTTCCAAGGGTTCAAAAATAAAAGAGGTCTTTAAAACAGTTATGACTGTTTTAAAGGGACACTGTTAACCTGATAGGGTAAATCTAAAGCTTCGTTTGATTTCCCCCGACCCCAGATTTCTAATATCTACTGCTTTGATTTTGCAGCTCTTTGAAATGTTGGAATCCCAGCGGGGGACATACCATGATCTACTTGACCAATAGTCAAAGCATTCATTTGAAAGCTTGTTAGCATGAAACACAAGTCACAGTGTGAAAAACTTGAAAAATCAAGAGAAAGAGCTTTCATCTCACTCCATCCAAAGGGTGACCCAACTGAGGACAAAACAGGTAGCTGCTGGGGATAGCTGATGGGAAAGTGCCGTGTTTCTGGGCTGTTCTCCCAGCACAGTTTTCCCCTTGATAGCACCAGTAATTTGGAAATATAAGGGAAAGAAGGGAAAGCTTGCATGGGTAAATTTATACTGCAAGCCTTACATCCAGCATGGAGGTGTGCAGAGACTGTGCCCTGAAAGGAGAGAGGAAAGCCCCAGGCTCAGGAGAAGGGATGACCTTTCCCAATATCTCACAGTCACTCCATCCATGGCTTGTTTCATCACAGACATGGGCTGATAATGAAAAAATTAGTTTCTTGTTTGCTCAAAGAGGGTGAAGAGTAGATTCATCAAAAGAAAAAAACCCATCCAGTCTCTTTCCTTATGCCTCACAAAAATCTCTTGCTCAAAGCTCTGCTTCCAGATGACTTAAAAGTACTTAGTAGGTGCTTTAGTGACACTGTACAGCCTCTGTAAACAATCTTCCCCATTGATGGGAAGCAGGGAGCTGCAGGAAACCACAAACCTGCCATAAACCCACAAAATGCCTCTGACCTTAAACCATGTCTAGACCTTCAACACCTGCCCACATCCCCTTCGCCTTGAATAGATTTATGCCAGGTGCTGGAGCTCTCGAGACCTTCTCAAGCTTCAGTGGACCAGGCTGTGTTAGCTTTTCTGGAGCACCCTGGTATGTAGGAATATAATAGCTGGGGTAGGGAGGGCTATGCCATGTTTTGCCCTGCCAGCTTCTTTTTTGGTTCTGGAGCAGATTTTTTTCTGGACAAATACTTGCCTCCACAGAGTGCTTTCAAGGAAGGGTCCCTTCAGCCAGGATTGGGGAGTTGTGAATCGCAGGCTTTCTGTGGCTCTCCACAGGTTATCATCCAAGCTCCAGAGCTGGAAAACCACAGTGGGAAACCCTAGGACATATTGGCCTTGCATTAGCCTTGGCAGAAGAGGCAGCTACTCAGGCCTTTCACACAGTAACCACATGTGTTGTAGGCCAGTAACAGGGTACAATCCAGCCCAGAAGTTATCTGGCTCAGTTGCTGGTTTTATGTGCTTTTTTTTCCTTTTGAAGCTAATGGTGAAAGGTTGAATGAGTTGATTTTTATTAATTTTTGTTGTGAAGACCGAGTCAAACAGTGATTCAGAGCCTTACAGTTTCAGTTGAAATGGCTTTTTTTTACAGATTGTATTGAAAGTTGTTCACGCAGGTAGAGTATTTTTATTCAGTACTTATTAAGTTATGTTTCAAATTAACATTCAAGTGTGTCAGTTCTTCCTGTGCTCCCTGGATTCCATATGTCATGACTTAAAAATATAACATTTTAGTTCTTCTTACACTCTTGTAAACTTGGAATAGTAATTTCTAAAATATTTTTCACAACCCTCTGTTACTCTTTGGCTCATATTAGCTATCTTAGTAACTCTTGAATGCTGGGGTTTTAACACTGTTTCTTGCTGATTTGTCTTAAAAGAGAAAAAAGAAGAAAAAAGGAGTTTAGTATTTATGAATTACTTATTTTAAGGAAATAACCATCTAAAGAACTGCACAATACAGCTAAACAGGAATGACAAAGCCAGATCGTATCGACTGCATTTTTAGTCAATCTCTGTTTGCATTGCCAAATGCACGTAGTATGTATCCTGACTGATAATTAGGAGAATCTCTTTGAGATCATTTAACAACAAACAATTAGATTTCAAAACCTGTGGTGTTCTAACAGCTTTGTATAAAGTACTATTCAGCAATTAAGTCTTGCATTAGGATGCATAACCCAAACATCCCCAGCTCATGGTGGTGTCTGAAAATGAACTGGAATCAGATCCAAACATTCAAGTGGACCTATTAAAATATAAAAACCAAGGGTGTCTATATTTTGGTGTTTGAAATCTAAGTCCAGAAGCAAGCTGTAAATTATCAGTGGCTGGTTATGTATTACTCGGGAACTAGACCTATGTTACACGGCCCTTAAACACTCTGAGCTCTAATTGTGATCAGTTTAAATTGGGACAAGTTCTCCTTTAGAAACCAATTCTTCTATTGCCTCTCATGCCCCCTGGAAAAACGGGACTTTTAATTCCTTCCTTGCTTCCCATGTCATGAATAAGAGTGGGTATGAAATGCCTTTTATTGGTTTTCACAGCCCTGAATAAGCTTTTGGGTACTTTGCTGGTACTTGCCCAAAACTTTGTGGGAACTCCCTGCAGTGGAGTTTAAATTCCTTTGTTCTCATGGGTGCTTTATGCACCTTCTTGAAATGAAGAACATGAGAACATTCCCCACTATCCATCTGCTGTGTCCTGTGCTTACATTTGCCTCAGCTTCCTATGATTTAAAGGGTTTGGGGTCTGGCAGCTCTAGTCCAAGCATCTGATTTTCATTAGAGCTTTGATGAGAAACTTAAGCTGGAATCACAAACATCTGCAGTAAAACTTCCTCCCCACTAATAGATGTTTCTCAGAACATAACCTTGTTGTACCAGAAAAAAACAGCAGCTAGAAATCCAAATTGCCCATTATGGGAGTTAACCTAACATAACCTCAAAGGTCTGAAGCGAATTAATTTAAAAATCTGCTTTTTTAAAGGTAGAAGCAGTTCCCTTTAGCTTAAAAGAATATAAAGGTTTCTGTCAGGCTAAAACCCTTTTTGGCTCACACCTCAGGACTAGGTCTTCTGCTGCTTCTTTTAGTGATAGTTTGTTTTGAACGGATTAATGCCACAACTAAGGATCAAATTGTGGTTTCTCCAAACAGTCTGCAAGACTTTCTGTTTCAGCTTTTATGGTGGAAGAGGTGAAGGCACTTTAGTGAGAGCACATCTTTGTTAACAAGTGGCTGGGACTTCTGAGGGCTCTTATTTTATATATTTAATATGAGATATTTCAAAAAGGTGAACTTTTCGCAGATCCCATGCTAATAATTGCTTATTGCTTTAGGAAACCAGAAAGAAAGCACCTCAAATACAGTTTCTTTTTTTTGAAAATTTAGATCAGTGGCTGCTAGTAGGAGTCAGGTGGGAAAAATGATTTGAACATGTCATTTGAACATGTGAGCTCTAAAGGTAACTTCGGCCTCTTGATTTATAGAAAATGAGTAATTTTGTCTCAATTATGATAATTGTTTCCTTTAAAGGACTTCTTTTGCCCCTCTGTTTTTTCCCTGAGCCAAAAGCACTGATGTTGGAAACGGTTTTCCTCTTCCATCTGTCCAACAATATCATGCCTTCCTTTGCTCTGGGAATTGGCTTCCTGCCCTGCCCCAACTATTTAATTTTTTTCCCTTGCTTTTGATTATCTCATTCTTGCTCTAATGTTTTTTTCTTCTCTTTTGTCTTTTTCCTGCTTCAGTTGGCTTTCTTTCCCACTATTTGCTTCATTTCTTTCCACAGTGGACATTTGAAATTATCCTTTCTTGCTCGGCAAGTGTCTCCACAGAATGCCTGTCTTCCACACTCTTCCACTAATCCTTCCCACACTCATTGCCTAATCCTTCACATACTCATCCCCTGTGTTGGGGTCTGTGCTATTTTCTTGACCTCATGTAGTAATTTACATCAGAATGACATGAGTCTTTTTTGGATGTCACCTTACATTAATTTTGCATTAAAGTGAGTGACCCCTCAACATGAATTACAGGGCATCGTTTGCCATGTTCTCTAGTATTTAAAGTCTTGTACCATTGTTTATTCTCATTTTAAGGCTCTGTAAGGAACTTTCTTCCTACTGGGGAACAAAATCTCTACCTATATAATTAAACCATCATGTCAGTGGAATTTACACACACAAATGTTGACAGCAGCAGGCTTCAAACCAAAATGGTAATGTATGACTTGCCTTGTATTTTAAAGGCATGTGTTTGACAGTGGGACATAACTGTTCTCAGAAATTACTGCTGGTTTACACTTTTAACTCTGTGCCTCACCAAAACTGGAAGTGTCTCCCTTTCCTTCCACTGCCTAAGTTAATGAATGGAACCCAACTAAAGATTTCTGATGTTTGCCACTCACTTGTTTGCTTTCATTTGTTATGTCTGTCAGTTTTAAATCCTTCACTTCCATCTCTGATGAATCTTGTAAAATATTTTAATCTATCTTTACTTGGAAAAATCAGTGTCTGATTTAATGCCTCCAATGTGGATGGGTTATACTGATGAGTCGGATCCAGCGCTTTGTCCTCACTCTCTTTCTCACTGTTTCCCCATACACACCAGAATTTGGCACTGTAACATCTCTCCCATATCCCCTTATTGTCTTTGTTAGACAAGGAACTTAATCATCCAACAGAGCACACAAACTACTGAGCAATTGAGAGTGCTTTTCATATTTATCTACCTCTTGATAGAGAATCCAACAAAACTGGTGTGTCTCAGGTACTTAATTACCTTTGAAATTTAAATTTATAACTAACTTGTAATCTGAATGGGGTCACCATCAGTTTCCAGTTGTTTCATGTGATGAGACCTTCTTTTGTCAGACTAGGAAGTCAATTACTTTGGGTTTTGCCTGTATATGTGCTTACACAGTAAGTTCAATTTGTTTTTCTTAACTTCTCTAAACAGATTGGATTTTGAAGTCTCTCAGATATCTTCCAGTTTCTGACACTGTAATACTTCTCATGATACTTTTCTGAATAATTATAATAAATTTATAAACATTCTTCTTGAAACAGAGGCAGAGAGCTAACTACATTATTCCATGATTGTTACTACCAGTGATCTTTATGCAGGTAACATGACATTTCATTGGGTGGAATCTAGTCCAGCTAATTTAAACTTCTACATTTTGTGCTCCAACCTTTAGCTGATTAATAAAGCTGTCCTGAAGTGAGTTTCCAGTGTAGTCCCTACAGAGAAACAGGCTCCTTTGAGGACCTTGAGGGAAGACAGGAATTACCATGTGGGGAATTTGGGTTTATACTTGAAGGCAGTGCCTGATTTGGACCGAAAAATCTTTAGGCACAATTTATTTGCCTAATTTTGGTATACTGGATCACATATTGATTAACAACCAGGGCACCAAGCTACTAGATATTGCTGAGGTCCAACTCAGACTCATGGTCTGCTTTGAGAGTGGGTACAGTATATTAGCATAGCATTGAAAATGTATTTAGTCCTCTTGTCTCTGTCATCAAGAGGCTTTCCTGCACAGAAAAGCCCTGCTTTAGCACTAATTCTGAATTTTTAAACCACTTCTCCTAGTTCCTCAGAGTTTAGGGTTGCTAAACATGGGAAAGGAAGATGAGTGGAAAATGGAGAAATATTCACTAATATGTATTTACATTAGTTGGTTCATAGTATCAAATTCTTGAACCTATGAACCTACCTTCTGTAGGCTCATAGTATCAAATTCTTACCAATATTTAAGAGCATCCTACCAGTTATAGCTTGGAAACTTCCATCAGGGCTGTTTCAGACCTTGCAAATTTCTGAAGATGTTGTGTAGAGCAGGGTCATGTGTGGGGAAAATGCTGATCAGCACCTGTCCCACAGGCTGAAATGTCATGATTTCCATCTGTCCTGATCTGTGCTCCAGCTGTATAGTGGTGTATTTCACATCATGGTTGACTGGCACCACAGTCCATCATGAAGCACCATCCATGTCTCTGTATCTCTGCCTTGTAAATCTGTTCACTTTGTATAATTTGGCACTATTCAACATGACTAACAGCCTCTGTCTGCTTGGGAGAGCTATAGGCCCGAGTCAATATTTAGAGGAAGGAGCTGAATCTAACCACACTGTGGAAGGGAGTTTACTCTGTGGCTCACTGTGAGCTGTGGGTTAAGAACTTGGATTTGAAAAGAGGCTAATTCAAACCTGCTGGGATAAACCCCGTTCCCAGACCCAAAGGAGGGGAGGTGGGCTGTGGGAGGGGGAAGCTTTCTGAAGACCAAAGGAAATGTTCCTGTCTTGGCTTAGAGACTACCAGATGACCACTCTCTGGCTCCTACATCAGTGGGCTTAGAGACATTTCCCCGTCTCCTGTAACCAGCTACTTACATAGATCAGCAGGTAAGTGGTTTCACCACTGTTACAGAGCCATCAGCCCTATCCCAAAAGAGCATCCTACTGGGCTTCCCTGAACACTGCCATGAAGGTGGGCTTTGAAATGCAATAGTGAACTTGCAGCTAGCAAAGGAGCCTGAAATCATGGCTCCTTCTTCATGGCATCCTGCAGCCAAGTGACTTGGCATGATGATAGCAAGCAGCATCATTCACTTGTAACATGGGATCCAGAATCTAAATGCTGCCATGGCAGGGGCTGAAGTAAACTGCCAGAGCAAACACCAGTTAGTGAGTTTGTTAGATGGAACTGTACAAATTAAACCAGGGAGGATTGAAATGGGTAAAGGAGGCTTTCCCCTGCAGCATCCAGTACATCTCATGAAACTTCCCCAGGGTAGACTCCAATATGTTGAAGTGAATGAATGTGACCTGTGTCTTTGGGAAAACCATATTACACAGTCATATTGAGAAAGGCTAATAATCACTTATGCCCATTATCCTGTGAAAAGCAGCTACAAAACACATCTGGCTTTTAAATCAGGCATTTCATTGAGAGATTTTCCATGTTGTAAGCAACAGGTGGCAATATAGCTTCCCAGGGCTGATCCCAGGCCAGGGGAGAAGAACTGTGCATCCCACATCACGGAGCCCATTCAAGCCCAGGATGGGTCCCGAGAGCCTTTATGCTGATCAGAGCATGGTTTAGCCTCCAGTTTTCTCACACAGGTCATGTTTCATGCTGAGTCCCTGGCAGGGTGGGCAGGCAGTTCACAAGGCTCCCCAGCTGCTTGGAGCCAGTGGACTGGGGGGATGAGTGCTGCCCGGCCCCATGGTAACCCCAGCTGTCTGAAGGGCTCGTGCACTACTTTTCTGTGGCTGTTAGTTCTGGTAGTTGGAGCGTAGGGGGAAAACTAGCCTTGTGATATCAGACACTGCAATCTTGATATTGTCATAGTGACACGGCTATGTTACTCTCACCTCATTTTTGGATGTTATGCTAGAAGAGCTACTCTTTCCCTTCCCATGACCTTATGTAACTCAATTTGCCTCCTGCTTTGCGTCTCCCACGCATGAGACATTACTTTCCCCCTCCCTCCCAGTATATGCTGGAATAGTAAATTGTTTTCTCAAGCTGTATTTTTGAGTAACCCATTCCCAATGCAATATTTCTAGAATGAGGAGTATCAACCAATCCTAACACACAGGGGTTGCAGGAAAATATTCCACCATCAAATTGCTTCTCAGATTTCTCCAATTTCATTTGTCACTAATCCCAGTCTCACACTTTTTGGAAGTCTTAAAATCTCTGCAGGTGTTGTCTCTGCAGCCAGTTTCCTACAAGCATTTGATTTATTATCCCCGGTCTCATTGCGAGAAAGAACTTCACATTGTGTCTTTCAAAAACAAAAGCACAAACTTCTACACTAGGGTGTTTGCCACCAAAAGACAGACTCTTTCTGGAAGTTTAATGAATTACAATTCCAGGAACAACAACGAGGCAAGCAGAAAAGTGTTGTGACAATTAACCCTTGTAAAACAGCTCTGTTTGGACAGGCCTGTTTAGTTATGTTGGCAGGAAAGTCAGAGACGTGCTAAGCCAGCCTCACTGCAAAGTACAGCAGCTGTCTGCTCACAGCAAGCAGGGCATGTGTACATTTTGAAGTCTGAACTGTATCTCTCCAGTCCCGAAATGCAAAGTCTCAGCCCCCCCCAGCAAAAAAACCCTCCAGTATCACTTTAAGGATTGAATGATTAAGCTAACATTAACCAGATGGGAGCTTCAACAGAGACAGATGAAAGCAGAAAAGCTCAGACACTAGAGAGAGAAGGGAGTTACTGTACCTCAGCAAAAGGCACCCAACTTCCAGTAGCTACTGCCTGCTGCTGCCCTCTGATAACAGTGGCTTCTTGCACGCTGACCGCTGAGCTACCTTCAATGTCAAACTGAAAAACGCCTCCCTCACTTGAGGCTGTGCTGGAGGAGAAGCATCTCAAAAGGAATAATATAGGAGAAACGAGGGGCCAGGCGGAGATCAAAGCCATTTCCTCCCCTTACATCCAGCAGTGGTCTTCTATCGTCTCAGTAATTGTTTACCCTCTTCTGCAATCAGCCCCCCTTGGCTTAGTGGTGCCTCAGTTATTTTAACTTTCTTTCAGCGTTCAGTTTCCAGATGTGGCACTTCAAGGCAGGCTAACCAGATCCTTATTTAAAAGGAAAAAAAGAAAAAAAAAAGGAAAAAAAAAGGAAAAAAGGGGAAGAAAAGCGCTTTTGCTGCCTCCTTCGTTCACTCTCTGTGCCTGTGGCTCCTCTTTTTCCCCAGAGGCTCCAGCTCAATAACATACAGATGGGCAGTGCTTAAGCAGAGAGTGTCAAACAGAGATTGTATTCCAGGAAAGCACCGCTGGCTCCCCAGCCACCTTATCTCCTTGTGTCAGGATACAGACTGACGCTCTGCTCGGTGCTCTGGCTTCCTTCACATGTTCACATCATTCCCTTTTTTACCTTTCGTGTTGAGACCCTCCCACTCAAACTTTGCTGTTCAGAAAGTGAGGTCACCCTTTCCTCCCCCACCCCCCCATGCCACACCCCCCACAAGTCCATCTGACTGCTCCACATGAAGCATTGACTCTTATGACTGTTTTTTTGTTTTTACCATCTCCAGTTTATTCAGTGGAAGGCAGAAAGGTGCCAAATACATTAAAAAAACCTGCTAGATTAACCTTTTCTTTTGGCATGGGGGAGGGGAAGCTGTGGGCGGAAGAAGGAGGAGGAGAAGGAGGAGGGAAACAGTCCAGCTGTGCCATGGGCTAATAGGGCTAAGTGGTTTCTCTAACATGCTTCATTTAGATCCTTTCCCTCAAGCTCACCTCTCAGCTTCTCATCGGCTTGTGAAAAAGAATATCGTTCACTGCGATTTTGGAAAATGACTTCATTCCTCAGACTCATGAACTTTTATTTACAAAGAGCATCTTGTATTCCTTTTTCAAGCGATGCTTTGTAAGGCCCTGGTAACAAGGCTTGCAGTGTGCGCATGAAAGCGAGCTGCATATATTGCCTATAACCAGCTTAATTTTATGACTACCATTTCAGAAAGACAACGCAGTAACCCTTGCTAGGTCTTGGGACAAAGTCAGGGTACAAATATACTAATGACGACTGTTCCAGCCAAGGGGTCAGTACCCTGTCCCTCACCCATCCTGTGTCCATGGGTCTGTAACACCACTGGCCTCTCAGGCTTCATTCTTAAATCTTAAAAGAAAATGGCGTATCAGGCTTCTCTCTGGGATTGGATTCCTTCTTTCTCCTTCTCTCCCTCCTTTGCTATTTGATTTGATATTTGAAAATATTATGAACCAAGGAAGCAGGCAATAGAGAATTAAGGGTAAAATAAACTGTTTTGGTCATATGTTAACTTATACACACCTGTAGGCACAACTTTGGGCCCACAGATGGTGTACAGATGTCATATAGGGGCTATAAAGAAATTAATGACCAAGAGACTCTGTCTGATTCAGAAATTGTGTAGTTGAGCTTTCAAGGCCACTCAAGTTTGTGGGACAAAATATAAACTGGCAGAGAAAGAAAAAGCTGTGAGATCCAAGGCTTTGAGGCTCAGAAACAAGGTTTCTAGGAGGAAATAAAAGATGGCAATGGTGGTTGTAGGTAAATCTGTCCTGATAGTGTGGCAAGCACATTGCCTCCCAGGAGCCTGAGGGTGAGAATTTACTGAGGGCTGCAAAGACTTTTCTATTTCTTTCTGTTAATGACAGTTCTAGGAATGGTCTGGAGCTGGTCTGAAGGCTTGGGGAACAGAAGACCTGACAGGGACACCATGAGGTTCCCAATAGACGGCCTGTCACAGGAGCAAGTTTGAGCTGTAAATACAATGTTCAACCACAGGCAATATAGAGAATAAAATATCTTGACCCTAAGTGACCGGATCACCACGCCTATGGTGGCAATGGAGATTTTTATCTACTTGGTGAACTAAATTACTGGAATACATTTGAGTAAAATTTTTATATATTTTTTTTTTAATTAAAGCAACCACTAGAGAATCTTCTACATCTGTTCCCAGGCATTAGGGAGAAACTGCTAACAAAATGACAAAAGATGACTTAGAATCACAGAATGTTTTGGGTTGCAAGGCACCTTAAAGCTGCCCTAGATCCAAACTCCCTGCCACAGGCAGAGGATATCCTTCACTAGACCAGGTTGCCTAAAGTCCCATCCAACCCGACCTGTAACACTTCCAAGGAGGAGGCTTCTCTGGGCAGCCTGTTGTAGTGTCTCAACTTGGGGAACAGTTACTTAAGGTTCATAAACCTTTGGAGGAGAAGAACAGGAAAATCTAAGTTGCATATTTCTGGCAGTCAGTCTTCAACAAGTTCGGGGAGGCAAGTTCTCTTGATTAGTAGAAAAAGGAACAAAAGAAAGTAGGTAGTCTGTAAAGAAATTGCATGAACCAGAAAGACAGAAAAGACAAAATTTTGCCAAACTGAGGTTTTTCTGGACCTTAAGCTCAAGAAAGAAACATGTGGGAAGTGAAAACTGAGACTACATCTGAACGCAGGAGGAACTAGCAAGATGAAAACTGAAAGGTAAAGGCAGAAAATGAGATGTGATTTTGAAGACAATAGTGTGAGAGGAAGACTTATGAGATACTTTCTTCCATATCCAGCAAAGAAAGAAAGTTATCAAAGGATAAATCTGGGAAGTGAAATTGTTTAAGGTGTGTTAATGGGCTTCTTGAGGGTTATTCCTAGCTCTGTGAGCTCTTGTTTTCCTAGGAAGTCATTAGTTGTTATGGTTTTGGCTTTCACTTCTAATTACAGTGGAACAAAAGTAAGGTGTAGCAGTGTTTTTCTGTCAATGATCGCTTTTGGTTTTTTTTTCCCGGAGTTGCATTGCAACAATGAAGAAAATAATTCCTTCCAGAACATTTTTGGTAAATAAAATTTCAGAATAGAAGCCTCTTTAAAAGAGGTCCTTTAAAAAAGTAATTTTCACTGTGTATAAGCTTTCTTTGTCTCTTTCATCTGCCTAGTGTCATGCTTTTGGGTAGAGTTTAGGACGGGTAGTATGTCACAAGAAGTATCAGTATGTAAGTGGTAGGTATTAGTCATTACATTGAGTGATTTGTAGTTTTGACAATTTAATTAATTCAAAGAATTAAACTTAATTGAATTATTAAACCCTGAAAATTTAATTATTTTTTTTTCCCTAGCCTTTTTATTGCAGGGTTATTGAGAGGTAGTTGAACAGAGTGTTCATGGGTACTTAATTTAGGTCCAGATCCTGCAGTCTTGTGTGTAAGTCACATAATGACTTTGAAGAGTTCAGGGTTTATGTATTTAAATAGTTTGGCTTAGCTCAGTAGTTGTGTTGGGAATGAATAGCAGGGTTTGGAGGCCAGCAGCTGCAGGGTGCCCTGGGCCAGTCCAGTTAGCTTGTCAAAGGAGGTAAAAAGCCCACATTGCCTCAAAACATGGCTCCTCTGCTCAAACAGATGCTGAAAAGGACATTCGCTGCTGGGGAGGAGACATGGGAGGAGATGTGCAATGAGGACACACAAAGTAAAAGATATGAGAAAAAATCTGTAGAGATGCATTTGGAGAAATAAAATAGAGGAGGTGCAGTAGGGGACATTGCTGGGGAGATGGCTGGTGGTACAAGTGGTAAGGACACATTTGGTGGTAAGTAGGGTGTGCACCTGAGGGTGACCCACACCAGGGCAGGGATTCCCCAAGCGAGTGTAGCCTGTGTGTGACCCATGCAGGTCAGAGACACTACTGAGGGTGTAGATTAGGAAGGTGCTAGTAAGGCGTTGGACAGAAGTTGAGCCTGTGGAGACAAAAGGAAGGTATTTATCTATTTCATAAATTATTTTCTTACTCTTTTCTCAATACATAAATGAGTGACCAAACATTTCTGTTTATTTCCAATGAATTATGTGAAATGCCTTGAGTCAAGACTGTTTTTTGTGTGACAGTAGTGAATATGAAAGTCTTGGAATGAGATACCATATGAGGTATGTTCAACCAGAGGAACTGTGAGCTTCATGAGCCTTGCTCAGTGCAGCAAACTGGCTACCTGCACCCTCATGCATTCCACTGAGAGACTTCCTTCTTCAAGTATGCATCTGCTTTAGCACAGGAGGAGATACCATTAATATTAAGGATGCTTAGATTACAAGTTATGCAAGTAAACCCAGGTTTTTATTGCATGTACAGAGCAGGTAACAAAATGAACCCCAATGTATGATGAAGGTGTCCCACCTAGCAGTTACTAACAATGCAAAACCCCTAAAATGCATTTACAGAAAAGAGAGTATTTCATTCATGAAATGGTCAAAAGTTATCTAGTGAAAATGACATTTTTACCAATCATGTATCTTTATGTAAAATTGGAACAGAGCACTATGAGATAGGTAAAATTATGTTAAAATTGGAACAGAGCACTATGCGATAGGTAAGATTGTAATTATTCTCAAGATCGAAGTCTTAAAAGGAGGGAGATGCCTATTTAACATCATTGGAAAATCAGATCCTTTAAAAAAGTCTCAGGCTGGCCCAAGACATTAAAAATCTGGAAAATTTTATGTTATGAATCTCTATAGGGAAGAAAATTCAGATAACTTCAAATGGTAAATTTATGAAATAATAAAGAATTTATTTTCATGAAATACAAGAAATCAAGAAAGACACAGTCCATCACAATTTATAAGATCTGCATCTCCACAAATATTTTAAACCAACATCTTTTAAGCCGAAAATACTGTACATTTATTAATTTCCCTAAATATTGTTATACAGTGGAATAGCTTGTGGAACAGCTATTGGTTTTGAAAGCTGTTTCCTGCATTCAATTTAAAAACTTTTCAAATATCATGTTCCTCTTCAAAAACTGCAGTTTTGTGTAGAAATTCAGAAAAAAATAAAATGGGGCATAGGGTACTCCTAAAAATACAAGCCTCTGAATGTAAATTTATGCTGTAATGGACTTCCAGTTTCTTTATCCTTGGCAGAGATAATGTGGGTGTGTTACATGAGCAGTCTCAGATTTGGAACGGGTCTTCTTCAATATGGCAAAGTACAGAAACAGGAGTTGCTCCTTCTGTTTTCACAGTATCATCTTCTGTTCTTTTTACAAGTTCTTTCCCAGTTCTTTAACATTTGGTTTTGATTCACTGTGACAGACAGTAGGATTAGTGAAAGACAAAAGGAAGAATCCAGTGGAAGTTTTATTACAAATAACATATTCCAAATTAGCCACCCTCAAGCTGTTGTGTGTGGGCCACTGGTGGTTTGTCAGGTCCCAGTGGGAGATCTGCAAGCAGTCTGTCGAGCTCTAGTGCCAAGTGTTACCAGTTAAACATTTGATAATGTTGCATGGTGGTCCAATGGAAATGTTGACAGATGACTCATATTTACGATCCAAAATATTTTGGAACCAGTGCTCAAAGCACCTTTATAAAGGTTAGAAGACATTGGCAGTATATGTATCATCAAATGAATTAGCAGTCTACAACCTGCACTAGAAACCTGTGTCAACTGCGGGGCAATGAGCAATAATTTCCTTGTCATAGTAGGTGCCAGAAAGAGATGCTAATAAAACCTCAGTTATGCAAGGAAAATGACACTCATATTGAGTTATTTGATGTGTTTTGGATTATATCATACTAAGAAAAGTCTACGTTTGCAGGTAGAAGATGGAAGTTATGCTGTAGGGTTCAAGGGCAGAATATCTTCAAAGCCTTCAAGTTACCAATTTGGTGGAAGAAAGCACAAGCATGTCCTTTGCTTCTCTGCTGTTCTCGCTAAGGGCATCATCTGATGAGTTTCCCACATGACAACACTCAAAAACCAACAGCTCTCATCCTTCATGTTACTAGTTACTGGCAACACTGGAGTCTGGCTGGTTCCAAGCTGCTTTCAACTGACCTTGTAGTGTTTCTTTTCTGTATCAATACCTGTTACTGCCGATTTTTTTTCCTCTGTAAAAATCTTCAAATTGAATTAATTGTGCCCAAATCTTGCAAATGCCATTAATTTTTAACACCATGATGCTAAAGTCAAGCCTGTTTTCTAAGAAAGATTTCTCAAGGTTTCCACCTCCAGAGTGCAATAGGGAAAGAGCTGCCTGCTTTTCCTCATTAAAGGCATTGTCCTTGGGAACTGTATGGACTCTGTGAGAATAGAAATGAACACAGCATCATGCAAGACTGGATAACTTACTTGAAAAATCCAACCTATACTTGTTCTTAAAAGTCAATCAGATTTAGAATAGTGATTTTACCAATCCAATATCCTCTCCTGAATTCTAAACAATTAGCAACAACATCTTCATTCTTTTTTAATATGTCAGTTTTTCAGTACTTCTGGTAATTTTTGTCACCCATATTGGAACTCCCAGATACTCTTGATATATCATTATTCCTGTTGAATGGCCTGAGCTATAGAGGTGCCATACTATCGTTAATGATATCTACTTCATTCCTTACAGATCCTAATGTTCTGCCTGCTTCTGAGACAGCTTCTCTGTACAAATTACTGTGAAGTGGGTGAGTGGTGTTAGCCCAACTCCCATTGTAGAAGGGTGCATGGGGAAAGAAAAAATCACAGTGTTACTTAAATAGCAAAGACTCAGTGGTCTTAAAAAGTGAATTAGAGCAAGCTAGAGGATGTAGGGCTGGAGAGAGGAAGAGTGGAGGAGTCTTTGCAGGGATGGAGGCATGCTTCTTGTCTTCTGTGGATGAACAGTTGAAACATTTCATTTCCTGTTATGACTCTCATGCCATTTTGGCCATGGCAAGGTCCTCTTCTAATATTTCAGTCTTACAGTTTCTTGTGACCCAGTGTTTGGCTCTGACACATTGGCTTGCACATCCAGATGGTCTCCCATATAAGCTCTTGGTATTTCTGCTTATTTTTTAAGATAAAGTAAGCTAAGACAAATCAATCCAGTCTGTTATAGCCAGGAAAGTGATACCTTCTGCTAGAACAAAATAAATGATAAGTAAGAAATTTGAAGAAAAAAATCGCTATAATGGAAGTGTCCCTGATTTTATTAAATATACTTGTAGGTTGGTTTGAGTCTGGAGGGAATATGATTAGGAGGGAAGAGGACAACTATATTTGTCTTATAGATGATGACGATGCTTAATATCAGTAGATACACTGTGTGTTTATTTGCTTTATTTATAGAAGAGAGTTGATGAACCTGACCAACAAAGTGTCAACAGCTTCTTTTGAAATCAATAGGAATAGGCTTCAATGCCAGACTTAGAGAGATTAATATAGGCATATGAGGAAACCTGTGTATTGCTATAATTACTGAAGTTGCACTGAGTACCAGTGAAGACAGAAATCATCACTAGGCACTCCATCATAATGAATGAAGTCTAGGATTTGGATGGTAGACTTTTTCCTACTGTTAACCATGCACTCATTTGCTTCTGAAAAAGATTACATAGGGAAAGATAAATAGTTTTGCACAATTCAACCATGTTCAGACTAATGATAGGTGAATAATGATCCAGATCAGATAAATCCTTCCCTTAAAATGAAGGCCTATCCCAACCTCAAATTCCCTTATATTTTTTTCCCATTGCTGTTCTCTTTGCAAATCTCCAGAAAGATACTTCTTATTTTGTTAATTCTTCATGTTTTCACTCCCGTCCTTGCTTCCTCTGAAAATTCCTTTATTGGAGAGTTCTAAAAGCTACAGCAGTTCCTGTATGGGGCCGTCCTCTTAATCTAACAATTCCTCTCCGTGGCTTAGCTTGGGTCTGTCTCTGAAATGCCGGGCACAAGGGGATAACTGCTCTTCCAGGTCAAGTCAGGAAGAGTTTACTCTAATGGCAACAACAAAGAAAATTAACAATTAAAAGATTTATTTGTAATCACTCATCCTCAACCTGGCTTTCATACTCAGACACTAATAAACTGGTGTATTTAGTTATTGAATTCCTATATGGTGGAGCATTTTCCTTTGCATTATGCTTTGACCTGCACTGACCGCTTTCCTCTCAGACTGGAGCCTTCAGACATTTCCCTTTTTTTCCCAACTTGTTTATCTAATTCAAGTTAAATATCTCTGGGTTGTTTTTTTTTTTTTCTTTTTAATTCTCCATTCTCTCTCCAGGGAAGCTTCCCCACCCTTCCTCATCAGGCGTTGTTTGATCATAATAATGGAACATTGGCTAAAGAAAACGAGCTGCAGAAAAATCCACACTGAGCTTTACAGCCCCTCTAGAAGTCTCCATAAAACAGCTTTCCAAAACTGAAAAAAACCCTCAACAACCCACCCAAAACTCCAGACCCTGGAAAACTGGCTAACAGCTCTCCCAAATCCAAGAGTGCTTAACTTAGCCTTGGATGTGAAGTCACACAGAAGTAGATATTCCAGCTCACTGCCAAAATGCTTCCCATGGATCCTACATGGTCAGCGCAAAAAAGAAATTGTCTTAGATCCCTTCAAGTTTATCCCACGCTTTCCAAAGGTGTGCTGGTGTCCAGAAAGCAGTATGTCACCTACAGCTGACAGCAGAAATGTAATGTAACTGAGCTAAACTGAATTAATACTGACAACTCTAGCAGATTAACCAGGGCAGCAAAGCACTCGGCACAGCTTATTTTCTGGCAAATTGGGTGGGTTTTATAACTGACCTCTGAATTCACCCTGACACCTCCCCTTGTGCTAGATGTAGCAGAGAGATAGCAATTTGGCCTTGCAAGGTCTTTTCCAACCCCGCATGTCCCATAGGAGAGGATTGTAACACCAGACAGCTCTGTCTGCTCAGTCATTCCCTTTTTAAGCATTGCTCCAGCTTTAAAATTGCTCAGTGCCAGCAGTGCTTGAGAACAGCCTTAGTTGGCTGGCAGAAAAAAGCCTATAAGGCAGTCAAACACTTTGCTACTGGGATGAGAAACGGTGCCCTGTAGCATAAACAGTTCAGCAAGGCAGATTCAGAACTTTTTGAAGTCCAGATTTTTGTACTATACCTACTGCCACGGGATCTGATGGGGCATTTTCCAAATCCATGGTTTCCCTTATACTGATTTCCATTCGTTCAAGTGGAGGAAGCTGTGTACGTGCTCTTAGCTTACTGGTTTTGGATGCTCGAATTACTTCTCCTGAACGGCCCAGCAATCAAGGAAGAGGAATAAATTTTGATTGCACTATGCCACCTGTATTCCTGACAGCTTAATTTGTTAATGTCAAGTCCACAGGCACTAAATGAATGCTCATCAAAGTCTTGACTATCTAATGAAGGGCACTGGCTAGTATGATGCAATTAGCTGAGATCATCAATTATGATGGACAGCTGGAGCTCTCTGAGTTTTTCCGAAAGAGCTTAATCAAAGACATCAGAATAATAGAGGCTCTCTAAATGAGAAAGGCAGTGAACTAAGACAGGTAATTAGATTTTTTTAAACTGTTGTGTTTATTACACTTCCCATTTGCCTTTGACATTTAAGTCTTGACCGCAAATGAACCTAACTGTACTGTTGATTTCGCTTCAATCAAAAAGAGTGTTAATTTGCATAATCAACCAAAAGTATTTGAATGAAACTAAGACCTGTAATAAGGCAAAAAAATAAAGTGTCACACAGTTTTGCAAAATTTCATGTCCTGTCTCAACAGCAAGGGTTTCACACACAGTAAACACTGTCTTTTGGATTATTTTTAAAAAAAATTTCTGTATTTTTAGTGATTTTTACCATGGCCAACTGATGGCTTCAATAGAATAACAAAGCAGTTCCCTTTGACAAGAGGCACAATACCAGCTAACTCGGCTTGTCTGTTAGCAACAGGCCTGGCTGAGCAGCTGGCCCCTGTCCTGCTGCCAGGAAATGCTGACAGCAACAGCTACACTATTTCAGCTGCTACTCCGCTCCACTGCAAGCCTTGATGGCTAATGAATTGCGTAAGTGCTACACAGATCTATCCAGATCAGAGGAAAAGAACAGCAGCTTTGGGACCTCAGCTGCTCCGAGACAGAGAGACCGTGCACCACAGAAAGTTTCATTACAAACGTGTGGATCACGCTCCGTCCATAGTGACTTTGCCTGATGCGGTTAGCACACACCAAAGGTGCTGTGCTTTTGGGTAAACCAGAATGAGAAAGAGTTCAGGAGACACCAGCATCTTTGAGCTGGCACAGAGTGTTTTGCTACAACAGCAGCCAGCCACGACGGAGCCGACAGATAGAGCACTGTGCATGCATGTTGAAAATTGGCTGATTTAGTTGCCTACCCACACGTACAAATGAATCCTAGTAGCTCTCTAATTGCCAAGCTGTTAACTATGCAGCCGGGCAGCTCCAGATTAAGCCAGTCCCTTCAATTTTAGACACTTGCTTTCATAGCTGTGAGGAAATCCATGTTGCTTTGTCTGCTTTTATTAAGCCATCGGAGGTCTGAGTGCGTACGCATGTGGACAGGCATTGTGTAAAACTCCAAACAGATCAGTGCTATGAGGCAACTGCCCTTAGATACACATGCTGCGTGGATGACCGGAGGCAGCTGCTTCTTCTCTGGTGTCTCAGGCAGACTTTATCCGAAACAGAAAAAGCTGTCTGCCTTTAACAAGAATCAGAAGCTTAACTCAGCAGCTTTTTCTGCATAATAAAGACTTATTAGCTTCAAACGTGACAGTCCCAAATGTGAAGTCATGAGTTTTAAAGGCAGATCTGCTGTGTGTTGCTGAAGGTTGTGTTGATGGTATTGTCCCTGTGCCACCTCCTCAATTGTGTGCTTGAGGTTTAGGCCTCCTGAGAAGATTTCACTGCTAGATACCTGAAATGTTGAGAAAGAGTGAACTGTTTAGATACCTTTAGAAATATTTACTTGGATTTCTCTAAGCTTTGCACGTAGCTTAGATGATTCTTCTGGTTAAGCTGCGAATACCTTTTGGAGAAACTTTGCTCCATAATTAGGGTGAAGGATGTACCAAAACTTAATTTCTGAGATGGAAGTGTTTAACAGCCCTAATAAACCAGGTGGGTCTGTAACTGCAGGCTATGTGGCCAGTGGGATAACAGCCTTACTACCTATGATGGGTCTGGGTGGATGCCATGTGGACTCCAGTTGCAGTGCTCCCACTCTGTTCCCAGAGTTTGCCATGTGCTGTGGGAATGGTGCAAGCCAGTCAAGCCATCTACCATATGCAATGTTGATGCAGTCAAGACCAATTGATTCATATGTACAGAGGCAAGGAAATAAGAAACCAGTCACATCACCAGTCATTTAATTCTTCACAGTGAGGTGCATTCAGACTTTCTGGATCTATATCTGTTTTAAAACCAATACCAGTTGATCTATCCCAGCCCTCCTGACTCAGAGACCACTGTATCATTCCATCACATATTCTTGGTCTCCGTAGCATCACCCATTACCCTGGGTAATTGATGGGAAGTCGAAATGAGGTTTATGTAGCCAGTATAATTCTGATAATTCCTGCCAAAGTGGCAAAGGATACAAAATGCTTTTTATACTTTTGCTTACCACTAATGTATTGGTAAAAAATTCTCCCTGTCAATATTCCTGGTATGGAGACTAGTAAACCTACTAACACTTTGACACGGTTCCCATTGTGGTTTCCAAGAAAATCAACCACTTTCTTTGGTTTCCATAGCTGAAATATTACTGCTTGCTGCCAGAAGGTTTTCTTCACTACCCAGTTAGTTTTTATGCTTATTTACAGATGCAAAAGCTGTATTTAAGTTCCTGTTTTCTATTTCTGCTTTCCTTAGTGGGTGAGCACAGGTAGAGGTTTAAATTGCTTTCTGTTTCCTGATGTACTTCCCCTAGCTCCAGACCCTATCCAGGTTGGAAAATGCTTGAATCAAATGACACAGTGGTGTCTTAAATTTTATTTGCATGATGGGAAAAATCATGGCTGCTGCAGTGACTGCAATTATTGTATCCATAGCAGCCAACATCACACTCGACTGCTCTGGAATCAGTCCCTGATGAACATTGGACGTGCATGAAAGGCTGAGTTGTTCATACAGAGCATCAAATTAAACAAAGAAAATTTCCCTTTTAGCTTGAGTTTGCAGAAAGACAAAAATAATTACTGTGAGCCTCATGCTGGGAGTCCTTGGTATTTGTTTGTGGGGTCAAAGCAGGTTTTTCCTGTGGATCAAATCAAGGTATCTAAAAATCTTTTGTTTGCCACATTTCAGGGCTGGCACACTCCAGCCTGACTCCTTTCTCAGAGCAGATGATTTTAATGTTGATAATCATACAAGATATCCTTTCATTTCTGATTCTTTTGCCTTCTTGTGATGACAGTGGTACCTGCCCTTGCAACTCCTCACATGCCAGCATGTGACTGCTTTGTTCTGAGTATATTATTCTGTGCTAAGATGCTCCCTTAGAAATTTTTCTTTGATGCAGCAAAACCAAAAAGTTTAAACATTTTAAGACCTATAATGGAGTTGGCATCATCATTATCTGGTATGACCTGCCCAATTTTTTTTAGGCTGGATTTTTAGGCTAGATGTTTTAGGGTGGATATCACGGTTTTAGGACTTGTGAGTTTGCACTGGAAGCTCGGCTCTGTAACCCCTCGCTTGTTGCCTACTCGTTGTTGGCTGATGGTGAATTCAGGCTATCATGAGATTGACTGTTGAGAGCTCTAGGCAGAAGAAAAAAAGCAAACAAACTCAAACCAACAGGCTTTTAAAGTCTCCTTGCAGTTTTGCCATGTAGTTTTAATGGGCCCATCAGGAATAGAAAATATAATGAAAGAAAAAAAAGAATATTTCCATAAGCTTCTTTAGAAACTCTTAAGGAATGACGTATAGAACTGTAGCTCATTTATAGAATTATATGGAATAGTAAAAGTCCCCAATACATTTTTTTTAAAAAGGGAAATTGTTCTGGCAAATTTTTTCCTTAGCAATTTCTGGAAAAAAACACTACAAATTTACATAGGCCTATTGACAATTTCATGCTGTTTTACTTCCATAGTGCTGTCCAAAATGATAAATGTGATAAGTGGAAAACATTGAATGCAGTCATGAAGTATGAATTTAGTCAAGACTCTTACTGTGCTGCTCTCACTCTTCCACCTAACTGCCTTTAAGCATTATTTTCCAACTCTCTGATGATCTAAGCTGATCTAAGTCCATGTGTTAGCACTGACATTTCTGGTGTTCTAAGATCTGGAAAAGGAAAACAGCTCATGAGGAAATCACCAAGAACCCTATTTCCCCAGTCCCTGCCCCATCTCCCCTCCCCCCTGCCCCGTGCCACAATGCGGGGGAAGAAGAGAGCAAAATCATGACTAAAGTGAAGTCTGCTAAGAAGAGAGGGGTGGGAGAAAAGTGCTTTAAGATCTGGTTGCACTTCTCATTATCCAACTTGCAGTGAGCCAGTTCAGGGAGCTAAAGCAGCATAAAACTAATCATACAAAACAAACCTAGGTCTTTTCAGTCCGTTTGGCTCCCTGAACTGGATTGCTATGAGATGAGCAAGCGTCAGCATTAACATAGGTTTAATGAACACTAGATAAAAAAACTAAACTTCAGGAGCTTCATATCTTAAACCTTACCTGATCCCTGGCTTCTGAATAGAGTTTGTGAACATAAGTCAGAATTCATCAATTTAATTACTAGAATAACTTACATTTCCCAAATGAAGAAATTGTTTTGACTCATTAGAACATACCTTGATATGATAAAAAGCGAAACAAATAACTGAACTGTCTCAGTGGTTCTAGGATTTATCCACATGCCAGTAAGAAAATGTAAGCGGAATATTTCAAAATACAAGAAGACTGCAATTTGCTAACCAGGTCATTTTTGTAATTTCATAGTTCTGCCAAATGAGCAGATAAGGTGAAGTCTTGACCCCTCTGGAATCCATAGGAGTTTTTTTTGGTTAACTTGAATCAGAATTTGAACCCAATGGTTTTTCTCTTACAATGGAAAGCAGAAAATCACTCTTTATCCTCTCTGCATCTACAGTGGTCACCTATTTGCATATGTAAAGAACTTTGTTTGCATAATAGGGAGCTCAAGGTGCAGAAATGCAATATAGATTTAAGACAGAAAAGAAGGGATAAACCCCTAGATTTAATTCAGAAACTATTCAAATGTCCATACATATATTTATCATTGCCATATAAAGTCCAAGAAAGCAATTGATGTTTAGGAGGAAAGGAATATTTTCACAAGCATTTAATTATCCTTTACTAAATCTTCATATATTTAGGTTAATAAATCCTAATGTTTCAGTGTAGTGCCTTGATACCATATGCTGTAGTGAGATAGCTGCAGCTGTGACAGCTTGAAATACCCAGTGTTACTCTTCACTGGCTACATCAACTCTCTGTTTCAGTGAGGGACTTTACCAGGCAATTTTCTGGGGTATCATACAATACAATACAGGTGAGAAGGCACAGAAGCTGCATTCTTGTATCCTTGCATTTATTTGTTCATAAAAATCACTGAAGGATTCAAAGATGTGTAAGGACATTACAAAACAACAGTGCAGATACTGTGGCTGATCTCTTTCTCAGGAGGGACATTGTCAAGGCCTGGCTATTATTCTGACATAGCATTGATTGGTTGGGCAGAGGGAAAGCAACCTTTTCAGCATAACTATGTCAATTTGAATATTTCTCAACACTTAATCCAGGAAAAGCCCTCAAAGGTCAAAGCTATAACCTGAAATAAAAGAGGAAGATTTAAAGTTATGAGATGTTTTGCTGTCAAGACTTTGTAAGCCAGAGCACAGCTGAGCCTCAGCATATTTGTGATTCTATTAAAAAAACTCCCCACCAAAACTCCCACCAAAAACCAAACCAAACAAATCAGGAAAAAAAGAGAAAGAAGGTGTTTTACACTGGCTGTACTCAGAGTTGGTCTCCACGCTGTATTAATCCATTCCAGAGATGGTGCCAGCTTTAAAAAGCTTAGTGTTTGGCAGCTGTTTTTCTTGTGAAGTAAGCTCCATGTACAGAATCCTGAAGATCTGGCATTACAGCTTTTCTCCCCCTCTGCCTGAATGTGTTCACTTCCTTTCAACAGTGTTGCTACTTAATTCTCCTGGAAAAGGGATGGGGGGGGAAAGAGAAGGAGGAAGAAGTCAGTACATAAAAATGCTATGTGTTTAATTTGGACTAGAAAGAGACTTCACATGTCTGGAAGCACAATAGGTCTTTCAGGGCCCAAATTATCCCCATATGATGACCTTTGAAACATTCTCAAAAGTTTAAGAGGGATCACGTCATGGCTGGGAATTTGGATGCATTTTTCAAGAGCAGTGATAGCTTCATTGTTAGGACTTTTTCTTCTACTCTTCTCTGGTCCCTGATGAATTCAGAGAAATTAGTTCTGTCAGAAACTGGAATTTACCACCTTTTAGTGAAGATCTCAATGGTTATCATTAAATGTTTGTGGGATGCTGCAATATGAGACAATGGGCTTCACTGCAGTCAGTGGAGGTACAGTCCTTTATACCAGTAATGAACTGCAGTAACTGGCTGGAAGCATCTTTCCCACATCTATCAGGCAAAAGTGATTCAATCACATTCCTTAGACCATGGGAAATACAGAGATTACTCCTCCCAAGTCACCATCCTTCTGCATATTTCTGAATTCCTTTCCTGCTATTGAGTGTAGATGTGGAAGGGAAATGTGTTGACCCATTCACAGAGACTACCAGCATGCTAAAATAATTTGAAAGTGATTGTATTGTGGGTAGTGTAAAGATTTTTGACATCCAAGATGATGCAGTTTCAGGCTGGCTTTTAGATGCTGAGTGTAGTTTGGCTCTTTCTTGTCTCTGCTTAGCAAATGTCTCTTAATATCCTTTACAAGAATCTTATTTCAAATGGTAAGAAAAGCGAAATAAGGAATGTGTTGACAAGTATTTCCTTAATTATTTACTTGCCATTGTGAGGGAGAGGAAAACAAACATAAATTTGTAGTGATCTCTAAGAGACTGGTTTATATATCCTACTTAAGGATACAAAAGTACTTTTTTGCCATGTAAGAAGCCAACTTTGGAATCTTTGGACTCAAGTATATGGACTGCAGACGTCTTTGACTAAATGTTTGGTAAAATGCTGTTTCATGCCTGAGAGAGACAGGCAGGGAAGGAAAGAAGCATGTGCTTGCTAGTTTATTTCCTTGTGTCATGTAGATCTCATTGCTTTCTCTAACTCTGACTGTAGAATGTGTTGGCAGCATCAGGAGTTTAGTTTAGCTATCTTGTGTTTACTTTTAAAAATAAAAAACAACATCCATTTTAGACTTTACCCAGAATGCCCCCAAGGCCACTGATTACTTTCAACAGACAAGTTTCCCTGATTTTGTATGCCTAAAACACAAAAATGGGCTGTATAAAACAAGAGAAGACTTCTATTTGGAGACAAAAGAAGCACAGAACACCTTCAGAAAAAAGCTCTGCTGGCACAAATAACTCTACATAAAGTGTTCTCCCTTCAGTATCTTTGGCAAAAGTCTTTTTCCTGCCTGGCTATGAAATGTTTGGAGTGTGAATAACCCACTTACCCAGCACACTACCACCTCTGTAACACTTTCCCAATTGAAGAAATGCGTGTGGATAAACTCTGAGCATCTGCTCTTTCCCTTGTTCACCCAAAGATAGTGACAAAGTTATTCCTATGCTAAATTTATGTCAGTCTTTTCGAAGTTAGCAGGCTTTGGGTTGTCTCTTCACTCTCTTTCTTTTGTTGGTAGAGACCTCCTTACTTGGTAGATGTTCAGACCCCAGGGATTACTTGCACAAAGACTCCATTAGTGTCACACAAAAAGGAGACTTCAGCACTGAGATGCCTTTCTGCTCTGGGAGGAAGGGCTGCCTGCAACCGCAGGGCCTGGGGAAGAGCCATGAAGGGGATGGGCAGAGGTCAGACCCAAAGAAGCAAAGGATACATTCCTTTTGTGGATATGATATGGTCCTTGTCAAAGGGAAAATACATCCCAACAAACTGAAAGATGCCACTTTGTGTTTTTTCTCATGTTTCCATTACCAGGATATATGTATACATATAAAAAGTAGCATGAAATGGTATCCCCAGGGTGCTTATGCGTGTGATGTATTTGTGCTCTGAAGGCCATTTGATACTGCAGCAGCCACAGTGCCTGACCAAGGATGTGGCTGCTTGGTTCACACTGCTGTGCAGCTAGCTGTGTATCTGCTGCATCTGAAATGCCATGCTTATGTGCCCTGTGACAGACACACCTCTGTGAATCATCACAAATACCCCCTCCCCTCCACTACTGATTGATGTGTGCAGACGAGCTGACCCTGCCACCTCAGCAGACAGCCTGAGAGGACTTCAGCAAGCAATGGCAGGCCACATCCTGGCTGCATGCACACCCATACCAGCTGTTGGACACTGATGTCTGACACCAAGGGGTGTATGTACAGCTGTGGGACTGAATGGATTCAGTTCCTGATGCCTCAGAAACTCTCTGTATTTAGTACTTGTATAAAGTACAAACCACATGCTGCCTCTGGAAAGTAGGATGATTCTGCTTTCTTTTTCCTGCTCTTGCCTTTTGGTACTAATGAGCAAATGAGTTTTTCAAAGTCAGGAAGAGCTCTCACTCTATATGCTGTGTCCTGAATTAATGGGATTGACTCTGAACTGGTGACATTTTTGTCATAACTGGTTAACATCCCTGGTCTACTTATCAGCAAGTATATGGCCTTGTCCTGTGGTATTGCTTATGATGCAGGGAGAAGCCTTTCAGCTTGGCCCTACTACCCAGATTTGTCACTCAAACCTCCAGTGACATAAGGAAATGCTGTGGTCTTCATGGAGCTGCAAGGACACGGGACTGCAGCTGACTGGCAAGCAAAGAGCTTTGCAGTAAAAGATCTTGGCATCCTGGTGGATAAGAAGTTGAGCATAATTCAGCCTTTGTGGCAATAAAGGTTGTCTGCAGTTTGGGCTACATTACCATGGGCTGTGTCCAGTTTTGAGCTCCCAGTATGAGAAAGATACTGTCAAACTGGAGCAAGTCTAGCCAAGGAAGTTATTTAGAAAGAGTACATAGTGAGAGAAGAGAGATTGAGGGAGCAGGTTTTGTTCCGCCAGGGACTCTTTCTAAAGGTCCACAGTGGCATGGGTGAGAGGCAGTGGGCACTGGCTGCAGCAAGGGAAATTTCAGTATACATTGGGAAAATAATTTTCAGCACAAGGGTGGTCAAACACTGGGAGGTCTTGCCAAGACAGGTGGAATCTCCATCCTTGGGAATATTAGAAAATCAATTGTGCATAGCCCTTGGCCATCTGATCTGACTTTGTAGGTAACCCAGTGTACAGCCGAGTTTGGACCAGACGGTCTACAGAGGCCCTTTCAAGACCTAATTATTCCGTGATAATGTAATTTTACAGTATTGTTGCGAAACTATGCACCTAAATACACACACACACACACACACACAGAGACACATGGGCTGACATGCATACAGAAAGAGTATGGGAAGGTCTTTGCAATGTTTCTATTCAGGACCTGGCCTTTATTTAACAAAATGTAAACAGTAATATGACTGTAAGTACAGCACCAGCAGGGCAGTGACTGTAACACGTGCAGAACAGCAGGAGTTACAGACACTTAAGTAAACATTTCCTTCCACTGTTCCTCTTAAAGAGAGGTAGCTGGGCAATAACTAGTATTTCTCTCTTTTGAACAGAAAAGCCCTCTTCATTCTGAACATCACCCACTCAGAGATAATGAATGGGTTCTTATTTTTCATCTGCTGCAGTATATGCAAGTACTTTGCAGTAAGCGTCTCTGTCACTCATGGGTTAAAATACTAAAAAGAAGGACAAAGACATAGAGATCAGCTTTTAAATTTATGCTTGTGTATCACTAAATGGCGATGATCCTGTGAGGATTTCCAATGTCTATAGCTGCTTGCCTCAGAAAACCTACAGTTGAGATGCTGGACAGACAGAGATAAATGTATAAATGGGAAAACAGATGGCAAAAGGACAATCAGTGACCAATAAAATAAATGTGTTTTTACATAAATACCAAGACCAGGCTTTCTCAGATGCTTACATCTCCTCCTTGGTGGTGCAAAACTAGCTTGATTTATTTTTTAAATACAGTGGGTAACATCTTGTGAAAATGGGATTATGTGAGACTTTCATGAAGACAACATTTCATAAAGTGACGGCATTACTGTGTGTTTCCACTCAGAAACTAAGATTGTCATTTTGTCAAAATAACTTCCAAATATAAAAGGGAGGCAATTAGCCAAAGCTTAATAAAAACAGATGTCATCTGCTCTTTCAGAGTCAGACCGCTAGCTACCTTAAACTGTACCTTATTCTCAATCCTGCAAAAGAGCTCATCTTGCTTACTATTGATTTTAATAGTACTACTGATAATCAGAAGTCAGATAAGGACATATACTTAAGATCTGGGATCAAGGTCTTAATCTGAATATTTTTCTTGCTCCTAATGAAATTTATTGGTGATACCATCTACAGGAATAATTTGTTTTTCTTTTTATTAGCGAGCCAGCATTTTCAGTAAATTAAAACAAATCAATAGCATCTATTTTTTTTCTTTATGCTGCTACTTTAATGTAACAGTGGCAGTGTTACTGGTAGAAAATACTGTCACTGAAAAAATATCAGAATAATTATCTTATCCGTACAGTTCTGTTTACATTATTTTACTGTGAGAAGCTATTCCACTGACATTATCTCTTCAATTAGATATGCCTGCTGAGCTCCTGGTAATTATGAAGTAGGTTATTGTACCAACACAAAGAAAGCTCTTCTCCAAAATGTGTGTGAGAGCCTAGTAGGTGGGGGAATTATCCCCACAGTTTGGTTCTTTAGAGTTTATGAATGTCGTATTTCAGAAGTATCAGGATATTCAGACGACCTTCTAGTGTCAAGATAAACTGAGGAGGAGTGACCATAAGCCCTGTCAGCAGAGCTATAACATAATGCATTTTAGCAATCCACACTGGTGTCTGATGTGGGAGGAAAATTAGATGATCAACTGACAGTGTCCAGTGGTAACACCACCAACAAAGATTCAGTGTCATAGACAGTCAAAGTGAGGCATTAACACACCTACACAAGTCTAACATGAGTTAGACTTGTCCTTATGTTAGCTCTGTGTGGACTAACCCCATGCTGCCCGTTCTGGGAAGGAGCACTTGTCGAACCCCCTTTCATCCATGCCCAAACCAGTGCAAATGTTGTGGCTGCAGGAGATTTGTAAGGAAGCAACAGGCCGTATATACACAGGCTCCTTGGCTTGGCCATGGAATTTACCTTCACAGTAGATTCAAACTTAGATTTTTCCCGTGCCTGATATATTCTGTTTATAATGTGCTTTATATTCTCCAGAATGTGCTGAGTGAGCCCAAATTGGACCAGTAACCATAATAATCACTCAAGAGAATGAGTGAGTGTGTTGAAGAGTCTGGGTCCATGCCCTGTCCACTTTATTGGTACAGATGAGTCCTTTGGGATTAGTGTGTCCAGCTGAGGAGTCCTGTTTTCCTGCTGTTGTCCCAAAACCACTTACATGAAACAGTCACTGCCTATAACATGAGAAGGGGAGACTCTTCCTACTGGTGGAGAAACACAAGCCTCAATCAGTCCTTTGAGGTGGAAATTATATGAAAGATACTAGTCTGGGTTATAATTTATTTCAAAACCTGACCCAAAATGAATATGTGCATCCACAAATCAGAACTCTAGGCAAGAAAAAGGAAGGACAAATCTGGTAGAATGGAGTCTGGTAGAAGAGGGGGGGATGCTTGTCTCATCTTGAAACACTTCCTGTGGTTTCTGAAAGTTTGCCATTCAGATGAAAAATGAAACAGAAACAGTTCAGAGTCTTTCAAAAGTTAAAGGTTAACTCTTCCCAAACTCCTTTCCACAAAGCCTCTCTCCCTTACTCAGAACAACCCAAGCAACAAAGAAGTTGCTGGTCAGGGCACCCATCTGGGAAACCCAAATGCCAGGTTTAGGCCTTTGTTCTAGCTTTTCTCTTTGTGGTTGAGAGCTGGGACTTGCTATGTGTCCTCAAAGTTGGAACCACCAAGCTCTGAAGTCTGTCTGCCTCCTCAGCCTCATTCTTATTTAATGATTTCTACAGTATGGAGATCCTATAAGAAGTGAAGGCTCCATTAGGCAGTAATCACATCCAAGGTCTTACCCAGGATAAGGGACCCTTCCTGATCTTACTCCTTACTGTCTCTACGTCTCTTTACTGTCCTTCCCTCACTCCAAGAGAGTGTTATTCTGAGATGGAGACTTCTTGGACCCAAAATGTAACTCCGAGTCTTATAAACCTTTTTTAACCTTTTTTCAAATCCTTCCATCAACATGCTTTGACAGTGATGTTTTCCAGCAATGACAGAAGCAGCGATGATTCATTAGTAAATCCCCTCTCACCTCATCAGATATTTATTGCATTGTACTTATAAATCTGCAGAGAGTAAAGAGCTATTTGTGGAAATTTTTCCTAATGTCCTTGTTTTTCAAAGGCTCCAAGGATGTATGGTGAAGGAAATGCATAAATGCTTTTCCTGAATAGATGTGCTTCAAAGTGTACTGAGAGATTTAGCATCAAAATCATCTCTCCCTAAACATGAAGTAACACAGTGGCATTCAAAGAGACCTGCCACAGATCACTCTCTCAGTATGCGGTGATGGATTCTCAGTTTCTTGTGTGAATCATACCGATAGCTGGGAGTCGGGCATTTGCTGCACGAAAAAGAAGAAATAAAAAAATCTTGTGACTTCTGACAGGAAAAATCTGAGGTAAGGATGACCTACCTAAAAAAAGATACATATGTTAGATCCATTAGTTTTATTTTCTTAAGAGTACTGAAAAGATGTGTCAGCATGAAGCGTTGCTGACATTTTCATGTGTACCTTTGCGGGTTTCATTTTCCAGTTATGTGGTTGAAAGCTCCTGTATTTCTATGGGATTATATAGGAAGCCAAAGGCTAATATTTTCAAAAGCAGAGATGTCACTGAGGACACCGAGCAATTCTGAAAGTCGAAGTCAGTTAATCACCTACATTATTTAGGTCAAGACCTGAACAGCCAGGTGTATTTGGCTGTCTCTTTGAAGTCCAGTGACATCTTAACATTCACCACTCACTTTCTGCCAAACATACTGTTACCAAGTATTCTAAAAACCTCCTGAAGATTGATACTGCTCTACAGAGCCATGTGGAGTCTTAGACCAAACTCAGAACCATTGTTAAGCCAGGTTTGATTTAAGAGCAGAGCTAGGAATGGCTGTGCCAGAACAAAACCAATAGTCTGTCTCCCGCTGTATCCTGTCTCTGACCATTGGCCAATAGCAGACATGTTGGAAAGAGTATAGGAACGAGACTGTCACATAGTAATACTTCTCTGTGGTGCTTTCCCAGTACCCAAAATGAATGTCCAACAATCTTCTAAGCCAATGTCATTGTCTTTGTAGCAAATGGTCCTCAGTAGGTTTTTTCTCCTCACATTTTTCTAGTCACATTTTGAACTTGGCCTAATTTTTTGCTTCCCCAGTGCCCTTTGCTGAAGGACTCCTGCCACCACCCAGTGACATGTGGTGCCTCCTGATTCTTAGAGATTTTCTTCATTAAAAGTTTACTTATGCAACTACCTTCCAATCACAACTGTTGCAAAATCAGCGGGTACTTTTCCTTTGGGTTTCTTTCCGTTTCAACTTCCTCTTTGTAAAAATTCAGCTATGTTCCCACAACATGTAAGGATGCTGCTTATGAATCACTGAGATACTGTGCCAAGCCTGTGGAAAAACCCATTGGGAAAATGAACAGCTGAACAGCATGCTGTACATGAAACTGAGGCCCAGATAGTGAATAATGAGGAGAAAACAAATTATCAGTGGGATGCTCATTAAGTGAACACCATCCTCTAGTGTACTGGACAAGCATAGACAAGCTTGTTATCCCCTTCTGTAATTAGAAGCAGATATGTAGAAATGTGCTGAATTCAGGTGACTCACATTTGATTTTACAGTCTTAAAAATTTATGTTAGTGTAGCTTGTGCATGTGCATGCCCCATGTCAGAGATAACACCTTTCGCTTAATATAAGACAGCTGCTTATTAAAAACCAATACTGTATTTTTCTTTTTAAGTTCTAAAACACACAAGAGATTAAGTTTTGAGAACAGCTGAGCTTTTTTTTTTTCCTAGAATTTAATTTCACATCCTACCCATTGCATAATGGATAGGCCAGTGCAAATATTATTTCTATAAGTGAAAAAGCCTGCTGATAACTACCATGACCTGTATAGATATGTGCTAGGGTTAACCGGAGTGTTTATCAGGCTCATGTTTGTAATGGAAACCAGCTGGGTCTTCAGTCACACCAAGTTGTTCATAACAAGCAGCTCCCAAATACAACTATGTTATGTTACGTACAGGGAGAGGTGTTTGCACAACATTCCATGCTGGTAAATACAAAAGGGTTGGATTTAGAACCATCTCTGAAAGCAGTATCTAATGACTTTTATAATCAAGAATTATTTTTGTAACTATTGAGGAAAGGAAGATTCAAATACCGATTCCAGCTGTCCAGTTGTCTTAGCAAAGAGCTGGGAGTGAACAGATCCAGAAGAAGTCTAAGTGTATTTCCAAAGTAAACTCTCCTTCTGTCAGCTGTTTTACCTCTGGGTTAGAGCTGACATAAGCTTCCTGGTGGTATTTGAAAGCTTGCCCTTTTCTTCCCAAATCTCTCTTTCCTGCGGGTAAAGCGAGGTATTACAGTTCCCCAGCTGTCAGTGGTCCACAGGACCAGGCAAAAGAGAAGTAGTAGTGGAAGTTAGAATTAGTGGAGGTGGAAGATAAATCCGTAGACAGATGAAAATGCAATAATCCCAGGTTCTATAATATGTGTCTCGTGACAGTTAACTGGGACAGTATTCCACCGTGGCTTCATGTGACCACACTGAAAAAAGACTGGAAACAAACACTTTTGAGTTGAATTTAAAAAATGTGAAATATGAAGGTAAAAATTAAATGAGCGAAGCAGACAAGCAAATATAAGCAGTGAAAAAATAAATTGTTTCAAATTTTTTGGATATAAAACAGGATTTGGACACACTTCCCAGCACAGGCATAGAAAGATAAGCCACATGTCTAGAATGGCAGAATTAAAGACTAGGAGGTATTGAGATGGAGGTGGCTTTTTGGCATTAAATTTGCATCACGGCCAAAATAATTGCAGTGGTTACTCTTAGGCCACAACCTGGAGCTGAAAATGTGGTATAGCTGATTTCTTAGTGACAGAAGCTGACCTTCTCTGCAACAAGGGAACACATTGAGGAAAACCTGATGTGAGCCAAAGCAAAGTCTCACAGCTTTGTTTTTTTAGCTGTTAATACAAATAGCCGTTACTCCATAATTTCTTTCTTGCAGGAGGTGCAATCTTCTATGTGTGTTGAGGGAGCCAGAAGCAAGGTGCTGCGTAAGTGGTAAGGTGCTATATCCTTGCCGTGGCGCTACCGTGGCATGGTGTTTCAGGTTTGTGCTGTAGAAGGCAAGGGAGGATGCATGAGGCACAAAAGGAGAAATGACTTTGGAGGTCCAGTGGGAAAGGGACTCAGCTGTGTGGTCGCTTTGCAGTCTGCAGCCTCTGCTTGCCCTTAACTCTTTGCTCGGTTGCCCTGAGATGGCTGAATGCAAACCACATGTATGGCCTGAGAGTGGGCATCCTGTGCAGGCAGGGTTACATACATTTTTGAGATAGCCCTTGTAAGATGCCTAATTCTAGGAGGTAGCAGCAAATGGAAACCACATTCCCACTCCTAGATATCAGGCACTGGAACTTTGGCACCAACGTGTGTAAAATGTTGCCTCCCTCAGCAGTTTCCACTGCTCAGCTTTGACAACAGCAGTCTGTAAGACTCTGGTTTTGGCAGAAAGTTAGTACTAATTTTGCTGTGGGTATCTGGAGGTGGAGGAAGCCTGAGGGCTGATGGCAATTGCAGGAGTTTGGAATGACCAGTGACTGTCAGCTTCTCCAAGTGAAGCTGTAAAGTCTTCCTTGGCTGACTCGGGGCTGCACAGCCACCGTTCGCACCAGTGCTCTGGCTCTGTGCTGCAAGTGTATGAGAGTGAAGCCATGAAGCCAGTGCTGGCTGCCCAGCAGCAGCCACCTGCCTGGGACAGTGAGTTTGCCTGCTGCCACATGGGCAGGAAATACTTCCTCCTTCACCCACTGTCCACGGCAGAGCGCAATGGTAATTGGGTGGGGGGTTTGTCTGTAATGAGAGATCTGGTTTGGCATAGAGTCAGAAAATGTCACAGATGGGTGGTAAGAGTAACACCAAAAGAAATTATGGACATCCTTTGGGCACCCTTTGAATTGCTAAAAATTTCTCAGTGGGGATCATTCATGGGCATGAGGTTTACACGGTGCACCGTGGGACTCACTGGCAGTGTGGTCACAGACCTTAATGAGAGGGGAATCAAACCATTAGCAGACAGGTAGCTAACTGCCAACACTTGTAGAGCTTCTCAAATTCTTCAATTTGTTGTCGTTACCAAAGGTGTTGTCTTCTTTTCTGTCATCACAATGATGCCTTCTACCACACGCTGTGTAAAATGGTACTTGGTATCTAGCAGTTCTTTTTCATTCTATTTTGGTTGTCAATTTATATTAAATACAAAATCCCTGAAAAAATAACAAGCAATGAGAAGCAAGGTCTAGAGGTGCTTCACCAGTGTTTTATTTGGTATTTCAGCCCATCTGTGTATATGTGATTAATATTTTGAATTATACTGCTTGAAAATCATTTAACATTTCCCTATCTTTCATTTGTTTCTCCTCCCCCCTCCTCCCAAAATACTGAGGACTTCCAAGAGTGATCTAATTAAAAATTAAAGCATATTTACTTGTTTTAAAATGCCCATGTCACTTTTTAACACCAAGGGAGAAGCTGTTCTATGATTAAAATTTCAAATTTAGCATTCTTTTTATTCACATAGGGAAAAGAAAAGAAGAAATGTAGAAATGTTATTTATCTTCAGGAAAGATTAAAAACTCCCTGCCCTATCCTGCAGTGTTTTGTTTTGGTTTATTTTGTTGATAGTCTTATTCTGATTGCTGCTTGGTAAAGAATAAAAGAGGATTCTTTTGCCATGGGAATGCAGAGATGTTTATTTCCACTCTGGGAGTATAACATAGTTTTAAAAAAATTCAGCTTTTTCCAGAGTTAGTTACTGAAGCACCTGGTATCCCACGCTCCACCCCAGATTATAAAAATATTTGAAACTGCAGGAAGGCAATACAGCTGTGCAAGCTTACTTGTTGATTTAATTACGTTCATAAAAAACATTTATACTAATAAACGTGTAGATGCTTGAAAGAAAGAAATGCCATTTGCTAAAATAAAGGTTTCCCCCTTGATTATATGTTATCTATTTAACATTGTTGTCATAATCTCTCTGGCAGCATGGCATAACCAAATTCTGATCTGTTTGAAATTGTGTGTTAGATTATTATTTTTTAAGGTTGAAAAAACTGACACAGTAAGGAGAAATTCAGGTCCAGCTCTTGCTGTTGATGTTTGTGGCAGTGCGACCCACAAAACCAAACAAGCCACATTAAATTTTCTGCCTTTGTGAATGTCTTTTCTCAACAATAAATGCAGTCTCTTGTGTGAAGAACCCTCTTGCCTTGATTTACTAGGCAGATATAGTAACAGGAGAGACATCTGGCTGGAGGATCCCATACATCTGGGGCAAAGAGCAGCGAATGTTTCAGTGGATGGGATTCAATTCCCAGAAGGGTTGGATGCGTCACCTCCCATTAGTCTAGCTGGAGGAAAGCTCCAGCAGCCATCCTGAAAACAGGAAAGGTGACACCATGCTAAATGCTCACATTAAACAAGGGAAGTGCTGAAGTGATGTTTGGCATTCAGGAGTGAGTGGGGGTATGGAGAAATAGTGCTGCACAGAAAAAGGGATTGAAGACAAAACTGAAATCCAAAAGAAAATCTATTTTTTACAAATGAAGCTTTTTCTGCAGAACCTTAGCATGTGGGATAAACAGGGTCTTTCAAGCTGTACCCAAACTCAGGAATCCCTAATTATTTGGAAGAGTAGCCACAAACCTATGTGGGAAGCTGTTTGTGATTTTCTAGCTTGCATACCATATGTGGCAAGCTTCTGACGTTTAACTGCGCAGCCATAAATCACTGCATGATTAGTTAGCAGATCATATATTGGTATAGGGGTGGTGACTCTGTACTAAATGCACAGCATGTGGAAAAAAGATCATCAGTTCACTCTCTGGTCTTTAGTTTCTTGCTTGAAAATCAATCAATCTTACATAAAGCATTGATAGGAAATGCTTTTCATGTATTTGCTCTGTATTCTGTTTGATTTTGACGTGGCCCTGGCTAAACTCACTGGCAGTGTTTTCACATGGTGATACTGCATTTGTGTATTGCCAGGGGAGGACTCTTAAAGCTGAGAACTCCTCTGAGTGAGGTTTTACTATAAAAAGCTGCGAGACAGGGTTTTTGGGAACAGAAAACATGGATCGCTGAAACAATGGCAGCAGTTAGGGGATGCAAACAGAAAGGAAAGATGGAGTTTCATCATCACCCTTTTGTTGTACATTTTTCTTATGCAGTTATACCACAGATGTGCTGAATCCATACCTCAATTTACTGGGTAATCAATGAGACTGATATTTCACAAAGAGAGTTCACTGTAACTGGAAAACGTGGATGAATATAAACCACTCTCCTGGCATAAGCATGATAAATGAGTTGAGGATGCCACTGATACATATTCTAAAAACTCTGTACTATCTCTCCAACTCTTTACACATTTATTCTCACTCCAGCAATATGAAACAAAGAGACTTACAAGACTTTAGAACTATTTCATGTTCAAGTACACAAAAGCATCCTGCTTAAAGGTGCTCTCCTCCAGTTTTTGTCTCTACCAAAAGCTACTTCAAAGTTTGGTAATAATCATTGCCTGTGACCATAGAATCATAGAATCATAGAATGGCAAGGGTTGGAAGGGACCCCGAGGATCATAAAGCTCCAACCCCCCTGCCACAGGCAGGGCCACCAACCTCAGGCCTGTGTGATGCAGAAACTCCTCATGAAAGATCCAGCATCTGAAAACACAGCTACCCAATTTCCTGTGTGAAGCTACACTTTGGTAGGCATAAATCACTGAATCATTAAGGTTGGAAAAGGCCTCCAAGATCATCTAGTCCAACAGTCCCCCTACCACCTATATTATTTACTAAACTATTTCCCTAACTACCTCATCCAACCTTTCCTTGAGCACCCCAAGGGATGGTGACTCCATCTGTCACCAGGCTGGGATGGCATTTTCTTAAGAAATCAGCTAATGATCAGTTTATAAACAGACATACTACACCTTTAAATGAACAAAGGCCAGGGTTATGAGATATGAGAAGTGCAAATATAGTATCAATAGAGAATGGGGGAAAAAAACCCCATAACCTTATGCTTTTATGTGAGATGCTGTACTAAACGCAGTAACAGATCATGACCTCAAAGTAGAAAGAAATTAAGAATATACATTTTAACATGTAAACTCCGTGTTGTTTAATGATGGAATGATCAATTAATTAGCATGAACAAAAGAGATTAAATCTTATTGGATTTTGGTAAATATTAGATAGTATTTCTCTGTCAGTTCAGACACCTCATGTGGATCAAATTCTGTCTGGCCAGCAATGGAAAGGCTGTAAAAAGAATAACATCTTAAATGGGAAATGATATCTAGATGGGTGGTATTAAGCTTAACTTCTCACTTCTAAATTTTCTGACATGGAAAGCAGTGAATAGCATCCTTATGAAATTTACTGCTGTTGGATTCGCATTTTAGAGAGCACTGAAATCATGAGAGAAAGGAGCCTAGAGACAGAAAGGACAATTACTAGGTAATGCCATATGAAATTGTCTGTGCCCCATGAAAGGGCAGAGAGAGAGGCAGCGGCAGGAGAGGGACCCCAAATAACATCCAGCCCTGGCTCCTCCCTGGCCCATGCAGGAGCCTTCAGCCCTGATAGCATCATCCCACTCTGAAGCTCAGATGCTAAGGTGGGTGGGAACCCAAGTTTCAGGCTCAGAGGAGAGGAGACCCTGTCTCAGGAGAACTTCAGATGCCATGTCTCAGATGTGATGCCAATTAAGATAAGTCAGTGGTGAGGCACTTTCAGGCCTGGGGGGAAATAATTATCTTGGGACATGGGACGTGTTGAGGGGTGCTGGGGAAAAGCATATCAGGGTCACACAAGACTTACTCCAGGATGTTCAGGGGAGGAAACGGGGAGGGATTTAGGTAATCTGGGAAGGAGCAGGTGTGAGAAAATAAGAAAAATAACAGCATAAACAAGACTGATCCAGGTAAACAATTTGCTGGGCAGCATGCTTATGCATGCCCTGCACCAAATCAGCAGTGTGTCCTGTTTGCTTGCTAAATTCCTTGCTAACCTTTTCCTGGGCAAGGGACACTCCACCTCAATGTGTGTGTGTGTGTGTGTGTATGTGTATTTTCTCACTCACAGACCTCTGCCCTGCTCAGCCAGAGAGGAGAGCAGGGTGAGGCCATTGGTTTCATCTGGTTCATGTGAATGCTCTGCATGTCTGATCCTTGTCCAGCCATGTAGACATGCATGTATGTGCTATACAGGTCTGTTCTATGTTAGTATGCCCACTGGTAATACAGTTTCAGCCTCGCTACTGGTTAGAACTGGGGGCATTGGTATGCATATGCGTGGCTTTTCTCAGGCTGTGAGATGCGGCCCAATATTTTGCCCTAAAAAAGAATGACAGAAGCAGCAACACTCTGCTAAAAAATACCTAGAATTATCTGTATAGCTGAACTTATCCTGAAACACGGGCCTTGTAAAAGAAGGTATTAGCACACAGAAGAGCTCTGCTCCAAATTTCCAGCCTGACCTTTGGTTGACTCTTAACATGTGGTTTACAGTGATAAAGAATATCTGATGACGAACTCGTAAAGATTAATTGGGTTTGGAAGCGTGATAATGATTGGCTGCGTTTCCAGGCCGTGTGAGGACCACTGCCTTTCTTCAGCATACTGCGAGTGTGTCTAGTTCCCCACAGCCCATAGCCACTTATGGACCATTTGTTTATGTTCTTAGTAGGGTCCAGCCATGTGTGCTGAGCTGGCAGGTAACACATCTCATTCCAAGCTGTACCTGTCTGGGTGGCGTAGATCTGCTTTATTCATTTCTACGCTGTACTGTAGTTACAATAGTAGCAAGTAGACATTGTTACCTGTTTTCCCACTTTTAAAACTGGTGATGATAGCTTTGTTTGGGTTTTTATCCTAGAAAAATGTGATGGGAGGCCGCTACATCTTTTAACATGAATGGTCACAGCACTGAGCCTGAAGTTTAAACCGAGTGTCTCAGGTGGGAGGTAGCAGCCCTTGAGTGAGTCTGTTGACTGCAGTGAGGAAACAGTGATTATTTTTCTCTGGGTGCCTTATTGCTGCCTGCTGGTTATTTGAGGTGACAAAAGGTACACAAAAGACTTGTCAGAGTGTTTCTCCAGAGCTGGATCCAGCTCACTTGTGTTAGGTGTTGAAAAGGTGGTTGTGTGATTTAAGACAGTTCCTTGGGGTTGTTTCTGTAGGCAACAGTGAGGCAGGCACCTTCTGGGAGTGATTCCTCTTGTCTGAGTAGAGCACCTTCTGCAGGTGCGTATTTCTTTCTTTGTACTCTAGAGGGAGTCCAGCCTTGCTTCTGGTGGGTGTCCAAGGTACAGATAACTCCACCTTGGAGCAGGAAGCCAACCCGCAGCACTGGCTACAGTGTGGCCCTGCTCCTTGTTAGCTCTTCAGAGCATCACCGTAATGGAAATCACTGCACACAAAACCATGACATTAAAATGCATGCTGTACTTTTATTAAGCATTTGATTTCTCTGGGGCTTTCTGTAGCACTTATCACCCAAGTGGCTGGGCTTTTTCCAGATTTAATGACTATTTATAAAAAGCTAGCTAGATGAACGAGATAATCTGTAAATGGGAAACAGCTAAAGAATTTGAGATGGAATTATCTGCAATTTTGAATGATCAATCAGACATAGATAGTACCAGTGGCTCTGCTTGATTTTTCACTGTCCTTGCTGGCAGGCAGGATTTACACTCTGAACCTTCCACAGCAAACATCTTTCCTCAGGATGCCTTTGCATCATGGAGTCAGCCCCTTCCTTCTTCCCTACTGAGACTCAGCAAGTGGATCGGTGAAAATATATGGGAACCTGGCTCTCAGATGAGGTTCCTGGACCAAACCTAAACCAACTCAAAATTGCAGTTTTGTACCTCACTGTGAAGTCTTCAGATGTTTTGGCTACAAAAGTCAACATGGTTTCTATTGAACATGCACAAACTGCACTTTTGGAGGGTCTGAAACTTGGCTGAATTTATGCGGACTTTCACTGGTCTGGAAAAACTACTACGGACAGACAAGCTGTGCTGTCAGTGCCAGCTATGAAGTGTATGCTCTGAAGTTCAGAATTTTGAAGAAAATATTGCCAGGATTTGCCAGGACTGACTGTTAGTTGTTTCTCTCTTTGTCCCAGCAAAGACTGAGAGGGATAAATCCTGGAGCAATACCACACAGTATGTAAAATCTGAACTTCAAATCCCGATAGTTTGGCAAAGCAGTAAAGTGAAGTGCAGGCTGCAGAATATGAAGTGCTGTAGGCTGGCAGCAGGCTGGGCTTCCAGCCCACTGAAATAATTTCATTACACACTTCTACTAAGTTATTTTCTTGTATTTGCTATACTTTACTACACTTCTGCGCCTTTATGCCAGGACTGCATTTACCTTACTATGGAAAAGTGATCTATCTGCAGGTACTTGTAATGCAGACAGGTGGAATATATTCTAGTCTGTGTAGTACCAACAAAGGTATGCTCTTTTTTCCCTTCATATTTAACTTAAAGTGCTTTTTGAATGCCACCATCTGCGCAGCAGTATGCCTCAACAAAACCCACTGGCCCTAAAAACTATTAACTGAAAAACTCTGCCCACTCTGAAGCAAAGGCATTCTGTTCCCCGTGCCTCCCCCCCTCCCCTTCCCTTTTGAAATGCTTAAAGGAAAAGAAAAAAGAAACTAATAGGCATCATAAAGTGGGTTTGTGTTGTTTTGGACAAGCATAGTTGTGAATTCTAGAGCTGCAAATTCCTTACATACGCCTCTGTTAATTAATGAAACTGCTTAAAGGTAAGTTAGGCATCCATGTAAATGTTTTATTAATAAGTGTAAGGATAGATGCAAGAGCATGACTGGAGACCAGTCCTTCCCCACACACTTCACAAGCTCCAGCTCAGATTCGCTGCCTGACCTTTGCTGCGGAGACGTGTGGGCTGGGAGCAGCTTTACAGTACCCATATTCTATTCAGTTCAAAGGAGAAGGATTTAATTACAAGTGCTATAATTTGAAAAGATTTTGTAATTCAGAAAAGCTTTTAAAAATCCTTGCTGGCAAACTAAATAAATGATCCTTTATTGCATTTCTTCATCTTTGCCTGGCTGCAGGGAGTTTAACAAGGACCTCTGCTGTTCATTTATTTTATTACACTACCTTACGCTTTACATTCCTCTAAGTTCTCTTTTTATGAGTTCTTGTTTTGTTGGTCTTTCACAACATTTTTTGTGCCCCTTGTGTGCTTACATGCACCAATTATATGTCACATAAAACCAGTAAATCCTCCAATACCAGCTGTTGTAGTTAATAAACTTGTAACTTTACCCTTGTTGAACTATGTCAAATCCCTGTAACATCTGGCATGTTTTAATTTCTGTGCTATCAAGGGTTGAATTTTCATTTAAGAGCTCCCAGATATGGACCTGTCAAGAATTTCTTTGCATTGTAACTTCATTAGGCTCCTTAAACTGTGTTTCTAAGTGTGAAGACTTTGATTTGGCAACTGCTAAATATGTATGGATGGTCTTTGCTTGTGTCATTTGTGTTAAGAATTTTTTTCCTTTTTTTATTTTCTCTTGTTTTCTGATCTGGTGAGTAGGCCAAACCAAATGAATAATGGATTGCCCTTTGGCCCTGCTGGGCTGGTCTTTCTGCATGTGCTACTGGCTCTGTGCCTACACCCTTGGAAGAGGAAGTGGGCAGATTTGGACAGGGGGATTGTCTAAGTGAGGTGGGTTAGGTTAGGAACACAGGTTTGTGTCTCCTGTTCCTTCATGTCAGATTTTTGTAGCGTGCTTATTCTCAATATTTTTTAATATGCTGAATTCGTGTCCTTTGCTACTCAACGGCGGTCTCCTGAGTGAAACTGGATTTCAGTATTTCTTTCCCATCATTTGTACTGGGCCAGACACACAGGTTAGAATAAACACCTCAGAAGTTTTGCTTGTATCACATTTGGCCTCAAACTCCTGCACCCCAATGTGCTCTCTCACCCTCTCACCAGCTTCCATATTTTTAAACAAAGGGCAGTATTCTTGTTGAGGAAGGTTTGTTGGAGTGTGTCAAAGGGCTAATACATTCTCTCTCACTGCAATTTAATGGAACATCCGTGTCTTCCTTATTAGCTCATCTGAGGCTACCCCATATGATATACGATCTGTGTAGGCACTTTCAGGCAAACCAGACCATTAGCAATGCTTCCACAGCATCCCCTTGGCTGTGTGAAATAATGCTTTGAAACGGACGGGCTAAAGCATGTTACCAGTTTTACAAAGGGATGAATTATGAAAGAGAGAAACAAAACAGAGTGATGTGCAGCTGGGGCCTTGTTGTCACCATCTCTTCTCCTCAGCTCAAGGTTATGGGTCTGCACACCAGTTCACATTTACAGTCTTTCATGTACCTTCTCTCCTGACTAGATAACTATGCTGCTCTTAGTATGGAAACAAATCACTTCTCTTGGGGCATTCAGTGGAAATCCTTTGCTAGAAATGGATATTGCTTGTAATACAATAAAGAAATAGGCCTAGCAAATGGCCATGAAGGAAGTTTTTAGACTGCACAGACTGGAAGACCTGCTGAAAATAAGGTAGTGTGTAGCTTTGTGAAAGACCCAGCCAGACACTGGCAGCTGGAGAGATGCTCAGCTTCTTGGAAGCATCCCTTCTGGGCAGAATGAGGGAGGGTTTTCAGCATGTGTGTGATCTACCATCTGCAGTGTAACTCACACCAAAGCATAACATTACTGGGGGGAAACGGGTTTGACGACAAGTTCCTCTGTCTAGGGGTCCTGTGGCACACGTACAGCCAACATGAAACTTTGAGAGAGTGAGACAGTTGCAAGTCATGTAACACAAATACACAGATCTGCTTCATGGGAGGGGCTGTGCAGCACCATATGGAAAATTCTGTACTTTTTGGCTGCTATGCATGTATCATAAACCACCTGGTATTCTGGATAGCCAACTGTCCAGCCTAAGCTGTGCATGCCTGGAGCTGCAGGTTGGCAAGAAGGCCCAGACCCAGGAATGCTTCTCTTCTGACTTTGCTGAAGGAAATCTGGACACATGGTAATCTCTATGGAGATCAGGTGTGTTCTCTCATGAAGCACTCCACAGTGCAATAAACCTCTCCCACTCTAAGGTCAAAGGTCACGTAAGCATTGCCTTGTGAGCTGGATTAGGTGATTTCCCCCTCCACAAACTCCAAAGGAAGGAAACTGTGGACTACAAATATAGTTGGTTACTAAAATACCTATAAGTAGGTACTATAATTTAACAACATTTTTCATTTGTTTTATGTAGTGCTTTTTTTCCTGGCTGTCATGTTTTGGAAATGGCACTGGATGTGGAGTGGGTCATTTATGAGGCCAAGCTCCCCCTGCTGACCTACACCGAGAATGTATGAAGCACCAAGAAGTTGGAGTCTTGTGAAAAGGGAGGGAAAGGGAATAAAGCCACTCACTGTTTCTAATTGGAATTCGAGTTGGGAAAAGAACCTCCTTCTCCACACTGAAGTGTTTGCATGCCAGGGATAAGTGGTTGTGTAGCTACTAGAGTCAATCAGTAACAACAATGCAAAATGGTTGCTCTTCCACGTGGAAATCTTTCAAATGTTTAGTTGCCTTTATATATTAAATGTTATGAAACTTTTCAGGCTTTAAAATAAACTATAAATAGCATTATTCCTAGAGTGAACATCATCAATTTAGTCTAACATGTTTAATTAACTTATTACTGTTAACACTGTGGAAATCACCAATCTGATACAGAATTTTCTGCTCTCTTTCTCCATTTATTGTCTTGTCTGTGTGCACTGAAGTCCGAACTAGGAATTGAACATGGACTTCCCAATCCTACAGGCTTCACACAGGAGCACACTGCATGTTCAGCCACGCTTACATCCAGGTAGTTTATTGTTGCAGGGAGGGTCATTCTTTCTGGTCTGTGCTTATGAGAGGTTCATGTGCAAGCAAATGGTACACCACCTCTATTGCCCTTTGCCAGAGGAAACCAAATGGTACCATGCTATTGTGACTTACATCAGCTCTGCATCAGCATCCTTTTCAGTTCACTGATTAGTTTATATTATGGTTTTATCTTTTGGTGTGCATTCTTGTATGCATGAGCAGTTGAGGAATTAGAATATGACTGGCTCTGTGCAATGCTGTACTTCACTGAACCTTCAGCTGGTACCAGTGTGTTACAAATCAAGTACAGCATTGTCTGAAGCAACAGGTTAACCATGTCAGTGTATACGGATCATCTCGCATGGCACTTGTTCGGCACACTTCAGTTTTGAGACTTAAAAGATTTGGTGTAACATTTGAGGAATAAGAGAAAGCTGTATTGAGGCATTATTTTACAAGCAAATGATGCTTCGGTTTATGCTTTGCTAACTGCATGGTAATGTTTAATTTTCTAATTGTGGAATACTCTATCTACAAGTAAATGTTATCTTAAGTGCTCCCTAAATGAATTAAGCTTTTGTTTGCATATATGAATGAAGTTCCTATTGTTCCAGCTTATTGGGAGACTCCGTCAGGAGGAAAATTCCACAGTAAAAATACTTTTTCCCTGTACTGCTTACTAAGCTTCAGTGTACTTTTACATTTTTTAAAATTGTGGCAGTTCCACAAGGTGAAAGAAGATGTGAAATGATGGAGACATTTTCCCTAAAATTGTTTTGTATCTAACTGAAAATAACTTCCAGATATTAATTCTTTTCATTCATTCCTTCCTCTTGGTTCTCAGGAAACTCCAATATGATATTTGTCATCATGAAAGTGCTTGCTGAGACCAAGTCACCTTAGTCTTTGCGTGCAGTTTTGTTAGTGTCATGATTTGATATCTTAGATTTCTTACTAGAAATATTTTTTTAGTTCTTAGATTCTATTAGTTTTTAGTTTCAGCCTTCTCCTTTCTTATCCATCTTTTGTAAGCTAGGAATACCAGCATTATGTGCAGTATTTCTGCACATGCTGTGTGCAAACATGCAATCACTTACTACCTTGTTCACTGTTCTCTTAACACAAAGGGATTATAGGAATCACATCCATCCTATTTGCGAGTTTCACACTGAGAATTCATGTTCTATTGCTTTTCACAGTTTTTTCCTGAAAAACTTGTATCAGCTTGATAATTATAACCCTATTGCCTCAGGACAATTGCTTATATTTTCCAGTTTTTATCCTGGGGTGGCATTTAAGTTAGTCATTCTACTTTTTCAATATCTTTTTGGCATCCTTCTCCCATTGTCAATGAGCCTTTTGCATTGTTCTGGATCTTCCTTTTTCTCCATGAATTTTGAAAGGTGTAAAGGTTTGTTCCTTCAGGTTCCCAAGTGTGCCAGAGGTGGTGGCGGTTGGACCAGGTGTCAGTGAAACATAAGTAAGTAATCTCTGACTTGTCTTTGTTCTAGCCTTAGCCGTTGCCACTTTATCACTGATGTTAATTGTGTTAGACATCTGAGCCCATTTTACTTTCTTAATGAAGATGGAAGGAGAAAGACTGAAGCAAAAAAACCCCAAAACCTAAATGAGTTGTCCTTCCCAAAGCCATCTGCTACCAGTTTTCTCTTTCATTCAGCGGAGGATCAGGTCATCCACTTTGTTCTTATTTATCATAGCTAATACACTGTAACCCTTCCTTTTTCTGCCTCAAATCAGTAAATGTTTTCCAAATGTTGTTTCCTCCATGTTGGGCTGTCTTTTCTTTGTTGTGATTCAGCTCTCAAATGATTCCCGTTTCTGGATGCAAATCCATTCTTTTGTTTTTTGCAGTGTAGTTTTTTTTTTCAGTGAGTTATGATTTATGGCCATTCCTCTAAGGCAAACTGTCCACAGTGGTGCTTTAGGAGTGTTGTCAAATGTCACTCCTGCTGTGCAAAGTGGTCTCATTTGATTTGAATCTGATATTGAATCTTCCTTCTTTATTTGCCTCTGATGAAATACACTTAAAATTCTACAATCAAATTACTTCCTCGTTATTGAAATTCCTCATGACCTTTTATAAATGTCTCAATATAGCAGCAGCATCTCATTTCTCCTGCAAATCTTATGCAAATTCACTAATGTAGTTGTTGCCCTTCAGAGAGATTTCAGAGTGTAAATGACTAAATAGCATTTGTTAGGCAGTGACCTCTTGAAGTGAGCTTTGCCGGCTCAGTACCTATCTCCACACTATGGCTATCAGCGAATCTGGACCGTGGTAATTCAGCAGGCAAGTCACTAGCTGGTGATGAGAGCAGGGATAAACATCTGAGCTATCCCAGCCCAAGATAACTTGGGTACAGGATTTATTACTCCACTTCAGGGTTTTCTTACATATCCCAAGGTGACCTACTGCACTGTCTTCAGCTGAGGATGTTCCATCTTCACAAAATAGTCATTGATGAATCGAATGTAAGCCAAGACTCTGACAAATGTATTCCCCACTGAGCTCTAGATTTCTGTGCTTGTGGCCCGGTGGATATTTAATAACTGAGACTGAGATGCACTATGAACAACTAATAGCTAGCAGATAATTATCTGCTACTTTTGGAAGAATAATCTAAGGAAATTGAGCTTTTTATTAAAATGCCTACTGCAGAAGAGGCATTTGAGTTTTATTTGACTTGTGTCAGTACTTTATCAACAGGGCTGCTCAGTGGAAAGAATGGTCAACAGCATCTGCTGTGTGTTGTGGTGATTCAGTGAAATATAATAATGCTGAATAGATTGATGTAGCTTGAGATAATTAATATAACTTTAATTTGTGTATTTTTAGAATATATTTGGTTTGGATTTTAGTAGAATATGGCTGTGCTGTAAGTGAGCTGTTTCGTGAAAGCGGCTACAAAACTGAGCTTAGCCTTGAAGCTAGTGAAGATACGGGAGTCATAAATAATGAGACCAACGACCAATTAAGAGACAGAGTGTATCCTGTTTTCAGTTAAAAGGCATTCCTAACTAGTTTGTGTAGGAAAGTGTTTTGAACTCAGGAATGTGTTTTGGTAACTATGGAGAAAACTGTAAAGAGCATGCGCTGAGAGAGAGGAAGGCGAGCAGCCTTCATCCCTGAAGACCACCGGATGACCCTCTGAGTGTCACTGAGCATGCTCTATCTGGGAGGAGTTAATGTAAATGACTTCCTGGAAATAATTTGCATAACCATGCCTTTTCTTAGAAATTATAATGAATATGTATAATTAATCTGTATAAATATGAGAAATTTGGCTTTACTGGGCGCACACGTTTGGAGGAACGATCCCCTGTGTGCCTAGCACTGCAATAAAGGGATACCTGCTTAATAGTCACCAAGGCTAGTGAGTTTTGATTCTGGTTTTCAGAGGCATCAGTGGACATGTCCCAAACTGCTGGTCATGCTTTGAAGATGCCTTGCAGATGGGAACATGGGAAACAGAAGAAGTAACATGAACACTGAAAACCCTTCAAGAGGTCAGGTACAAAACAAACAAGCAGGAGCTAGGGTCAAGCTTATCTACTCTGTGAAAAAAATCCACAAAACTAATGGCAAGTTTTTGAGTAGGAAATATGTTGAGAAGGCAATTTCAGTATATTATTGGTTAGGCAGTTGCTAAGCTTAGCTATGAAAACTTAGATATGGACAACAAAATTATCATTAGGATTTATCATTTTGGATCCTGCCTAAGATTAGGAGAAATAATGTACACACTTTGGAGCCCAGGGTCTAGGCTTTCAAACATGGCAAATGCTCCTGTATTTCCACAGGTTCTGAAATCCCAGAATGTTTTTCAGGTCTTCCTCCCAGTGCTCAGAACGCCTTCAGCAAGGATTAAGTGCTCCTTGAAAGGGTCTGTAAGTATGTTGCCTTTTTTTCCCCGAAAAAGTAAGGATAAAGAAATTAGTAATAATAAATTTTAAAAAAATAATTGTTGGTGCATTAACTTCAGCAGGGTGCCAGATCTATCAACTACATGGAAACAGCCTTCTAAGGCTCTGACCTGCATTGTAAATTGTCTGTAATTTAATAGTGAGTGAAGCTTAGTGGGAGCAATTTCTCTCAAATATTTGCTGTCATTACCTTAGGGGAGAGGAAATTAGAGGAATCCAGAAGTTTTCATTTCCAAGTGAAGCAAGTCACACAGCATAACACAAGACCTATTCAAATTGCAATATGGCATCATATTAAACAGAAGCCATCTGTGTTTCCTTTGGTTTTCTATCAGTTTACATTTTTTTTTCTTAGATGTAGTAGTAGCAAATGTCAGAGTTTTTCACCCTCTCTTGTAACACAAAATTACTATGTGACTGCCTGTAGATCTGCAGTTCTCAGCTGGCCCATTGCTGCAAACCTGGAGTTGTATGAGGTGCTCCCCTTCATGAAAGTACCACCAGTGAACTTAAATGGTGCCTCACATGAATTGTGACTTAGATCCTGCAAAGTATTAAACACTTGTGCAATTAGTTTGCTAGAGGGGAGTTTTGAATTAGTTGGGGCTTTTTTCAGAAGGAGCACCAAAGGCAGTTACAAACAGACACTGTGAAGTAACTTTATCAAAGTGTTTTGTTGCTGTTAATGAAACAAGAGAATAGCAATTAAGGTCAAATGATGCCTGAAAATGAATGGAAAGCACTGTCAGATACTGTTGAGCTACATGGTCATGTGGGCCACTAGCAAGGTATATGGATAGATCCCATCATTAGTGGGGTGTATGCGCTGTACCTCTGTGGTGTCATTACTTCACGTGCACATGGGATGAGGCTGGGGCTCTGCTGCCTGAGCAGGGATGGGTGCTACCATGGGCTGAGCTCAAGGTAGAGGGCTGGGGCAGTGGGGCCTTGAGGTCTGATCCCACATCCCTGAGGGAGGAGAAGGGGTAGGTGTTGTCCCTGGAGCTGGTGGCAGGTCAGGAAGCCTGGTAAAGGGGAAGGACCTTTCTGGGGACAGCCTTAACCACCAGCTGAGGAACAATCCATGACTTTAACTACTGATTCTCAAATGCTAGTGGTTTCTTATACTTGGGGGTGAGAGTGTGAGGATTTAGACAAAAAATACAGGGGATTTCTCACAGCAAGGACAAGAGATTGATGTGCTGCTGCAAGGGCATTGAGGCAAGAGGTCGTACGTGTCTGGAAGTGAGCTCCTTGCCTGCAGCCTGTGAATGTCAATGCTACCGTCCTTTTTGCCATCCCCTGTCTCCCCAGGGACCAATAGCTGTGGGGTCTGGCAGGGAAGCTGCACTTAGATGGGCTGTCAAAGCTACCTGTCATGGAGATGCTATGAGGAACAGGCCTTTGAACTGGACCCCACAGGAAGCTAGCATGGAGACATGAGCTCTGGAAATATGAGATGATGATGATTTCTGCTGCTTAGTGGACTGCCTATTGGGTTTGCTGTGAGTGGGATTTTGTTTTGAAGGGCATCACTGCCAGGGAGAGGGGAAGTGGATGCCTTTGGTTATAAGCAATAATATGGCTAGAGATGATCCCACTCCTAACGTTACTTCATGAAGCTTAACTTGAGTCTGCCAGTGAGAAAACCAGGGTAAGGTGTCTGTGATGTGCAACATGCTGTTTGTGGATCAAACAGTGATGTCCTGACTGGGGTGGCTCAAGGTTTGCTGTGATACTCTACCAGCTCACAGAGTGCAGCAAGGGAAAGTATGCAAGTTTTCAGGTGTTTGAAGTGGGATTGATCTTACTGAACTGCAACAGCTCACGTCACCCTAATGTAAATTAGTTCTGGTGACTTCCTCTCTGGAGACACCTGGCTATTTTTCAGGATATGAGTCTTAATGACCATCTCAGAAGTAGATGTTGGTATTCTGTGTGTTCAGGGCTAGGGGAGCTGACTCCCTCCAGCAGCAGCCTGTGGAAATGACCTGTTGTGTCTCTCTGCTGTACCTATATCATATATGTTGGTGAAATACATCACTCTGATACGACATTTCTTCTTCTCTGTCGATTCCAAGTCTGTGCTTATCAAGCACAGTTACTGAAGCGGTACCTATCAGTTGCTTAAAAATTAGCATGAGGGTTGTTGCAGTCGACCGAGTCTGCTAATGCAACAAACATGGCACCTGTTTCAAGAGCAAAGTAAGAGTGGCATTTCTGTAGACTCAGCAGTCACTCTGATGAAACCAAGTTAAAAACATGTGGAGCACTTAATGTATTTACAAAATTTGAAAGTAATCTATAGCTGGACTTACATGTAAGTTGCCCTCATGGATGTGGTGGAACATAAAAGGACAGAAGAGACACAATGAATTTGTTTCATTTATTAAAATTTCAGCAGTTTTGCTTTTCATAATTAATTTTCTGGGTCACTTTCTGGTCCTTCTAGTTTGTTATTGCACACATTTGTGACAATCATGTGAGCTTTGTACTGATTGCAGTATGTTCAGTTAGATCAGTTTCTTAGGTATAGCTGCACAAAAATTGAGATGGATCATAGCGTCATAGAATGGTGTGGATTGGAAAGAACCTGAAAGCTTGTCTAGTTCCAACCCCCTGCAATGGGCAGGGACACCCTCCACTAGACCAGGCTGTCCAAAGCCCCATCTAACCTGGCCTTGAGCACTGCCAAGGAGGGGGCAGCCACAGCTTCTCTGGACAGCCTGTGCCAAGGCCTCACTGCCTTCACAAGGAAGAATTCCTTTTAAATGTCTGATCTAAATTTGCCCTCCTTTGGCTTAAACCCCTTGTTCTATCGCTCCATGCCCTTGTAACCAGTCCCTCTTCAGCTTTCCTGTAGGCTCCCTTTAGGTACTGGAATGCTGCTGTAAGGTCTCCCGGGAACCTTCCCTCCTCCAGGCTGAACAAGCTCAACCCTCTCAGCCTGTATTCATAAGAGAGATGCTCCAACCCTCTGATCATCTTTATGGCCCTCCTTTGGACTCGCTCCAACAGCTCCATACTCTTATACTGGGGATCCCAGAGATGGATGCAGTAGTCCAGGTGGGGTCTCAGGAGAGGGACAGATTCACCTCCCTTTACCTGCTTGTCACACTTATTTTCATGCAGTCCAGAATACAGTTGTCTTTCTGGGTTGCAAGTGTGCATTCTGGGTTATGTTGAGCTTCTTGAGCACCAATACCACCTAGTCCTTCCCCATCTGAATCAGAGGGCAGCTGAAAAATTGTACCTAATCTTTTAATTAAGAGTTTGAGTTTATCTATATAATAACATATCCTGTCCTTTGAAGCAACTAAGATTGCTTGTGGGAGCTTTTTTCCTCAGTTGTTGAGGCTCCCAAAAGCCAAATGGATGTATCAACTTTTATATTTTCTTGCTCTGTTCCAGTCTTAGATATTGAAGCTTTCTGAAAGTGTAAAGTCCTCTGCAGCCTGAAGAGATGTAATGAAAGATTAGGGAAAAAGTGGCCATTGTGCTTCCTAATGTCTGTTTAATGATGTAATTCAATGTAGATTAACGCCTCTTCTCCAGCTGGTTAACTACAGTGGAACTGATTCACGCACTCATATATACATGCAGATGTTTTTTTTTCCCTATTTGTGACCTTAAAAAACCCCCCAAATCAAAAGTCTCCAACAAAATCCCTTTTTGTTCACAGAACTATAAAATCCTGGTCTGGTCTGCTAAAATCATGATCAATGACATATAAAATGGATAGCTTTCTGATCAAAGGGGTACTGATGGATTAAAGACTGATTAATGTTTACTGTTGTTTACATGTGAAAGGAGACAACTACTTGATTCCTGGTTGGCAGCAGTCATTATGAAAGTCTGTGTGCTTTTGATGGAGCTGAAGGATTGCTGGGAAAGTGCATTTTTATTTCTCTAAAATGGAGCAACCATATACTTCCTATGCAGCATATCCCAGCTTTTATGTATTAAAAGGTATATAAATGCCTTGAAAGTAAGGAGGGGTAGAGAACCCTTGTGGTAGCACTCAATAAATCCTGCATCCAGTAATAAACTAGCTGATATAGAAAGGCTTGTCTGCTCCTTACAGATAAGCTTTTATGTGATTTGATATTTATCAAAGATCCACGAGTTTGCAAAATGTAGTTAGGAATTTTTCTGAGCAAAGGCCAGGACAAGCAATTTGTGAAAACAGCATGATGTATTTCACAGCTGTCACAGCATTGGAGTATTCTTCCTTGCAGTATCTTAGAATATTTGAATTTCTTACTGAAGCACCAGAAACTAGGGAAAAGAAGTAACAGTAGCTCAGATGTATCAAAAATTTCTTTGTGCTGAGAAGATTTGGCCATTGGGAAACCTTTACGCTGTAACTCAAGGTTCTTTGTCTGCCTCCTACAACACGCTGTGCATACTTCTAACATCTAGCCTTGTGTACCATGGTAGCAGAGGCTTTTGGAAGTCACAACAGTATGGTGTGCATCCTGCCTGTCAGTTGCAGAGATGTGGTCCAGCTTCATCCAAGATGGGTTTTGTTGGCAGCTTTTCCCACCTTGCCTTTGGAGCTGTGTTCAAGCTGGTCCTTGCTTGACCAGCATTACAGTTGTGCCTGTACCTGGCCTGGTACCTTGTTGACCGAGTCCCACATGCTTGCTGTCTCAACTTAAGCAGGAGTGATGCCCATACACCTTTGTGCTTTATCTGTGGTTTAACTTTGTATTTGTACATCGCAGACCAAGCTACATCAAATAACTATGTTTCCTGGCAGTTAAGAGCATGTACGAGGAGGATCAATTGCAAGTCGGTGCCATTCTTCTTTGAAAACATTCTATGAAAACAGGTTCACTCTGTTCTGGTGTATTTTGTGGTCACATTTTATTTTCCCACCTAGAAAATGCCTTATTTAGGTTTGATCATACTGCTCATGATACACTTATGCTGGCTAATGACAGTCAACAACCATAATACCACCAATGTTGTAGTTATGAAGATCTGTTTACAAGTATCTCAAGTGGATTTTTTATTTTAATGCCTACTTCGATATTTTCCTTCCCTTTTATCTAATGGTATCTCCTTAATTTCAGTTGCTCTGCTGTATACATCACAGTAACTACAGTGTAAAGAGACATCAACAGTGCTAAAATGTAGGCTATTTATAGTCTCTTTTGTTAGTTTAAAATAACAAAATGATCATTATATGAGCTGGCAGCAACTTTTCTATCTCAGAGAGGTAAAGAGCCAGACTACCATGTCCATGCTGAGGATATTTGAAATGAGGCCAGTGACAAAACTGTGAGCTGTCACAGTTCAGCACCACATGCCCCATGCAGTAGCTTGCTCTGGTCTGGTAAGGATGTAAGAGAGCAGCTGGCTCTGCTGTGTGAGGAAAGGACCCACACTGCCGGGAACGCTCTGTGAGGTATCATTCCTCACTAACAAGCTTAAGCAGACACAGGTGGAGAGCAGACACAATAGAAGAGTTTTTGAAGAAATTCCTGGAGTCTGTATGACTACATTAATAAATGGAGAAAGGTTTTCTTCCAGACATATGAAACAACAGGACAGCTGAAGAAAGATATTAATGGTCGAAAGGGAAACAGTTACTTTGCTTTGCATGTTGTTTTGAATGTACAGCAATGACTGGCTTTTTTTAAAATGATTTTTAAAATTTTTTTTTGGGGGTGATTTGGGGAGGTGGCTGTTTGCCTTTCATTAACCAAAATATGAGCGTGTCATTTTCTCTGTGACAAATTTACACAGTCTTGAACACTTAGCCTATATGCTTCAGGTTCAGTTAAAATCTGACTGAGAACTTAGCTCATACAAGAGGCTGAATTTGCTCAGACATGAACTTCCTCCCGCCTTAAAGGCTGCTCTCCCACCTTAAAGGCTGCTCTGGATGTTGTAGATGGGCCTGTTGGCTGCATTTATTCATACAACATGTAGGCATCTAACTCAACAGTTAGAGCAGGAGCTTAGCCTCTCTTAAATCTTTCTGTAGTTGGTCTAGGAAAATGCACATCTTCATCCCACTTGGAGTGAATCACCCTGTGAGGTTGCCTTTCTCTTCTGTCCATATAAAGTATGTCTGTGGTGAGCATGTACTATAGTCTTTCAGGTTAGAGAGATAAATCTGGGCCCAAAAAACTGAGTGCAAAGAGGGTATTTGATGTTGACTTGAAGCAGCTATGAGGGAAACTTATAAAGAGGAATGTGCCTTTTTTATTACCCCTCTATTTCCTTTTTCTTTTTTATTTTCCTTTATTTTTTTTTTAATTTAGCTGCCTTACGATATAGTATTTGGTATGCTTGTTAGAATTCCTTACCAGATGTTTTTTTAAAACATATATAATGCATTAAGCCACTGAAACACAATCTCTGTGGAATCCCTTTGGATTCCCTGTAAATGTTTAGCTTCCACTCCAGTTTTCTAGCTACCTTGTTGTTTCTGTCCTATAACAAGATCCTTTAATATAGCTCCCAGAACTGTAATGTAGAACCTTACACCTTATAAAAAGGAATTTTGAATGGATGTAAGGAAATTATATCAGAAATATCCCTGCAAACAGCTTGCCAATGAGCTAGAGATAGTGTCACGGTTGGCATGATGCCAGCACTGGGTGACCACTGCTCTTGGATATTTTACTAAAGTTAATTTAATTCTTCACATATGTACTTTCCCCAGCCTCCAAAGAAATATTTTTGCAATGCTTTTAAGAAAAAAAAAAAAATCAATGCCAGCTGTTGGGTCCTTAGAAGAAATGCAGTGCACACAATGGAATTAAATACCCAGGGTACAAGAAACAGATTTATTTTAAGATAAAGATTGTGATCAGCAGTAAATAAGACAAAATAGAGCTTTTCCCATGAAAAAAAAGATAAAAGGGAATGAAAAATACAATGTGGAGGATTCTTTGCATGTCAAGTCCTTACAGATGAAGACAGAGGTGCCATTTACTTCTAAGTTTGGTTACTACCTGCGGTAGTAACCTGAAATAAGGGAGTATTTGATGTGCGTTGCAGTCAGTGCTTCCAATGAAACCCCTGGCTAGGGTATGACTGCAGCTTGCGTTTGCATACATTTCACTCCATGAAATATGGTACAAATCTTTATTGCAAACACTGCTGCATTACAGGGTAGTTGTTGCCATCGCAGCTCTTTTTTTAGCAATCAAAAATCAAACAAGACCCTGCTTTGCAAAAACACAAACCCCCAAACATTTCCAGCCCCCAAAACTCAAAGAAATCAATCAACTCTTCCCAGTGTCCTGCAGGAGTTTAAAGCTGCTTAGACTGCCTGCTGACTAACAGTCAGTGCTGAAAGTCTTCAAGGATGGAGAAGTTTCATGGTTTCCCTGAGGACCTGTTGCAATGCTTAACCACTATCATGTGAACCCTTTCCCTTGTTGCAACCTGTGCTCGTTGCTTTTGCTGGGCACCTTGAAATCGTTTTGCTCTATCTTCTCTATGCCTTCATTTAAGCCAGAGAAGGACTGCAGTTAGATTGCCTGACAGCTCACTCCTCTCCAGGCTTAAGCAGATTCAATTCCCTCAGCTACTCTCTCTACATCATACACGCCAGCCAACTATCAGACACAGCTTGCCTCTTCCTGAATAGACAAAACTAAACAACCAAAGCTCAGAAAAGAACCTTAACAAAAACAAAAAACCTAAACAAAGAAAAACCCCCAAACCTACCCCATTTTGCTTGCTGCTCCTTAAAGACACAGTTTTCTAGGGTCAGTAGTGTTTACTCCTCAACTATATATGAACGGATGGGGCTCTGGTGGGAGTGATTACTTACTGTTTTTAATTTTCTCTTTTTTGCTAAGAGATAGTCAGAAATACAGTGTTTCCTTCAATTACTTTTCAACTATCTCTTTGAAATTATCTTTTCTCTTGAGCTAGCGCTGCAGAGAACAGTTCAAAGGAGCTTCAAGACCTCATGTCATCCATCCTGCTGACCTAATAAAACTGCGTACCACTTCCATGTCTTTACCTGAGATTTGCCTCACATATATTTGAAGATCTCTGTGGATGGAGACTCCAGACTTCTCCAGTGCTTCATTGTTTTTTACTGTTATAAATAATTTTCTAGAATCATTCTCATTAACATTGCCTCCTGTTTCCTCCAACATGGGTACAAAGAACAAATTTGTCCATTCTAACTAAGAGTCTTTTATGTGTGCAGGCTGCTCTCATGCTCCTTCTCAGCCTTTTCTGTTACAGACTTAACAGGTCTAATATCATCTTTCCTTCCCTGCAGATTGTTTTCCAGACTTCATTCTAATATCAGTCTCCTTGGGAGTCTTACCAACAAGTTTATAATTTTCTTTAAGAGTAGCACCCAGCACAGCACTCCAGCTGAAGTTTGACCAGTGCTGCGTAGGATGAAGAGATGATCCTGCCAGTGCTGCAGACTACATTTCTATTTATGCACCTCAGTATGATGTTACTTTTTTTTACAGTAGCATGATGCTGTTGACTCATGTTCAGCTTGTGATCCATAGGAACTGCCAGCTCTGTTTTTTTAGCATTGCTGATGAGTTGTCTACCACCCAGCACGTGGACTGATGACTGTCCATACCTAACTACAGTAAATTCTGCACATCTCCTTTGAATACTGTTATATTTCTGTTGAACTGTGCTTCTGGTTTGTCATGATCACTTTGAATTCTTGGTCTACCATGTCTGCATATGTGGCAGGCCCACTCCCTGTTTCATCACAATCATAACAGAGCAATCATGACAGTACAGTGTTGCAGTGGGCTCTAGATATACCTCATGGGACTGTGCATGACACATGGCTCAATCCTGATAGTACATCCTTGGACAGAAGTTTCACATAGTTCATATTTTTCTAGTTTGAATGTGAGAATGCCATGTGCACCAACATCACAGAGGCTATTATTGCCCACACACCATCACAGGAGTAGCACTGAAGTAAAAAAATAAAACAATTCTTTTAAGTTATACCCTGGAAAGAATGCCACATAAATTTACTCTGTAGAACAAGTACTGAGGTACCAAGAAATAATGAAGAAATATCAGAAAGAATCATGAAAACAAAACAGCCTTAAAATTATCATTCATCTTGAATTCATATGGTGCTGAATACGTGGTTATTAATTTCTAACTTGTGCATGTGCTGAGACAACCTCCATCACATAACCTTTGCTGTCCTGAAGGAAAAATAAGATTGAGGTCTAGGAGAATCAGGAAGAATGGGTAATATGAGTAAGGAATATTTTTTCCCCCGGTAGGAAATCTTCCTCTTTGTATATCATTACAATGTTCAGGTAGAGAAAAATACCATGAAGAAGGAAAAAACCACCAGCCATGTTGTGGATATAGATCCATGATTGTATGCAGGGAGAAGACGCAACATCTGGGTGTAAAACAGGCCTGCACTTTACATTAACAATTCTTACAGCTTCTTCCAAAGGAGTTTTGCAATACAATACGCCATGATGCCACTGGATTATACCTGTTTTACAGAGAGAAGAATGTGATGTCATGGCATGTCCTACTGAAGCTGTTGGGAGTGTGACAAGGCTGCCAATATCACCAAGGTTTCCTAGAAAAATCTCCTGTTTCCTTCACAAAGTCCTGCACTGCTCTGAGTCTATGTGCTTTCTCACTCACTGATTGCCAGGTAGCACTTTGTGGTCTGCTCTTAGCACTTCAAAAGGCCAGCTGCTCCCTCAAATAATCAGCTAACTGGTTATCTATAAATAGAGTATAGCTACTGCCCTGGGGAGATTTTGGGCTGGAGTATAAGTAAATGTATGTGACAGGTTCTCTGAGGCTCAGTCTTGAGAGTTAACATAAATTTTCATATCGAATAAAAACAGGAAGACAACCTTACAGTCTTACAAGCATCTTATGACACAGAAGACTTTTCTAGTTTATTTATATATGCTGTCACTTATTAATGTGACAATACATTTCAAGTCCTAATTTTCAAAATGAAAAAAAAAGCGGGCATTCTTTATTGTACAAAAGTTGGGACCTTTAGTGGCCATATATATATATATATATCAACTGTATTTATTTGTGCATTGATTTGTGTTTGTTCTCCATATCCTTGTGCAATCTTCTCTTGAAGCATGAGAGTGATGTGCAGTGAGTATTTTGTTTAAAGGTCCATTATTTCCTAGGCTAGTTTCACGTCGTAGTTTGAGCAGAGACACGGTAGATGGCAGTGCATAACGTAAATTGTTTCTGCTGCACACTCCTCTTCCCAGAAGTAATTGTCCAGAGCCGGTGAGATTACAAGGGAGGGCACCCCCTGCTCCCTGGCTCCCTGTAGAGGAAAGGAGGAGGCTTCTATGAAGCAGCATACTCTGAAGCATCACTTTTGTACAGTGAATCAAGACTGCTGAATCAGCAAAGGAAACTGCCCCTGATTTAAGCAGCTTAATCACCAGTAGGAGACTCTGAAGGCCTTCTATCTCCTGACAAACTGTGGCTTTCAGCAGAGTTGAGTCCCAGGGTATTTTTATTTTCACCCATGGTTTTGTCTTCCACACTTTGATTCATTCACATTCTCAGTATATTTGCTGCTTCAAAAATTACCTGCAATTTGCACTTCAATTTTTTTTTCCCCATTTATCCTCATAGTCCTGTTTTTGGGTAAATGTTAGAGTTCTCATTCTTGGTGCTGTGTGACATTTGGACTAATATCTGGTACAGAAATAATGATGACATTAAACCAAAGTTCCCTTGCAGGTTGTGATGTGTTTCATCAATTTTGTCTGGTGCAAGGTACTGCAGGAGAAAAAGGAAGATGGAGGGAAAGCAAGGAAACAGGACTTTCTGAATGTGTAGGGAACTAATATAGGACTGCTTTAATAATAAAGACTAGCAAAAGAAGGAAGAAAGCCTCCAAATCAAAGAGTTTTAAGTGGAAAGCACTGGTTATGGAGTTACTAGGTAGAGCTCAGTAGAGTGCAATTAAGATGATGAAAGGGCTGGATATTATGTGTCCTGTGAGAAGACGCTGAAAGAGCTGGGACTGTACAACCTGGAGAAGACTCAGGGGGATGTTACCAATACATACAAATATGTATTGGAAGGATGCAGAGAGGATGGAGCCAGGCTCTTGTCAGTGGTGCCCACAGGCAATAGGCCAGGTTATGGACACAAACTGAAACATAGGATGTTCCCTCTGAATAACAGAAAACACTTTTTTACTGGGAAGGTGACTGAGCCCTGGTACATGTTGTGGAGTTACCATCCCTGGAGATCTTCAAAAGCCATCTGGATATGGTCCTGGGCTCTAAGTGGCCCTATTTGAGCCAGGAGGGTTGGATCAGATGACTGCAGAGGTCCCTTACCACCTCAACTATTCTGTGATTCTGTGATTCTGTGAAATGAAAGGGATGTCAACTCCTGGACTTCTGGAGTTGTTAGCTGTACACTTATGTTACAGTGCCTTCAAATGTCAGATTACACATTGAAAACTGTTTGGAGCATTACTGAATAAAAACAAAGTCTGGAAAACTGTTGTGTTAGCCAATGCCCAACATGGTTTCAGTATTCAACTTCCAGAGGGTTTCCTGAACCCCCTAAGTTGCTACTCTAGTGCTACTTTCCAAAGGTTATCAGCAAATATGCCAACTGTTATTTTTTTCAGAATTACTTTTTTTCCAATGGAACATGAAGTGACAGAAATGCTCGAGTAGTACAGGAGGTTGTCTTGTCTGTTTATTACCAATTTTGCACCTGGGTAAGTAGCAGTCAGGTAACATCATGCTTGCATCACCTGGAATTCAAATGAAGGAAAGATCTTGTTCCCTTTGCTTTGATTGGATTTTCTTTATCTTCACTGAAGAGAGCTTCTGTTACTATGGCAAATACTCCAAGAACTAAAACTGGAAAACTCTAAAATATGGGAAAAAAATCTAATTACGAAAAGTGCTACTTATATTAACGATCTGGGGAAAAAATACAAATTGTTTTAAATAAACTGAGATGCTGAGAGAATCTTTTAATGAAAAAATCTATGGCTGTCTCATTAATCTTCTTGAAAGAGTCACTGTTTTTTAAAGCAAAGTCATGATCAACATGTAGGAACTTTTGCATATAACCATGTAATAGTAGAAATTATTTTTGTCAGAGGTCTTAGTTGGCCTGGACTGTTTACTGTCTAGGTTGGAGGCTTCATTTTGGACCAGAAGGTGTAGAAAAAGACTTTGATTCTTTTTATTACAAGACACAAAGATTACTTTAGGATCTTCCTATTAAAGGAAAAGAAGATTCATTTAAGATCTGTTTCTTAAAGTGTATTGTTTCTTTCAGGAATGACTAAATAGGAGGAAAAGCCAACTTTCAAACAGGCCTCTGCAGGGAGTGCTGGTAGGGAAGTAGGTTCTGAATCTTTCCAGGAAGTGGCATGTGCACCAGAAGCTTGCTCAGAGCTACTAGAGGTGTTGAGAAAATGTTCCTGGGGAAAATATGTCCATGTAATGACCATCCACTTAGAAAGTAGCTTTGAATTTCATCTCAGAAGGGCCAAAATATTAATACACAAAAGGACTACATTTTTCTTGTTTTTCCTGGATGCCATTCCTCTCAGAGAGCCCTGAATGGTCAAAAATGTCAACAGCACTGTGGGGATGTTCACATACCTGCAAAGTTGTGAAAAAGCTTGTCAGAGTAGCTGTTTTGGGAAGCAAAAATACTACAGTTTATGTCTGTTTCAAATTCTGTTTATAGAGTTAACTTAGGATTTTACAATGTATAGCGTTAGAACTTCAGAGACCCCCATCTTTTTTTAAAAACTAAGAGCAAATTTTGTCTTTAATCTTTCTACTGAATATTATCTATCTTTTCTACTCGGAAAAGCAGCTATTAAACAACACAAGTGTCAGTAGTCCTCGTATCACCAATAGTCACCATCCTTGTGACTTCCAGAACAAACCCTAGTTCTCATGCTTAAGAATACCAGTGTGAAATCTCTTCAAAGTCACAAGAGTATCCCACATAGAGTGTTTAACTTCTAATGAGGTCTGACTTTGTCTGACACAGTTTAATGTTCCTGACCACTTCTGCAAACTTTGAAATGGGGTGTAATTCCTTTGCTGGTAAGATAGGTTGCTTCCTGAAGCTTGTTTGGAAATAGGGTAACTAGCAGAAAAGACCTGGGTTGTTAGTGCCACAAGCCAGGGCATCTCTGTGAGAGACACTGAACTACAGCAAACCCAAAATGTTGCAATTCAGCTGAGGAACAGGATGAAATCTAAAACTTTCTCCCACTTAGATGAGCTGCTACTTCTTCTTTGGTGCCCTTCCTCTATTCTCTTCTGATTCATTCTGCTCTGAGTTTGCTGCTTTGTGCCTTTCAGACCAGATGAGTTCTTTCAGAGTCCTGTTTTTTTACTGCAGCCCTCACAGAAAATCTGAGTGATTTTCCTTCCAAACTGAGTCAACTGAGTAACCTGATAAATTCCCCGGGTTTTCCTGGAACATGTTGGTATTGTTTCCTATTTGTCTACCAATGGTTTGCTCCTGGACTCTGGACTCTGGTCAGTTGTGACATGTAGTCATTCTGGGGACCAGCAAAATAAAAAGGAAAAAGTAAAGGTCCCACCTCTATTAGTTTACTGTAAAGCCAGAAGAGTAGATGACGAAGTCTTGCCTGGTCCTAGTGCACATGAATAGGTCCTACTAGCGCATGAATAGGTTTAATAAAAGTAAGGGAGGGCATAATTCATCACCAAATGGGACCTGGATTGGCAGGTTTGACTCACTATTCTTTATAATTCCTTTGTACAATGACCTGTTTTGAAGCTGTGCAGCTCTTTGATTTTACCATTCTTTTGCCCTTGGTTTTGTTCTGAGTTTTGAGGGTTCACTCAGAGAAGGAGAGGGATGTTAGCTATCAATCCAGTTATAGATCAGTTATGACATTTTTTTTTCCTTTTTTTCTTTAGACTAAGTAATTGCAACTTAAATCACTGCTTTAGTTGTGTGTCTCCGGAGTGTTTCAATCTTGGCTATATCTTTCTTGAGTAAGGGCATCCAAAACTGAACAGATGTTTCTCCTACAATCACCTCCCTTCATAACAGGCATTTGGAGAGTATTGCTGAAATATTCATAAGCCTTAAGACATAACAATGTATGAATACTAATGAAAAGTAAGTTGTATGGTGCTTTAAAAAAATGACACACTAAGGCAAGTCCAAACTAAACCACTGCACAATTAAACATTTCTTTAGATGCATAGTCTTTGGTGAAGATTTCACATGTATTGTTTCCTCTAATATTCACAATAAACAGAGAAAAGGACATTGAAGAAAACTGCATTTCAGTTTGAAAATATTCTTTGCCAATGTATTTGATAGAATGCATTTAATTCACCTTGAATCAAGGAGTTCATGAGAGATGGTTTAGGGGCCTCATCACTCTGGTTATTCCTAAATGGACACCTGTGTAATCTATTTAAGGCTAATAAGAAAATTTTGTATTTATTTGTTTATTTTAATTGAAGGTGAGTCAACAACTCAAGCTGCATGCATACAATAACTACCACTAAGGGCTGGAAACTGCAGCTCATGGAAATTTCCAATATTGACTGTCATTTTTCAGTTTTGATATTTTTATCTAAACCACAACTTCTTTTGATGGCATTTCCCCCCTCACTAATTTGATGCCAATTGAATGATGAATATTTTGAACATCTCAACTGGTAAGCTGTGGAACATGAAAACAGACAGCAGATACTTCCACAGTTTAGAAACAGTAGCTTTGTGTTGGGCTTAGGTTTTATTATTATCAGTGCTGGCTGGTGGGTTGTAGCTAAAATTGCTTCAGATTTGGAGTCCATCCTCACGTAACACCTTCAGAGATGCAGCGCTGTGGGATGAGCCTGGAGGTGAGGAACTTGACAGCCCAATCCAATAGCCACCGACACTTGCTCTTTGGGGTCTGTATAGACTTGTGCCTTTGCCCTCCTGGCAGGACATTCTGGCACCACCATGACACTGAGTAGTGCCACGAGCGAGGCTGCTGCTGTCTTCCTCTTTCAAGTCTTTTTTGATGCCCTTTGGCTTTCAGCTGAGGTTGGCTGCGTTATGCAAATGCTGCATTTTCATCCCTATGCATTCTGCGTTACCCTGAGCTAATAAAAGAGCTGCTTTAGCCCAGTGCACTGAGATGAAAATATCCCCTCAAATAGTTTACAACTTGTCCCATTTTACATAGTTTTTAAATTACAAATTACATTATTCCACCTCCCCCCTGCCAGTGTTTAAAGACTCGTTACCATGGAATTTCAGATGAAATAGAAATAATGATGCCGAGAGACGTTAGCTGACACCCTTGGCGACTGATGAGTTCCAGCGCTTATCAAGACAACCCCTCTCACAACGTGATCAAATGCTGGAAACACTGACATTTCACATGCGTGTGTCACTAGGAGATGAGAAGTCTTAAATGTTTTTTTTTGGTTGTTTTTTTTTTTTTTTGTAGGGCTGGCTCAGGTAGTCAAAATATCATAACTGATAAAAATCTGTGATTTATAGCACTATGGCTAATTCAGAACAACAACTTGTCATGTCTTTATCGCAGGAATCATGTAAGATCACGTAAGGGAAGACGTAATGCAAAAAGCAAATGGAAGGTAATTATAAAAGGAAAGGTTAGCTGTCATACTGGTAATAGTGCCTGCTATCAATCTGTTTAATTGCCACGTGAAATTGTTAGAGGGGGAGCATGTAGATCTGACAACAGAAGCGGCGGGGGCCCCTCTGGCTGTTTGAGCCCCTGGAGCTTCCCTGGGTTTCGTTGTCAGTCAGGAATGAGTCTTGCAGGACATGTCACCCCTGGACTTCCCCTGAGGAAAAAGGGGCCCAGCAGGGCTGGACGAAGCAAGCGTGAGGAAAGGCTGATCAGCAGCAAAGCCCCTCCCTCACTGCACAAGTGGTAGTGGGCTGCAGACTGGCTAGGAGGAAGAAATTACCAGTGATGGGGCAAAAATGCCCCTTGTGCTCTCAAGGACTGGCTCAGTACACGGTTCACAGGTTTTCTGTGGTCTGCTGCAGTGTGACCACATGGCCAATTGAGAGGGAAAAAAAAGCAGTTTTATGTGTGTGTGTGTTTGCAGTGTATTTATGTAGCAAGGTGCTGCTCGCTATTTTCACCAAAGAAAGTCAGAGTGACAATAATAGGAATAGCTCTGGGGGGAGAGGAAGACAGGGAAAAGCTTGGTAGGTGCCTTGTGCTCACCACGTGGGTCCACTGGACAACATGTGAGAGGAGAGACACAGCCTTTAGGTGCTGCAAAAAATGCACAGCAGAGGTAGTGCTCTTGCTGTCACTTCACAACACGTGGTTGCATACTGTGTTTGCTCAATAGGTTTGTGAAGCTCAAGGGCAACAGCTCTAACTGATGAACAGGATTCATTCCATTATTTCCTCCAATCTTGCTTTCATTTAGACTAATTCCTTTTCATCATCCCGTATTTCAGTCACTGAGTGTGATAAAGGGGGGAAACTGCCCAATTTTCCTATATGAATATATTATTGCTCAAAAAAAAGTAAGAAAATAAACATTTTGTGCAATTGAATCTGGTCTTATATATTACCCCTCAGTACACAGCATAGAGAAAAAATAAACAGACTCTCTTACAGTGTAGCCTAAAGATCAACATGGACTTTTATTGGAAGACTGAATATTTTTTAAAAAGCAAGGCTGTATTTCCTATCTGTAAGTGATGAAAATGTAGAACAAGCTCTTTTCTTCTCCTGTTGTCCAGTCATTCTGCTTCTCAGGCAAAGATGTTGCTGTCCCAAGCAGGTGCAAATGTGTTGGCCCCAGTCTGGGAGCTCCTTGCTATTGCTCCTGGAGGGACTCATTGCCTCCTTCTCAATTAAAACACACTTTCAGAAAATAGAAGAAAAATTTATTTAATAAGAAATAATGAGCTTCCTCGGTTGCAAATATGCTAACATAGAACTAACCTGACAATTACTCTGTTTAATACGGTCATACAGAAGATGAATGAGTGGGTCCAACAGTTGAGCATTTTGTAACATCAGTGGTTGAAGATGGTGCTGTGAAGGAATATTCAAGGAACTTAGAATCACAAAATCATAGAATGGTCTGTGTTGGAAGGGACCCCAAGGATCACAGATCTCTAACCCCCCTGCCACAGGCAGGGCCACCATCCTCTAGGCCTGGATCTACAGAAGGTTGCCCAGGGTCCCATCCAACCTGACCTTGAACAGCCCCAGGGATTGGGCATCCACCACCTCTCTGGGCAGCCTGATCCAGCACCTCACCACTCTCTCTGTAAAAAACTTCCCCCCAACGTCTAATTTAAACCTTCCCTCCTTTAGCTTTAATCCATTCCCCCTTGTTCTGCCATTGTCTACCCTTTCAAAAAGTGGATTCCTCTCCTGTTTGTATGGTCCCTTCAGGTACTGTAAGGCTGCAATGAGGTCCCCCTGCAGCCGTCTCTTCTCTAGGCTGAAAAAGCCCAGCTCCCTCAGCCTCTCTTCATAGGGCAGGTGCTCCAACCCTCTAATCATCTTTGTGGCCCTCCTCTGAACCCTCTCCAACAGTTCTATATCTTTCTTGTATTGGGGCCCCCAGATCTGGACACAGTACTCCAGATGGGGCCTCATGAGGGCAGAGTAGAGAGGGACAATCACCTCCCTGTCCCTGCTGGCCACCCCTCTTCTGATGGAGCCCAGGATACCATTGGCCTTGTAAGCTGCAAGAGCACACTGCTGGCTCATGTTAAGTTTCTTGTCCAGCATGACATCTGCTTAGCCCACGGAAAGACCTTCCTATGGGCTAAGTTCCCATGCAACCCACCTTGGTGGCAACTTGAAGAAAGGTAATTATAATGAAGGAAAGAGATTTGCCTGAATGCAAAAAGCTGTACAAATGTAATTGAGTTGGTTTTTTGCCCTCTGTGGTAATTCCCTAGAAATCAAGTGAAATAACAACTGTTTCCATCAGTACCTGTGTTTCCGAAGCACTGAGTTCTCTCATCGGTTACATATTTACCATTCACTGGAATATTAAGAGGAAGAATTATTCTGTATCAAAAGAATAGTAGTTACTTTAAAATATTTATTTCCATATATCCAGCCAAAGGAAATTATCACATGACTGCTATTATCTTTGACTAAACACTTGTGAAATTGTATTTGTTACTGTGAAAACAATTTTACATAATAGCTGAGAATCTTATTTACTGGGACAGTCTCCAAGAGCTTCACAGAAATAGTTATACATTTTGCAAATCAGTCTTTGTAATGTACAGTAAACCATAATAGAAGCATTAATAAGGTCTGAACTTGGTTCTTATTATGTATTTCCAAGGTTTTTATGTCTCTCAATTTATGATAACTTCCATGTTTCATTGCCTTTTCCTCAATATTTCATGGCTTCGCTTCTACATTTTAATAGAGGTGTCTTCTAGGAAGGAAATTTATGGAATGAGCCTGATTTCTTTTTTTTCTGTGGCTCTGAAGTGTCGAGGTGTGTTTTTCATTTCTGTCACCTCTCCTGATGAAATGTATCATCCGCTTGAATCATATGTAGTTCTCTGGGATACCTCACGAGGTGGAGGTGAAAGGAAACAGCAGTTTAAAAAATATCAGCACCTTTAACATTTTATTATATCTTTAAAAATCTGCAGCCTCTTTCTCTTTGGGATGAACAGGAGCCATGAGAATCATATATTTGTTTATAAATATAGGACCAGGCAGAACCTGACGTTTTGCAGTACGTGATTCACAGATTCCCACTCAAAACATTACCCAGGAACAGGTTGTGAAACAAGAACAAGAGCTGTCCCTTCAGGAAGACACTTGTTCCTGGGTTGAGGACTAAAATTTAGCACATTCTTTTCAAGCTAGTTAAAACTGTTGGTTGTCTTTATTGTCAGTGTTTCCAGGGTCCAAGCTACTGCCTTGCTGACTTTCATTTTCAGGACACAAATGGTGGCTCCTTTACCTAGGACATCTTGGAGATTAGTGCTCTCCTTTCGGTGACCCAGAAAAGTACATCTAAGCTGTGTGACAACATCATGCTTTATCGCAGCCTAATGTCCTGGTGCTCTGATCTGGGGGTACAGCTGGGATCGGCCACAGCTCCTTGCTGATGCAGGTGCCCAAGTTCTTGAACAGAAGCAATTTAGTGGGAGTAGTGCAAGAAGGAAGAGGACTGATCTCTACTTGGGTCATTTCCATGTGTATAGTAAGCTTTGGCTAGAGTGTGTGCCTCAGTCTGGATCCACTCACCAGTCTGCAGGGTTTGAGATAGCATCAGAGAGGACCTCCTTCTTGCTTGTTGGCTGGGTTGCAGCCAGCTTCCTTGGATATATATTGATTAAGGCCTAGTGCAGAACTGTTTGCTTATAGAACACCATTTATTGTCCTGTATTTGAATATTGGTCTATCTACACATAAATATTTTGAAGTTTGCAAGCAGGATGGGAGTTGGTTAACAAGGCCTGAAGCATCAGTAGAAGAGGAGTGGATCTACAGCATATTTGCTGCCCCAACAGCCTGGTTTTTGCAGAATGAGAAGTTTTGGTTGGCAGAGAAAGCTGTGGGGTGGCCACACATGGTGATCTAACAGGGCTGACATGACTAGAAGTGACAGACCACTATTATTTATGCTAGTGGTGTAGTGATCCTTTTCAAAATGATAAAATATCAAGACACTGTTTTGTCACTTTTTAATAGCTCTCATTTGGAGACCAGCAAATAAACCCAGCAGATGGCAAGTAAGAGAAACAGACAAATGCTGTACCACTTTACACAGAATTGGGTTAATGTTGTTTACCTGCACATGACCTGGCTACCCTACTGGCCCAATTAGGTAGGAACTGGCAGCTGAGAGACAGCAGGAAACAACCCCATCAAATGCTGCTGATGGCTTCAGCAGTCCAAAATATGTCCAAACCCCTGCACGGGTTGTCAGGGTGCTTTCTTCATACCTCAAGAGTGTTGCTTATCCAGCCTCAAGCAGCTGCTTGACATCATAGCTCTGATTTTCCACCTCGTGTCCTATCCTCTTGCTTTTTATGATGGAGAGCACCCAAAATGTGCTTTTAGCTGGATACCTACCAGAAGCACTGACGTTATGGAAAAGTAATCAAACTGATGTAATGCTGCAGCGGAGTCCCATGTTGGTTTCAGGGCAGAGCTGGGCAAGGGTTCCAGTTCTGGCTCAGCTCTGGTGCCTGGTCAGAACCCAGTGGCCAGCTGCAGCCACCTCAGGGCACACAGTCGGTACTCCATGAAGTGCTACATCTCTGTATATCCTCACCAGGCAAAGAGAGGGGGTGGGGGGGAGGCAAAGGACAGGACAAGAGGGAATGGATTCAAGTTGCACAAGGGGAAGTTCAGACTGGATATTAGGAAACATTTCTTCGCTGAAAGAGTGGTGAAGCATTGAAACAGGCTGCCCAGGGAGGTAGTAGAATCACTGTCCCTAGAGCTGTTCAAAACACGTGTAGATGTGGTGCTTTAGGAAATGGTTTAAAGGTTATGGTGGTGTAGGTCTGATGGTTGGACTTGGTGATCTTGAAGGTCATTTCCAACCATGAGGACCTGATGATTCTATGATACTCTGAAAGAGCACATAGTTCACTCTGCACCGCTTCCTCTAGTCTGTTTTGGGATTTGGTGTTATTCCTGCAGGATTTGTCATTGGATAACAAAGTGGGACATGACACAAAGGCAGGTTTAAAGATTTTTCCTAAACTATCTCCACATGCTGCCTAGAAATGTACATGATGTGTTAATGCGTAGTATCACACACAGAATGATAGGGGATGGAAGGGACCTCTATACCATTGCCTTAACTGCCTTTCTTTTAAAGACTCCATTGCAAATATTTGGGAAAATAATTTTTTTTCTCACTGTAGCACTAGAGAAACAACAGATTAACCTGATGCTAAAGGGTTCTGTGAAAACAGAGAACAGAGCTAATGGTGCTTGCAACTAATATATGCACTTTCCTAGGCAATAGATGCATCTCAGGTAAAACCAGAAATGTATTCAAGTGATGATCATGTCCGTTTAAGGGAATGATGAAAATAATATTTCTGTTTTCTTTTTCATCATCTTTTTCACCCTCTTATATGGGTATGAATGTTTATTCAATAGTGGTAAGCTGAATTACTCTGAACTCTATTACTTTCTCCTCTAGCTGAAAAGAACAGTTTTATGGAGGTAATGTGAACTATATATTTATTGCCTCTTAAATCCATAATCAAATTGAATATATCAGAAGGAATTAGATTGTTCACTTGGTTAACCTCATTGTAGCTTTGAAATGTGCTCCAGATGCTGGGGACACTAATTTAATATTTAGTTTTAAAATAACATTTTTATACTTTAAGCTTGTTGAATATGTATTTAATGAATAAATTAAATGATGTATTTTCCTTACCATTAAACCAGCAGTGCCATTATTTCTTTCAGCTATGATACAGATGTTTCTTACAAGATTTTATAAAGTATTACATTTAACTTTTATTAAAATTGTAATAAATCTTTTATTATAGACATACAACATTGCCTTTTGAATTCATGTCACAGTGTGAGCTACACAGGGCCGCTTATAGGGGGAGAACTCTGTTGGCAGGATGCAGAAGGAAAATAACTATCAGTAAGTAGTAATATCTGTGCATAGTCTCAAGTCAAAGCAGCTTACTTATAAACTAGGGTTTCAGACAAAAAAACCTAAAAGGTTACAAGCTCTCCATTTCACTTTAGAAATCTGACTATCATTTCCTGTGCTACTTAAATGCTTTAATATTTTAATATCATGTAAAAACAAAAATGTTTTTCAGTATCAGGGATCTAAGTTACAAAATTTGCTTTTATTTTTAAAGCAGCAGAACTCTTCGAGCTCGCTGAAAGGTTTTCTCCTGCAGCCTTCGAAGAGCTTGTTAAACATTTACAAGTGTTTATAATGTTGACAAAATCATTTTGTTGATTTCCATGTCCAAAAGAATATTTTTTTTTTTAAAAGATGTCAAAAACTTTTAGGTGGCCCTATGACTGTAGTGCGCAAGATGACACAATAGAGGAGGCTGAGGGGAGACCTTAGCACTACCTAAAACTACCTGGAAGGAGGTTTTAGAGAGACGGGTGTTGGTCTCTTTGCCTAAGAGACAAGTGATAGGACAAGGAGGAATGGGCTCAAACTGCTTCAGGGCAGTTCCTGATTAGACATTAGGAAAAAGTTCTTCACCAAAAGGGAATTAGAACAGGCTGCCCAGAGAGGTGGTTGTATCACCAAACCCAGATATATTTAAAAGACAGGTAGATGAAATGCTTAGGGACATGGTTTAGTAGAGGACAAGGATGGTTGGACTCGATGATCTCAAAGGTCTTTCCCAACCGAGTGATTCTGTGATTCAATGTATTTACTTGAGATATTTCTAAAATTTGGGGACTAAAATGTTTGATTGTTTTTTTCTATTTGAACTTGCCTGGAATTTGGTTTAGCTGAGTTAGAAATACAGTGTAAACAGTCTCTTCCTCCCATAACAAACATTTATGTAAGCATTAATTAGACAATTGTATGCATATATGCATAAGAAAAACACAAACACACCATACAGAAGGAAACAATGATATGAATGACAAATAATGTTCAAGTTCAGCAGAAATCTTCTTCAAAGACATGCAATTTAGCCCTCTCTTTCTGGCAAACTTTTAAAATATGCCTTTTCTTTCAAATGTTATTACTAAAAAGTTTATCTGATTACCTGCTGGTGGCAAAAGAGATGTTAAAGTCTCTATTTCCTTTGTTGAAGACCACTTTTGTTCTACCAGGACCCCTCCCTGTGTTACATGTGAATTGTAACTTACTCTTCATTATTGTGGTGATTTTTATATCGAAGGAATGACTGTTGACAAGGCATGGTCTGTGTGTAGTCTTTTTGATTAGTCTGTAAATGCAATATACATGGGGAAAAAAAAGAAATGTCACCAACATTCTAGCATTGGGGTACGTATTTCATTTATCCATTGCTAAAGTAATTTTTTCAAGGGATGCCAAATACAAAGCATAAGCAGCTGCCAGTGTGTTGCTGTGATTTAGCAAAAAACCAGTCAGGGACAGCCTGAAGCCCAATTGCTACAATGACGCTGTAGAAATTTGGACCTTTAGGCCACTAAATCCTGGTTCATCAACAGGCCAGCACTAACCTCTGGGAGCTGAAAAAGGTTTGGGCTAAACTGGGAGTTGATTGTTATAAAAAAAATAATTCTGTTCTCTTAACTGGTAAATTATGAAGCTCTGGGGTCCATAGTGAAGCCCATAGTCCCTGGCATTGCTGAGAGATGGGAAATGTTTTCCCTGACATGCAGCGGTCATTTATAAATAATACTACTGTGGCTCCTGTTTTCACTTTAGACCAATAATTGAGGATATAAAATGGCAAATCTCCAGGAGAAAAAAAAAAAAGGAAGGTCTGATGTACCACAGAGTTTTATTCAAGGTTAGCATTCAAAAAGAAGAAAAAATAAAAGAACTAAACAAACCACAGGGGTATGTTCATATTGCATTTGCCCTAATTTTTCCTCTTTGACTGAAGCATTGCTCAGGTCAATTATAGATTGTTATCAGACCAAATAAAAGCTGAGATTGTTTTTATTGGTAGAATACTGAAAAGAAAGATATATTGTTAAAGGTAGCCATGCTCATTCAGTCAAATATCATGGAGGTGCTGCTTAAAATAATTGTGATTCCTCTCTGACCCATTTCAGCTGCCTGAGTTGTCTTTCATCATTCAAAAATGTCAAGTGTATGTTGAATTATATGCCTTGTTGTGTCCAAGCAACAAGGAGAGGGAACTTTTTATGTGTACATTTAATATACAACATTAAAAGCAGTTTTAAATAACAGAAACTGGGTTTCTTGGGGTTTTTTTGGTGGGGGAGGATGAAATAAGGTATAAATCATTCTTCAAGGTAATTTCAGTGTACAGTGAAAATATCCATTTTAACAATATTTTAATTTTCTGATTGACATTCCACTGTGTGTGTGTGGGAGGAGCAGCCAAATTTACACATTTTTAATCTCATCTGAAGAAAAAAATAAATCACACACTATCATTTTTTAACCTGCAGCTGAAGGTACCAAATGACTCATTTTGCTTGCATGTCATAAACCTCAGCTCCTTGAGAGACAAGGATGGCAGTCAGGCTGGGATCTCAGATGGCTGACTTGCTGTGGGTGGGTCTTCATTGGCTGCATTGTCTCACCAAACCAAGCTTTGGATTTGCAGCTCTGCTCAGCCTCCGTCCTGAAGAACCTTTATGGGTGTTTTCTTTCCTCTCCTCTGATAAAACACAAGCCTTTGTGGGGGACTGAAAGTATCTGTCCACAGGTACAAAGCTGGAGCTATCAGCTAGCAAGAGGAGTGGCCAAACAGGAGTAGCTGCAGCTCTTTTCTATTTCTGCTCCACCTTCATTTACTGAGAGGGTCCCTTCTTTCATTTTGGAGCAACTTGAGGCTGCTTGGTGTGTGCATGGATATTTCCCCAGGGGGAAAGAAGGGGCTTGCTATTAACCCGGATTCTGAAGAAGCCAACGCCTTTCTCTTATACCTTGAAATCTGGCTATAGGTACCCAGAACTAACCCTTTTTGAACTAGATGAAACAGATGCTGATTGCTTACAGAACAGATCCCAACAGCCTTCTGCAGCAGCCTGTGCATTAGTTCAGGGGGTGTGATTTCATCAGCGCTCTTTATTTGTGTTGTTTCACGACTAGAATTTCTCTGTATTAACTAACTTCTCTGTACAAGTGTCTTTGATTTTTAGAAAACACGTGGAAATGTTTTCATTTTGGCCTGGAATCACTGCTTTTTTCATCGTGCATTTTCTTTAATGTGATTAAATGCTTGCCTAGTTGTGCTGTCATAACTGCTAAGTTACTGTCATAACTTACTGTCATGCTGTCATAGCTATTACGATAGTGCCATCTGTATTTAACAGCTGTCAGCAGTGTGCTTTAGTAATTTTTTATGTAGAAAACTGTTATTATTTTGACCAGAGGTTTATTTTCTTCAAATATCAAGTACCAAGACCAAATTCAATATCTTATAAAAAGGTTTGAGGACACTGTGAGATCAGTAAAACTCATGACAGCATCCTATTTCTCAAGCATGTCTAACAAAATCCTCCTTTCATTTACATTACTCTGCTGAAGCTAGTGCCATCCTACATGTGCAGAATGAAATGGGAGCTTCAGATTCTCCATTAAGAACCGCCTGGTCTCCACACCTTTTCCTTCTCCCTGACTGCTGTTCCCCATGACAATCCACAAGACACCTCAGTCTGGTAGGACATTTTCCACAGTGGCAGGGGCAGTGAAACAAAACTGGTTGAGTCAATGTTTTGATTCTCTTCAGTATCTAACTTAAAAAATTTCTACAGGGTCCAGTTTATGGAGGTAGTTAGGTGCCTGGAAATGCAAAAAGGTCTGTGTAGGATTTACTAAATCCTAAACGGATTATATACTTAACTCCTATTGACCTCCTTTCAAATGTTTTTGCTCCTTTCATCTGCAAAACAAGCTGAAAAATTGGAAACAATCTGCTTCTGAAAGCTACGAACACTTGCTGATTTTGCTCAACACAGAAATAACACGTGGCAAACCCTCCGTGGAAGTACAAACACTTCTGCACGTGGCATTGCAGAAGCCAGGAGATGCAGAAAGAAGTGAAGAAGAGTCCTTTCTGCCAGTTCTCCCTCCTGCTTTCCCCTCTTTCACCCACATCATTACCGGTTACAGAGCTGATATGTTATCTGAGAAACGTTGGGTTTCTTTCCAGAAACCTGCTTCTTGACGGCAGCCAGCTCCACTGCAGGGTCACAGGACAATTACAATTAAAGCAATTACTGTAAACAAGAGAAGGTAGCTACACTTGCCTCCTATTTCCTCCTGTTTGCATTTATCTACTTTGAATTTGAGGTGGCCAAGGCAAGATGCCATAAACTGGTGGAGTTCCTTCCCACTCCATCCTATCCACCACAGACACTAACATAAAAAAAAATAATCCAGAAAACAGAGATTTAACTATTAAGCAGATGAAAGCATGAATCACAAAGGTGTCAGAAGGTGGAAGCAAGTGCTAGTTGTGTTTCTGTTGTTGAGACCTTCCCATCTGAAGGTAGTGTGAGAGGAAGAAAACAAATCTCCTGAGACAGCTGGAGCCTTTATCCAGTACCTTGCTGTAGCTTTTATCTACTTACCTCCTGTGGTGCGAAGCTTGCTCTGGGCAGGGCAGAAACAAAGCTCACAGGAAAAAGGCATGATAGAAGGCACTTTAAAAGTGGCCTGATGTACTCAATTCTTTCAGGCTAAGGCAGCACAAGCTGCTGAGAAATGCGAATCACACTGAGAAAGTGCCAGAAGCCTGAGGTTTGCTTCTGCCTAATTGGCTTGTTAAGATATTATAACTGAAGGCACCAAATCCTTGGATATTCCTTCCCTGTTTTGGGTTTTGGTTTGTTTTGTTTTGTTTTTAATACACAGCCGTTAAAAGACACATGTGCACACCTCAGATCTGATGTAAAAATCTGGTGTTAAAAAAAAGGCTTTGCTGTGCTTCACCTCCTGTGTGAGAATCACTGAATTTGTTCTATTCTGTGCCTGTGGAGCACTCAGCACAGCAGGGTCCTGCCTTGCACCTGGGGTTTTGGGTAAGGAGAGCGTCATCACTGCCACTGCCTGTGAGATGTCTACAACGTTACCCAGTGTGTCTGCTTAGCTTTTCTCTTTGGGAAGTAATGCCATTAACACATCATTTCTGTGTCCTGGCTATTAGCTATTATTTTTTAAGATTTAGATAGTACTAATGATGACCAATGCATAATAGGCCTAAGCAATTTACTGTAAAGAGACGATCCCTTAGCAGTAAGTACCCGCACAGCATATTGACATAATGCCTTTACCTCATTCTTCTGGGCCTGTCATCTAAAACTGCATAAAATTTTGGAATCACAAATCACCTCCCACCAGCAAAAATACCAGGCCAGCCTCGATGTAAGCCTTCGTCAGCACTTTAACTGTCCCATAACTCCAAATTAATCCCCTTGGGTTTCCTGTGCATTTGCAGAAATTCTTTCTGAATTATAAACCAAAATGATCTAAGTTTTCTGATTTAGTTTAGTTGAGGTTTATGACTGCTCGGCTGTTATAGATTACGTGCTACTAAGACTGTGCCTCTAATTGTCCTAGCTCCCGAGGATGTAACTGGTTACGAGCAGCAGGATTTTACATGAAAGCTAAAATCCAGTTGCTCATATTCAGGTGACTGACTTTCTCGGTTTTCCAGGGCCTTTGATAGGAGTACTCCTGTTTTTTTACCTGAAACTCTCACGGATTCAAAACTGCCATATGAACCATTTGTGATGTCTTGAATCAGAACAACTAAGGGGCTTTTTTCTGTGTCCTTCCACCATCTTGATGTTACATGAATTTTGTGCATTAGCAACTGCCATTTCTGGTAGTGTGAATGAAGGAAGACGAATTAGGAGGTAGGGTGCAAAATCCCTAATTCTGTAATGAAAAATATGACATTCAGTGTGATGGTGTGCACAGGGTGGGATCTCTGAGAATGTTCAAGGAGCCAAAAGTGACAGAAAAAGGAAAAAGAGATGGAAAACATTTTTAAAGAGTGATTATTTTTTTCTTTTTTATTTCAGAAACACTTACGTATTACAGCCTTGTCAAATGATTTATCATATCCTTTCTGAGGCTGTCCCTGATGCTGTTCTTCAGCATCTGATTTTTTATGAGCCTTATTCCTGGTTTCTAGGTCACGGAGTCCAGAGGCAGCTCACAATTGGTTGTTGCCTCACATGCACTCAGGGTGGGGGATATTTTGCTCTTCATCTAGTAATGTGCAGTTAACGCAATCAAGTGATGAGACAAATCTGTAGCCTTCATTTTTCATAAGTATATTTTATGTGTGTAGGCAGCCATGCCCAAATACAGAACAGTAAATAAAATCAAGCCAAGTCAGAGAGAAATCAGTAAGTGATACTGTATTTGTTTTTCCTTGCAGTTATTTGCTGGAGAGGCAGATTTCTTGTTTTCTCAGTAGCAACTGTGTTAACAAATGTACAACAGCAGCAAATTTCTGACACATACATTTAAGAAGTAGCAGTGTACCTTACAGTTAAATACTATATCATTTCAACCCCCAAATGAAGGTTCTGTAGCCCAGAGATCTACAAATTAATGAGTGACCATTTGACATACAGCGTAATGTCTTGGAGATGTTGGTATCTCTATGGAGACTCTATTGTCAAAAAGGACAGTAAAAATATGACCTGAAAATCTTTACTCCTGTTTGTTGCCACACATGTTAACATCTTCTTCCAGCTCTTGCAACACAATTGGGAGAATTTTATGCTTATGGGATCTATATGTGCACATGTAAACTCTCTCTTTACCAGTGTAGAGAAACATAATAAACATGACACAGTCACAGTTTACATACAGTTTACTTTTATGTGAAAGTAAGTTCAATTAAAATGTGTTGAATTCTAGTAATTTATATTCATATTACAATGGAAGTTGTAGCACAAAGCCTTTCTGTCAATATTTGTTTGGAAACAAATGAGTGTTTATAGGGACTTTTGTCTCCACTCATTTAGAATTTGCTACTTTCAAGCATGCATGAATGATCGTAGAAAGCAAGTTTTATGCTCCTGTGATCATAGGGAAAATGTGACTTAGGGAAAATGAGCTTATTAAGTGAAGTGTTTCCCAAGACATAAGAATAGATGTCTTTTCATTGAACTAGAGAGCACAGCAAGACAATGAAGCAGAGATCTGTCCCTTATAACATCAGGCACAAAATATAACATTCAAGGTAACAAATACACTAGAGAAAGTGGAGATCTGGGAAAAGAAGCTCTGTTAAAAGAGAAATAACATGTGAGACATGATTCACTGTCGACCTTGCTGAGCTGCAGTCCAGCATATCTAAAAGCTTTACCATTACAGAATTTAACGTGAACGATGATGCCTCATTAAGAGATTTTCCTTAATGCTCATTTGCCTAAGCCAACTGTTTACACTGTGCTCACCCCTTGGGCATTTGCTCACGATTCTGTCATCCCTAGATGACAAGTGACTCAGGGAGGTTTGGTTTGAGATGGTACAAAGGCAGAGACTTTTCAGATATCTCAAGCAACTCTTGTGTACTTTTTAGTGCAATATAGTTCTGTGTTATGGATTTAGTATGAGAATAGTATTGGTAAATTGATGTTTTTAGTTGTTGCTGGGTAGTTGCAGTATCTACACAAAGGCAAGGACTTTTCAGTTTCCCAGGCCCTGCCAGGTGCCCAAGAAGCTGGGAGAGCCCAGCCAGGACAGCTGTCCCAGTCTGGCCAAAGGGACATTCTCTGATCAGGGTAGATCTGGGGAAGCTGGCCGGGGGGTTGGGATCACTGCTTTGAAATGTACTTGTCATAGGGTTTTATTTTTAACCTTCCATGTGGTGAGCTTTTGTGCATCGCTTTTATATATATATGTATATAACTACACCAATAACTACATGTGTATATATATACACACATGTAGTTACTGGTGTAGTTAAGCCATGACAGTGTTTAAGACCACATTGCACAAGCACACAATTAGCAAGTACAGTCCCAGGAACCACAGCAGTGACAGCCAGGACTACATCTGGCACTCTGATTAGCTGAGTCGTAGTCTCACTAACATGACATCATAAAACTAATTCCTAGATCTTACATCTCCGCTGATGACTTCACTGAGTCTGTTTAACTGCAAACAGGGTGTTACTTTTTGTATTTACCAAACTGTACTCAAAATAACATGTCACCCTTGAAGAAATATTCTAGCTCTGTTAAGAGTCAGCTGCTGGGTAGTGTTTCTCCAAATCCCTTTAATTAACTAAGCTATTCTGATTGTTGTCACCCAGCTACTAAGAAGTGTTTCCAACCTTGGTGCCTGACAGGACATGAAGCCTTGAAGACATGAGAGTTTTTCTGAGATGGAGGCTGGCTTGCTGCCATCGAGAACTGCTACAGATTATTTATTAGAAGTAGAAGTTGAGCTGATTTATCATCGATGTCACATGAAGAGTGACCACAGATCTGTATTATTTGGGGCATTAGGACTTCTTAATCTCCAAAAGACCAGTTGTTGTCATGACCATTGCCGTATCACAAATGTGACTCCAGGTTTCTCCAAAGCATAGATGGGAGGTGATGGGGAAGAGGCAGAGAGATGGCCACCCCCTGGAGCTGCAGGATTTCTCCTCCCAACACACTTGCTCCATGTTGCTTTATCCCTAATGGAACAGTGTGGGGCTGGGATGGACCCAGCCAGCATGGCTCCCTGAGGCTTGGGCGCTGGGCGAAGCAGCTGTTTCACTGCTCCAAACAACCTGTGACATGCCTAAATTTGGCCCAGCTGTTGGAGTAGCATCTCCTCTGCATGCAGGACTAAATCAGTTCTCTTCCCAATTTGATTTTAGTGAAATCATACTTCTATTGGGAAACCTACACTTATGATCCAGTTGCAGTGATAGTCCACTAACCACCATATCTCTTAGCATGCCAACAAGCGCTTGCTTATTCATGAGAATTAAGTAAATGGAAAGAAACAAAAACCATATGCTAGTCAAACTCAAAATCTGCTATGCAGAAACTTTTTAACTCAGTGAAAGTCTGTATACAAAGCTAAACACTGACTGTACATGACTTCACAAGGCAACAAAGTAGAAACCTGTGTCCTGAAATCTCCATCAACTCTTCTTTCCTAGACCTCCTGTTCTGTCTAGGTTGGACTGAAACACAACGGCATCACATGTAAAAAGAAAACTTTCCATGTTTTTGTTTTCCATCAGAACCTCCCTGCATTCATTCACTGCTCATGAATGTGTGAGATGTGCTGGCTTTTTTCAGTGGCTGCAAGGCAGTGGCCAAGACTTTCACCCCCTCAGCAAATTGATGCTAAGGAGAGATGTTCAGCTCAGTGAAGTATTTTTATAAAGGCAGTTAGACTGTGGAGACAGACAGAATATAGATTTATTCATGGAAGCATTTCAAATCCTAGCACACACACTTGTGAGTTTGATTTACTAGCATACATCATGACAGTTATGAGTATACTTTAACCAGAGACAGTCTGTTTCCGAAATATATGCTTTGTCAATTGTGGCTGCAATTTGTGTACAATTTTAGAGTGGGGTTTTCTTAAAAAAAAAAAAAGAAGATGATTTTGGAGTGATCTCACTGGTAAAGAATTAAGTAGATGCAGAATTCTCTGAAATAGGTGCTAAAAGGGTTGGAACCAGACGATCTTGGTAGGTGTCTTCCCAACCAAACCCTTCAATGATTCTATGATACAGCATTTGTCATGTGATACCTATACAAATTCCCTAATGGCATTTGTAGCTTTATATTACCTTCAGGTGCAAGGACAAAAAGTACCTGGGATATATTGGAGCAAATGCAATCAAAGTAAGGTACATAGAAAGAAGGCAGCAAAAAAGACTTGATATTTTGGAACCAGTCTTGAACTTCGTTATCTGCACATTGATATTTTGTGCGGGTGTGGTTTATTTTATTAATCACAGTCACAACAAAACATCTTAAATATAAACAGATTAGTCACCTTGCAGTGTCTGCTAACAGTGAGAGCATCAGCAAAGCCCAGATGTTTTGGTTTTGTCCAAGGCAATACTTAATGGGCACGGAATGACTAACCACTGCCCAACTCTCACCACAGTGCAGCTGGGATGATAAAAAAAATGTTCCTGCCATGCAGCATGCATAAATCCAAATGCTAACTCAGCTTATTAAAAAGCTTGTTTAAGTGAAAGTAGACTTGGAAAGATAAGGTTTCTCTTGGACTATCTTTTCAATTGAGAGCTGAAGCCAGTTAGAGGCGTGTTGTCTACTACTGGTCCCATCTACCGATTGAAACTCATTGCAGCTGGAATTTTCTTCTGTTTGAGAGGGAATATGCATGAATCTTCCATGGAAACATTATAAATATTTCTTACATATTTTTTGTGTCCTACCCGCTCTAGGGTATAGTACAGACTGGAGTGTCTCTTTTTCAGCTGAAAATAGAGTTGGAACAATATGGTCTTTTTAGAGGAATGGCAGGAACCTCCATGTTTTGGTCGACACTTTAGTTTACAGTTCGTTATTATTTGCTTTCACAGTGAAAACAAATATGATGAGGAGACATATGGGGAAGAATGAATGTGTATATTCTACTTAGAGCTTGCTAGGAATGCCACATGCATATCTATAGGACCATGCTGCTTCTGCCCTGACAGTGAATATGCAGGATGCACTGAAATATATGACAGAGCACCAGGGCGCTGGAAGATGTGAACAAGTGGGAGCTAAAGATGACAGAGGAGCCTGCTCTTTACCTTCTGAGCAACTAATCTGTGCCACTTAGTGAGTAGAAACCTGGGCCACAAGCAGCAAATGCTAATGAATGAGGCAGAGGGCATGAGAAGACCTGTTTTTTGAACTAGTTTAAGGGCATGAAGTTTAATAGCATATGTTTCCTATGAGTGTCATGTAGAAGTAATGGAAGAGGGAACTGTTCCTCTTAACAGATTTACTGGGTTATCTAGGCAAAACATCTGCTGGAAAAGTACATAGAAGGATACTGTAGTCATACCACTGGCCTGGAGCTCCAAGGACTTTAGGGAGTAAAAAGTAAGAGGTTCCATCTGGTATACTCTTAACTTTGCAGGTTTGTAAACAGATTTAGGGGTAGTAAATGTGAATTCTGCCAGATCTGGGAAATGAATGTATTGCCTGTGTTCCACCAGACCTCTTATCCATAGACCTCTAATATGCAAGGGCTGAAATAACTGGTTCTCAGTGGGAGAATTGGGATCATACTATATTATCTTGGGGGAAAAAAGCGTGTCTCCAGGATTTTGAAAGAGACAGAGGGAGAGGAGCATGCTGTAGTGCTTATCAATTATCACAAAGAAGGAAATGCCTCAGACTATAAGAAGGCTGACATTGAAGTTTGGCTTGGGAAATGGCTCATCCTGTGGGCTGTAATGGAAGAGGAAAAGAAAACATCACTATCTTGTGATGGGGCTTACTAAAGAGTCAGTGATAGGACTATACTCAGAAATGTATGGTCTTGAGCTCATTTTAGCCCAGTGCCAAATAGATGCTGGGCAGAAGTATGTGAGGCAACAAATTCCAGCTGAGAGACAAAGACCTCAAGCTTGAGGCTTAAAACTCATGGAAACAGTATCTGTAATCCAGTTGTTTGAAGATACCTTCAGGTGTGACCAGTGCTGCTTATTTTTCCCCTCCATCCTCAAAGCTACCCCTGGATCTGAGAGTTCATGCTCAAATGAGTACATGAAAAAAATTTAAATTTTAAAGTTACAAAAAGCAGGCTCTACCTTGTAAATTGGCTAACAACACTGTAGCTCCATGTGTGTACTTGAGTGTTGGCTACTACAAGGCATAGCACTGGGACAGAACAGCCCATAAATCTCATTGCTGGAGCTCAGGCTGGAGCCAGATTTTTCTGAATTTATTATTAGCCTTTTTATTTTTTTCCTTCTATTTTTTTTTCTGTGGGGAAATGCAACCATGAGGGGTAATGGGAACTGTGAAACACATAGTAGCCAAACATCCTAAACCTGTCTTAGGTAGTCTGAGTTTTGACAGTGTGGCTGGCAGCCCTGTGCTGAAACAGGGATGCAAATTCAAGCCCTAAGCTGGTGTGTGCAGTGGTCCACAGACATCTCTACTCATTGCCATAGAGTGGAGCATTTCCTGAGCTCCATCGATGTGATTTCTGATCTCAGTAAAGCTTGGGAGGATTGTTCTGTGCCCTTCTGCCCTCTGTTTATAAGAAAGGTCCAAATTTAAAGGCTACCCGTCAGGGAAAATTGCTTGGTTATTTCAATGTGATAAGAGCAGGGGAAAGACAGAGAGTTAAATATGAGGCAAGGTTCACCATTTGTCTATTTTTGCCTCAAGTGGCATGGGATTTGGATAAAAGCAATCTTTGCAAAGACAGAAATGTTTGTTGTGATCTTGAGAGTGAAATTTACAGTGCAAAAAATGTCAGGTCAACCTATGGTCTGCTGAAATGTAACGTACTAAGTGTTTTGTTGGTGGTGTTAAATATTGTTCAAATGCATGGACAAAGCACAATATCTGCTATAAAGAGCTTTGGTGCTTCAGGATTGAAGAGCAAAATATACAGGTGAGTAGAAAGATCTGTGCAATCATGTGGCGTCTTTCACTCATGGCTGTGAGGAGCTTAACAGCACTTGCAGGTACAAATATAGGAACTGTCACCTCATTGCCTGCCACAGCAAATCTAAACGGAGAGGTGGGGATGGCTGTGTCTTGGCAATCCCATATTTTTTTTCTTTTATTAAAAAGAGACAGATATTATCAAGTCTTAAACCCTGCACAATGAAAGGTTTCATTTCCTGGAACATCCAAGGTAGTTTGAGCAAGTTTACTTCCTTTTGCTGAGGATACACTGCATTTAATTTATTTTTTTTCCACCACAAAAAGAAACAGACAGGACAAAAAACAGATAACTAGATAGGTGGTTTTCCTTTACTTTATCTCTCCTTTTTAACTCTTTTTTTCCCCTCACAAAATATTATATATACTTTCTACTAACTTGGAACAGTTTTTAAAGGGGCATCTTTTGCTTCAGAGTGTCTCTTTGGCTAATGAAAAGAATCTGCTAAAATGAGAAATCAATTTCTGGTTTAGACTGGAAGAGCTGAAAAAGATTCAATGGGAAAAGAAAAAAGTATTATCACAGCTACAAGAGGAGTATTCCACACAGTCCTGTCAGAAAGCAGCTACCAGTAACAAATGCATGGAAGTAAAAATTACAGGTTTGAAGCTAGTAGCATAGTGGAAAGGGAGAGGTAGATGATAGGAAAATGAGTAGGCAGAGAAAAAGATTTCCTTGTGAGGTATTGAAAGTAACCAGTTGTAATGTCCTTGATATTTTTAAAGGACTAGAAAGAGAGAAGGTGTATTCAGGAGGGTCTGAGCATTGTGCTTGAGATAGAATGGAAGTTCTGAAGAAAACCAAATAGAAAGGCAGAGGAAATCAATACTCAGAGATATATGTCAGAATGGTAGTTTTCCATATGCCAAAGGCAGGTGATTCTGTTTGTATAAAACGTTTGCCATTTTGGATAGAGAGAACTTGGGGTAACTTGCACTGGCATGAGAAGATTGAGGAAAACAGGGAATGGAGTGGAAAGAGGTATTGGTTAACCTCCAAACAAACCTCCTATACCAACTCCTGGCTTCAAATCTACTGAGTTATTAATATTTTTGAACTTCTTTTTCCTGCCAAGTCACAGGTCATATCTTGTAAATTCACTTGTAAGAGTCAGAAAATGAACCCTGGGAGCTCATGTCAGGGCAGAAATGGAATATAGGTGGGGTTTGCTTTCCTGACACATTTCAGGCTGGTATCAACTTGTCAGAGAAGATGTGAAGCTGAGATAGCAAATCTGCTTTTCCACCATGAGGACCTGAAGAACAGCACATGGCAATCAATGGCAATCTCAGTAAGAAGCAGTCAGTTTTCAGTAGCACAGCTTTTTGCTCTGGATCATCACTATGCTGAGGCAGATGGCTTCCAAATGCCTTGTTTCTGACACCGTCTGATTTTCTGATATGTTATCTGTTAGGAGATGCTCCAAAAGAGATCTCTGAAAAATTGCCCTGTATTGGTGCATGATGAGCAGAGAATCCTGTGGCATTTTAGTTTCCATGTGACTCTTCAAGTTTTCACAGCCTGCCCTGTCCCAAGGTGAGCCTCTACTTGCTTCATGTTTCATTGGAAATGCCTGACCTTCTCACACAATAACTTAGGTTTGCCTATTGAATTATGCTCTGGCCTTCGAAAATAAGCATCCCAAAACATATTATTACACTAGTCCTTTTAAAACAAGGTGAGCACAAGAATGTGTAGCTGGTGGTGGAAAATTTGTATTTCCTCTCCTGGATTTTGAAAATTGAGGGTATGTCTTATAGAAATGCATGTGAAGCCAAGATTCATTGCTGCTTGCATAATGGATGGTGAATACTTAGATATCTGAAAGAAAGTAACCTTACGGATAAACTGTGCTGTCTGCATGCCAGTCCCCGTGGACCTGCTCCACTGTGATCTCATTAAATTATCGTTTAGCTTTCATTAAGGCAGAAAGCAAATACAGAAGTGACTGTCAATCTAAGTCTATTTTACAATTCCAGGGCCAAATCCTTTTCACCTCACTGGAGCAAGTTATCCTGCTGAAACCAGTGAAATATTTCTGTAAGATTTGCTCTTGATCAAAGTAAAACGACCTGTTACTGCTACTAATTAAGCACCTCTCTACTGAACCTCAGCAAAGTTCAACAGATGTGAAACTGTCTTCTTGCTGAATGGTAAATACACCCTGCTCATTGGAGAACCGCTCAAGTCTCAGATGGGCAAGCCTGAAATGATGCCTGGACCTATTGATTTAGATTGCTTTAAAAAGAACAGAGGATAATTTCTGAAATCAGACTTAATGATCCCTTGCTCTCCTGTCTTCCCCCAGGGGAATCCAGTCTGGTGCACGTCCTGGCACCCAAGCCTTGTTGGCATCCAGAACTGAGGTGTCATATAGAGGTCACAAGTGAACAGGGAAACTATTTTGTATTGAAGCTTGATGTTGCAGAGAAAAAAAAATCTATTAAGCAGGTTCCTAGTGAAAAACCAGAGCTGACGGTTACAAAGTATTGCAAGGAGAAGCAAGTGAAGCAGTAGCAAGATGTATAAGAACTAGCTAATCTCCAACTGTTCTTTCCTTTTGCTTGTTTGATCTGACAATTAAAGTGGTTAATAGTACCACAGAGCTCTTTTAACAGGGGAAAGTTCTAGTGACAACAGACACACCATCGACAAACGTTCAGACAATTTGTAGTAACAGGTTGGATATTATATTGCAAGGAGTCTAATTTCTAGGGCATTTGGATAAAATGACATAATGTGTCATGCATGACACATCCCATGCATTTGTGGTGGGGACTGGGGATTGCAATGATTGCCCTGAATGAGCTTTTCACAGTAAGTGTGGGGTACCACCTTGCTTTAAGTCCCTGCTCTTTGTACACACCACTGATCACTACTACCCTTTGGATGATTTAGTGAGGTGTCATGTGCTAAGCATTATGCATTGCACTGCTCTGCTAGAGTAGTTACTGTCAATGAATTTTTGTGTGGTTACAAAGTCCAAATGAGGTCTGGTAATCTTAATGCAGAGTACTGAGGAACAGTGTGGTGGGCTGACCCTGGCTGGCCGTCAGGTGCCCACCAAAGCTGCTCTGTCACTCCCCTCCTTGGCTGGGCAGGGGAGACAAGATCTAATGCAGGGATCATGGGTCAAGATAAAGGCAGGGAGATATCACTCACCAATTACCATCACAGGCAAAACAGACTCAATTTGGGAAAATGAATTTGAGAGTAGGATAATGAGAAATAAACTCAAATCTTAACAAGTTCTTCCCCACCCCTCCCTTATTCCTGGGCTTAACTGTACTCCAGATTTCTCTAACTCGTCCCAGCCAACATCACAGGGAGATGGGGAATAGGGGTTGTGGTCAGTTCATCACCTGTTGTTTCTGCTGCTCCTTCCTTCTCAGGGAGAGGACTCTTCACATTCCTGTTCCAGCATGGGGTCCCTCTCATAGGACACAGTCCTCCACCAACTTCTTCAACATAAATCCCTCCCATGGGCTGCAGTTCTTCATGAACTGCTCCTGCATGTGTCCTCCATGGGGTCACAAGTCCTGCCAGGAGCTCCAGCATAGGGTTCCCATGGGGTCACAGCCACCTTTGGGCACCCACATACTCTGATGTGGGGTCCTTCATGAGCTACAAATGGATATCTGCTCCACTATCATCCTCCATGGGCTGCAGGATGACAGCCTGCCTCACCATGGTCTTTGCCAGAAGCTGCATCATAATCTCTGTTCTGGCACCTGGAGTACGTCCTGCCCCTCCTTCTTCAGTGACTTTCGTGTCTTCAGAGCTGTTTATCTCCTATTTCTGTCTGCAAATTGCTCCTTTTTTTTTTTCTTCTTTTTTCCCCTTTTCCCTCTTACCTATGTTATCCCAGAGGGTCTACCACTGTCACTGATGTGCTTGGCTTTAGCCAGTGGCAGGTCTCCCTTGGAGCTGCCTGGTGTTGACTCTGTCAGGCATAGGGGAAGCTTCTAGCAGCTTCTTACAGAAGCCACCTTTGTTGACACTCCTCCCCCAGTACCAAAATCTAGCCATGCAAACCAAATAAAACCAGAAAAAAAAGAGTTTCCCACTCTGAACTGCTTTCAAGCCAAGGACTCATCCCGCAAATGCATTGGTGCTGATGCCTTCAGGGTTCAAAAGACACTACTGGCACACAACACATCTCTAAGTAAAAAGCAGGAAAATAAGTTCAGTGAATAACTGAAATACAAAGCAAAGAAGAATGATAAAAGCACATACTGATGCATCAGAAATGAGAAAAATGTCATGGGTGAAATTCTAAGTCTGTTGAAGTTAATGAAGGCATTGGCACTGACTTAATTAGGACAGAATTTCATCTGTCTCTGCTTAGCTTACCAGAGAATCTTGTTATTCCTGACTGGCAGTTTCTTAAAAGAATCTGTATAAAAGTGGATATTGATGAAGACAGAGTATAGATCTTTTTGAAGAATGTGCTTCATCTATCAAGGCTAACATAGAAAAAAATATAAGATAATTGTTAATGTGAATGGAAAAATGGGCAGTGGTACCCAGAAGACTTCTCAAAATGTGTATCTACTTGGCTCGAACATAATGATTACTTTGGAAGAAAAAGATGCTTGAAAAGATTGATTTTGAAATTTTTAAACAAAAACATTTTTAAATCATCAGCCTGTTTTGACATTTTCCTCCCCATTTGTTGTTTTTAAATGTGAAATAATGTGAGAACAAAACAGTATAGGTAGCTTTATGGGCAAGAAAACATTTCATTTCCTTTGAAGTGATTATTCTTTCCATTTGTTAGGAGGCCCATTACGCAGAAAAAGAAATAATTCTGAACATCACTGGTAGATTGGTGGAAGTGGGACACAATAGAATATTGTGATGTAATAAAAGCACATGAACAGGTGTAAGAAACTGAAGAGTGAAAGATATTCTAATTTTAATACCCAGTAACAACAGCCTGATTCACAATGTAGTGATTTGATTGCTTTATCAGAAGTGTAGCAAGTGGAGCCAAGAAATATAGACAATCTGGTTGCAATGTAGCAACATCTATATGCCTGCATGTATATAAGTATGTATGGGCATGTGCATATATGTGCATATATGTGCATATATATGGATATACACACATGTAATATTGTGAGATATATACTTACTTTTATTGTTATTATAATCACATGCTCATAAGTGTGAGGCTCCAGGATTTGCAGGAGTTTATACCATCACAACATCACTCTGGAGAGAGGACACCTGGATGTTTGGAGCACCTAAGGGAGAATACAGAGCCTGGGTCTGCCTCAGGTTTTTCTCTCACCTTATGAGCTGTATTGGACAGGATAGCTTTGCCTACCTGTGGACCAGCATTTCAAGTATGAAGCATTGAAGGGTTTGGACTGCAACATAACAGCCCATTCTCATGGCGACCAGTGTTTGGTTGATAAGGTGAGTGCATTACAACTTCTTGGATGTTAAGAAAGGGTCACTTTCAGAACTTTTGCTTCCCTCATGTGCCCTTTCCTACAATGGTGTCTATCTGTCATTGCTTGCAAGGCTCTGCATGGTCACAAGAACCAGCTCACAGTTCCTGTAGACTAAACCATTGCAATTGACCATGGTGCAGGTGACTCCACCTTTGGGACATCAATAGTGATTTGGACACATAAAGAATCTCCTTCCTTTCCTGCTTTGGTCAGCACAATGCTGGTCTGGGGCACCGCTACAGGGAAATTTTTCAGAAAGCTTTGGCAGCTACACATAGTACCTTGGAACGGGAGCTGTTGACTGCCCACTCCTACTTCTATTTGCGTGTTGACATAGTGCAGCTTTGTAAATTGAATTTGTTTGGAAATTCAATAAAAGCTGCAAAAATATTTTTTCACTAGAGATGCAATGAACCTTGCCTCTCTTAGCCTTCCCTCCACTCTTCTGCAAAACATGAATTTTTGGTGGGTGGGCAGATTTGAAATTTGTCACTAGTTTGCATAAGATGCAATTAAGTGCATAAAGAATTTGGAGAGCTTGTGAAAAAAAAATTCAGAGTTGAATTTGCTTCTTTTTCTTCTGGTCCCTGGAAAGATACATTTCTCAGCAGTATTTCCATGTGACTTCTCACAGAAATCCTTCAAAATGGGAGTTGCTTGACTGACATTGTTGTTTTCAGTCCTGAAAAGCCAACATCTGCCTGGGCAGTTTGGCTGTGTCCCATGAAGCCAGATGTTTAAAGTGTGTTTTGAGATGTAAAAGCAATTTGTGAAAATTTGTGCTGCTGCTATGCATGTTACATCCCTCTGCCCAGACTGCTTATGAGCACAGTGTTGGTTTCCAGGGCTGTCAATCAAGCAGCTTTCATGAGATCTAAATTGACTTGAAAGAATCAAAAGAAAAATATCCCTAATTTTTCAAAAGAGATTATTTGCAGTGTGAAATCTGATCATTTCAAATTCAGACATTAGTCCAAACCTGTAACCTTTAGCAAGAGCACAATTTTCTTGTTCTTTATTGACAAAATGAATCCCCATCTCAACTCTTTTTTTCAGTATAAATCCAGATGAAGTTCAGATGTTTACTTGGAGCCAGTCATTTCAAATTTAACCATGAAAAGCAGAAGTATAATCTCCTAGTTCAGAAAGACTCTCTTTCATTTCCTTTAGTACTTGCAAAAACACTCTATAGCAAGCTGTTTTAAAAGTCTGGGTATTAATTTTATAGGCTTCTCCCCCTCCCTTCCAGGGCTGTTTGATTGCTCAAACATTTATGAAGTTCAGCAAATATCTGATTAAAATTGCCGATGTATTGAATGGATCATGTGCAGTGGATGAGTTTCACAATAATGAAGTGTAACTGAGTAATAGGCAGGTAGTTCCTCCTTTGGCTTCCTTCCTCCTGGCTGAGAGCTGTACACACATACCTCTTCAAGACTCTAACTTAGACATGGAGCATGTTAAGCCTACCTCACAAAGCACAATAGGCATGTCATGAAAAGATGCTCTGGCAGATCACAGAATCACAGACTGGTTTGGATTGGAAAGGACCTCGAAGAGCATTGAGTTTCACCCCCTCTGCCATGGACAGGGATACCCTCCATGAGATCTATCTGCACAGGCATCACAATTTGGCCTTACCTGCAGCTCAGGCAAAGTGTAGGGTTATGTATCAATACAGGCAAATCAGCTGCTGAAAAAATTATAGATGTTTTCCTTTACAGATTAAAAAAAAACAACAACCCAAAACTAATCCAAACAACCTCCCTCAGTGTTCATCTGTGCTTACCTCGAGTTCCCTGCTGGACAGGGCCCTGAGGAGGAAAGCACAGCGAGCGATTCTGAGGCTCTCAGCCCTAGCCGCGGCAGCTACTGATACTCTGGCAGCTGGTGCAGAGTCAAGCTCCTTACTGACACATGCCTGTCAGGATGATAAACCCAAGGAGGAGGTTAAATACCTCCCCCACTCCTGGGTTTTCAGAAGAGAAAAATATGCCCAGAGGGACTGTGACTAGTTTTACAAATTCTTAGAAGTAAATGCTGAACCAGATAAAAGGAGGGGGTGTAGGGGGTGGAGGGTTAAAGCCGGAGATTTCCTATCTATCACTTAATCCAGCAGGTGTGATAGGGCACAGCCACCGCTGTTCAGTGTTGCTGTTATTGCACACCAGAGATAAGGCTTTGTGGGCATATTAGTAGGTTTGTTTACACTCCCACGGCTTTTCATGTAGCCACTTAAACCAGAAAAATCTCTGACTCCATTCTGACACTTCTCCTGCCTCCTGGTCTTCATTTTTCTCTCTCTCCCCTCCTTGATCCCGGGGGAAAGGCCCCTTCCTCCAGACTTGTAATTCCTGGCAAATGCTGTGGGAAAAGCCCAAAACAGCACTTTCCCCAAGAAAGGCCATTAACCCCTTTGTGCCCTCATCTAATACTTCCTTTTAATACCACTCCACACTGGAACATTTAAAATATTATATAAACATGAAGGGTGTTTATTTTCTTGATGAAGCTGTAATGTTCTCCAGTCAAGGGCTTTGAAGTGCTAAAAAGGCAATGTTAAGCCAGGCTGTATTATTAACCCTTGCTCTGTAGAGACTGATGGATTAAAGTGTGACACATTGATGATTTTTTCCCCATTTCTTGAAAAACTTTATCAATGGATCATAGACTGAGTGGGAAATCCTGTAGAAGAGAAAAAAAAGTTCATTAGCTGAGCAGTCTGAAGAGTGAAAAGAAAGTTCAAATATATCCTGTAACAAATTTCCTCAGGGAAAAATTAAATTCAGGAGAGGAAGCTGATGAACAGATTTACCAAATATCTCTAAATTGTTTTATCTCTTTTGTGGCTAAACAACAAAAGCAGTTTTGCATCAATAGAGATAGATATGAGCTGAAAATCTGTGAATGAGCGTTCCAGTCTTCTCTTTGAAGTCTGATGACTTAGCTAGCTATGATATCAGAGGATCATTTGCAGTTCTTATGTGCAGAAAGCATGAGTCACAAAAAGTCCCATAAATAGTGTTGAACAAGATATATAATCTAACCCAGATTAATGGCTTCCAGGAGAAAAAAGTGGAGCAATGCTAATTATTTTAAGAGATTACATTTGACTTTGCTCTCTGGAATATGGAAAGTGTCCAGATAGGTCACTGAGTTTTCCAGTGATCTTTGCTGAGACATAACCAAAACCTCAACACCTAAGATAAAGAAGACAGGCAGGTTTTATGTAAAAGTAATTTAGCAATGCTTTAAAGAAAACAGCTTTCAAGAGTTAGCTGTTCTCTTATTTCCTTACTTTTCAGGCCTTCAGAAGACTCCAGAGATTGGAGGAATTTGAAGAGATTGTCTCTCCATTCACTTGTCCCACAGTAGGATCAGGTAGTCTTATTCCCACATACATCAGCCTAACCTCATCTTTATGGTTTTCAAGGAGTTCTACATTCCTGTGGGTACCAGTGCTTCATTCTCCTTGACTCCACCAGTTTTCCTAGTGTCTTTGGCCTTCTTCCCTAGGGCAGGGGGGTTAACTCTTGTCCTACCTGGCACAGAAAAGATCACAAGAATACTTCCTTGCTCTTGTCATACATTAGACAACTTTTGTTCAGCCTACCTTTTGGATTATGCTTACTAGTATAACCAAGTCCAGTTTCCTGACTCCCTCCTCCCAGATTGTTTACTTGTGTAGACCCTAATGATTATTACTGATTTCTTCTTGTCCAATGGGTTCGTATTTTTTTCTCATGTTTTTCTCCATCACTGATATCATCAATTAGTCTTAGGTGGAGTATTGCAGCTACATTCTAACAAGCAGAGAGCAGAATGGATAGAAAACTGCACATGGTTTGCAGGCTACATCTCAGTTTATACATATTGGTACAGGTTTGCTTTTTCTGCAATAGAAAGCCCTTTTTGACTCATGCTGAGTTTCAGATTAACAATGACCCAAGTCCTTTTCTTCAGAACAGCAGACATTCTGGTAGTACATCTATGCACTGAGAGCAGACTTAATCTACCATCAGAATGAAAGTACATCACAACTGGAGAAGTTTGAGAGAAGATCAAAAGTAGCTTCTATATGAAAATCAGCTAATCCTATTAGGAAACTTCAGATATGGTAAAAATAGATAAGTGGGCATATGGTAGAATTTTGTCATATCACAAGTACTAAAGAGAAGGGAAAACCATTTTTTTTCTTTCCAACCTATAAACTAGGGGAAATCAAATTAAATAGCAAGAATCAGATTCAGAACAACTGAACATGGTTCGTCATGCAAAGTTAAGTGGCACAGGATGTTTTGGATGCTGAAAAAAAAAAGCTGGTTTGGAAAAGCAACCAAAGAAAATATAAAGAAATCACCCTCTACTTAGACAGTCCCTGAGCCACAAGCTGTCTGAATCAAGGTGAGTATTTTTGTAAAGCACTGTGGTATTTTTTTCCTTTTTCTTCCATTCTTTGTGACCACCTGCATAGAGGAGACCAAATCACTGGTCCCTTGACACATTGGTTTGATCATGTCAATGGCTGCTTGTATTTTTTGTCTTCGGTGCATAGAAGTACTGTCAGAATGTAGTTTTTCAGCTATATTTCCCTAGTTTGTTTAGGAAAATGTTCTGTAAAATAGTCAAACTCCTAATGTCAGGACAGATTACGTCTATTGCTCATCCTTTATTTTCCAGACCTACTGCCCTGTCAGAGAAATTATCAGAGACTGGCATGACAGAATTTGCTCATGAAAAATCCATGTGGGTTATTATTCAACACTTTCTTTCTATAGATTCATTTAACTCTTCCAGAATTTTTTCTGAAAATGGTACTAAACACATACGTCTGTAGTCCCTGATGCCTTTTTTTCCTCTTCCTTGAAAGTAAATGCCATATCTGCCCTCCACTTGTTCAGAGACATCTCACCTTTTTCCATTATTTTTCAAATGTAACTGCTAATGTCTTGGAGATTCAATCAAACAGCTCCATGATGATGTTGTGTCAAGATCGGTCAATTTGAAAAAAATCTGACTTCTTAAAATACCTTTTAATCTGTTCTTTCCCTACCAAAGGCACATGTGTTTTCTTGTTTATTAGAACTAATTATAGTCTCCATCTGATTGCAGCTAACTTTTATATCTTCTTAGAGAGATGTCTCAATGGCTTCTCATCTTAGTTTAGTGGATCGATCTTTTCTTTGCCCTTCCTCTTATCTGTGAATATATTTATAAAACTGACCATTAATAGAATATTTTCCATGTCCCTACCTCCTAGTCTAGTCTCAACATGTACTTTTAAGCTTGTCCTTAGTAATCTGAACCTTCTTCCCCTGCCTGCATACTTTGGTGTGATGTATAAGACACATAAAAGCCAACTAACTAACTCAGCCAAGTGAATTCCTTGCAGTGCTTCATATCTGCGTTTCAAAGGGATGTAATTTGTGTTGGTACCTTTTTCCAGGAACCCTCTGCTTTCCAACCCTTTTCCTTTTTAACCTCTTGTCTCATGAGATCTCAAGTGATAGTTTTATAAGTTTCTTTGTGAACTTTGGAGATTGTGACCATTCCCCTGCACCACAAGTGTTTCTATGTGATCAGTTGGTACAATGATTGGTACTTCCTAATAATGGGAGATGTTTCAGCACAAAAGCAGAAAAACTTCTTCCAGGAAGTTCAGTAGTTGAGGAAAGGATGAATGCTCTCTTGCTCTCTTTCAGCTACGACTAACTATGCACAGGGCTGGAAGGGGTTGCTTAGGTACTTCAAGTAAAGCAGGTGTCCCTGCTTGATGATGTGGTAGTCATATGTGTGGTCAAGTGCTGGGCTGAATTCAACCCCAAACCATGAATCAAACAAATACTGGACTTAAATTCTTAACTTTAATTACTTCTTTGGTTTTCTTTACATTTTCAGGGGTTTTGTTTGTTTGGATGGCTTGGTTGGTTGGTTTGTTTGCTTTGTGGGGGGCGTTTCTTGGTTGGTTTTTTTTTTTTACTTAAGCACAAAGGAAGTAAATAGGGCACTATTTCACTATTTTCTGCTTCTCTCACAATTTACTTATATTTTTGGAGCAACTGCAGTAGAATCAGAGACTCATAGGATCATAGATCTGGAAGGGTGGGAATGGACCTTAAAGATCATCTAGTTCCAACCCCTTTGTCATGGGCAGGGAAACCCTCCACTAGGCTGGTTGCCCAAAGCCCCATCCAACCTGGCCTTGAACACTGCCAAGAAGGGGGCAGCTACAGCTTCTCTGCACAACCTGTTCCAGTGTTTCACCACCCTCATTCAGAAGAATTTCTTCCTAATATCTAATCTAAATCTAGCCTTCAGATTAAAGTCATTACCCCTTGTCCTATCACTCCCTGCCCTTGTAACCAGTTGCTCTCCATCTTTTCGGTAGGGCCCCCTTAGGTACTGGAAGGCTGCTATAAGGTGTCTCGGGAGCCTTCTCTTCTCCAAGCTGGGTAGTACTGCGCAGATCTCATCTCTGAGAAACATTAATGAGAGATGGGCAAACAGATTCTCATTGCTTTTGAGACTCCACTTCTCTCTATTTTTACAATTCTTTCTTTGCTCCACTGAGCATTCCATCAGAATGTTTCTACTGGAGTTGTACTTTTATGCCCATAATATCTTTAGAGTCTGTTACATCTGCATGTGCAAGGACAACATACTCAAGAGAAGTCTATGACAACAGCTACAGGATCTTGGATAGTCTCTGGTGAGTTTTTGAGAAATATTTTTCAGTCTGTTGGAATTGTTTAAAGCTATGTTACATTGCTTCAAAGATCTACTTCAGAGGATGCACCAGCCATTTCAAACTTCCCAGCATTCCTTAGCCAGATGTTTCACAACAAAATATTTTCTCAGCTGGATGGAAAATCAGTGAAACTGCAGCAAGCAGTGGTGGGAATAATCAGCCTCAATGATACACTTATATTCTGATTTCACATGGAAGAATGGCACAAAAATCTGAAATATGAATCCTCATCTTGCTCCCAATTTACCTTAATAAATACCAGTTCCAGCATAGAAAATGTAAATTGACAAACATGGATTACACAGAGTGTAAAATATGGAACACATTCAGAAGTTATTAGAGCTCATCCTGCTTCAAATCTTCCATTCGTACTACTTCAGTATGATAAATGAATGTTCAGTGTATGTTTGCATTGATATTTATGAATGTAAAAAAATGGTTGTTCCTTCTGCAAGGAATGTATGGAACTGAGCAACATCAGGTCTGAAATAATGACAAAGGGGTTTAAAGTGATTTTAATTGATTTTGAAAAGGTATTCTAATATTTCAACTCAGTGTTTGAAGTACAAGCCCTGCTATGGAGTGTAGATAATGTATCACAAGAAACAGTGGTGTTTCATGGGAAATAACCTCATGCTTTACCCTTGCAATAGCTTGGAAAAGAAATGGGTTGTCTGGTGTATATGATCCATCACTTTCTTTCAGGGCTATATCAGTCATGAGTGATTCTGCATTTGTAGTTATGACCTCTCAGTAGCTGGGTGATAATAAAATCAGAGGAAATTGTAAGAGGAAATTACCTGAATTTGCAAGTACTTTCAGTTACTGACCAAAGGCATACACTGCCATTACAGAGAAGTCTTTCACAAAGATCATCTGAGAAAACGTGTCCATAACTTCTGATGGCCACAGAAAGTAAACCCAACAGTGTTTACCAAATTATTTTTTCCTGTGGATCAACACATTTTCACCTTGTATTTCTGGTGACACCATGAAGAAAAGGCACAGAAAACCAGCATCATTTTCAGTGCCAAGTCCTCAGGCCTATTATACTTCACCTGATGGTATTTCCATGACTTCACCTGAGGGTATTTCCAGACTCACTTTGCTTTTTAATTACCACTGACAAGTATTATGTGCTAATCCTGAGACGTCTCTCTTTCCATATGTACCCCCTTCTGTTAATTGTGGCAGTATCTATAAAGGTGTTCCTAACCTGACATTTTTTACAAATCTGAATTCCAGCTGTATGCCTGTGAATGTATAGAGCCAAGTGCACATCATTTATATTTGTAGAGATCATATGTAAGCTAATAATGAGTCCAGTTTCTGTAAGTAACATTACAAAGTCTCTGGGAGTGCTGATGATACGGGCATGACAGACCCATTCAGCATTCCCAGTTTGGCTTCCTAGCCTTTTGGCCTCTCAGCACATTTTCTTTTTTCTTTCCATTGAATGCTTTGCCCATGTTTAGACTCAGAATGCCATTTTGTTGGCTCCTTCGTCTTTGTGCTGGTACAAATCCCTTTCATTATTTCTTTCCTTTGCACCAGTTAAGGTTGCTCTTGTGCTGGAAAGTTAGTTCTTATGCATGGTGTAATCTTTTCTGAAGTCCTTGCCTTCTCCCTCCTTCTATCTCCTGTCCTTGGGACACCAAATCCTGAACAGGGCTCCTGGGAGCACTGGCTGCTGGTTCATGGGAAGATGTCAGTGAGCTTCATTCAGGCTTGCTTCATTGTTTCCAGTTCTAAATTACATTAGAAGAAGTTAAACTCTATTAACATTTTCCTAGTACTGATTTCGTTCATACTTGGTGCCATTGCCAGAGGGATGTTATGCAATCCCCTTCCGGAAAGAGAGTGATCAGCACTTTTCCAGTTTGGAGTGGGATGGGATGGAAGTGGGAGCAACTGTGTGGATGGGGAAGTGTGGGCAGGGAGGAGGTGGAGTAGAGCTGGACCAGGAGATGGGTTCATGATGGTGTTGGAAAATTTTACTTTTTGGTCTTTCTTCTTCTGGTAACAGGTCTCCTCAGTGCCCTCGTGGTGGGGATGGATACCCATCCCTTCTTGGAGCAGTAGTAGGAGGAAGAAGTGATAGAAGAGATGTGTACCTCAATCCAGGTAAGGGTGAGGGGCTAGTCTGTTAGTACGGGGCCCTGAGATGAGGCAGTGTGTCTAAAAAGGCACAACTGATGTTTTAGGTGCCCTACACAGCTGAGACTGGACTGAAACCCGGAGCAGCCAGGCTAGGTAAGCATCTGTGGAATGGGCTGTTCTATCTACCAGGCTCTAGCACTAGATATTTCTTCCCTGCTTAGCTTTTAAGAGAGTAAAATAACGAATACAATGGAATGGTTTTGACAGAAAGATGACGCAGAAAAGAAGGACAATACTTCTCCTTTAGGTTATGCTCGTTTTCAGCGGCTAAGCTTGGATCCAAGCCATAGTCACCCATTGCAGAGCATGAGGCTCAACAAAGCCAAGTGCGGGGTCCTACACCTGGGTCGGGACAATTCATGTTATCTCTACAGGTTAGGAGATGATGTGCTAGAAAGCAGCCCTGAGGAAAAGGACTTGGGAGTACTTGTGGATGAAAAGCTGGACAGGAGCCACCAATGTGCATCTGCAGCCCAGAAGATCAATCGCATCCTGAGGTGCATCTAAAGAAGCATGGCCAGCAGATTGAGAGGTGATTCTGCCTCTCTACTCTGCTCAGGTGAGACCCCACCTGGAGTACTGTGTCCAGCTTTGAACTGCTCAATACAAGAAGGACATGGACCTGTTGGAGCACATCCAGAGGAAGCCACAAAAATAATCAAAGGGTTGGAGCATCTGTCCTGTGAAGACAGGCTGAGAGAGTTGGGCTTGTTCATCTTGGTGAAGAGAAGGTTTCAGGGGGAGCGTATAGCAGCTTTTCAATACCTGAAAGGTGCCCATAAGAAAGCTGGAGAACTGTTCATGAGGGCATATAGCACTAGGATGGGGGTAATGGTTTTAAACTCAAATAAGGGAGATTTAGGTTGGATATTAGGAAAAAGCCCTTCAATATGAGGGTGGTAGATCACTGAAACAGGTTGCCCAGAGGGGTAGTGGAGGCCCCATCCCTGGAGATATTCAAGGTCAGGCTTGATGGGACTCTGAGCAACCTGATCTAGTGAAGATGTCCCTGCTTTCTGCAGGGAGGTTGGACTAGTTGACCTCTAAAGGTCTCTTCCAACCTTACACTTTCTATGATTCTGTCATTCTATCAATAGCATTTGGCCAATTATGGAACAGATAAGGAGGATATATAAAAAAGTTCTAAAAGTATTTCAAAAGTATTTTGCATGAGCAGTCAGAGAAGTGTCTGCTTTTTGAGTCTAACCAAGAATTGAAGAAACAATGGATGCGTGTTTTGGTGACCTGACTCATGCAGTTAATGCATTTTGAAACTGATTCATGATGGAATGCAAAATGCAGGTGTTTGAATGAGAAATACTTAGGCACCCCATACTAATTCTGTCAAAAGTTGTTGACAGATAAAGCAAAACAAAAGTTCATATCTAAATGCAGCACAGAAGTGGAGCAGTCGCAGAGATAAACCATTGGTAGTAATGAGAGAAGAGACACTGCAGCATCAGCACTGTGCTAAATCAAATGTCAAAAAACAAAGGAGAAGAAATCAACATAATGCAAAAAATATCTCTAAGCATACTAAGGAAAAATATGGTAAAGTGACTACTCATTTGTCTGGTCCCAAGCAACTCAAGCAAAACACTGAAGAAAACTCTTTGCCCAACGCTTGTCATTGTTTGACTTGGTAAAGTAAATATCATGTGCTAAAGATGGATCTTGTCCAGTGCTTTTGCATAAAGAAGGGCACATTTGGGATCTCTGTCTAGTAGAGGTGTCTGAACAAACTTTTGGGGATCAAACCAGTTGCTGGAGAGTATTAACAGTGCTGGAAAGAAGTGCTTGAGTTTGCAAAGAGCTGCATCAAAATGAACAGCTCATGTTGTAGGGATGTGTAGCTGGCCTGACAGATGGGCTGCAACCATACCCTTTCCCGTCAGCTTGAAAGACTCAGGGAAATCAATTTGAATAGAAATAAGGGAAAATGTGGCAAAGAACCAATTATGAGACACCTATTGGCCTGCACTGGGTTGTCATTCAATTCAGAAAATGTATTTTTAATACTTTCAGAAACTATCTGATTTCATAAAAAAATCCAAGGTTTTTGGTTGTGTAAAAATCCTTCAGCCTACACAGGCAGAGGTGTAGCATGCCAGGGTTACCTTGATGTGCAGCAGGCATGTCTTACATAACTATGCTGTGAATATGACTTCTGGGCTATAAAGGCAAATTAAAGCCAGCAGCTCTGGAAAGATTTCTGCATGTACAAGTCAAACTGCACCTTTGCAGCTTTATTCAAGAAAGAAACTATCTTCTTATCCATAATGGCATGGCAATATATTGTCAGCAGAGAAGAACAAGAGATAGATTTAGGAACAGTCAAAAAATTTGTAACATCTTTTTTTTTTTTTTTTCTTTGCTGAGGAATACCACTGTATGGAAACTGAAATGTTTGCAACGACATACTAACATCAAAACTTTATTTTTGCTAAGGCTTTTCACTTCTAGGACAGAGCGACACAAAGAGAGACTGAGTAGGAGAGAGAGAGAGAGAGAGAGACTTGGCGGTGGGTGGAATCACAAAATCACAGAATTACAAGGTTGGAAAAGACCTTTAAGATCATCAAGTCCAACCATTCCTGTCCTATGTTAAACCATATTCCTAAGTACCTCATCTACCCTTTTTTTAAACATATCCTGGGATGGTGACTCAACCCCCTCCCTGGGCAGCCTATTCCAGGCCCTGACAACTCTTTCAGTGAAAATTTTTTTCCTAACATCTAATCTGAACCGGCCCTGGCACAGGCTTCCTGACATTTTCCCTTGTCCTATCTCCTGTCACCTGGCTGAAGAGACCATTGCCCACCTCTCGACAACCTCCCTTCAGGTAATTTTAGGTGGTGACAAGGTCTCCCATCAGCCTCCTCTTCTCCAGGCTAAGAACATCCACTTGAATGCCATGCTGGGCAGGCTGCATTTCTCTTGCACTCCTGTGTTTTTCTGATAAAAGAAATTATAAAAGATACAACATTTTCAACAAACAAGATTTCACTGGATAATTTAACACCAAGGTATACCCCTCTACCTTTTTCTCTTTCTATTCATCCTAACTCTCATAAATCCTGAAAGCACTGAGAGGAGAAGTATGTATAAAAGTATACAAAATGCAGAAAGACGGCTGAAGCTCATTTATCTGGTCACTGGGATCAACAAATATCCCAATATTACACTGTATACATACTGCAGATGATATATGCAATGGAAAGAAGACACCTACCAGATGTGATCAGAGATACCCAGAGTCAGGTGAAAAGAAGTGGTTTCTTGCAGTAAGTTAAGAATAGGTTTCTTCACTGCATACTTCAAAAATATTGTGGGATTATGAGTTTCATACTCTTTTTTTTTTTCCTTCTTTGATTTAAAAATCTTTTAAAAGATTACAATTTTATGCACGTTCTTCTAGGATTACTAGGAAATACTGATATTGTATAATGAAATTATCATCCCAGACCAATGTAATTTACTGCCCCATCTCTGGACTATAGTATGAAACCATTTTTTTTGTTAGCCAAAATTTGACGCATCCTTGATGGATGTAATGTTACATTATATCTTAATAGTGTTCTAACAAGACTTCTAAAGAAAAGAAAATACTACCCCATAGCTCTTCACGGTTGTGTGCTTTAATAAGCTAGCTCCGCAGAAGCTAATAACTATGGTATAGAAGATAACTTCCTTTCACTACCAAAGCTAAATGGAGAAATGCCTCATTGTGCTGATCCCTGTGTTTTATATTTTTTAGGTTACAGCTGGTCTGAACTGTATCTTTCAATCCAGTGCTGTCTTTGTCTTTCACTCTTTTGCTGACCTGCATGAAAAGTGATACTGATTTCAGTCCGTTGCTTCGACATTCATCTCAAATATCCAATGGATGTTCGTCTGTTGCTCACTACTGTGTCTATCCCTCTTTATCTGAAAGTGCTCGTGGGCTTTAACAGAAACAGAAACATTTCAAGGGGAATCTCTAAATGCAGCATCAACGAGCTCCTCATTTCAGCGGCAAGAACAGGGAAGTCTAGCATCACTGTACAGTAAAACACACAGAGCTCTAGTTGCAGTGAGAGAGCTCTGAAGAGGCATTTTATTTCTGTAGCTGATCCAACCGTAAATCTCATAATTTCCTCATCTGATTGCTGAAAAATTCTCAGGGAGGTGGTGTGTGTGCCTAATCTATCACTGCATCACCTCAGGCTCTCATATTGCAGCAAAGCTAATTATCGTGTTTCCAGCAACACAGCATGATCTCACATTTGTTTATTGGAGGAAATATAAATACAGCTTTCAAAACAAAAGCCTTACATATATATATTATGGTACGAAAAAGCAAGGGATTTGTAGGATGGAGAGAGGAAGAAAAAAAGAAAGGTTCTCTTTTTTTTTTTATGCTTATAGTTCCTTGGATTGTGTTGTAAACAGTCAGATCATTTTCTCCTGTGCATTGTGTGACATTTTACACCTGGTAGGATTGTGGCATTGGATGTGCAAAGCCAAAGCAAATCTTGTGTTGTAGAAAAATGACCTCAAAGGGATCTTTTTATGCCCTCTTGATAGCTCAGTGTGTTATGTGATCCTGACCAAATTAAATTTATATAGGGCAACTGGCGCTGCCCTGACTAAACTGCCATGATTCTGCCGCTGCAAACATTCATGTGCATGTGCAGGCACACTAGTGCTTACACAATTCATGGCATCCAGAAAGCTTTATTTAATATTTTAATTTTTATTTGTTTAATCTGTCAGCAGGGAGACATCCAATCAGGGTGGTGACTTGGTTATTTTTTCTAACGTGTTCCTGAGCAGACTGAGCATAGCAAACGCGTTTTGTCACGTTCCTCCCCTGGCAGCTCTGCCATTCACATGAAACTTGTGTTTCATATATCCCACTAGATTTTTATCAAACACTCTGTTCTCTGGGAGATAGCACACTTATTCTAAAACATACCAGATTATAAATATCTATTGGCACACAGAGGCTTCTCAGACAATAACAGAACAATAACGGCTCGGTCCCTGCAGCTCCCCCTGCATACAAAACCGGACTTCTCTCTGCTCTCCAGGACGAAGCCTTTTAAACGATAAATCGCAGATGAGGGGATTGAAAGGATCAAGGCACTACTCGGATCCAACCCCTTGCATTGAGGAGGGGAGGATCCTGTGGTACTTGGTTCATTGTGCATGTCTGACCTTTCTTAAAGATACTGAGTGCCTGTGCCATAACTACCTCATTAGTCAAAATGTTCCACCAACTTCACTGACAAAGAAGTTTTCCTAAGATGTGAATGAGATACGCCTATTTTTCATCAGAAGCCTGCAGCGTGTTACTCTTGTGGAATCCAGCATGAGGAATTCTTTTCCTCCCTGTGCTAATTTTCCTACCTCGGATAATTTGACGAGATCAGAGTAGCCTGAATGACAGATGCTCAAGGGAGGTGAGACTGGAAAGGTCACCAATGAACTGGTCCCAGCAGCACTGAACCCTATAAAGGGTCCACATTTGATCCACTGAAGCATGATGGCAACATTTATGACTATTTCTTTTTTCTTTGCCATTCCTCACATCCATTACAGCCTCAACTTTCCAGCTGAGGAACAGAAAGCATGTCCCATGACCAAATAAGCATCACCACTCCTGCTGTGCTGCTGGCTGACAAACACCCACCCAAGCTACTCAGTGAATAGGTATCTTCCTAGTGCATGGCTCCATGTGCCTCAGTTAGGAATAATCTGTGAATGACTCATGAACTGGGAAGAATCTTAATTCAGTAGCTTTTCAGTTCCACCAATGTTGGCATTACACTTCCTTTTTTGAATATTTTGAATCATTTCAATTTTAGCCTCACATATGTATTCTATTTCCAATTTAGATTTCCTTAAATAGAATTCACACATGCATTCTTTCTGTATATCAATAATTTTTAGCATATCTACAACCTGGAATGATTCATCTAGCAAGTAGAAACACTATCAACAAAAAAAAAAGTAATATAAAATCAGTGAAATTTTTATAAGCCCCATTCCGTTAGATAATGCCTTCCAACCACCTTTAAACCTTATAAGATACATGTGACATCTTTAAATTTGAAAAGCAGGAACAGGACTGGGATTTCAGAGGGCAAAAAAGAGGCAACATCTTGTAACAGTACCAGTACCTGTACCTACAAAAGTTGTTGGGGCTGAAGGTGCAAAAGAATAGCTTCTCTTTCTCTGCTCGTTTTTTTCATAGCAATCTTTTGCAGAGTGGAAGAAAGAGAAATGTGTTAGATAACAGCTTAGCTCTCTGCTAAATTCTTTCAATGTTACATTATTTGAAGAATATGAATATAAAATATGTCCAAAAACTGACACCGAGGTTTAAGTTATTTTTTTGTAAACGGATTGGAGCAGCTATTCAGTTGTGATGTAAACCTTACTCTTTCTCTGTCATTTAGGGCACTTAATTTCTCCTGACATGGATTCCTGTGAAAAGGTGAGGGTTCTGATCTTTAGCATGAGTTTATCAGTTTGGTTGTACTTTGTTGCAAATGTCTGATTTTTGGCATCCAGCCTCACTGCTTACCATATCATTTAAGCCCATACTTTCCTGCACATGACCATCTTTAAGACGGTCTTAAGATTTACTCTAATTTGCTAACACGTGCTTACTTGCTCTCCTGAATAGGATCTGTGATTTGGATTGTGAATTGTTATTTTCCAGCAATGGCAATAAATGATGAGAGTAGGATCATAGGCAGACACTTGTAGGATCAGGTACACTGATACATTCAGTTCTATTAATGGAAAATGTAAATTCTCTGACTGATGATATATAGTTTTTAAGTTGTTACTGTTCACCCTCTTTTTCCTTGATAACAATAGGTATGACTACTACTGGGTTTGTCTACACTGAGCTTTATTAAACAGCACTGGGAATGTACTTCAAACACAATGTGAGGTCACAGAATTTAACTCTCTCTGAATATAATTTAAATTGTTAAATGAGAAAAATATGTCAAAAGAAACATCAGTAGTTTTTTTTGGGGGCAGTTTTGGTGGGTTGTTTTTTTTTATTTTATAAAAATGAAATAAAGAAATTTCCATGTTCCCACTCTGGTTTAATCAGCTAAGTAACAAAAAGAAAAATAATCAGTCTGCACTCTCTTAACCATAAAACATCTTATAACTAGGAAAAACTAGAAGCTTGGCATATTTGGCAATTAAAACACAGAGATGTTATACAAAACTCTTTCAATCTTTCTCCCATTACCACTATGAAAAGGTAATTTATGTAGGTTTGAACAATATATTGCAAACATAATATGAACCTGAGAAATACCACTAACATCCAGATCTGGAAAAGTCTGTGCTCATTGCTTGAAAATTTTTGTTTCATTTCTTCTTGACTGAGCTGCCCATCAGCTCCCTGTAATTTATAACGTGATGTCAGACAAAGTAAACATGCTTAAGCACCACCATCCAATTCACAATTGTGCAGGTCCAGGGCAGTTTAAAGAAACCTTCTTTCAGCCAAGACACTCATCAGCTCCTCCTCCTCTCTTGCAAGCCACTTCTGCACAGTATTACTGTTTGAAATTCATAACAAAGTGAGGAAGAGCTGCTGCCTTCAAAATGGGGTTGTGTTGGCTTGTGTAGTGCTAGCGTGCACAGAAATCCCCCACAACCCCTCTGAACTCTCCCTTCTCTTGTTGCTGACTTTAAAATGCATGTGGTTGTAGAATTATCCCATTGTTTGCATTGTGGAATATAGACGGACTTATTGTGTGAAGCCATAATGGCTTTTCAAACATACCTTTGTTATGAATTCCAAATGGAGGAATAACTCTACTCCAGACTACATGCAGTCATTTGTGCTCTCACCAGGAAGTTCAGAGAAAGGTGTTTAGGAGTTCAGAGCCACAGCCACCACTCAGATGGGGTAAAAAATTGAGTGAAAAGGACTGTGGGTTCTGGGATAGGATAGGCTTGGTAGAAAAACCTAGGAGCTGCTGAACTCTAGAGAAAGGCCCAAGCTGACCTTCTGTATATTTCCAAAAACACCACTGCAATTCTAGCTGAGAAATGACTTCTTAATTTTGCAGTGTGTAGGCTCTGTTTCAGAGCAGGTGTGAAAGACACCTGTTTGCAACCAGCTCGAGATATATCCCTTATGGGGAAAAAGTAGGGTTTGCTCTGATTCAGCATGCTGCAGGCTATGTAAGAACCCTTCATTACTTCTGCAGCATTGGACAGGGAACACACATTTTGCTAAATTTTATGGGTAGAAATATAAGGTATATAGAGATATAGAGATAATGCATTTCTTCCTGAATCTAAGTTGTATTTTTGGTAAAAAATAACTTCTGTATTATTTTTAGTTTATAATTACAGGGTCTCTGTATATGCACTTCTAGCTGCTTAGGAGTGCAGTCTAAATGCTTCTGGAATTATGTGTCTTCCAATGGCATTTTTTCACTCTGATCATATATTGAGAGCAAAGACCAGTTTATGTCTATCATATTTAAATGATGATCAAAATTGTGTGAAGGGCTGACTGAGTTCAAGAAGCGTCTGGACGATGGACTCAGTCCTGTGCTCTGACTTGACTGTCCCTCTGTGGAGCCAGGATTTGGACTGGATGACCCTTGTGGGTCCCTTCCAACTCGATATATTCTATGGTTCTTTGACATAAGCATTAATTTGGAAGGGGAGCAATTTAGCTGCAGCCCTATGGTGTGAAATTATCTTCGATCTTCCAGAAGGCATAGGATTGCTGCAGTTCTCAATAATTCATTTTGTGCATTTTTGAAAGTATTGCAAATTAATAACTGAGGAAACTTGAAGACAATTAAGAATCCACAGATAAACAATCAAGTGTAGTAGTGTTTTCTAGAGATCTGGATACACACATCCCCTTTTGCGCTGAAAAGCTCTGAAGAACAACAGTAAGTACATACATGACATTCTTAATAAAAATGTATAAAGGACAACAGAAGTTAGAGAACAAAATAAAAAATTCAATATGCAAAGTTATTTAGGCCTCTAATCATGGACCCCAAACCAGTTCTGGTAGGCTTTATACAGTCAAACAACTTGCAGATATGTATCTGGAAGGCGGATGTTGCAATTTAAGGGTGTCGTTCCTGCTTCCTCTCCCTTCTTGGTTATTTCAGTTTTCATAGACTGTAAACTTTGATTTTCCTTGGACTGGTCAGCAGGGCTATCCCTATATTTGCCAACATGCTACCCATACCTTTGTCTTTTTGCTGAGATTTGACTTCAATTCCCCCATTTCAGCACCTTGTAGCATTTAGAAACACTCTGGAAATCAAGCTCTTCCATCCTGGTGAAGAAGTCCTGGGCAGATGAAGTTTGAAGCTAGCTTAATGAAGAACTCCTTGAACCTTTTTACAAATTTAGAACAGAAATGCACCAAAAAAATCTCAAGTCTTCTAGCAAGCTGTGCTTCGTACTCTTTCTGTTTCATACATAATCTTGGTGTCATGTATAACCTCATCACCGTAATTTTTTACTTCACTTATGATTTTAACCTGCCTACCAGAATTTTAATTCTCTCAACAGTTCACAAAACACACAGGACCAAGTCACAGAATTGCAAGGTTGGAAAAGACCTTTGAGATCATCGAGTCCAACTGTTTCTGTCCTATGCTAACCAATATCCCTAAGTACTCTATCTACACTTTGTTTAAACACATCCAGGGATGGTGATTCAACCACCTCCCTGGGCAGCCTGTTCCAGGCCCTGACAACTCTTTCAGTGAAAGTCATCTTTACCCTTGGAGTATTGGTAACTCAGTGTTTTTTATGGATTGGACACCAAAACTATGCCTATGTAAACGCCTATGTAACTTATGGCTAAGTAGTGCCTGCCAGTCAGAGCTAGTGCCAGATCTGTGCGTGACAGCCTCTGGGCTAGCACAGCTCTGCTCCCACCAGGGAAGCATCTCTCCAGTCTGCTGTGTTCCTCTCTCTGTCATCTCCAGGGCAATTCTAACTCAGACATGCTTGTTTAACAACAGATGGAAACGAAGGTGAAGAGGAGGGTAAAGAGTCAAAAGAAGTTAAAAATATTATAATGCGACACAGAATGATTGTGCTGCTAACATTAAGAGACAACACAATCTGAATAATAGAACCTGAGCAGCATTAGCACTGCCTGAAGGAGAATTCACTTTATCTCCTTCCCAGACATGCATAATGCACATGTCTGCTGATTTTTTAATTTGAATCTGTCATTTTCTCTCCCTTGTACTTCATTGGCAGTGCAAGCAATAATTAGGCATTTTGTGCCATGTAACTAACCATATCAACTGTTTAATTGGTTAGCTTAACATCTGTTAGGTCTTCATGCACCAACACCATGTAGGATGTTCTGTGGGATGTAATTACGGATTTAAAATCTGTGTGCCAAGGGCTCAGGTATCTTAGCAAGGTTCAAATATGTCATGATGTAATGACTTGCTATTACTTTGCTATATCTTACTATTACCTATATTAATTAGTAATATTTATAAGTCATGCTCTTTTTTATGCTGCCATTTCTTTGGCAACCTTCAGCTGATGAAAGTGCAATGTGTGTGCAGATGTGCAACCTTCTACTTCAGTCTCTAAGAGGAAGACCTACTTAAGTGCATCAGTAGGTAGCTACCATGGAATAACCATGATTATTTCAGTGAAACAGATTTAGTGAAAGCCAATAAGGGAATTTAGAAACTGTTCTTTTGACTATATGATGCTTAACAGTTTGAAGAGTTGCTCCAATATTTGTAAAAGTACCAGAAGTGGCTTACAAAATCAGGGGCTGATTTCAAATCTAGTGGACAGCCTGAGAAGGCAGATAGATTTGCTCTGTGAGCCTAATGACCATTTTAAGCCATTCTCTGGTATTTTTAAAACCTGTGCTCTCATAAGCTGTTTAATGAATGTCATGCAAAAGGAGTGCTAGTCTTTGCTCTCCCATAATAAGAGGTCCATGCAGGATGTTGTTTGGTTCAATACAGCAGATAGGTAAAAGACAAAATCTGGAAATTTGAATGATAGGAGGATTTAAATGTTTAAATACCTTGGGAGATGCGGGCTGAGCCCTTTGAGTTAAACTGTAGATACTACTGTCACAAGACTGTCACATATAAACACAAGCTCCAACTCAAAATATAAACTCACGAAGTACTGATTATTCAAAGACTTCACTTACTGACTGTATGTTCATAGCAACATACCCAGTGCTGCCTGGCAAGGGTTGTGTCATGGCTTAACCCTAGCTAAGCCCCACATGGCTTCTCACTCACTCCCCTGCCAGCAGGATTGGGGAGAGTGTCAGGAGAGTGAAAATGAGAAAACCCGTGGGTTGAGATGCAGACAGTTTAATAGGCAAAGCAAAAGCCACACACGAAAGCAAAGCAAGACAAGGAATTAATTCTCCACTTTCAATGGGCAGGCAGGTGTTCATCCATCCCCAGGGCATCAGGGCTCCATCACACATAATGCTGACTTGGGAACACAAATGCCATCACTCCTTTCCTTCTTCTTTCTTGCAGCTTCATTTCCTGAGCATGACATCATATGGTATGGACTATCCCTGTGGTCAGCTGGGGTGAGCTGTCTGTGCTGTGTCCCCTCCCAACTCCTTGTGCACCTCCAGCCTCCTCACTGGTGGGATGGTGTGAGGAGCAGCAAAGGCTTTGGCTCTGTGTGAGCGTCGCTCAGCAGTGACTAAAACACCCCTGTGTGAGCAGCACTGTTTTCAGCATCAATCCAAAATACAGCCCCATTCTAGCTATTATGAAAAAAATTAACTCTATCCCAGCCAAAACCACACAGGCTTAAAAAGGAAAGCAATGAATTCTGTAACTGTTGCTAATTATCTACCCAGGAGAAAAAACAGAGCTTTCATTCCCCCTTTCAGACTATGTGGATCCAACAGTTGCCATAATAGTTAAGAACCCTTTGAGCTCATGTTACACAGGCATGCTCTTTCTTGCTGACTTGATGGGCCAGAAGCAGCCTCTCCCCTTTGCTTTTCCCCTGCTAACATAACAGTGGCTTCATGGTGTCTTGGCCTGCCATCATGCATTGCTCTCCTGTCTTCTCCTTTGCCTCCCCTGCCCTCTTGTAGTAGCATTAATCTGGTTTCCCTGACATAAATTGGCATTTAGTTTTGCATAATATATTTTAAAATTAAAACATATGTTTAAGTGCAGTGAGATGACAGAACCTCAAAAGTGTTTGTGATCAGCCACAAAAATTTTTTTGGTCCCTTCCTCACAGTTTCTTTTTTTTTAAAATATCTGAATTCCTAGTGAAGAACACATACATAGAAATGTGGGATTTCAAATACGGCAGTGCTTGGCCTCAAGACCTGGCTTGTTTTTTCCTAAGGAAACCATAGCTTTTGAAGGTCAAATCTACGTGTTACAATAAAGCAAAATGTACTCTGTCCAGACCTAACACGACCCATGTGTGCCACCATTCAGTGCAATACAGAGAGACGTTATCTCTATCCAAAACACAAAATAGTTGTTTCTGTCTACCAGTATGTGTTGGCTAAAAAGCCCTGGTTTTCCATGGAGAAAATTAACCCTGGGGCAGAACGGTATTGAAGTGGCTTACAATACTTCAGAAACCAGTGACATCTCTTGGGATGTTTTTTCAGCCTGGACTTGGGAGTCTGTATTTCCAACCAGTGTGCAGGATTCTACAGTGCATAAATAAATAAGCAGTTCCAAAGGGAACCAGAAGGTAAATTGACAAATAGATAATACTCATGCAGTAATTTTTAGTCATGTGATGCAGTGCCATTTCTCGGTCAGGCATATATCACCAGACCTTAGCTGGAGGAAATCAGTACAAACTCACTAATGGAAGTTGTGGGGCTCTGCAGTTCCATCAGGTTTATCATTATTTTTAATTTACTGCTTTGTAGATAACTTTTCTATTCAGGATGAGAAGGTTCTGGGGTGTGTGTGCAGCTGAACAGGGTTTCATATCTTAAGGAATAGAGGTTTGGTATGAGATAATGATGTCAGCTTCGTCCACAGTCAGATTAGCAGCCTCCAAAGAGTGTTTGATGCCACCTGGAGCAGATCTCCACTATACGATGAGGTGAGGCATCCTCTGAACTTTCTCTATTGGTTGTAAAAAGACCTAGGAAAGTAAGTTCAGACTAGGTCTCTCCCTTTCAGGCAACGTAAATCAGACACAATGAAGAGAACTCAGAGCATTCTCCATTCCTGGCAGCATAGGCACAGAGCTCCAGTTGCTCCTGTTGGATCTGTGGGCTACAGACCCATGTTGAAATCCTTTTCTCAGTGGATGGGCTTAAGTCACAGCCCACTGGCTTGCTGATTATAATACAGGTGCAGCCGTGGGTTCACAGCCACATGGCATCCTCCTAGGATAAAGCTGCAGCAATTGTGTGTCTTAATAGGGTTTTAAACGGTGTGAATAGACACAAAAGGTGCCTGAGAACTGGAGATAGAGAGGTGAAATAATAATGCAAATATAGTGCTCTAATGACTGAATTTTACTTCTTGCAGTGGTCTTAGCTCTTTGGATGTAACAACAAAGAATGGGAGCGATCCTTCATATTATACTTCAGTCTGCGTTGCCGTTGTGGAGTTCTCACTTTAAGATATGCCCTTAAAGGTGATTTTGATTTACGTCATGGAGACCTGTACAGGATGTTTTTCTCTTTTTGATCACAATGGTTCAATCAGGTTTAACTGCTACACAACGAATGCTCGTAGCGTTTGCATTTCCCGGCACTGGCACGTCTAATTTAAACAAAAGTAATTCAACATGGTGCAAGGGTATTTCTAAAGAGAGGCTGTGATGAAGAGAAAAATATTTCTCAATTTTCCAGAGTAAGGTGTTTGTGCTAGAGACATATGGAAACGTCTCACTGTACACTTGATTTATAAGGTCAGAAAGAGATATGGCATGCTGATTAATGGGAAAACTAGATACTAATTAAATTTTTAAAGAACAGAACTTCAGAGATTTTTAGATTGCATTACTATATTCATTAGTTTCCTTTTATACCCTACCATAAAAATCCTGCCAGATACTCTAGTATGATGTATTTTGGCTGGGATGTTATCTCATCTGATGTCTTGAAGCTGAAGTCATTTATTTAGATAATGGAAATTATCATCAAGCTAATCTCATTTCCTTAATCCACTGCCCACCGATGCAGCCACATTATATGGATCTAGGAGCTGTGCAGGTAATGCATAAGTGGGACACATTAGTGGCGCTGAACAAATTGATGTGAACTGTAACCCTAGATGTCAAATAGCACTTGACAAATAAGCATTTGCAATAAATGCATCCATTTCTGTAATTCCAAAATTTCAAAGAGTCATTCAAACACATGTCCTGGACAGCACTATCTTATTTTATCCAGTTCACGTCTTCATACATGAAGCATAATTTCTCATATATTTCCAGAATAGTGGGGTTTTGGGTTTTTTTCCTCTTATTCTTAAACAGAAATGACAGAGATATTGACAATGAAGATAAAGATAATTTAAGAACTATGGTGAAAACCTCTGACTGATATTTAACATGTGTCTCTGTTTTCTTCTTTACCCAAGCTTCTATTTTCCATGCATTATCTGATAAGATGGTTTTCTTGTTTTCAAAAGAAAAGTTTTGAAATTTTTTAAAAGGCCTGCTTTCAGGCTTGCCAGGAGGTTAGCCTTGCCCCCATGTATTATACTGACAAACCTAACTTGACAACTTTGCTTAAATTAAATTCTGCACAGTGATATAAAAACATGAATCAATCAAAAGTGAAGTGATGGGGATCATTATTACGCTGAGTGAAGTAAAAAAGAAAGAAAAAAAAAAAGACCCAATGTGAAAGAGAAAGGAAAGAAAGGGATTTGTTCCACAATGACAGGGTGAAAGGAAGGTTTGGAAGATAAATCTGTAATAATGGAGAGTTTCCCCTAATTTTTAATTTTTTTTTTTTAATGTTATCCAAGGACATGCAGAATAATGACTATTGGGTGTCTGCGTGTTGTGTATGACAGCAAGTGCCATAGTTCTCAGTCTTTCTTTTTACACTGCTGTTCTTTTAGCCAGCGGGATCATTGCACTACATTTGTAGCTGTAGTGAAAGGCAGCTCCTGCCCAGACTCTTGTCACTCTGGTTTGAGTGGATGGAAAGGGGAAGAAGGGCAGCTGTCTGTATGGAATATTCCTGTGAGGGAGGGTGAGATGGTTCCAGGCACAACTCGTATGAAGTTGTGGTGACCCCACCTCTGGAGGTGTTTAAGGCCAGGTTAGATGGGGCTTTGGGCAACCTGGTCTAGTGAGGTTGTCCCTGCCCATGACAGGGGGGTTGGAACTAGATAGTCTTTGAAGTCCCTTCCAACCCAAAGCATTCTATGATTCTATGAAGTTTTTTTGGAAGCTTAACCCAAACCGGGCTTTGTGAAATTATGGTATAGTGGTTCATTTTCTGGAAAAAAGGAAAAGCATCACAGTTTCTATTCAAATCTAGTATTTGTCAGCACAGTGAAAAAATAGTTCTTCTAAGATGACAGTTATGCTGAATTTCATGCAAAAGATTAGCCCATGACCAAAATATGTCTCTGTCAAGTCAAATAAATTTAAATTTATCTTTATCTTTTTGAGGTCTAGCTAGCTTCATTCTGCTTGCTGGTTTCTGTTATGATCTCTGAGACCTCTCTTTAAAGCACCTATATGATGCTGGCTTCAATCTGTTGGACTGGCTGACATGGAGAACGTGGGGTAACTTGCTTTGCTGAGCTGAACATGTCCTGCATGTTTTCTTTGGTCATTTCTGGGGATTCCTCTGTGATATTTGTCCAGTCTTCCCTTGAGCTCCTGGAAACTTTGAACATCCTTTGAAGGAGTGATTCATTGCTCCCCTATTCCTTGTTTTTTGTTTTCACTGATCCTACTAACATGGTCTGATGTTCCCTGGTTCTTGCTTTGGTTATGCCTGCCTCAATTTTGGTGTCATATATTCAAAATAGGGGCTTACACTGTTCCAGCAGTACTCTGGAGCTCTCCATACAGGCAGTGAGCCTTGCTTCAATGAGTTCATGGCTTGTGCATGTGTGGGGTTGGTGAATTTGGCAGGGAGAGGGTAAAAGGGTTGCCGCCCTTCACACAAATGCAGAGTGTGTGTCCCTGGGCACAGAATCGCACAGCCCTCTGGTCTCCCTTGGCAGTGCTCAGGCCTGCAAACAAGTCTTCAGTCATCTCATTTGAAAGATTAACAGTCTGCTGATCATCATTCTGCTTTTTGGACATGATGCAACAAAAATTTCTGCAAGTTACTTGAGTGCAGAAAACAATGCCTAAGTCAACCCCCAAAGTGTCAAAAAATAACAGGAAGTCATTTTCCAGCTTTTTCCCATTTCCTTTTTGTACCGTATTTTGTTTGGTTTGAATTTGCTGATCTTTCTTCTACATTTGCCTGGTGATCTTTCCAGCTGTTTATCTTTCTGCTCCTTTTGCCTTGGTCATTTTCCTCAAGGGGAACCATTAATTCCCTAAAGCTCCTTGTCTTCCTCAATTTCCTGCAGTGTTTCCATTCTTTTTTCATTTCCAATAAGGAATTATGCTTTACCACTGAAGTTGTGACTATATGATATGGAAGTCCACTTATAAGTCAGATCAGATTCTATTCCTGTAGATGTTTTGTTTGAAGGACAGGCTCTGGGAGAGTGACAGGGTAATAGCATCCTGTAGTATTGTGTGCAGCAATTTAAAGTATTTGCTCTGCTTTTCATCTTAACTGTGCTAGAAAATTGTAAAGCTCCTGCAGGAAACATCTGCAATGATCAGAGCCTACACGAGGTGGCAGTACTGGTATCACATTGGTTTTCTTTTTTGGGGTTTACTGGTTTCCAGAAAATCTCCCTGTAAATTAATTGATTCATGTCAGAAGTGGGCAAGCTTGCAAACAAGCCCATCTGGTAAGCAGCTTACTATATTTCTATATAAATAAAGAAGATCATCCAACTTTTCGAGGGTCACTCCGCCCCTCAGATCACGAGAAAGTCTGTTTTCAATGCAGAAAAATTCAGATCTGTACAATGCTCCAAATGCATAGCTGAGCACATCCTGCCTGGCCAGACAGTGATATGTAACTACAGTGCCTGGTGACTCGGGACAGAGTGAATCAGGCCTGCTACAAAGCCGAGCACGGATTTACTAGGAAATCTGGGCAAAGTTTTTTTCCAGCTTCATGGAGATACGGGCAAAACTTACCCCTGTCATACTGAATCCAAGAGAACAGGGCCTTAGGAAGGGAAATAAATGGGTTTTAAGCCATCTACCACCAGAAGAAAAAGCAATTTTATCTTATGCATGGCCATATTTTCATAAAAAGCTTTAGGATTTCATAAAAAGCTTTACATCAGAATCAGATGTTGTAACTGCAATCAATAAAGTCAATGGAGAAAACATGAAACAAGTCTTCTGGTGCATTTTCTTCTGCCTCCTTCTGCTTTATAAGATTTTGATGCCAAATTGCTCATCTCAGATGAGATTTTGTTCTTGCTACTTTATAAACAAATGAACAAGCTGATAATGTAGCTCATCTTCAGGGAGACTGAGGCCTGTGCTTCACCTAAAAATATCTTGAGTGTGTTGTGAGCAGCAATGAGAAATCTCCTGCATTTACCATCTTTGCTTCACTCTCAAAAAAAATTAGAAATCAGCATTCCCAGGCAGATCACTCAAAGACATTTCTCTTTTCTGTGCCTGGGACTGTGCTGGTAGGATATGCCTGCCAAGGCAGGAGAAGGTCTAGGCGCATGACAGTGGAAAGGGTGTGAGGGTAGCTCTGGAAATCAGCCCCCCCTCTGCTCTGTGAACGTCAGCTTCAGTGTGCAGCAGGTCAGGGGATCACGAACCCAGTATGCATCGAAGAGACAAGACATGACTGCAGCACTGTGTGTGAGGTGGAGTCCTACTTGCAGGACATGTAGGGTGCGAGATAGGCATAGAAGTTTTACACACATTGTCTGCAAATGAGCCTATCTGCTCCATGCGGTTTCCCTGAGCATCTCTGCTCCAGCTCCATCCTGTCTGTTCTTCCCTGGGTATTCCAGGCAGGAGAAGAACATTGTTATGGAGAACAGATGCTGCTCACAGATTATTCAACTTGGGTCATTGCAGACAGTGGCTTGGCTACCCTGGGAATTAACAACAGGAAAACCCAGCAGCCGGGAACTTGCAAAAATCTATTCCCAGGGCTGCGTTTCTACAGCTGCAAACCAAGTCAGCCAGCAGGAGCACGGTTCCCAGAGGAGATAATTGGGAATAAGACCATAAGGAGGGACGTGCAGATGGGCCAGGGACAGTACTGAGGCTCTGTGATTTGAGAATATGGTGCATTCTCTAGGATGCCTGTCCTTCCCACCTCCTGAAAGAACTCCAAGGTTTTGTGCTGCTTTTATTGTCTCCAGAGCAGCTTAAAGGGTAGAGGCATGCAGATATAATAATGGCGTGCAGAAAAAGCCCCAAAACTTCGTAGATATTTGGTGTCCAAACTTCCACTGGAGACAGTGAGATATGATCCTTTACATCTGTTTCATGGTTTGGGTGTAAGGATTTTTATGCTGAAGGATTGCCTGCTTTGGCAGAGGGGTTGGACCCGATGATCTCTTGAGGTCCCTTCCAACCCCTATGATTCTGTGATTCTGTGATAAAAACACCCAAAACCCCTTTTCATACCTATTTTGAAAGATGGAGAGAAAAACAATAATTTAAAAATAATTTAGATGCTATCTTGATATTGTAACACTTCTTTGTGGGTGTGGAGAAAACAAATGAAGTGGAGTAAGAGCAGGCAGCTGATGTTCTGCTACTCACCAGAGGAAAGGGACTGCACTGGGCTTGGTGAGGGCAGGTATCTATGTCTTCCACCTCTATAGAGCTGCAAATTTACAAGACAGGTTCTTACCATTTCTGCCAGCCTAAAAGGCAAGGATTAAATAAACAGTGAGATCTTCTCCTGACCCTTTCCCATATTTTTCTTTTAAACCCAAGCCCCTTTCCTGAGCATAGCAACTTTTGCTTTGCTCTGAATTATGACCTGAATTCGCAGGATCATAAGGCCACACATGGAAATGACCAGACTGCCAGACTGGCAGGCTGGAAGCAGACACTGCTTTCATACATCATGTGATTTTACAGAATCTGTGAGCACAGCATGATTTGCAGTTAGGTACTTTGCAGTCCCAAAGCCCTTTTCTAACCTGGGATGCAAACTGTCCTTCCTTATCCTCAGGTCTTGCCACAGAGGCCCTTGCTGTGTGGTAAAACAAGATTATGTCACCTTCCCTCACATCTGTCATTCTTCTTGGGGAATATCTCAATTCAGTGTGATGCAATTGCAAAACTGTGGTTTGCTGAGGATCTGTGTACTTGGAAAAAATGCTGAAAGGACTAAATGGCTTACGATCACGCTTCCTTTGTGCTTTCCTGACCACTTGCTTGCCTCATCCTAGCCAAGATGGGTGATCACTTGTTTGTTTTTGTTTTTAATTTGCATGAAAGTAACAAAAAAGCTGAAATAGCAGCCCAAGAAAGGGATAATGGATTATTCATGCATTTATTTAATCATTTATTTGTTGCTTAGCTGCTGAGGAGATCCTGTGATTCAATCAAACTATCTGTTTCCAGGACTGCTTGTACGGTAGAAAAATTCCTTGAGTTTGCAGTTACTGGTACACAAAGGAATCCTGCCCGTGGCCAGAAGAGAGGGTCTGGGAAACAAAAACTATTAATCAGCTATCGTTCACTCTGAAAGAGATCTCCCCCACCTTAGAGCAGGGGCCCTAGCTCATGGTGTGGGTAGATACTCTCCTTGGACAGATTATCTCACCCCTAGTTCTCATTTCTCTGATGCCAAACTACAGCCCTGACAAACACAGTAAATGAAAACATAACTCCTTTGCTAAATTAATGGCTCACGTAGGACCTCACGTGTTGCTGATCCACAGGTGCCACCGAGCTCATGACTCTTCTCCTGGTGGAAAATCTGGGCAGGCTTCCAACTGTGACTTTGCTGCTGACATGAGCCATGCCAGGCTGTCAACAGGCACACAGTGTTTCTCCTCAGTGTGTTATCTTGCAGAATACACCATGGTAGCGCTCTTTTTATTTTCTTTTCAAAACTCTATAAGTTCTTAATTGTATCTGTGCCCTTAAAAGTACACTTTGAAAGTGTCAGTAGACAAAAATTGGTCAGGAGAACAGACCAAACACTTTGTTCTTAAGGAAAGCAAAAGAAAATATATAAGAAGCAAATTTGAGCCCGTGACAATGTTCAGCCTCAGCTGTGCAAGTTAACTAGCAAGAGTGAAATGATCATCTCTGAATCATGAAATCAGACTCAGCTTAATCACATGGGGGAGTGTGTGATTTTTGAAGTTTTTGAATAAAGAACTACCTGCATTAATTACACTTCTTTTTATACGCAAGTAGCAAAACGACAGTGCACAGAAAGGAAATTTTTTACTCACTGAGCCTGGACATTGTGACCTATTGCAGAGATGCAACAGTGAGGTTACAGAGTTAGGAACTGCTCCTTATAGAGGTGTGTTATGCAGACACTGTGGTCAGCCTGGCCTCTGGTGCATTGAGGATTGTTCCCCCCACCATGAACAGCTGCCAAAGCTGGTCCTGCATCTCCAGATGGTGTAGGGACAGTGCATCTCTGACCTCTGTTAGTGCATTAACCACACCTAATGCTTAGTGGGAAATTTAATAAATAGTTTGAGTGGACTGATTACACATGAATTTTCCCTGTTTTTAAAGAGCTTTCTGAAGTTGGAGAAGGAATTTGAATGCAAGAAAATATTCAATATGAAAATGTCAACAACTTTATAGACTACCATAAACAATGTGTTCAGAAAACACTTCATTTTCTCTCAGAAATGAAAATGTTTCTTTTCTCTGAGGTGTAGTAAGAGTACTCAGATGTGAAAGAACTAGTAATCCAGAACAGGGTAATAGTGGGATAAATTCAGCTGTGACAAGATGATTACCTCTTGCCTACCTGTTGTAATAGGTAAACATAAATCACTCAAGGTATGCAACTGGTCAATCACTGAAAAACATAAAAATAGCTGAAAATGTTTTTCCACTTACAGCTGTATCAGGCAGTTTTTGCAGAGTTAAAATCGTCTCCAATCCCACTATGTGCTTTCAGTGTCATCGGCTGGGCAAACAAGTACAACTTATTCCTAGTTAGACAGAATTCATACGTCTGCATTAGCTGCTGGGATACTGCTCCAGGCTGACTGCTAGATGTGGTGTTTTCACACAGGTGTCAGGACGTGTGCTGGCTGCCTTAGCTTCCTTACTGATCACTGGCAATTTAGTCAGTACTGTCAATGGAGCTCCGAGAGCTTTTCCGGTGAACAAATGGTGATCACACTGAGATCAGCTGAGCAGCTTTGAAGAACCCAGTGATTAGGCTGTTGTCTAATCATGCGCAACTAATATAAGACTCATGAAAATAATCATCTATGACCTCCAAATGATGAATCCACAAGGCCGTGAATCTCCCAGAGATCCTGTGTTACATCTGCCAGACCTGTGTGATTGTCTTGGGTACCAGAGGACATCTCAGGCCATTGTGGACAGCTACATTTAGGCACCTGTCCTAACTCCTTTGACCACATCAGGAACTTAGACATATACCTCACATTATGTACATAGCTACACACTTCCATTCACACACGGGCATCTATGCATGTAACATAAAATAAAGATGTGTATATAAGCATGTGTAGATATAATTGTAGATATAGATAAAGGTGGAGTTGCATGAGTATCTGCATAAACTTTCCTCTCTATTGTAGACATGTAACATAATCATGAACATATATGCAAACCTGTATGTACTTATATATGTACCCATATGTACCTATATGTGTACATGTGCTAATATACCTCTACATGCACAGATTAAATTTATGTGTCTTGATAAGGGGCTGAATCTGAACCTGGGTCTTTGTGGGAGGTTTTTTGTTTGTTTATTTTTTCTCTAATGAAAACATGATTTCCCAAATTAAACTTTTGGTACACTGAAAAAATCCTGTCTAATACCCCCCTGTTTCCTCACTAGGTAGGAGTGGGGTTGCTAAAGAGTTACTAGTTGTGACCTATCAGTAAAAATACTGAGTTAAACTACTTTGAGGTCACTACAGAAGCAGTAATATCAACTTGTTCCAATTCACATTTTTGATACTGGCAGTCCAGCTTTCTGCTGGTCAATGCCTTGAAGCCATCAGGCTTCTTTCCTTGTTCTCCACACTAGTATGTCTGTGTGCAGTGAGAGTGGGCAGTCTTGTGGGACTGTATATGTTACATTACAATATCAGATTATTTCTGCTACCATGAAAAAATGTAGGACTTTTCCAAAGACATTTTGAATCAAAATCTTCCCTGTGTGCTTCAGAACCACAATTGACTGCAGTGGGGTTCCATGCACACAGCAGTCTCCTGTTTTTCAGGAGTATCTAAAGCTTCCCCCTTCCTTTTGGGTGAGAGGTTGTAGTGACCAGAGGTAGGAAGGGGATGTTGTGTCTTCTACAGGGTGAATAACAGGTAATACCTTCAGCAGTTCTCAAGGAAATAGATCCGAAGTCTTGAATGAAGAAGGGAAATTACAGTTAATGAGTTTATTCAGGGACAGATCACCTGTTCTGTATACATGGTCCTCTCCCACTTCCACTACTGAAAATGTGACCCATTTCTAGTAATTTTTTTATTATTATTTTCAAAATTTACATAGATAAACATATTAACCTCTTTTGTAGCTACTTTCTCATTAAAGTACCCCTCCCCACTCAGCCCAGAGTTCATCTTTGCCCTAATGCTCTATTTGGGTTCTAGTATGAACAAATGAGGAATGTGACTTACTCCTTCAGGAGTACTAACTTTGACGATGATGTTTACTTTCAGTAATGAGCTTTAATTACTTTAGCAATTACAATGTATTTGACTGAATTTCCACTGACTGCACACAACATCTGTACTGGTGGGACTGTACATACTCTGATCTCTACCCAGGGCTCCTTAGGACATGATAACAGCTGTAGTCTGATAGTCTGTAGAGCAGTGAGCAAGCAGATATTCTCCAGATTTATACCGGTAGATTTAAACTAGTAGCTCTTGCCTTTCATGTCAAAGTAAAGGTTGACACATCCTGGATTTTGCTTTGTTTCTCACCTAATGTAATGTTTTAATCATTCGATGTAAACAAGCTGTTCACTACATGGCTTTGGGTTTGTATGAGAGACTCTGTCAATGTTGCTTTCTGAGCAGAGGTCTCTGGACTGGTGTTTAATGATGCTTTTGGGTATAGTGTGTCAGCCTTCCTTCAAGAGGTTGTCCCCATAAAATGAGTGCCACAGGGGGAACCCAGTCACACAGGATTTTGATGTAAGAAGCTGAATGGCCTCTGCCTGAACTAGTTTGGGTACTGGGAACAGTCTTGATGGAAAATGAAAGTGGCCCTTTTGCAGCGAAGATTCCTTTTACAGGGAAGGAGTAAGGAAAGAGAAGTTTTGCTTCAGCATCCAGAAACCATTACAGGAACCCAAAAAACTAACAACTCCCGCCTTCCTTGCCATCTCCAACCACTCAAAAAATCAACAGATCACAAAAATCCCTTTGAGGTGATTAAAAATTAAACAGAAGGATAAGCAACCTGACTGTAACCCTGTCTTCCCTTCCCCATTTTGCACATAACCAGCAAGTCCTAGGCAATTGCCAGAAAGACCAGGTGTCCTCCCTTTCCCTCCTGCCACTACCATGAAGTTTCAGGATGCCTTTCAGTGCTCTCCTGGAGCTTTGCAGCTGTGCATTATGGCTTGTGAGGGGAATTGGCTAGATAACATGTTTTGGCTCCTCAGACAGTAATTACTTCAATGGAATTACTAGCACAAAGGAAGATTTCACAGGTGAATGAGGACAGCACAAACAGCCGAGTTATATTTCTGCAAACTGTAAATACAGCCCAATCATTCATGCGACGACTCCTTTCAGTGCCAGTCTTTTCTCCCCTACTTTCTGGAGAGAACTGATAGGGAGGGGAAATAGTTTGTGCTCATAAATAAAATTGCACAGAAGAGTTAATGAGCTGTGGAAACTTTCACAGAGCTAGTGAAAGACAGATTTTTTTTCAGAGAAGAGGTCACATGTATTTTTGGTATTATAAACAAAGCTTTTTCTCTGGTAACCGAATTTAAAAATAAAAAAAGAGAGAAAAATATTCAGTTAAGACTGATCAAATGGTACATAATTAAAAAAAAAAAAAAATCCCAACCCAAACCATCTGAAACCACTTTATTTTTATTGTTACAGATATGAAAAGAATATCCTGGGGTCAATTTGCAAAGCTGCTGGAGGAAGGCATGTAGCCTCCTCTACACTTCTTGGAATTCTCAGCCCTGATGAGAGAGATGTGGGTCACAATCAGATCTTCCACCCTTTTGCCTGAGGCTACGATTTGACATGACAGCGGGTTTGGTGACAATACTGCACACATTCCCACCCCTTCCACTGCTCCAGCAGTTGATCCATGCCAGTCTGTACAGTCATGCTGTGATGTGAACCAAGGATGGCTCTTGCAGAATAGTGACTTGGCAGAAAAACGCACCTGGCTGTTTTTTCCCTAATGCAGATGGGTTTTATTGCAGTGGTTCACAGCACACCTGGGTGAAGAGAAAACAAGAAAGATTGAATGGATTATATTTGTAATTAATACTTTGTAGCATCAAGCCTGATCAAAAGTGCCTTTATCTGTATTGATTTATTATTTTCCACTCCGAGAGAGGTTTATGTAAATTAAAATAGTGCACCATTTGTCAGAGAGTCTTAAATTCACGGCAGGAGAAGTAATTGAAATAATGATTTCCCACTATCTTCATATTTACTTACAGTTTAATACAAAATCTACAGAAACATAGTGCACCACTATTACATAAAAGCAGTCTCAGGGATCAGAAGACTCTTTTCTTTAAAGGCAAACAAATGTCTGATTTTTGAAAGGAAACCCTGCAAACTTCAAGCTGTTACTGGAGTGGTTCATCTCAACAGCAAAGTGACTTTCTCTCCAAGGACACCTGAGCAGAAACCTGCTTGCTGTACCAAAACCCATGCTGGGCAATGCTGTCCTGTTCTGTAGCCCAGAAGGACTCCAATTTTAAATGAAAGATGACAGAGCGGAAGCTTAAGCTGCCAGCTATTCAAATATTTATGAAATGACAAGGGGGTTGAAGTTTTTGAGAGGTTTCTACCAATGGATGAAGAAAAATAACTGTGGCTATGAGACTTAACACATTTTTAATTCTACAGCACTGAAAACAGCACTGAAACGCTTTTGAGATTTGTATCATTGCTATTCCTTTCTCACCAAAGACTTGAAACCATTTACATTGGGTCTCAAGGCTCCCAGTAGTTACATGTGAGTTTAAGAAATCCACTGATTAATGGGACATGATAGGAGGCACACCTAAATTCAATCGATGCCCAACATTTTTGCAATTGTAATGGAGCAGGAATCTAGAGAAAGAGCAAAACCTGTGGCAGTTAGAATAGAAATATTGTTTGGGTTTTTTTAAGATGGCGAAAGGTGGCATTATCTTCCAGAATTTGCCACCTAAATGATAAAGTAGTAATAATCCTAAAATGTAGCTTTGTCAGGTGTTTTTATTCACAAATTTCAAAACAGTTTGTTCAGAGAAAGTTACAAAAGCACATCTAGGGAAATTTGTGCTGTCTGTGGTTATGCTTTGACTCGAGAAGCAAAAGAAGATTTGAACAAGAAGTAGTCAAGATGGGCAAATTACACAAAATTCTTTGAAATGTTTTAACTCCTGAGCTGTTACTCCATGTTTAGTAAGCATTCAGCTGCATGGCTGGTAGGCAAAGAGAATATATAGAGATAATTGATCTTCCATATGCACCCTCTACGGTAACCTGGACAGAGTGCATTCCTTTGTCTTATGCTGAAGACATCCAAATAAGAAATCATCTTTTTTATCCAATATCTTCTTTTCCTACTTTAGTTTTTACAGTGGATTTTGATGCATATTCTCTGCTCACAGTGAATTTGCATCATTTTATCTTCTCTGACTTTGGAAGAACTACATCTGAGCTGCATGGGTGTGATTTACTGGGAATGAAGACCACCATAGATAATTAATTGTAGTATATTATTATAATTCTTTTGTTATTTATTTATTTAAGAGAATTTTTTCCTCCCTTTCCCCAGGGTGTACTCCATCTGCTCTGGGGTAGGAGGTAGAAAGGGAAGCTATTTATTTTTTCATGTTTTTAAAGGCACAGAGACCATGAGGAATGTTAGCAGGGTCCCACTGTTGTGAGACTTTTTTTTCTATACATTTCTCCCTGATACTGTCTGGATTGCTGAGGCATAATTATTGTGGCCAAGGACAAGGTCACTCTGGAGATCAGCAAGCCAAAAGAAAGAGACAGAGAAAGGATGAGAACAGAGTAGAGATTTAGCTGAAGCATGAACATCATTCCCCTAAATCCCTTTTGAGACTATTGACTGCTTGCGGGCAACTTGGAGCTGTGTGCAGCCTTTTCTTTCAGCAGGCAGCAGTCACACAATACCAGCTGAGTGTCCAAACTCCATTTCCCCCGCCATTCCTTGGTATGATGGGTCCCTCAAGCCAGCTTCTCACACTGAGCAGCTGTTGTTTGCTAAGATTTTCAAGGTGGACCAATTATACAAGCCTGTAGGTACTCTGGAAAGCTGTCTCATTTTCGTTCCTTATGCAGAGCTGGGTATTTTCATGTTCACTCCCTTTGCTCATCAGCATCACGCATTTGCGTAAGAAAACATCTTGAAAAGTGTCTCAAAGCTGTCTTGGACAACTGGCTGCATGCAAGTCATGGTTGACCTTTGAAACTCTGGTGCATTGCGAACAGTGTGTTAAAGCAGCTTCCTTGGAGGAGGATGCTGACTTCAGAGGGCTGCTGAGAAAACTGCAAGGCTTTTGTCTCAACAAACAACAGCTTCATCCGAAGTATGTTTTTAAGTGCAGTGGTCTGAAGAGTAAGAAAGGGAAGGGTCCAGAAGACAAAGCCCTGAGAGTTAATTTTGATACACTTTTCATACATCAGAAACAGATATAAAGCATTCCAAAATATCTCCCGCGTGTTGGTTTCCTGCGGTTGATTTACAGGCTGTGACAGAAAATCCATTTCTGTTCCTGTAGATGCTAAATTCATTACCTTGCCACAGAATTCAGATTCTCCACTTCTCCTTGAACTTCAGCTTGTTGCTATGGCAACCAGTGTCAGACAATATATTTTTTTCTTCCCACTATTTTCCATTGGCACAGTTGCATATTGCAGTAAAAATAGTATCATTTTCCAATATTAAAAAAAAAGCCCTAAAACACACAAAAATAACTGTTTTATTACATGGATTCCCCTTATACTTTGGCTTTAGGCCCTGTAGTGTATATGCAGCATAAACCAGATTAATCACAATGCAATCAAAAGCTTTATAAACTAACAGGACACATTTTCCTTATAACTTTACTCAAGAAAGCTTCAGGGTTTTTTTATGTACTTCTTTCAACCCTTCCTACAGACGGACATTTTAGGTTACAGTAAAATGCTTTTGAAATGGCCATGAAGATTGCATTTTTCTTCAATAAATAACTGATCATTCTTCCCTGTTTCAGATGCTGCCTCCACTTACAGTTGTCAGAAGTATTCAGGGATTAGTTTCCCGATAAAAGTCCATGCTGTTTTGAGCTCGTCTCTCTCTGAAGTCTTGTTAAAATTCCAAATTGGTTTCTGAGGGGAATGTCTGATCTTTGCAGCAAGAAATCCAGGGAATGTCAGGAGGATAGAAATGAAATCAGTCAATCAATAGGTTGCCCTTGCTCTCCTGAATGAGATGGGAAGCTGGCAAAATAAGGCAAGTGCTGTGAGGCAGGCATCGAGTGCTGCTGCCTTGGCACAAGGCAGGAGGCTGGTCAGCAGATGAACTGAATTTTCTAATTAGGCTGGTTGGTGCCCTGGCCAGAAACAGCAGTGGCAGTAAAAATGATCAGTAGCTGTTAAAGAATAATGTAATTGGGAGTAGTTCTGTGGAAATGGCTAATGCACCTTAGCCAAAAAAAGTTGCTTTGTTCAGCTTTTCCTGTGCATCTTGTTTATTTAGACTAAACTATTTTTAGCACCTGAGAGTGCTTTGCGTGAGCCTGGGAATTGCACTGCAAAATGCCTATGTAAGAGAAGTGTGAATGTGGCAAAAACTTTCAGTAAACAGGGGTTTTTTTTTGCTTTGCACACAGAGCATGGAATTATGTGCTGCTGCTCTGCATTTACCTTTCCATGTCTTCCATGGGTGTTTAATCTTTTAATTGGTTTTACTGCACTGTTCTTACTACAGTGGATAAGGGAGATACAACTGCTAATAAATTGATTTTCTTGACAGCTCTCCGAGATGAAAGCATATTGGTACCTAGGCTTGTGAGATATGACATCTAAGTGACTTGAAAGTTAAAGCTAAAACTGTGGCAGAGTAGTCATTCAATCTGAGAAGCCCATGGGCTAATCTACAGAGTCTTTAGCTTTTCATGACGTACATCCAGGACACAGACATTCCTTGACTGCAGTTAGCATTGCAAATTCTCAGTAATTCTGCAGATTGAACCCTTGAACAAAGCCTAATTAACAGAACAGCCTGGATTCATTCTCAGAACATGACCCACCACATGCATTAACTCCTGTGGGAATCCTGTAGGAAAATTTGTAAGGCTATCATGCACTTGAAGTTCATACTAAAATGCATAAATAAAAGGACTGAATTAATGCTAGTGGATGCTGTTTAGTTCTGGGGTTTCCTTTTTTTCCTGTTTTTCTCAGTCCTTAAATACGGAGCCATAATATTACTTCAAGTTTTGCTAATGGCTATCTTGGATTTTTTTCCCCCAAGCAGTGTATTTAATCTGCTTTACTCAGTGTTGCTGACCATTCTCATTTAAAAAGTGATGCTATTCCAGTTTTGTGCTTTCTGAAGTGATCTGTACCCTATGTTTTGGTATCCTCCTTCCAGGAAAAAAACTGGGGAAGTCTTTTGTCTCTCCATAATCCTAGGTCCTGCTCCCTACACGTTTTCTCCACCCTAGCACTTTCTACTGCAGTCAAGCATCTGGCTCCTCTGGGGTAAGGTCAGGATGAGCAGTGAGAGCACAGAAAAGACCAGATGGGATATTTCTCACCTAATGCTTGATGTCCAAAAGGTAGACCTCTAAAGCTGAAGCATGCACACCCTTGGCAGTAGATGGGGAGAAGTGCAATCCTTCAGGGTGCTTTTTGTCTGAGATCTGAGGTAAGGTGAAATGAGCGTGAGGTCTGTGCTGCACATTGAGCATTTTGACTTTACCAAAGGCATCACTTTTTTCCTCTGTGAAGTGTGAGGAACATCGTCCCTGAGGCTGAATTTAGTGCCTCACACATTTGAGTCCAGATTCTTTAATCTCAGACTTCTGTTAATTTTTATTACCCTGTACTGGTACAAATACATAATTTTGTCATTTTGTTCATAGTAATTTGTGTGAATACTCACATATGAAATGAAAATTATAAACTTCACTGAAAAGAGAAGGCTTGCAAGGCCATTGCAGCACTTACACTTCACTATCAGTTATATTGCTAATTTCTATCCAATAACTATGTTGAAATTGAAGGTGCCAGAGTTTGACACTATACAAATAAATGCCACAGAGAGCAGTACATCTGGTTTCAATAACAACAGCAATAATTTCCAATATTTGTTTTCACAATGAAGGACTAGAGTCCAACTGCATTACTGGTGAGAAAAGCACTGAAAGTGAGAAGGGCATATAATTTATTACACATACAAAAAATATGTTAAAAGAACATTATTAAGGTTGTAAAGTCAAACACTTGAGACTTAGGAAATGCCAGAATTAAGGTGGTCTGTACAACTTTAATTTGACCTTGTGAATGTATGCCTCAAGACAGTCTTTAGTTACAGGAACGTATACGATTTCTCTCCAAGACATCCACCTCAGTCAGTGCACAGAAAGTGTAAGTTGCCCATTTAAGGAACAGCTATGCAACGCTTACTTTCCTTCTTGTGCCTGGCATGTGATGCCTTTACTTTGCACCATATAAACTGTGCTCTGAAGGAAAAATGGTTCTTTTCCTCCCGGGCAGTATTCTCTTGCTTATCACTCCTGCAACCGAGTGCTTTGTAGCATCTTTATTTTTGGCTGAAATTTGTGTCCATGTTAGAGAGTGATCCCTGTAGGACCACCTCTGCTACATGGAAGTAGGGGGTGCCCAGGGTCTGTTTCTCACACTGCAGGGGGTTTTGGTGCATCCTGGCAGAGTACTTTGGGCACCCATGAGCAGTTGGAGTGCATTAGGTGGAGGTACCTGCAGAACAATGTTCAGTTTAATCGCACCCAAAGAACCCAGTGTGCCCCAGGGAGGCTCAGGAATGCATGCTAAGAATGGTGAGTGGGGGTGACAGGGAGATTTGCTTCAAAATCACACTGTAGATCAGACCTAAGAGGCTATGGTAGGCATATCCTGTGAGAAGACCATCTGTTTTACAGATGGAGGAACCACACACAGGGAGGTTAAAGGAAAAAGCATCCACTAATTTTGGGTTCTGAATAGAGATACCAAGAATTTAGACCTTTCAGAATTACCACTTCCAGCAGTCCCTGCTCCAATCCTTTCTGACGGTGTTTTACTACAGTCATGGTCCCTGTGGACCTGATATTTTCCTGTTTTAGCATTTCATCCCCATTGTAATTCCAGCTGACCCTTCACTGCACACTAGAATCAGTAAGTCACGTAATCTACTTCTATATTAGAAAACTACACACAGCCGGTGCAAGGGTCGTAGCACAGCTTGCTTCCACATGGCTTAATTTTTTTCTCTCCATCCCTTCCAGCATCCCCAGAAAGTCTTACCCATACTGCTTTCTGGGTATATACTCTTGCCCACGCTATTCTTCAAGCTGTGACTGTGCAGCTATTCTTGATGGGACTATTTTCTCCTCTTTGGCCTGGATAACCACACAGTTGCCATAGAACAGAGGCTCTAACTCTGTTTTCTTCCCTTACCAACATCACATTTCCCATATGGGGAGTATGAGCTCATATTTTTTTTCCATGTCCACAGAGCTTGAAATAAATCCAGCTGTATATAGCCAGGAAATTCCAGCACTTGGTATTTCCATTTCCTTAAAACATTCTATTTGTTTTATCTGCATTTAATTTCAGCTGGAGGTTGGGGCTGACAAGTTGCTGATCTGTAAACTTTGCTTGGTTTCATCCCCAGAGCACCATGAACTTTCTGTATGAAGGACAGGCGCACGTTCATAAATACCCATAGAGCTTGCACTTTCCTCATCACCCGATGTGGGAATGCAGATTTTCTTGTCCAACCCTCTTACACAGATCCCACTGGCACCCATGAAAGTAGAAGAAAATTACTTCTTTATAACTTAATCAGCATATTTGATGCCACACTGCCCCAGAACAGGAGCACATATGATACTACTTTGAGTTTGGACTTGACATTGGCCAATCAGTCAAATTTTCCATATGTCCAGTATGAGGTATGGTGATGTTTAACAGGCAGTCAGAATCACCTATCCTAAACCAAACATCAAGTAGTGTATCTTATTAAATTACATTACTTCAGCTGTACTGATCTGCTTTTTTAATCAAATATCATAATGCCAAAATAATGACTAATAGGAGATTGTTAGAAACACTTTCTTGTCCTTAAGATGATGGAACATGTTCAAGAAAATTAAAATCTTGTTCGTGTGCAAACCACAGCAATAAACCACCACTTAATATATAGTGGATCCTCACGGCATACAGGTTTTAATAAAATGTATGACCTAGACCAAATTTTGGCTTTTGCTGTTATCTATCATTTGTTATAAAGACACCAGACATGTTTGTTTTCCATTGTTGGATTGAATCTGTTTCTGTTTTCAGTTTATTGCTGCTTCAGAATCACATCCACCACATTTGTAATTGGCTTTAATTATCTTTCTTGCATTCCCTTTCTCAATATGCTTTTTTCCAAGTGTTTTGAATTGTTTTATGTTGATGGCAAAGCTTCTTTCTGAGGGCACATTTATTGAAATATGCTACTTAAGAACTAATTATAGGGTAGATTATATTTTTCTTTATAACAGATGCACTTGACTTTTTAAAGTTCTTGGCAAAAAGAAATAATTAACAAATATCTTGAGCACTTTATATGTGTGGGTGAGCTTGGTGAATGGACACTGAAGTTGAAGACCCTTCTCTGGTATCGCTTGGGAGAGGAAAGGCCTTTAATCACTTTGGAAGGAAAGCTTGCACACAGGATAATGGTAACGAGGAAGTAACAGATTATTCTGAACTGCTTTGTAAGAAATATATATATGGAAGAGTCTGTGCAAAAGTTTAAAAACTTGGGCTAGTTCCCAATCTGATGTGAATGTGTGTGGTTCAATTGACTTAGTCAGAATTTACTCAGATTTACTTTGGGAAATATGACCCAGATGGTACTGTTTCCTCATGTTGCACTCCTTTATTTTTCTGCTCATTTTCTAGCTAATTCTACTGGTGGGCCTTTCCAAGCAGGCAGACCTGGCAGAAACCAGAGAGAAGAAAAAGCAGTACGTTAACACCCCAGCTGACAGCGCTTGAAGTTATTCCACAGGTTAAGATGAAGGTGTGTGGCAATGCGGATCACTAAGAATTGGATTGGGGAAGACTTAACATCTTATTTTCTGGTGTTTTTCTCTAAGCCTTACTTCTCTGCCTTTTTCATTATATCAGAATGAAATCCCTCTTTTCTTGCCCAGATCACTTCATAAAGAAGATCCAGACATTCCCCTTGACTTCTGTTTAGTACATCTTCAGCAGCTGAAGAAGGTGTTGGCGTCACATAAGCAAAGAGCAGGAAAGCTCATGGTGAGAGCCTTCTGGAGCTATACGTGCCAGAGTATTTTTACACAAAACAAATGGTGGCTACCTCGTGCTGTGGTTTTTATGCTTGCTATTTTCAGTTTTCTCCATTTTATTAAAATGTCCCTCGTATTTTTTGCCTGTCTGGTTTTAATTTTCCCACATATATCTGGAGTAAGAAGGAACTGCTACAGGAGGTTTTCAAGAAATAATGGAAGCAAGAAAGAAACCTGAAATTCTTCACCACAGTGTTTTCCTTTTAGGATGGCTTACTTAGGTGCTCAGCTCAGATGTCTTAGTGCCTGAAAAGTAGGCATCCAGCCTTGACAGATGGTTCAGGATACTCTCAATAGATGCATGTTCTTACCAAAGGGATAGGACAGGGTAGTGTGAGGGTAGCTGTATCTTTCTGGAGACATGAGACTGAATGAGAGCCATGCATTTCAAGATTCTCATCACACAGGGTGCAGGGTGCTGGGTTTTGTGGAAGGGTAGGTGTTTGCCTGCAGTGCTTATGTTTGGTTTTTTTAAGGTGGCTGTGAGAAAAGCATGAGGCCCTTGCATGCCACATCACTCAATCATGAGAAAAAGCACAAGATCCCTCTAAGCCACACCACTTAGTCATGAGCGAGCTTTAGCAGGAATGAGGCAACCTAAGGACTCAGACAAGGCTGCCTCTACACACCTGAAGGTGCCAAAAATGTGGTATGCTGGGAATTTCATAGACCATTCTGAATCTTGTTTTTAGGCACATGTGAAATTGTTTGCAGTGCCTACTTCACACACATCATACCAAAAACATGTCAAACATGGAAGCAATGAAGGTCTTAATAGGCGAATATCACCTTTTAAAACACATTAATAACTTTTCCTAGAATAAAAATAAGTTGAATTCACTAGTTTAAAATACAATTTATAATCTTTTAAAGGCTGGCATAAGCCTATAACCATATATTTTGGAGTCCTTAAATGATCATATAATACCAAAATGTTTATATGGGCATTCATACAACTAAATCTGAGACCTGTTGTGCTTTTCAGTATGATCTAATGGCTGGTGCACAGAAGCTGTTGTTAGGACTCCTGGGCTCTGTTTCCCTTTTCTGCCAAGATTTACGGCTAATGAGATGCTATTTTCTGCACTCCTTGGCTAGTGCAAAACCATATTTGTTAGGGGTTGTTTTTATGACCTAAGATTTACAATTTCTAATGATCACATGCAAAGTAAACCTTTTATTTACTTAACCACCAGGGAAACTGCATGTACCAAAATCAGCATGTAATTCTTGCTCCAGAAATGTCATTGCCTTATAACCACTGTGATTTTTTAGACTTATACAAAGAACCAAATCATGACACCTTTGCTTGTGCTGAGCACGATATTTGCAAGCAGCTCCATGGAGTAGATTTTAATTTTCATGAGTAATTTCCTAAGACTTTCTTGGAGCCAAAGCCTGAAAACTGGTAAAAGTGGAATGAACATTGTTTTCCATTCCAGAGAGCTAAGTGGTCTACTGTATTCACGTACATTGAATTCAGTGTGGTTATTTGAAAAGAGAATTATGTTTCAAAGTCAAGATACCAGAATCTGGCACAGACTAAGCAACCTTTTTCATGGCAAAACCATAAAAACCCCATGCTAGGCCCAAATTTGTGTATTTTATAGTAACTCTGAAGTCAGTGATAAAGTAAAATAAATTCTAGTGCTGTATCTCAAGTGTGATGATAATTCTGTGAATGCACTTCCTTCCCCTTTACACTTGTATTTGCCAGTAAGACTGTGCCTTGCTATTTGGAGGCTCATGCAATGATTTCAGGTCACATATATACTTAAGATAAGATGCTTGTTATGTTAGTATTTTGAACAGGTCTGGCACAAGTAAGGGGATAATTTTATAGTAAATTGCTGAGGCTGAAATTAAGAGATTGAGATCATGTGATTTCCACAGTCTTCAGCATTTTTGGTTTGTGGTCTCAGTTATAGAGTAATGCATACTCAGATGTTTTGTATGTCTATTGGAGCAGACCAAGCAGTAAGAAAGGGCAACAAAACCTCTGAGATGATACTCTTCTTGTGACACCAGATGTTCTATGGTGCCATATCACATTAATATCCAAGATAACGATGCAGTATTGACAATGCCATCGCTGCAGTGACCAACAACTAATGGGGGAAGGTGCTACACCATTGCAGGGACTTGAGATATTTTTATTCCAAGGTTCAAGCTCCACAGGTTTTCATTTCACTAAGAGTACATATTGACCTAAGAGTATCTAAAGCACTTGTGGTTTTGCATCTTTATTGATTGTTTGTCGGAAGAATGTAATTTTCTGGACCTGGATCCTTTTCAACCGTTGCATTTTGATTATATTGGAAACACCTGTAATGAAGACACCGTGGAATTTTTTTTTTTATACAGGTTTAAAAGATCATTTGATCTCAGTTGTAATTTGTGTCCTTTACAGACAGCTGGTATAAGTAATTCAGCTGGCCATCTGCCATAACCCCAGTCTCTCTCTCTCTCAATTCTATAAAATCCACCTGGTCAGTACATTTGCTTCCTGGGATACCATATCCCTATAAACAGGATTATTCAGTAGCTGAGTATGAGTTTTCAGATGATGTTTTGGGTCTGACAAGAAGCACTCTTTAATGTGCTGTATGTGCTACATGTAAGTATTTCGATGTGTCTTACTGGAAATCAGATAGTTGCTATTGTCTTACACATCTGGCTTTGGGCATATCCAGCAGTTGCAGCCACTCTGGCAAGAGGAAAAGCATCTCCACTGGGTAGAGTGTGTGGATAGACAGTTTTGCTTGATGCACATGGGGCAGTCATGTGGACATGTATGGAGATATCATAGTTCTGTGTTAAATTTTCTGAAGGGGTGGGATGGGCACTTAAGATAATAAAAGGACTGCAACAGAGAATTTTCTGAATTTCTACAAAAGATTACAGTGAGACAGAAGTGCATGTATAACAACTTCTTGCAGATATTATCCCATAGAAATGTTAAGAGATATGCTCTCTTGAAAATCTTGAAACTGTGTTTAAACTACAGTCACAGAGTTCACTGTGGTGTAGTGTAGTGATTTCAGAACTCGATTTAGCCTATATAAGCAAGGCATAAAAGCCAGTCAGCTTCTGTAATAATGAAGTTTGTGGCAGAAGCTGGATTAAGAGTACCTTGTGTAGCTGGACTTCATATAGCAGACATTTCTTTGAGTGTTATGTGGTCATTGTCTTAACTGTTTGGCCATCATTTATACTGAAATTGTCCATATTGGTGCATCAGTCCAAGAAGGTCTCTAAGCTGGGAATTCCTGCAAAGGTTACCATGAAGAAATGCTGTTGGTGGGAATATACCATGAGTAGACTGGTACAACTGCATCATTAAATATTTATAGCCAGATGGAAGTTTTCTCCCTCACATACCTTGCTGAGTAGGGAAGTAGAATTATCACTCAGCAAATGCAAGCAAGAGGGCAATCTAACATGCAGAACGAGGACAGGAGTTTTGGTATAAAGCTCTACAGATTGCAAACAAGAGCACTCATATGACAGAAGATGAAAGACCAGGTTTGCTGAACAGTGAAGGGAGGGACAGGACATGCAATGCGTTAAGATTCAGCAGATGAGCCAAAGTCATTACAGACACAGACAGTAGTGCTGGATCAGTGGCTGTCCAATTCCACAAGGCAAGGGAAATCTGTGTTTAGATAGCACGATACCCATGTTCTGGAGCACACAGCAAATGGAATCGGGCTCGCTGGGGTTTCTGTAGACAACTGGAGGTTATGTGAGAAAGTCCGAGTCATTGTTGAAATTCAGGGCATGTTACAAGTTTGCCAGTTCTCAAGACTAGGATACTACCAGCTGCAAGCAGGAAAAAATTAAGCACATAGAGTATCTCAAGTTTGGGCTGCTGATTCTGGCATTTCTGGATTATTCACAGAATTACTACAGCTTCTCATTTTTCGAACTTGTTACACCAGTGCTGGAGAACCCAGTGGTTAGTAGGTTCCTCACTAACCGCACTGGAAGTCTCTGTTTTGGCCAGGTCATACTTTGATTTTAACTGTTTGTTTGGTTTGTTGCTTTTCCTTTTTTTTTTTTTTTTTTTTTTTGAGTGTGGGTTTTTTGGGGTTTTTAAAAAATTGTTTTTTAGCCCTTCCCCTCCCCCCCAGCTCTAGCAATAACAAGGATATTTTCTAATTAAGTGCCAGCCAGTTGTGAGTAAAATGCGTTTCTAAGGGCAGACAGAAATATTAGCTTTGAGAAGTGCAGGGACCCATAGTTCATTTCAGGAAAATGTTAAGCTGAGGTCTAATTAAGGAAAATTAATGGCTGATAAGGTGGTTTTGACTTGCAGAAGAAGTTTAGGAGATTGAAAACACCTTCCTTAAAATGCACTTTCACACTGGATCTGATAGCCGTGGTGCTTCAGATTTGCAAAAGGTCTGTTGTGGTCAGCGGTGTGATTTTCCAAGCAAGCTAGGAAGCTTGGAGGCATAACAGATCCCTAGCACACATACACCTTTTACAAGCACTGTTCTGCCTTACAGGACAGCTTGCTACCTCTACCCATCATCAGATAGGCTGTGCCTGTGTTGGTGGCTGGCGTCTGAAGTGCATCCTTTGTCTTTTTTGCTTCCAAGTTTGATGGGGTGATCCTGGAAGTGAGGTCCTCGCTGGCTATATGATCACACCACACCCTACACACACACACTGTGCCTGGATAATAGTGGGTTCGGTATGTTGAGAAGGAGGGAGGATGGTCATATGGCTGGCACAGGAGAAAGCCACTGTCTGCTCCTGGGATCCCACCTTGATGGCTGGCTGGGGAGGGGCAGATGCAAGGGAGAAGTGGGGAGAGGGGCTGAGAGAGGAAGACTTATTGGCTCTGCAAATGTTGGTCCCAATAATGTGCTGCTCCTTGTGAATTGTAAAGATGCAGCAATAGATACGGACCTCCCTTGCCATCTTTTCTGGATGAAAATCTTCTGTTACCATACCCCAGAAGGCAATGTAGAAAGCTTTGGGAATTTTAGCACACTGTGTTACTCTGAAAAATCCATGAGAACAGCTCACATTTTTCCAAACCTGCTTTGCACACCATGCACCGCCAGAAGTATTTTGCCTTCATGCTTGCAAAAATGAAGCTTTCGAGTGTAACTGGGAATTCTTACCCTCCCCCTGGCTTTATGGATACGGGATTTCACTTGCTGCGATGGCTCATCCTCTGCATAGGAGCTTCCGTCACGTTTTTGCTCTGTGCCAATCCATCCCCCATGGAGCGAGTTTATAGCAACCAACAATGAACAGAGAGGATTGAAGCAGATGTAAATAAAGGGCTAGTGAACATTTTTAGCTCAAAAGAATGAACTGTGATCACTTGGTTTCTAAGCAGGATGAGTGGCAGAGCCTAGCTGGTATATATAGAGTGCTCGCTGTACAACAGACTCTGACTAATTCCTGTCTCCTTGATCTTCACTAATAAAATAAAATTAAATTAAAATGCTTTAATTGCCAAAACTAAATACCTCAGCCGCAAATAATGCTAGGTGCTTCAAGCTTCTCATTGTGAGTTACTCTGTGCTGATTTTCTCAAGGATAATCTGTCAAATATTTCACACTGATATTATATTTTATACTTTAAATGTGCACAGATGTATTTAATATATCTGATACAGTTAAGTCATCCATATGTGATGTATTATGTATGATAATGCATATATTAAAGAGTCTGTTATAGTCTCTCATATTTCCATTGTGTAGGATGATGTATTATTTATTAACATTCCGATATCTACATACACATGTGCAGATGAATATTTGCATGTGCCATATGTCTTTTATAGTAACAAGCATGCACAAACACATGATTTAAGTATAAATAGATAGGCAGTAAACATTTTTAATACTGTTTTAGCAACTACACCTTGTTATTGATCACATCATAAATGTGGAAGACTTATTCAGCATGAAATGGTTCTGTGCTTTCCACAGAACCTGCCATTTTAATTTTTTTTTCTTCCTTCTTCTTTCTTCAAATCCTCTGACCTCCCTTGGGAAGGCTTTTATGCATGTTCAGTGTGCTCACACAACTATTTCTATCTGAACTGTTACCATAGAAACCAAGTGATTTCCCCCTCCCCGCTCCTCCCCTGTCAGGGCTTGGATATAGTGCCAGACCTCTCTACTGTTGGTAATAATATTTTTTCAATATTTGTACAGATCTTTTAGAAAAAAAAAATTCTGCTGTTTACATTTTCAAGACGTGGTACTTTATTTCAGGGTACAAATTTTCAGGTATTAACATCAGCCAATTGATTCACATACTTCAAGGAGCTAGACAGCTTTCTTTTGCTACATTTAGACCATAATACATTGTTTAAGAAGATGGCAGAATTGACTATTAATTGTAGACTTTGATTCAGACCCTGAATGAAGGGATTTTATATAAGGGGTCACTGGACTGTGTCTCACATTTCCATTTTTCTCTTTTAGCCCTTGTTTTCAACATGTTTCTTTAGCATGCACAGAAATGGCTGATCATGCCTAACCACAAAGAGAGGCATTAAATTAATTACTATATAATTTACCAGTTATTGATTGGCGTCATTTGTAGTGCTCACACTAACAGCTTCCTCATATAAATTTTTAAGTATTTTGATTCTCTGGCTACATATAATATTGATTTTTTTAAATGAATCTACGCTCTGTTAGATACACAACATTACATATTAATTTAAAAACTGTTATATTTGGGCTAAATAAATTATTTCAATTAACATGACAGAGAACATAGCTTTTCATTGACTCATTTGACATACTTTAAGCGTAATGTGACTTAAACAAAGCACACACATAAATCGGGTCATATCTACACTACAACACAGATACATACATCCATCTGAGAATTTCTAGCCACTGCTAGTTTATGCAAAATATGCTGAAAAGCAGAATCGCAAGCACATATTTTGCAGAAATGCCGTCTGCTTCTAACATACACTGTCGTTACTGGGTCCAAATATCATATTACACCAGCAAAGAGCAGGAGAAGGGAGAGCTAAGGTGACTCGAAAGTGCATTTTTGCCCTGTTGTCAGGCAAGCACAGGACTTGCAGCCCCTTGTCCAAAATGACTGAAACCTCCCCTAACATAATTATCAAGTGCGAGTCCATGAGAGTGATCTTTGGTGTTCTTCTTTCCCTGGAACGTCTGTTTGGCGTAAGAAGTAATTATAATCATGCCAAAACGATAAACAAATCGTAGCATGTTCCGGATGCATTTTTTCTTCAGTGACAGAAGAGGGAGCAGTCCTTCCTTCTCACTGTCAGAGATGCTTTTGGCCCCCATCCCCCCTGCCTGTGCCCCTCTTGCCAAACGCAAACCTGCTCGATCATAATCCAGACACGGCTGGGTTTTACTGTGGGGGCAAGCAACAAGACAGTTTGGGGTCGAGGGTGGAGGGGGAGATGGACCACCCACTTTGTCTCTGGAGGAACAAAGCTGGAATTCTTTCTGGGTTGCCACTTTCCCTAAGGATATTGTTAGATATCAGGGTCTTTTGTGCCCTACTGTATATTTTTATTTGTAACAATGCTTTTTTTTTTTTTTTTAACCCGTCTCATCATGCCACAAAGAAACTGTGGTGGTGTGTAGTCAACTGGAGTGAATGTGTACATTCCCTGGGCCTCGTTTTGTGAGACTTTGTCCCACTGTTGTTCCCACTCTTTGCCAAGCAGAAACCACGCATGTCTGAATAACGGGGCCCTTTCTGCCTGTTGTAATCCTGGATTGTTACAGTCTAGGGGCCAGCCATGCTGTCACCGTCACAAATTGATTTAACCATCAATTGCAGTGGTCATTAAAGCTGCTAGAAGTCCCAGCCAAGCTGATGAATTGCAGCTGAATGTGAAATGAGCCTCCAAGCCCGTTTCCCACCATCTCATATCAAAGCCTATTGTGTCCCTCCAAAGTAAAGGGTCGGAGGTTCAGCCTGGAGTTCAACAATGGGCTCAGTCAGAAGATAGAGCCCCCTTCGCCCCAGCATTCCCAATTACAGTTTTCTTTCCATACCTTATTGTGCAGTATTTGCATCCAACTAATACATTGAATTATTGACATACCCCAGTGTCAATGGAGCTTTTGAAAGATTTATCCCCCAAATGTATGGAATCCCAAGCATCTGGTGGCTCCTCAGTAATGACAATGAAACGATTCCCCAATTTTCCTCCTCTGGCAGCCTAGTTTACTGATCTGAGCTGAATGGCTATCTTTACTCAGCAGAGATTAGCTGCTTCCAGGCCTCACACAAAAAAATCTGAGTCTGCTTCTGGAAGTCCTTTTCCTTCAGATGTATTGTTCCCCAGACTTGCCTTGCTACTCACTTTTATATAGCACTTAAATCTGCTAGTCTTTTATTTAGTCGCTGTAAGTAACAGTGGGAAAAAGAACAATAATAAAAAAGATCCAATGTGCTCCTGTCTTTTTTTTTTTCTTTTTGTTTCTTTTAACCTGCTGTGTCTGCATGATTGATACAGTCTTGTATTTTTGGTTTGTTATTAAAGCACACACAGTATATGCTACTAGATGAAATCACATTCCTTCTGTTCAGGGGTAGCGTTTGCATGCAGGGCACACATGAGCTGGTTTTGCTTGCATGCTTTGCCATGTCAAAGGGTGCTTCCCCTGAGGGAGAGGGACTTTGGGGCATAGGAGACGAGAGGTGAGACACTGAGGCTGTGAATGTGTACATGCAAAGTCCAGCAGGGCTCCTGCCATGTGCACAGACAGAAAAAGGAGTTGTGGAAGGGAGGAAAATTCAGTAAAGAGGTCATGGGTCCATACTATCCCAATGTATTAATAATAAGCCAGTAGACAGTTCTAGGCCTGTATTTCCCCAGACTGTATTTATCATAGACTGAATGTCTCCACTAAATCCGCATGGAGATACTGTTAGCGAAGAGGACTAACTGTTACCACTGGCCTGCGGTCCTCAGTGGCTCCCATGGAGGTCATCAAACACCTGGACTCAAAAGCAGTGTTGTCCCAAAGACGGAATGAACAAAAGAAAAAAAATGTATTGCTTTTTAATAAAAAGATTCATTAAATTTGTTTGTGTCACAGGAGAGCAGTGTTTTTGTTGAACCCTTGGATCTTTCTGACCTTTGGACTTTTTCTCTGCATGTAGCAGTGAAATTTCCTCAACAGAAAGTAATATTGCTGGCGAAGTTTGGGGTTTTCTGCCTTTCATGTTCCAAGTGAAGCATCTGAATACTCCATCAATGCATACTAGCACCAAGTTGTCTCCACCAAAAGCTGGACTGAATGATTTTAAAGAGATTAAAAAATGGAGCAGAACTCTGTTTATCTGATTATTGGCCCCAGGTAGTGATTTCATATGTCCCAAGAATCTGAGATTTTAAAAAAAGTATGCCCTCTCTCTGCTTTGACCATAGATAAAATAAAAAAACAGGCCCAAATAGATAATAAATGGCAATAAGAGACTCTCCTGAACTGGAGACACCCAGGTTCAAATTCTCTCCATATTTTTCTACAGCATATATCCCAACCATCTTGTAATGTGAAATAATTCAATGATAATTCTTAATTTTCTCATTCTCTTTCCTGAAAAATTGAGTATGCACTGTGCCAGAGGCACAAACCTAAGGCTGTCACGAACTCACCCTCTGCCCTAATCACTAAGCAAGAAAAACAAGGCACAGTTTTTTGGCCAAATAAATATGCGGTCAGTCTCAACCTGTCTGCGCAAGCTGAATGCCAAAAATTAGGGAGAGGATGATAAAAGTTAAAAACTGCACCTGACAACTCCTCATCGTGCTGTTCTTTCTGCATATGGAAAATGTTCCACTGCTACAGCACGAAGCCTGAATAATAAGTGGAACAGAATGCAGATTACAGTCCATCTACCCATTTTGTCCAAACTTCAGGAATATGGAAAGGTACAAGTGAACCAGCTTATAACTTCATGTAATTATTTGCTTTTGAGACAAATTGAGACAAATCTGAGGCGCTCCTTGCTTCTCTGCCAAGCTTTTGCAAATATCTTTTCTTCTTTTCTATCTGGTTTCTACTGAGAAGAAATCAGTGGTATCGGAGCTCTGGTCATGTACCTTTCTCAGTTTATACAAGCCCTAAAATACAATGGTCAGGGATCAGATAAACAATCTTTGCACATTATCATTGCCTAGTTCCAAGGGAGCAAGACTGCACTGAGATACAGCTTCAACAGGAGTAAAGTTCCCTTTGGCTTGGCTGTCAAAATTGCTTCTGTGTTAACTCCTGCACAAATCAAAACTAAGAATGCCGCAACAAATTCCCAAGACTCAAAGCCTGCTCACTTTCTCAGGCCTCAGAAGGTTATCTGATGGATTGTGACCCTGCAACATTTATAATAGTTTTTGAAAAATGGATTTGTTCCTTGTGAGCTGTTGAGACAAAGAAGCAGCAAGAAAGTTTCCACTTTGGTGACAAATAAAGATGTTTATGTTACACGCTTGCCTTCCTCTGAAAGAAATCAGTCTTGTCCTGGCAAAACTCATATTCATAAGTACATACTTGGCAGGATTGGGTTCACTAATAGATGAGGATGCCTTTCACCTTACAGGACTGAGCCCTCCATGGCCACCGAGGACAGAGATTTTATTTGTAATATTTGGTTACTGTGAACAGACTAAGCCAATCACAGAAAGCAATTTTTTCTTTGAACACTGGAGCAGAAGAAATTCTTTTTCCCACAGGTTAGTGTCCTGGGGACTCCCCCCTTTTGTATGTCATTGAAGTGATTTAAAGTGGACACAGGTTGAAGTGTGGGAGGTTCCCTCTGAAGATGAAGAAATGCTTTTTCCCAGTGAAAGTGGTTGAACTCTTGCACAGGTTTCCCGGAGAGGTTGTGGAGTCTCCATCCTTGGAGACAGTAAAAATTCATCAGGACATAGTCCCGGGCAATCATTCCTGGGTGAGCCTCTCTGAGCAGGAGTGTTGAACCAGAGTCTCTCCTTTGGTGACCCTTCTGTGGTTTTGTAAAAGCTTCAAGAGTTTTTAGCAGGATAGACTGACAGCAGACACACAGCTCATGCCTGCAATTATGTGTTTTCTTGTCTTAGGACAAGTGGAGTGAAAACTCAGAAGTTTTTCAGAGAAGAGTTGTTGGGAAACAAAAGCCATTTTCAGAGTACTGAAATGTAGATATACCGAATTTACATTTGCAAGGAAAAACATTTTGATAGTGCTTTGTTTTAGCTGTATGGCACTGAAGGTAAGGTGATTTTTTTTCCCCAAGGCAGACAATTACTTTGCAAATGCAACTCAAACTAATCCGTACTGATATTACGAACCCCTATGTGATCAACTTAGTAACTTTTGTAGTAAACCTTTTCATTTTGTTACTCTGGAGTCCTTGGTTAATAATAGAGAATAATATATTGGTCATTTAAGTTTTGTGATCAACAAATGCAAATAAGAGATTAATAAAAGCAGTAATAGCACATTAAAGAACAGGGATTTTAGATAGAAATCTACTTTACATACGTAGTGTTGAGGGGATAACAACAGTTACTTCACTTTACAGAAAATGGTTTTACTTTTCTTTTTTCCAACATCTAGCAATGAAAAGCAATAGCATTGTCAAGGCATCCCTGAATCAGCTGCAACTAGTAGAGTTTTGTATCAGGAACATCAAAATGAATTTAGATCCTAGATGGATTTCTTAATTTTAAGACGTTAAAATCAGAAGTGAAACCTTTTGACATTAATTGCTGGTGAAACAAATCCTTGAACCATTCACAATTCACTCACTCAAATAATATGCAATAAGTGACAATTGCAATTGAAGATTTTCCCTGTCTTCCATGCCTTTTTGAGTGTGACAGTCAGTTGGTGGTACATAAAATATTTGCACAAAATTTTCTTTTCTTGTTTCAGTTTGTGTATTGTGATGTTTTCTCCTGGATCTGGGACACAGTTTGCTAGCTTTAAGAACCTACTCTCAATGAAAACATAATCGTGCCTTGGAAGTGTTGCAAAGCTGTTACAGAAAGTGTTCATATATCATTTAAAACCATAGGTTCTGGTATGACTGCTTATGCAGAACATGCATGTTCTCTCTGGTTCTCTGACTATATGAACTCATCTCATCTATGAGTTTTATTGGGTGTATCTGAACAGGCAGCCAAAACCCTCTCAGTTCTTTTCCTTATTAAGTGCTTGTGACTTAATAAGAGTGTATCGAGTCTTTGACAAACAGAAGATGAACCTCTGCCAGTCTGGTTCAGTGCACTGGACTTCTCTATCGCCCCATAGGATGCACATCCCCTGTGGTCAGTGGCAGCGGAAAACAACAATTTTTTTACAGCACGTGTTATTTTCTGTGTGGGAAGGCTTGCCTCATCCTGTATGTACAAGTGCCCAGGAGGGATAGGAGCCCATTAACTCTGACAAAATATAAGTAATCAATTTTCTTGAATTTTTTTGTTTTGAGCCTGGATCAAGCATCACTTTTAGAGTTTCAACCACTGCTGTATTTCCTGCCTAACTTTTTTGATTGTATTTGTTTAGAATGAGGGTTTTTTCATATGGTTTTGCTATGGCAAAGCTGGTTTATGACATATTTTTAGATGTAACACTGGGGCTCATTTGTTTGTTTGGTTGTTTGGTTGGGTTTTTTTCTTTATAACTGTAGAAGCAAAGCAAAAATTGTTTCAGTGAGAAGAAGAAATTATTTTAGTTTGGCATCCAGGAGTAAATCAAAATTGTTGTTAAACCACTATAATCATTACATAAATAAAAGTTAGGGTCAGAATGGCTGTGGCTACTCATTTGCTGCTAAGAAAATGGTGTTTCTCAGGACAAGGCAGCAAGACCTGCAGAAACTGCTTCCGCATGCTCAAATTAAGTCTTACTTTTTTAGGGTTCCTCCCCAGGTTTTTATCTTATGTTTACCTTATGGTAGGCAGAGATTGCAAAACTAATTCATACTTGAGTTCATGAAAGAATAAATATACTGACTCCTCTTACTTCCCTCTCCATAACCAAAATGAGCTCTGCTCTTTCAGCTTCTCTTTCAGTTTTTCTTCAAAAAACCAGACAAGTTCTACATCCTACATTCTTTCAGGTGGATTCCCAAAGGAAGGGGAGAGGAAACTTCCCAGGGCACCACAATGAAGAGCACTGGTGCTCCCCCATTGTCCCCCCCTACTTCCCCCATTCCCAAATTCTACTCAGATGTTTTGTTTTCTGTTCCTGTTGTGTTTTAGTGAAACCCAGGTAGCCATGGAAAGGTTTTTCCAAATGTATGCTCTTGTTATGGATGTGATCCAAAGCCTATGGAAAGCAGTGTAGACGCTCCCACTGACATTCATGGTCCTGTGCCATCTACTGCATCTGAGGAGCCATCCGTGCTCACTGCTGCTGAGTTTCCAGGAAATACTGAAGTCATTTAGCACTTATGTTGAAGAGCATCATATGTAAGTGAAATGGTGCAGCTAGGTTGCCAAAAATATATTACATGGCTGGCTGTAAAAGTAGGTGGCAGTTGCAGCAACAGGATTACTGTGTTCCAGTTTTGCTGTGTTGCCATTTTCTCCTGCCTTTTTGCAGAAACCAACATTAGGCTTTAATAAATTAATATGAGCTTTAATAAAAATATCAGACCCAATTGGCCCCTGAATATATTACTTGCCTCAGGATAAATTCAGTGATGTGGTGACTGACATCACTCTCCCTTTTGAACTCAGAGGCCATAGGTATTTGATGTTCTTGTTAAGTACTGAATGAGGGGTCGTTATTTTGAATTTCAGAAGCCAGCCACTGATTTTCAGTGAGACTTCTACTGCTAAGTCACTTGGATATTTCTGAAAAAATAAAAATAAAATCACACCCTCTTTCTTTTGGAAAGGAAAAGCCACCAAGGGCATTTTGTAGGAAAACAGCTCATTTAGTGGCATGGTAATGAAAACAAATAAATAAAATGCAATCCAGAGTTAAACTAAATACAAGTGATGGGATTGAGTATCTGTCTGGAAGAAAATTGTGCTGGCATCAGTCAGTTTAGAGCAGGAGTGAATCCATCCCACAGTCTGTTTAATGTACAAAACCAGAAGACAAATGTGGAAGCACACAAGGGAAATTCTCAGAAAGGCCTCTGTAGATTACTAATGAGATAAATGTCCCTAAGGTCTCCTGATAGCCCACAGGGAAAGCAGGACTTCTCCAGAGGTCGATTCCAAGAGGGTACAGCAGGATCTGGTGCTTTCTCTGGAGAAGCCTCTTTCTTCTTGGGGACTATAGGAGGGGAGCATGGAGATACCTCACTGGCCTCAAAGGTGCCTTTGGGAATGCCCACTGAAAAGCACAGGCAAGAGAATGTTAGATTGATCAAAACACAAGGCCAACAGTTTTAAAACACTATCTCTGAAGAGAAGTCAAACCACAGTAGACCTCTGCTGAGCCACAAGGCTGTAGCAAAACCTAGCTGACAGGAGCAGTGTTGTCTCTTTGTATCTTCTCCATAACTGGTCTCACTCAGTGGGCAGACATTCTCTTAATGGAAATCCCAGGGAATGTTTATGCATTTCCCACTTGCTAAACCAAGAGTTAGCATTTCCAGAATAGCAGATTCTCTGCTGGAGCTAATTTTTAAAGCTTCCAGGCATGGGGCAGAGAAAGTAGGCAGACTTTAGTAGTAGCTGCTACTCAGATATCTCACTTCTTCATAACTATCCCCACCTCTCACTAAGCTATGATCTCCTTTTGAGCATTAGCTCTGCTTTCCCCTGCTCCCAAGGTTGTCCTGTATAATTTTGGTCTTCAGTAGTAGTTGGCCTTTTGGTGAAAGGACTAGTGCAAATTACATAATCAGGGTTTCCTGGAAACTCTCAGGACTACAAAGTCCTTTCCATCTGTTTTCCAGAGTTATACCAGACTTAGAGAACAAGCCATGAAAACACAATAGTGCAGTAACTGCCACCAAGGGTCCCTTTTATCTTCTGCTCCATCTCAGGAAGAGGTTGAATTATGCACTATAATGCTATATAGCATAACAGGTTATTTTTACATTTTAGGTTATGACATCAGTATTCTTATAATCGTAAAACCAAATCAAAACCAAGTTTTCCTCTCTTCTCATTAAGACATGAACTACATATTTAAGATTGCCTCTTGAGAAATTTTTAAAGACAACTATTACAGAATATTCATCAAATGTTTACAATCTCTAATTCTAAGTAAGTTCCAACCTGGAAACTTAATTGAGGCACATATGCACTGATTTCAGGGGAGCTCTGCCCAAATGAGGATTGCCAATTCTAATCCATATTTATATCTGGATTTTTTAACTTTTACACTAAGTACAGATTGACTCAAACAGAATTCAAATTTAACTTAAATCAAAGTTTGGATTACCTGGCTCCAAGTATTCAGGTTTTTCTTGAATCTAAAAAACTAGTAGATCATGAGACTAATATATTTCAGAGATGCTCAGCGCTGTCTTCATTTTTACTTGATGTTCTGGAGGCTCATTGTTTTTGTGAGGGTGACATTCTTTTAATCCAACTTGTCTCTAAGTGGAGGTGCACAGCAGACATTTCTTTCTTTGTTGCCCATGAAGAGAAACCTAAAACCAAAAATTCCTACATTTTGCTTATGTGGTCACTAGAGAAGAAAAATAGCAGCCTATTTTGAAACTTCAGACACTGTCAGAGTTAAAATATTTCTCTGAAAACATTTCTCTGTTACTGGCTAGATTGTTATAGCACAAAAGGATGTGGTTTAGATTTCTCCACCAGCATAAGTGTTTTTCCATTTACATGTACAAATTTTGTAGGTTCTTGCTCGCTTGAAAATATAACAGCACATTTATCATACAGAAGTAAGGGGTTTTCTGTAGAATTCATATTGTGCAATGATCTCGGCATCCAAATGCCATTCCAGACTGGAAGGAGATAGGAATAATGAAAACAGAAGGAACAGTTTGTTTGCCTTTTCCAGAAGCCCTCCACTGGCAGCACCAAATCAGAGATTTTTATTTTTTTTAAAGTAATAATGCAAAAGTAATACAAGGTCAACATTTGGATTTCTGTAATTTGATCCATTTTACAAAATTCTTCTTTTTTCCCCCACTAGAATATAAATATTACTTCTAGAAATTTGCTAACATGAATGACCTATTTAATTATCTCATAAATTTTGCCTTTCCTAGAATGTATTTTACAACTAGTGGTGTCAAATCTTTTCTCTAGTGGTTGGAGTTACAGAAGACGTGTATCTATAGAGGGTTAATTTGATTTTTTTCAACTAGTTCTATAGTTAATGAAGTTCATTAAGATCATTATTCTGTGTTAACAGTCGTCAATGTATTGCTTAGGGAGCTAATATAAAACATTGGGAAATCATAAGCTAAATAGGCTGGTGCTTGTGGCAGGAGACTGGAATAATATAGTCATAGAATCTCCTGAGTTGGAAGGGACTCATAAGGATCATCAAGTCCAACTCCTGGCTCCACACAGGGCCAGCCAAGTCAGAGCATGTGACTGAGTGTATCATCCAGATGGTTCTGGAACTCAGTCAAGCTCAAGGCTGTGACCACTTCCCTGGGGAGCCTGTTCCAGTGCCTGGCCACCCTCTCAGGAAAGAACCTCTTCCTAATATCCAGCCTAAACCTCTCCTGTCACAGCTTCATGCTGTTCCCTCAGGTTCTATCACTGGTCGCCAAAGAGAGGAGACTGATGCCTGCCCCTTTGCTCCCCTTTGTCAGGAAGCCACAGGTTGTGATGAGGTCTCCCCTCAGCCTCCTCTTCTCCAGGCTATACAAACCAAGGGACTTCAACCTCACCTTAGAAGTGACATAGGCTAATGATATTTCCTATAGTATTGGGAATTTAGGGAATAATAAAAGAAAGAGCAAGACATGGAGGGATCCCCTAACCCTGCACAAAGCCCCAGTGATACCTATAATCCCCTGCAATATCCTAATCTCTACTGGCCTGAAATAGAAATCCTCTGTGACTTTTCAATGGAGAGAATTAAGTGATACTTCTTTGTGTGCTTGATATTTGCTTCAATGAAAAGTGCCAAATGGAATAGATAAAAGAGGAGTCCCTGTCTTTCTTTTTTGGAGGTACTGATCTCTTCTCCAGTTGCTAGTGCTTGCAAATTATTTTACATGAATTATTGCCTGTGGGATATCTACCTATTTTTAAGATCTGGTTGAATTTAGACAAAATTATTCCAAGGTTATGGACGATTCGTGGATGGACTGATAAAGTGATGTCCTAAGCTTTTTTCCCTCATGCTTAAAAATCAGGCTAGACCAGCATTTTAAATTATTATTATTATTATAATTTATTAGAACAAGTTTATATTAATTTAAATCTCTTCAGAACAACAGGGTCATTGTACAAATAGGACCCAAAGTTGTTACTAATCCCAGGCACATAATCTGAACATGGGCATGAATAAGTCAATAGCTGTATGCAAGTGCATGCACACCCTCTCTCTTGTTCTCCCTTTCTTTTTAGGATTCATTCTCTTCAACTCAATTGGTTTATGTTGTTTCAATATTTTAACTGATTGCTATAGAGAAGGCTGTAAATATACACAATGGGCTTGCCAGGTACAAGAAATGCATGCTTATTTTCTAAGGCAGTAAATGCTTTCTGTAATGTCTCAGTAGCCAAATTACACAAGCCAACAACATAAATACAAAGTGATGTGCTTTTTACTGCTGTCTTTTTGAGCAAAATGTAGGTCCTATTTATTTATTTATTTATTCATTTATTAATACAGTATCTGCAAACCACCTGCAATGGCAGCTTCTTCTGCAGACTGACTGGCACCCTGGTTTCTATAGCAACCAAAGAAGAAAAAAAAAAGAAGAGGAGTGAAGTGAAATGAAAGCAGTGAATGCCTCAGCTTTACTGGTGGCTGGGGAAAAAAAAGGAGTCCTCATTTACATTCTGGTGCGTAAACAGGCTAAGTGATGTTTCCTGAATAATTCCTGGTGGCTTGAAACTGCACATTCATGTGGAGTTTATATTTTTGTATTAGGACAGAACTGAAATTCCCCGTGGCAGCTTAATTGTAGAAATTTGAGGTGGGGGAAAACCACAGATGAACAACTGGAATATTCACTTAATTGTTCTGTCTGCTCTAAAAAGAAATAAAATGGATTATTAAATTATAATTACTAAAACAAGGGAGTTGATTGGAAAGTTTACTTCATCTGTGACACAAATATGTTGTGTTGAGGAAACATCTGCTAGGCTAAGTGACCCATTTCTAAACAAACAGCTTAAGAAAAGAGAGAAATCTAAATGCAAACAAAGCTCCTTTTAGTATCTTAGACAATTCCTTTGACAATAACGCATTCCAAGGGGATGTGCATATACTCTGATTGTAAGACTTCTGCCTTTTGGCTTATTACTACCCTTCATACAAAGAGGGCCTCAATACTGAGACTTTGAGGTTCTACAATGACAAAAGTAAATAATAATAAACATATACATCAGGGTTCCATACAAATAACAACAAAAATACATTTTAAATGTAGAATTAATGAATACATTTATTCATAAAGTAATTTAGTAGATAATTATTTTATGATAAGTATTTTAATTATAAGATTAATATATCAGTTTGGGAAAAAAATCCAACCCTAATATGCTAGAAACACCTAGTCTGCCCTCTAAGCATATGCCCAAAGGCAATCAGAAGTCCAGCACATTTTGCTAATTCACCACTCCCATCCTTACAGAACCAGGCTTTGGTCTGGCATGGAACACACAGGATTTTTTTCACATCATTACAGTGTGGAAGAACCAAGTGTAGATTACACCAGGGGGATACAGGAGCCCAAAGGGCACCTTAAATACTCCCAAGGTCAAGATTGTTGCTCTGAGCCTAAAATACAGCAAGGCTGCAGGCAGGAAAGAGAGCAAGTTCACATGAGCTGCAGAGTTCAGTGTCTTTGCCCCCCTTTTGAGCCAAGACTTTATCTTGTGACCTTTTTAGGAGCACCTTTGCCAGGTCTTTTATAGTGATAAACCTTCAATTCTAATTTATCTTGTATGCATTGGACTCACCGAGCCCAATTCCAGTGATTTTACTAGAAAACATGCCAAGGCTTTCTTTCTTTCATGCTAAGCAAGATGATTTTTTCCCCTATTTAATCTGAATTTTGTGATATTTGATACAATTATTAAAGCCCAGTCTATTGGCATCATAAGATTGCATGAAAATGCTTGCTTTAATTTTTTTAAAGAAACTTTAAAGATCTCGATTTGAAAATAGGAAACTTGAAGACCTTGAATTAATGATGTAAATAACAAGAAGAGAAAAATAAAAAAGAATTAATGTATCTTGATTTTCAAGATAAATGCATGGGGTTTTTTTAAGGCATTCTGAGTTCCTCTGATCATGCATGGGTGTAGAGGATTAACTTATTTAGGAGACAGTTTTGAGGTTTTTTCCCTATGTGAATATAAGTAAATTATAAATATTTGTATTTAAATTATTTTCTCAAGACATGTTTAATTGCATCACTCTTGTACAGTATTATGGACCCTGTTGATTTATTTGCAAAAATATCTTTCATTTTAGGTATATAAATGCTCTGATAGACATCAGCAAAGAGCAGATGGCTTCACAAAAGACGTTTGAAAGCTGCCTCCCTACTGCCAGAAGCTTTTCACACTCTCACTTTGTCTGGCTTCAGTGGGATGCCTCGGTGGGACAGAGCTCCTTCCGTGCCTCGCTGCTTGTGGAAGTACTGTCATGTAACCAGCTCTGCACTGATTAATGCATTTTCTCAACTCCAGTGGCTACAGCCCTGTGAGAGATCTACCTCCCTGCATCTACCTCTGGATGGAAGGATATATATTAAGAGCATTAAAGTTGGATAGGTAGTTAGACTAGATGTTGACAGTGCATGAGCTCTAGGGAACAGCTCTCAGAAAGTAGCCAGAGTTCAGTAACTCCAAGGGAGGAGCCCCAAGTCATTGATGTGGCACCAGCGCTAGGGCACAGCAGTCACACAGAAATGGCTGGAAGTTGTTTGGCATGACTATTTAGCAGGTCAGCCCAGGTCCAGTCCAAATCCAATTTGGCCCTGTCTACTTCAAATGAATTGTGGCAGAGTAGTCAGAGACTGTAGAGAACTCATGATGTCTCTTCCAGTTAGAAGATCTTTCTGGGTTATGACACTGAGCACTCACAGAGACATTAGATTCTAGAAAATGTAAGCACGAAAATTCCCCCAAACCTGGAAGGTATTTGGTCATAGTCACTGTGTACTGTAAAAAACTGCCAAAACCAGGCTTAGCATTGTTCATTAGATTGTTTTAGGGCCATTGAAATAATGTTTTCTGTCTAGTTGTTTTGTAAACCGGACTTCTTCAAAGGATTTTCATTTTTATGTTGCAATGCTTCAGCAATTAACAGGCATAATGGCATCATTATTTTTCACATTTAAATGAGCTTTTTTTAAATTTTACAATCACAAAATTTTAGTTTCAGTGGGTGAGCACTATCAATCAACTGTTCTATTTGACAAATAACTACAATGATCAAACAGTTTGTTATTTGACCAGTTCTTCTAACAATAGGAAAACGATATAATACAAGTGTTGATGGAAAAATTGGATGGATTTTTTTTTTTTCTGGGGAAAGAAGGATATTTTCTGGCAAGATATGACTGGTAGAAGGAACTCATTACTCCCTTCATGTTTTAAAAGATACATCTGTCTACTCCTGCCTGCTATATCTTTGGCAAGAAAATTTTAAGTGACATAATTTACATCCTTGGTCCTCTTTATCTTATTTTTTTCTAGTGGGCACCAAAAACTGCTTCTGCTAGAACTGGTAATGTCAAACATCTGAATAGTTTCAAAGAGCAGCAAATTATGCTCTGAAAAAGGAGACAGGAGTCTTCTTTTTCTTTCCTCAAAACATGGAGTGTTTTCCTAAGACAGTGAGAATCTATGGAAGTACCAAGGAGCTAGGGAATCCTCCATATATTTTTAATGGATACATATATCACAGAATCACAGAGTTGTAGGGGTTGGAAGGGACCTCCAGAGATCATTGGGTCCAACCCCCCTGCCAAAGCAGGCTCCCTAGCTCATACTACACAGATAGGCATCCAGACAAGTCTTGAATATCTCCAGAGAAGGGGACTCCACCACCTCCCTGGGCAGTCTATTCCAGTGCTCTGTCACCCTCACTGTGAAAAAGTTCCTCCGCATGTTGGTGCGGAACTTCCTGTGCTCCAATTTGCAGCCATTGCCCCTTGTCCTGTCTCCACAGACCACAGAAAAGGGGCAGGCCAATTCCCCCTGCACCCCATACTTAAGATATTTATAAACATTGACTAGGTCCCCCCTCAGTCTTCTCTTCTCCAGGCTGAACAGCCTCAGCTCTCTCAGCCTTTCCTCATAGGATAGGTGTTCCAGGCCCTTAATCATCTTCGTAGCCCTTCTCTGGACTCTCTCAAGGAGATCCCTGTCCTTTTTATACCAGGGAGCCCAGAACTGGACACCATACTCCAGGTGGAGCCTGACCAGGGCAAAGTAGAGGAGGAGGATCACCTCCTTAGACCTGCTGGCCACACTGCTCCTGATGTACCCCAGGATCCCATTGGCTTTCTTAGCCACCAGGGCACACTGCTGACTCATGGCCAACCTGTCATCAACCAGGACCCCCAGGTCCTTCTCCACAGAGCTCTTCTCCAGCAGGTCAACCCCCAGCCTGTACTGATACATGCGGTTGTTCCTCCCCAGGTGCAAGACTTTACACTTGCTTTTGTTGAATTTCATCTGGTTTCTCCCAGCCCAGCTTTCCAGCCTGTCCAGGTCTTGCTGGATGGCAGCGCAGTGTTCCTGCGTGTCAGCCACCCCTCCCAGCTTTGTATCATCGGCGTACTTGCTGAGGCTGGATGCTATTCCCTCATCAAGGTTGTCAATGAAGATATTAAACAGGACTGGACCCAACACCGAGCCCTGGGGAACACGGCTAGTCACAGGCCTCCATTCAGATTCTGCTCCACTGATCACCACCCTCTGAGCACGGACCGACAGCCAGCCGACAGCCAGTTCTCGACCCACCTCACTGTCGACTCATCTATCCCATACTCTCTCAGCTTTTCTATCAGGATGTCATGGGAGACAATATCGAAAACCTTGCTGAAGTCAGGGTAGATGACATCCACTGCTCTCCCTCCATCCACCCAGCTGGTGATGAGATCATAGAAGGCTATGAGATTGGTTGAGCACAATCTCCCCTTGGTGAATCCATGCTGACTACTCCTCATGACCTTCTTCTCTTCCAGTTGCTTGGGGATGGCATCCAGAACAAGCTGTTCCATAACTTTTCCCGGGACAGAAGTGAGGCTGACTGGCCTATAGTTGCTAGGATCCTCCTTCTTGCCCTTTTTAAAGACTGGAGTGATATTGGCTATCCTCCAATCCTCAGGCACTTCTCCTGTTCTCCAAGACTGTTCAAAGATGATAGAGAGCGGCTCAGCAATCACCTCCGCCAGCTCCCTCAGCACATGTGGATGCATCCCATCCGGGCCCATGGATTTGTGTCCATTAATCCCTTTGAGCCGCTCCTGGACCTCCCCTACCTCAACTAGAGGGAAGCTCTTCATTCCCCAAACACTCCTATTTTCATCCAGGATCTGTGGGTCCCAAGGGGCCTTTGGAGTGAAGACCGAGGCAAAGAAGGCATTTAGTATCTCCACATTCTCATCATCCCCCGTTACCAGGACACCCGCCTTATTCAGCAAGGGACCTACATTATCCCTGGTCATCCTCTTACTATTCACATACCTGAAAAAAACCTCTTTTTATTGCCCTTTATGTGTGATGCATTACTGGATGGACCCTCTCGATAAAGGCATTTGTAGCAAAATACTCTGTTACTATAGCCCTACAAAAACTACAGAGACCTGAAGCCCATATTGGCAAGATAATGTGATCTAGACTTAGTATCATGGCTGTGATTCTACACATGCAGGTGTTTGCTTCTTTTCTCAAAGAGAGGCAAGCAGCTGGTGCTTCTAAACTGGAAGTCTGAGGCATTAAAGAAACAATAACCTGTTAATAACTTTTAGATTCCTTTAATTTTGTCTTTTCTTGGAGAAAACAGAAGCAGTGTACGGTTGTGGGACAGCCTGAATTTTCAAAGTGAAAAGTGTGAAATTAGTGCCAATGCAACGTTGGATGTGTCTGTGGAGATAGCATGGGTGATGTGGGAAGTACTAACTCATAGTGTCACAGAAAGGTAAGTGTTTGGCAAGACCAGCCTTGCTTTTGAATGGTGTAGTTCTGTTAAACTGCAATCACATCATAGAATCATAGAATCATAGAATCATAGAATCATAGAATTGTAGGGGTTGGAAGGGACCTCGAGAGATCATCGGGCCCAACCCCCCTGCCAAAGCAGGCTCCCTAGGACATATCACTCAGATAGGCGTCCATACGGGTCTTGAATATCTCCAGAGAAGGAGACTCCACCACTTCCCTGGGCAGCCTGTCCCAGGGCTCTGGCACCCTCACTGGGAAAAAGTTCTTCCGCATGTTGGTGCAGAACTTCCTATGCTCCAACTTACAGCCATTGCCCCTTGTCCTATCCCCACAGACCACTGAAAAGGGGCTGGCTGATTCCCCCTGCATCCCCTGCTCCATTTGGTGTGGCCAGGTTAATGGTGTGATATGTAAATTGTTATAAAAACACATGCAATTACAATATCAAATACTCATATAAGGAACAATAAAGTTAAAAGTTAATAAATAGCCTCTGATTTACCCTGTTTCTTTGTAAAAAATGTACAGTGAAATTTGGTGATGCTCCTTTGAGTACTTGTACATCCTAGAAGCTGAGTGTGTGGGAACACGCAGAACAGCTTTGCCAAGCAAAGAAGGACCTTTAGCTACTCACAATATGGTGGGTTTGCACCACTATACATTGCACTCTCGATACTGTGGAAGAGCAACTCTGCTAACAAATGTATAGAAAACGCCTCAAAAATGGGTCCCCTCAAAAAAGTGAAACGATTTTTTTTCCACACCTAGGTAATCAGAATATTGGTTTCATGTCCTTCTCTAAATTTCATTCAATATTAGGGAAAACCACCATAATTAGCTTTGAATAAGTTTAAAAGAGTGGTTTCTTGGAAGGAAGGAAGGAAGGAAGGAAGGAAGGAAGGAAGGAAGGAAGGAAGGAAGGAAGGAAGGAAGGAAGGAAGGAAGGAAGGAAGGAAGGAAGGAAGGAAGGAAGGAAGGAAGGAAGGAAGGAAAAGTATTTAAAAATTTTAAGCTCTTGAGGTAGTGTATGATTTATATTATATGGTTATTTTATAGCAACTTCTGACAAAACTCACTTGGAAAAGAAGGGATTATTCATGGAAACTGTAGCGGAAGGTAAAAAGTCAGCTTAACCCTAACTGTAAACAGAGCTGGTTGCATGCCGCATATAAAATTAATAGCCTCTTTTCCATTGGATGCAGCTGGCCCCTTAATACAAAAAGGTTTTATTTTCTGTCTCTGAAGAAAATAGTGAAATTTGGTTTTTGAAGTGTAATTTCTATTACTTCATCATCATTCAATATCCAAAATTATTCCATTTATGATTTCTTTAATAAATTATGTATGGTATATTGTTGCTCTTAAATGGTGAACTTGAATTACAAACTTGATAGCTATAACACTGATGTGCATTGGAAAACTGGAACTGAGATTTCTTTAAGCCTGACCCAATATCCACACACCATGTTGCACTTCAGCTTGTCAAAAATATTTATTAAAATCTTGGTAGTACTCATGGACCATCTATGTCATTAACACTTAGACAACTGACTAGTCAAAGAAAAAACCTAGCAGGAGGCATAAGAATAAATCGATGTCTTTGTTTCTTCTACTCAATTACCCTTATTGCAAATGAAAGACCAGTTCAGCTTCAAACAAGACTGTAAAGTTTTCTTGAATAAAACTTGCTCTCCAGGACAGGAGAAAACCTGCTTATTTTCTAAGATTACAAACCAGATTTGCTCTGATTTGCAATTACAGATGAGCCTTTGAATACAGTGCAGCTTTTGGCTGTCTTCTGGGTCACATGGCATGAGGCACCTCGGTTTCCACATGAAAGACTCCACCTTCATAGCTCGGTCCCAGCAGACTGTGCCCAGCAGGCACAGGCTAGAGATGATGATTTCATCAATGGGGTTGCTTGCCTGCTTTGCAGCTGGCAGAAAATCAGGAGCTCTTTTTTCTCTGTGTTACTTTCTGTTCCTTGCAAGTAGTAATACATTCACCATTGCTGGGAAGCTAATTTCCTTGAAGTCCATGGTGTGTACTTTGCCTTTTCTACTCCTAGGAGAGGTGAGAAGCTCCCAGAACCAAGCTGCTTTCTGCCTTCTAAATTTTCAACTCTTTTCTCCTTCTCATCAAGAATCAAATACAGAAAAAGTTCCTGTATAACCACTCTTCTGGAAAGTAAAATAAAATAAAAAATGTCTGTAACACATTCCAGGAAGGTGCTAGGCTGCCTGCTATATTCCTTTTCTATGTTTTCAGAAGAACTGGGAGTTTTATCTTGCCTTGAATGTTTCTGCTAATAAATAGCAAGATTAAAACAAAAATCAGCTTAGCATGATTTTATGGGGCATTTTTTATCTCTGTACCACAACACAGCATTGTCAATAACTCTGTCTCCCACTCAGTGCTAGACCTCAGGCAAGGTTTGCTTACTTGCAGGTCCCAATGGGTACATCAGACCTAATGAATTTGTCAGGATATGTATCTCCTTCTTTCTCACATTTACACCACACAGCTGGTCTGAGTATAAGCAAAATAGGTAGCTGCCTGGGGCATCAAGCTGTTGGAAATGAGATTGCTGCTCTTGCCCTCAAGCTTGTGCTTTCTTTGCCAGATATCTGGAAATCCCCCATTTTGCTGGGGTTGCTGCCCTTCAGGGAGCATGTGGTAGATCTTACATCAGTGACAGCAGAACCAATGAGCTTTGATTCTTGGTTCTGGCCTCCCTATCATGCACTGACCCAAACTGAGGTTTATTTTTGCTCACAATACTCAGACATCTCTGCTGTTTTCCCTTCTACACTATCCTGGGATTGTATTCTAACATCCCTGTCTTGTGCTAACTAGGTCAGCATTTTGAGGATTTTTGAAGGCTTTATTTTTCTTCTGTTTATTCACTATATTCCATTATCTCCAAAACAACCAAGAAAGATCCTGGTAGTCAAACTCACAACATGTTTTGCAAATAAGGAAGCTTGAGATAAATGTTTAGTCTGAAAAATTTCTTTGTGAAAAGATGTGATTTTGGCAATATCATAACACTTGGCAATATTACAAATGCTAGGATACTTTTAATGCTGACATTTATATGACTGCAAATGGTTGTATATAAACATACATACGTACATGCATGCATGCATGCATGCATACATATATTAAACACAAGTTTATTTAAATAGAAGGATGGCAAATGGAGAGAAAGAATACTTTCACAAACAGCTGTGAGCGTGGTAATATGACTCCTGGAGAATAACAGCATTACAGATTCCTGCAAAACTGCAGTCAGAGGTATGAGATTACATGATCAGGATCAGTTTCTAGCATCTTAAATTGGTAAGGGGGACTTTCTGACAATGGTGGGGAGCCAAAATAATACAAACTTTGGGTTGCATATGGGAGTGTTGGACTATTCCTTTTCCTGGCATGAACTCTGCTGTAAAAATTATAAAATCTCAATGTGTAGGTAATTAAAAAAGAATCAAAACTGGTCCATTCTTTTACAAGAAAAATCTTCTAATGGAATGATGTATCTCTATTCATATTTCTGGTGAAAATGTACTATAATAATGACTTATACTGGCAATGAATTGCATTTAATTTCAGTTCTGTGGACGCAGTTACTTGTTAAGTTGCTCTGTTAAACCACTGCAATCTAAAAGAGTGCGTGAAATTTTAAATACTTTCAATACCACATTAGACTTTCGTATCCTGTTTTCAACAGGGGATAAGAGCAGAATTTTAAATCAATGCATCGAGGTGAGTTGCTAAAAGACCTGATTTTTTTATAAAGGAGCTTTATATGTTTACTAGCCACACAATTCTATCCCATCCTGATCCAGCATTTGACTGCAAGTATCTACAGGGGACCATGGAGTTATTGAAATGAATGGTCTAGGAACAGATAACCAGAGAAACATTTTTGTATATTCATTTAACAAGCCTTAGAGGAAGCTTTAAAGATGATTGTGAGTGCAATGTGACAATTTTGGCACAGGCTCTACAACAAGAATTGTGGAATGCCATTTTGGATGTAATCCTCTCTGCTGGATTACATGGAGACTGGGTATAACAGTAATAGAGTGTCTTCCCTGCAGTTCCAGTTTGGAGCTGTCCATAAACCATGCAGACCACTAAAAGAGTGAGAAATGACAGAGATCATTGTTTTAGAAAAGGGTATGACAAACTGGTAGGTTTTCCCTTAACTTCCATCTGTTTTGTTGGCTCAGCCAACAAGGGAATCTTAAAGATGGCAATCACAGGCTTTTAAAAATTGCATATATTTGAAAATGGATAATTATCTACAGTTCCTGAAAAAGAAATGGTTCTTTTTTAATCAATATTGGGTTAAGCTTACTAGTACTTTTCTTGACTTGCAATGTCCTTTTTGAGGCCAGACCCAAGAAATATTTTTCTACTTTAGGGATGGGTGGCAAGGTAACTTGAGTTACAGATGTCTCTCGTTTAGAATGGTGTTTTATATGGCGCAGAACTGCAATTGTCCATTTCATGCACTACTCTCATTTCAAAGTTCTCTCCATACTTTTACTTAATACTAAGTTGACAGATGCAATCATGTTTGAACCTCTTAGTACTGGAGGAAAATGTTGACCAATACTTGCAAACAAACAAGTCTTTTAAAGCTATTGCATTAGGAAGAAATTTCCTTAAAAATCCAGAGTACATGGATCCAGTCTTTAAAAAAATGCAAACTCTACTGTGAAGTGTAAAGCAAACTTCTCAAAATGTGTTACAAAATGTCATTTGAAAACATTGTCTTTCTTACCATTTAAAATATGTGAGCAATGGAATCCCCCTGTTTCACTGCCAGTTCTCTTAAGTGGGAAGAAATAAAGGTGGAAAAAATATTTTGTTAATAACAGTGTTTTCATTGAAAATGTTGTCAATGGAATCAACAGCAGTGCCAATGACTTGAAGTGTAACCTTCCCCTCTTGCTGTCTGCATGCAGCAAGAATGCATCCTTCTCCCCACGTCTGTCCAGATGCTCATTGCAACATGATGAGCCCTCCATTGTACCGTAATGAGCATCACAACCCTCCCACAGAGAAAATGCATCAGATGGAGGTGTGGGAGGACTGTTAACAGCACTATAACCGTGACTGTTTGTACTAGGTGCTGGGAATGATACTGAAACTGTTTTGCAGTGTGAAGGGGCAGCTGTGTAGCAGTGGTTATGCCACAGACTCCTCAAGCTTTCCCAAGACATTAAGCTTTTTCTGCAATATTTTTGAAATACTCATATGGAACCATTTCTCCTTGGGACTGTTCTACTTGGTTCAGAAATAGAAGGCTATGAGAAAAACTTGAACTTATTGTGCATAAATACTTAATTTTTATTTGCATTGAATTTATGTTTATTGCAGATGAGGGGGAGTCTGGGTAGCAAGACAAATATTGTTCCCAGCGTAAAAGAGAGTCATCTTGTCTGCTGGATCTTCTGATCTCTAAGTTAGCCAGTCAAGTCACAGCTTTTTTAATAACTTGACACACCAGCAGTGATGTTTTATTACCATCTAAAAATGCAACAGTTTCTGTAATTTAAATAGCAGCTGCGTTTTGATCAAGCAATCCAAAAGTTATTGTAGCTATACCCTCATGTAGACTTTTCTAAGAACTGCTCTCTGTGTAAAAGCCTCATCTTCATTGTCTTTGCAGATGAGTTAAAGCAGGAATGTGGGCGTTACATTTACTAATATTTTTGAAAGATACGTATTTAAGAACTCTTTTGTAGTAGGTGTGGAGGGTGGCTAGCACATACACTGCTGGCCCCCTCTGGTACATACTGGCCACAGGGTGGCTTTTAACTACTGTATAGTTGAAAGTATTAAAAAAAAAATAATGTGTTGCATTCCACTAAGACTGTGTGGGTTTTTTTCAGGAAATATTTCTCTAAGTTACCTAGCATGAGGATAATTCAGGATGTTGGAGGTACATGTGTCTCCAGGAAAGTGTTTGGGGCTGTCATGGATTTACAGTGCCAAGTTGAGACCGTCCCTACTCATACTGCCTGCCCAAAGTAGTTCCTATTAGCTGAGGCCAGTCTCTGTCTCAAAGACAAGGAGCTCACTAAGCTCAGAAGGTGCCCAGAAGAGACCTAGCAGCTCTTTAGGAGTGAGTAAGCAGTAAAACAGAAGAAAGAGACAAACTGTAGTCCATGGAGGGTTAGGGCAAATAACTTGCTTTACTTGGACTGTGGGATCTTTCAGCTTCAGTGGAAAGCAGCCACTCTTTTGTGGGCCTATATAAGTTGAAATTGTGGAGAAAAATATATCCAAAATTAATCTTGCAATGAGTATATGATGATACAGAAAAGGCAGTAGCATGCTTGGCTTCTTTCAACCAAGGCTGTGATAGGTCTTTCAGCAAAGATGAATTGTGCTCAAAAAGAGGATTGCTAAGATCCCAGATCTTCCTGACCACCTATTAGACAAAAGACAAAGGAAAAAGATATTTTAATATCTTTTTAATGAGCACCCAGTTTTTAACCTGGGCCTTACTGCTCATGTATGGAGATGTACAACTATGACATCACTGTACCTTCTGGAGATCTCTCCTGTTGAGTAATAACTGCTGTTTGATCAGTGTATTGATCTCAGACCTCTTATTTGGTGGCCTGTCATGTACTTATCTGTCGGCATTATGTAAATAGAGAGTGATTTGGTTTGTTATCCAGTAATCAATAGCTGGGTAAAGCAGTAGCTGATCTTTTCTAGGCAAACAGTGTTGAATGGTGTTGAGCTAACAAACCCCACAACTCCAGTCACTTTTCCAAGGTACTAATCTATAGTAAAAATGCCACACAGCAGAAATCAAACAGTGTGAAATAGGATGTTCCACTGTATTGAATCATTTCTTAGTACGGCATCAATGACATTTAGAATAGTGAAAAGATTTGTATGAGTGTGGCAAAAAGAAAGATTTTTTTTTAATGCTCCTTTGGCCTGCACGCACTGAATCTGACAGTCTGTTTATATCCCTTTCTGCACACCATTGACTTCCTAAAGAAATAGCAACATGTGAAGTATTGACAATGGGCAAACAAGCAAAAGCAGTTATTTGTGGGTATCTAGGCAAAGATAATTCAGTTTAAAATAAATCCAATTTGGTTTTATTTATCAGCATATTTTTGTTCATTTCTCATACTAAAGATTTAAACTGCTTTACTGGCAACACCTGTGAAGAGTGGATTTCAAGAATTTGTAGAAAGTAGATGTCAAAATTGTCCATTTAAAACCATGTAACTATCAGCAGACTAAATTGATTACTTAGGAAAGCCTAGGAGACACAGGGTACCTGATTTCCTGGGTGGATGAGGAGTCTGGAGGATGTTTTGAGGACCATAAAATGTCATATTAAGTAGAATTATGCATATTAAATTCATTGCATGGTGCTATAGCTGATCTACAGGAATACTAGCTCCATGGTAGATGTATGGCAAGCACATTAAATTGGACTGGGAGTCAGGTCAGAAGGGCCTTAGTACTGGTTTGATAACTAGTCTGGTCTGTGATACTGCATGAGTCACTCCACCTTTCTTTTATATGTAATTTATTGCTTTATACCACATGTACTTTGCAGCAAAGAACTTGTGTCGGATCCACAAAATTATGAGGATACCTGAAATACTACCTCCCAGGGAGGAACCCCTGGAAACATACAGCCTTTTCCTGAGGAAACACAAGTCCAGTTTCAGAAACAGGGATGGAGAGTCCTTGATGATACTTCTCTGCTCCTGCTCTGCTCTCAGAGCCCACGCATTTTGAATTATTTCTTGCGCAGTAGCCCAGAAACAGATGCAGCCTCTGCTGGGTCAGGGTGTGTGATTTTCCTGTGACAGGTTTGTATGCAGCCCAGGGCAAGGAGACCCCAATCTCAGCAGAGACCTTGCGGTAATATGGAAACACAGGCATGAAGCAACAGTAGGTAGAATTTTTCTATTTTGAGGGCAAACAGGAATTCACAGAAGTAAACAACTTCCATTCTACTTTAAAAAACCCCAGAGATAACAGTGAAAAATAACTTAATTAAAAATATGACTGCAACAGCATTGTTCATTAAATGGCATATTTGATGAAGGACAATTTGTTCTAACAACACTATCTTACTCAACATTTTAATGAAATATACAATAATCAACCACTACTCAAAATTCAGTGGAATAGGATGTGTATAAGTGAAGTATTAAGTGGACCTGTCAGCCACCTGTATGCTGTTTCGAAAGCACACAGTAGATTTGAAGAACACAGCTCACAACTGATCATACATCATTGCCAGTAATCAGAATCAGCCTGCAAAGCAGCACGTAGCTTTATAAAAGCAGTCAATCACAATACTGGTATAACAAGATATATTGATGATATAGATTTACAACATTTACAGAGAATTGAGTGAGTGTTACAGAAAAGATAGATTTGCATAGGAAAATTTGTCATTTCTTGGCTTTCCATTTAGCTCTTCTCAACTTAGATAAAATCTGTCTTCACTGCTGATTTTAGGTTGTTAAACAAACCAACACTGTCATTTTATCCATCCAGCAAGATATTTTGATGTCTAACACATTTCAAGTTTTCAGAAACCTTGCACCTATTGAAAAATTATATAATGAATGTCCTTGGGTAGTACTTAGGCTCTGGCAGTCCTCGAGCATTAAAATAAAACTCTCCAACCGAATATAGAAATAATGTTTGCTTGATTTGCTTTTAGCTTGCCTGGTTGGCACTAATAGTTGTTGGCTAATTACTTATCAAAAGTTAATGCATAGTAGAAAAGAATTTACATGTTGTTTTAGACTATATGATAGTGAGCATGTAAAGCCAGAGTAGATATTGTAATTGAAAAGCAATGACTGAGAGGAAATTTTCTCAAGTAACAAAACAGGGCTTTCTTGGTTTAAGGTCATGCAGCTACTTAGATGGTGCCCCACTTAGATTTTGAGTGCTAGATCTGAGAATGGACTCAGAGTCCAAGGGCTGGGGGAGCATGGAGTGCCCCAGAGTAATGGCCCTGGCATTTTACAGGGAGAGATGAGATAGTCCCTTGTGACAACATCACTGATTTTGTTTAGTGATGTAGGAGGTAAGGAGTGAAGTTCCAATTTACTTTTTCTGCAGTTTTAGGGAATTTGTACTCAGAATTTTTCAGTCAAAAGAAAGTTAGAGAAGGAGAGAGATGAATTTTAATCCCCGGGTTGAGCAGACCTAGAGACCAAATCTCTCTCTCCCTGTGCAAGTGCTCTAACCATTCAGGTCATGCTAAGCTGAAGATAAGGGTGGAAATTACCACCACTCAGGACTTCTCTTCAGAGTATATTTAAAAATAAAAGCATCTTTTACTGTGCTTGTGAGACATGTGATCCTTTCATGTGTTACATGTGAATGAAGTGTGCTTTATTGGATTGGCTTCCTCCAGTGGGCTTAGATATTACTTTTATTTTCTGCTTCCTCAAGGGGTTTAACAGGAGCTGAGTGCCTGACAGCTGCTGACCCTGGGCCATTTTCAGTTAAGCATAATGCAGAGATGTTTTGGATCAGGATGGAAGGTGTGTAACGGCTGCAAAACCCTCCAGAGAAAGAAATGGGAGAATATTTTTAAATGGGGCACTTTTATTTGGATCTAGATTATCATTCAGGGGATCTGACTTTCAGTTCACCTTAGGTACCTCCAAGATGAACTTTTTTTCTTGTATCAAGATTCATTTAAATCCTCACTCATCTTTGATTGTATTTCCACATTCTATTTTTGGTTTAAAGACATTGTTTCATAGCTATAACCCAATCATATATGTTATGGTTATCCTTCAGTGACTAGAAGACAGTTTGTTGTCTCAGTAAAAGCAAGTTGTATCCGCTGACCCAATTGTAACAGTAAAACCAAACAATCTGACAACAAATATTTAATTTCTTTTTTAGACTTCCATGCATTCAGAATAAATATATCACAGAAAATTTAGAAATGGACACCTTGCTATAAAATTAAGGAATCTTAAAGAGCCTCCCATTCCTCTTTGTCAGGATGCATAAGCAATGTTAGAAGTCATCATTGAGATACTTCCAAAGAGCTGCAATGGGGTTACTCTGTTGAAAGCTCTGAACTTAAAGTAGCTGTCAGGTTGAAATCAGTGGCAGGCTCTGAATTTCACCTTGTTCAGTTACCCCTGGAGCAAGAAAGATGGATCTGCCTGTGGTTTTCTGTTATCTTCCATCAGATAGAAAATATGGGAAATACATGTGTGTCCTTCAGAGATATTTTTTCCCCATCTCTCAGAAGCAGAGGCTGCCTCCTACTCTGATTTCCCTACAAAGCTCACCTCTGTGTGGAAAACTATTTAAATAGATGGCTCAGCAGGAATTGAAAGGAAGCTGCTAAAGTGATTTGTACTGGAAAAAAGGAAAGTGAAGTAACTGCAGAGGATGTATATAGTAAAGGGGAATGAACAGATCTGAGAGTATTTGTGTAAATTGTTTGACTTTGGTCTGTCCACATATAGCCTCTAATTTCTTGTAACACCAGCACAGAGAATTGGATTTAAGGTTCCTGCAGGCAAAGCTGGTTCACTTGGCACACTCGTTATCAACCAAGCTTAGTTTCTCCAAAAGGAAAAGGTGCCACACATGCAGACATGTGTTGCAGACACCTCTAGAGAGCTCCAGATTTCAGGCTCCCTACAAAGCTAAGCACCTCCTCGTAGGCTGGCAATGGGACTGCTGGGGAAGCCTGCTCTGTACTGTGCCAATACACACCGACCCTGGGTATCCTCCACCTGCCTCCAAGGCAGTGCTGCTGTACATCCCTGAGTGATGCAGGAGAGGAGGGAGTGTGGGGTTGCAGTGGCTCTCATAATTTCATTTGGTTGACAGCTGAGAGCTCTCTGGGCTACATATGCATTGATTTGTGTGATAGACTTGAATAGATTGCTCATCCCTTGATGCAAAAAAAAAAAAAAGGAAAAGTATAGGTATGATTTCCTGTTATTTGCCTTATTTGATATTTTGTTTGCTTCATTTTTTCTTTTATTTGTATATTTCCTTGTTCTTCTCTATTTATTTTATATTTCCTTTTATACTTCTTCAACATGTCCCACTAGAAAGTGTCTGTCTTGGCATAATTGTTTTTGTTTTCTACTGTTTTCTATGTGATTTTTTTCTAAATAATTTCCTGTGTTGCCCCTCCTCCACATCTCAGCTTTTGTCAGAAAAATCTCCTTTCAAGGTATTTGCAATACCAAAATTATTATATTCTACAATGAGAACTGAAAGAAAGCAAAATCAATACAAGAGGAAAAAAAGGTAATCTTAGACAAACAAAATCGCAGTTGATGAGATTGCTTTCTCTGGTCAGAAAGAATGAAACTTCATTAGGATAGGAAAATGTATCCAGGTTCATATTTCATCTTCTTACCTTAACTGTCTTTGTGCTTCCCTTTATACTTCCCTTTCATTGTGGAGCACAGTGATCTGAATCAGATTTCTTGCATAAGATTCTTGTTTTTCCTCTGTGCTACCCTTTCATGTGCACTTCTGCTATGAGATCTAGAAGTGACCATCCCAAATCAGCAGTGGTTATAGACTTCCTGAGGTCATGGCATGTGAAGTGTGCTTCTAGTAAATCTTCCAACTTACTTCCAAAAGACATCTTTCCCTCTTTCTGGAAAAGCTGGCTGACATCCAGCAGGGATTCCTTCTCCAGTGCCTCCCTAGACATGTAATGGGAAGGCACACATCTGGCATTTTGCCCACCATGGTTCCTGGACTGGTGGCTACTTCCTGGGGCAGAGTGGACTTCTAAGTCTCTGTCTCCACTCTGGATCTTTCTCTCAGCTCAGGGGTGACTCCTGACACAGCAGAAACCTCCCAGGTTTCACAAGCCCAGCTCCTGAACCTGCTTTTCTGAATGTGCCCATGTTAATCTGGTAGATGAGAGGCTGCATTCCAACAGCACTGAGCATACAGTGGCTTGGGCGTTAAAGAAATATATTTTAACAGAGGAAAAGGGAAAGAGATTTTCCATCTTAAAACATATTTTTAAATTGTGATGCTAACATCAAGGAAAGATTTTACTTGTTGTACTAATTTGGGTCCATGATTTAAAATTCTGCATTTGTTGCGGTCCAATATTTTTCATCCCTGTATGAAGGGGTTTTACATTTGCTTTGCACAGGCATTTCTTACAGCACCCACAATATGGATTTCTGCCTTTCTGTCCATGGTTTATACTAGAGAAAAAAAACCAATCCAAACAATAAGAAACCAAGTTGAAGGAAGACGCAGTTATTAGCTGGGTGCTCTCCAGGGGCTGTCATATCACTTTGCTGTTACAACAAGTGCCTGTGCAGAAATTAATTTCCTGCCAAGCATCAAACACTCTCTACTCTACCAAATAATTTACACAACCTTTTTACACCTGCATATATATACATGTTTTAGTTACTCTTTTCTTCGGTAGTTAGTCCTATCAGGACACATCCACTGCTAGAATAATTTGGTGGTCAGTTAGACCTAACTACCTTACCTTACATTCTGCAAGTGACAGCCTTTCAGTTGTCATTTCACACTGTCAAGAGAAGAATGCATATATTTTCATGACAAAAACATCTTAATGAACTAAGGTACTAATGCAAACATCAATCACTCATATTGTTGAACTAATACGTTGTCACTGACAAATGCTAGAGTGAAGAAGGAAAGGAACTGGAAAGTGCATCTGTCGGTGCTCATTAACGACAATGAGCATGCAAAGCAGCTGCTTCGCTTTATAGTATCTCCATAAAGAGAACCGGAGAGTATCAACACAGAAACATTAATAAAACAGAAAGATGTTTGGGAATAATTCTGTCTGGCCCAGTTACCTAATTAGCACTTTTGTCTGCAAAAAGCATTGAAAATCTTCTCTGCTAGGTGAGTGTACCAGTTGCTACTTATATTCCTTCACTAAGCTGCAACAAAAGAGTTCATGCTCTGCTTCTTTTATCTGCCTTGAGTCTCCATCCCCTCATTTTTTATATAATTTCCAAGTCAGAGGCTCTGATGATAGCTGATACGGCTTATCCACAGCTAGTCTCCCCATTTTAGCACCTTGGAAAAAACAGTTCAGTTCAACCAAGATTCTGACTGGTTTTTCCCCAATGAATGAAATTGTCTTTTTCATGGACTTTATCACGTATCAAGAGGCTTTTGGAATTACATACTACCCTTCCTCCTGGTCCCCTTCCCATATACTGGGTTTTACAGCTGGTGGCCATATCATGGTGGGACTTAACTTCGAGTATATGTGAGAGCATCTTAGTTAGCTTTAGCACATCTCAGTGCTCCATGTGACAACTGGATTGAGGTACTGAAGACATTCGGTTTTCATTGCTAGTTTAGTTCTCTGTTAAAAAATGTCAGAACTTTGCTAAAATGAATGCAGCCCATGATTCTCCTTCGAAAACTTGTTTCAGATAAATCAGTAACTTAGGTTTGGATGAAAATGAGGATGACGTTATGAACCAACCCATCCCAGTGATCTCTTAGGGCAGCAGAAGGATGGTGAATTAACTTTAGTGTTTTCTACAAAATCAAACTGCTTTTACAGGCAATTTCATCTCAGTGCAGACTTTATATCTCGCTGATATAAGACCTTGTAGATACAGATGTTGACAAGCAGTCCATCTGGGAAGAATGTAACAACACTTTTCAGGTTGCCAGTACTGCTAATCTAAGGGGGTACTGAAATTCCCACTGTGCCAGTGCCTTTGTACCTTTACAAACATTACTTTACAATTCACTGTCTGTCAGCAAGTTACTAGCATACTAAGAACATGATGCTTTAAAAAAAAATCAAATAATAAAAGGCACTGAAACTACCTAGAAATATAAAATGTATTTCTCCTCCTCTGGCCACCTTCTTCTCCTTAAGAAAACATCAAAGAAGTTGAAAATGTTGCTTTTTAGCCTATATGGCCATGAGGCATTTCTATGTTGTTCAAAACTAATATTAATTGCAATCACACAGTTCTCTCCCCTCAAACTAAACAAAGAATGTTCCTCTTCTTTCATGCATAGAGTCCTTTTTATTTCTGCTGACATTTGACTCAGACAGTACTTGTATGAAAATGTTGATGAGATTCATCGGGAAGCAATGAAAATGCTCTATATTTTTTCATTTCAACTGAACTGAGGGCTGAACAAAGGCATGAATATTTTTCCTCTGATGTACATGTATGGCTTAGTTTAATATGTTGCCAGCCTTGCAGCAACATTCTTCTTTTCCCAGAAACCAACAGAGAGTCCTCTGTACTTTTGGGATTAAGCTGCCAAGGGGTGAAAAGCTATGTCTAAAGATAGAGGAATCAAACAGAAGGTAGGGTTGAAAAGAGGAGGTAGTCCTCGCAGGCTGCTGTGAACCTCATTGCCTACAGGATACTGCAAGTGCTGAAGTGTATCTGAATCCCAGAGAAGAAGATGTGAGCTCAAGAAAACGAAAAATATTTAGTGTCAACTGGCTGTAAAGTAGCCTTAAAGAGGCTGGTCTTTGAAGGGCATTTGCAATGCAGATGTAGCCTTGGTTGGAACAGCAACCTCGTCCTCCAGCAATTATTGGTTGTTGTAGAGATTGATGGAAAACGAGCATATCATTTATTTATTTGTTTATTTATTTATTTATGGTGACACCTCTGGATCTTTGTCGTTTTCTTTGGTAACAAACTCATTTGGAATCAGGGAAATTCAAAGATGCCTGTTAGCTTTATTACTGCCTGGAGCTGTGGTGGTTGCTCCCAAACTGCAGCTCAGAGGGGTGGTTTTAAAGTGCCTTGCTGTTTCTAGGGTAGCTTCTATGTACATAGAGCTCTTAACATTGTTAATGGCGTGTTGCCATACCTATGCAGGAAATGTAAGACTTAAGCATGTGCTTAAGTGCTTCTCTGGACCATGGCCAGAAAAGTCAGCAATTTGCATGTGCAGTGATCAAATCGTCCAGGAGTGCTCAGTTGGGGTTTCCTTCTGTAGTCTAAGAAAAGAAAAACAGAACAGAAATAGCTCAATGCTTCAAGATTTGTTATCACTGTGAACTCAAAACCTAAAGTTCTCAGAAGATAAAAACCTCTTTACTAGGAATTTTTACATATGGGCTGTACTGAAGCTGTTGGTCAGCTCATAGCCTCAGGGCTGGATATAACGAGTAAGACATTTCTTTCCAGCCTGTTTCTTTGACTGAGGGGAGGAGGTCTCTATATCCAATGCAATAGTTGATATGCCTGACTTGCTGTCCCAGACACTCTTAGGGTATCTGATATGGCATTAGGTGCCTATGTGTCTTAGGACTTATGTTTACGTTACCTGGTACTGTCCGAGCACTCCAGTCTCCACTGGCTCAGATACAGCAGGCACTTACACACAGACACCAGTATTTTAGAGTACAAACATGGAGCTTAACCCCTCTGACTGTCTCTCAAGAACAGACACTGTCAGTCTTAGAGAGATGTTAGAGGCTAACAGTTCCCATTTAGTCAGAACTCGGCATCACTATTTTTTTCAAAACAAATGTCACTAACCAATACATGTCTGTGTATTAAGATATAAGATACAATTCAGTACATGCTTCCACTTATTAGTGCTTTCCATACGTCCCATAAATGCTTGAGTGCATGTATAAAAAACCCCTCAGAGATCCATCTCTAAATTCAGCCACCTCTGCATGGCTGTGCTGTAAGAGAAATTCCACATGCTTTGCAGTGATGACTGTTCTTAACACCTAAGCCACACGGGGACTGTAACATGGGCAGGACTCAGTGGGGTAGGATGCTGCTTTTTTCCTATGTGGTCTTTAATTTTATGAAGGAAGAAAGTGTATCACAAATCACTGCATAGTGAGGAAGAGGTTAATGGACTAATCTGAAGCTGTCCAATAGTAAACATGTCAAATGTATGCCAAATGATGTTAGTATGCATAATACACATGGCTAGCAGCAAGGGATCTAGAATCTGTGCCATGTCTGTGGTATATGTTCCTTAGTAATAAACACAGGTTTTGCATCTATATGGATAAAGCCTAAAAGCCTTGCCCAATTCTTTACACTTATTTCTGTTGTCTCCTGATTTACATAGAAATAATTTGCAAATCTAAAGGATTTTTTTATACATGCACTCGAGCGCTAATGGAAAGTATGGAAAGCACTAATAAGTAGAAGCATGTACTGAATTCTTATTCCTTTTGGTGTTTTCAATAAAGGTCCCTCTGTATTTCCACAGATGCAAATCAAATTCATTGAGTTTAAGGGCAGAATGGATCCAAGGGCTTTCATTCACATGCTCAAAATATTGCTAAGAATAAATAATAAAAAAAGTAGATGTTTCCATTTCTTTCTTAGATCATAACATCATAAACTTTAATGCAGGGAGTTTTTTAGCATTAGTCTACATGAAAAGATGTACTGTGATGCCAGGCTTCTCAGATTAATGTCCAATAGTAATTAAGTTCATGATGATGATAAGAAAGACATGTTTATATCAATGCTGGGACACAAACTAGGATCTCTACGTGGCCCTGCACTGTTCCATGAAGACCTATGAAGCTTATTGTAGCTGGTTTGGAGAGGTCTCACTCATCTATATCATCCTGTGTTTGGTGGACACGTTTCCTTTTCTTTCTTTCTTCCTTTCTTAGGTTTTGGGGTTTTTTTTAAATAATGGCTATTGTCAAAATAACAAAATGGAAGGAACTGCCTGAAGTAAATTTAAATCTTCTTTGCACTGAGCTTTTTTTTTAATACCCTTTTTATCTGATCCCTCACTTGTAAGTTTCAATAGTTTTCAGATTCAAACACCTAAATGTCTTTACAGTCTAGGACACTGTGTGGTGACAAGAAGACTGAGACTCCTTTAGGACTCAGTGGAGGTCTAGAGCTTCTAGTGCCATTTGAGACCTGGGATATCCATCTAGCTTCTAAAAGCCACTGTAAAAGGTCACCCATAGGTCCTGCTTCGTAAGATCTATCACCATGCAAACATTGAGGCTATCCCTGGATGTCTCAAACATAAACTCTGATGTTTAGGCATTTGAGTTGATATACTAGATCTCCATAAGCTATGATGGAAGCTTGGACACCTTGTTCAGACCAGGCACTCACATTGTAGATACCTATGTTTAGGTGGCTGAATCTGCAGATGGATCTCAGTCTCTGAATCCCTTTTGTCTCCAGCTACCTCAGCGTTGTTGTAGTTGGGGATATGTCAGGAGGAGGGAGATGTGCCAGAGGATTTCCTGAGTATGCCCCGTCATTGCCTTTGGCAGGCTAAGCCTGAGCTTCTCTTGTTCCTATTTCAAAGCTGAAGCAGCGTAGGAAATATATGCATGGTGGAATGTAAGCTTTCCAAAATAATTAAAGAGTTTGAAAACAGTGATTAACTGTGTAAATAAAGACAGCAGTGTTGAAAGGAAAAGACAAACACTGTGACCCACATTAACTGCAAAATTGAAGCCAGTCAGGCTGACAACAGTGGTTTAAAAAGAAAATAACCCTCTTCAGTTAGACAGACAACCAATCGTCTTCATTATTGCAGTATTTCTTCTCTGCAGACATTTAAGGGGAATAGAGTCACACCTAGTGAGAAACAGTTTGTAAGCACCAAATGCTGCTGTTTGATGCTCTTTTCCCAAGTTCTGTACAAAGTAGCCACACAGACAACAGCTAATTATGTGTTGGTGTTTTTCTCTTCTAAAAGAAGGCTTGCAGCATCACTGCTCATGGGTGGCAGTTTCAAAAAAAAACCCGCATCAGCCACCACACCCTCAGAACCAATTTGCAGTAAAATGGCATTTTTGCACTGAATCTATAAACAAGATAACCAGCAAATTAACACCCTTTATCTCCAGCCTCTGCAACTGAAGTGCAGCTGAAAAAGATGGGCTGCTGAAAAAGGAAGATGAGGGATATGGGTTGAATGCTTGTCACTCGTTATCAAAAAAAAAAAAAAAAAAAAAAGGTGAAGCTTTATAAAGCACACCCTGAGCAGCTCAGAGGATTGCTGCACATGCCTCAGAGAAGCTCATGCATCTGACTTGCTAGGAGAACACCTACCAGGAGCCAACCTCACCCCTACTTGCTGCTTTCCTTGCCATAGACTCTCCTCCCTCCACTTCGGTGAAGTCCCAGTGAATCACTTGGGAATTGCTACATCTTAGGCTAACTCAAGACTGGTGCAGGTCAAAGATGCTGGATTCCTCCCAGAGTGAAGTGGCAAAGGAGGATGTCTTCAACCTCTCCTAAGAACTAAGAAAAACTAGATATAGAGCTCTTAATTTTTATACTGGTCTAGATCAGCATGAAACCCCATATTCCCTCTGTGTTTGTTCACTTGTACTTGGAAGTAGTTTTACTGGTCAGCTTGTTAACTGATAGGAATGCTCCACTAGGAAGGAAAAGAGGTATTAGGTGCTGTTTTATACCAACTCTTTGATAGTCACTGGGAGTTATTTCAAAGCTATTTGAGATGCATATCCTGGACTCCATCTAACATATCAAGAGGGTGTGGGTCTCCTATGAAACATGTGCCACCTTTGCAAGCCTGGTATGGATGTTATGGATACCCTGTGGTATCTTAAAGGTCCCCATATGCAGAAGTGTGTGCATCTGAGAGACCTATGGTGTTTATGCAATCCTGGTTCTTTTGTTTCATATCCTTGAGGGATACTGTGGCCAAAGTTACGTCTGGACTTTGGACTGGATGAAAAGTTAAGTGATAAATAAATATGTTGAGTATTGATTTATCACATGTTTGTAAATGGATCAACTCAGCATTTTGATAAATCACTCACTAATACACATCTAAAAAAAAGAGAAAATACTTCAAAGACTGACTTTACAATCAGAAAACACAGTTATATTTGCAGTTATTCTTGGATCCTAGAGTGAAGTGATCTGTAGCTGGATGACAGACACAGCTTTAGTCTACACCATCTGAGTTCCCATAGAACAGACCTGTGTCAGCACTGTCCATGGTCTCTACTGTAGCTCAGATGGATGGAGATCCCTCCCACTCACTGGGCTAACCTGATGTATGTTGGAAACCACTCATCGTGAGACAAAGCAAAAAATTGCTTTTACAGGCCAAAGCATATCCTTTTTTTCACTGTGTGTGGTGAGTGACACAGTCTGCATGACAGTGAAATGGTTAATATCATAGTAAAAAATTCTTTGCCAGTGTATCTCCCACTCCTCCATCTTCTAGCTGCTTTTCTAATGAATGACAGTAGCTGTTTGAGAGCTGATGATTCAAATCTCTTACAATCCTATTACCTGTATTCTCATTGTAACTGCAGAAATTATTTCCAACAAAGTATTTTTTTATTAATGAAATCTAGCATTACTGCACTATAAAATTTGAGCATATACCATTATGTCTCATTCACTGCAATAGCAGTCATCGTCTTTAAAAGCTGCATTGAAGGATGTGAGTTTCAATTATAAGGCATCTCTGTAAAAATAGAACATGTAGCTAAATGCAGCTGGTTAAGTGATAGGAAATAGTATGATTATAGGGAGAAAAGAATGGTTTCTTTGATATGTAATTTTTCTGCCATTCAAATTGCACTCTAGATAGTGTCTCAAGCAATATGAAGACAACCTCTGCCACCCGTCCTTTCATTCTTATTATCGCCGCTGTAGATACTGTGTCCTTGCATGTGCCATGCTCAAATGGAGTGCAAACCAGTTTGGATCCTTGTTTTTGCTGTGTTCCTCTAAGCAATCTAAGGAGGAAACCTGAAGTAAGTCTTGTGAATTTAATTCAAGTGCTTGTGTAAATGAACTAGTCTTCAGTGTTCATACTGTTTTTAACAAACCATTTGTATTTGTTATGGAGCCAAACATGTTATTGTTCTGTCTAGAGCTCATAGTAGTCTTATACATCAAGAAAATGTACTGCTCCAGGGAATGCTGGGTTTGCAGAAGATTAAGAAATGATACCACTACATTTCAATATTTACTGAAGTGACAGAGGCAAATAGATAGTTGCCTATAATAGAGCAAACTCCCCTGAGAAACACAAGTGACCACATTCACAAAGGAAGGTTGGTGTCTGTTCCTGGGTCTGGAGCTGATTTTGGTGCCTCTAGCAGAATGAAACAGGGCTATTGTGTAGACATGGCTAGGCTCGCTGAGGTTGGTAAAAGACCAGAGATCTGTCTCAGTTTGAGGCAAAATGGAGATTGGAGCTCAAAGCCATTCCCTGAACATAAAGGCCACACATCTAAATATGTGTGGTGAACTCACTGCTTTCATTGAAGATCTAGCGAGTGACAGTGGTGCTTCCTTTCCCTGACACGTCATATTTAGACCACTTGTGCACAGAGATGACAACCTGATGTTCAGACAGTGAAGAATATGTGTTTGGGGTTCACCAATGTTTTGATTTGCTTATTAAATACACAAAATAAATAGCCATAGAAGTAAGACCAATGCTAACCCTAAACAAATTAGTGTTATAATTAACAAGAAACATCCTGGATTTTTTTCCAGTCCCACACTAAGATAAAACAGACACTTGAAGACAGGCCTCTGTGGCAAAATGAACCATTCCTAAGTATTACTAATGTACTTTATAGAGTGCTGAAGATTAAATGCATATGAGGACTGCCACAATTGCAGACTTCAAAGCTAAACAATCATATTGTCATACATGAATTAATCTGGTAATTGTACTTAATCAAAGACAGAAAATGCACAGATGCATTACATGAAAACAAATATGTACAAGGCATAAATCAGTTCAGACACAACCTTGTCTGAAACTTAGGAGCTGGATACTATCAATGCAATTGGCTTGAACTTTCTCGTGGAGAGCCCAGAGTGGGACCCCCAACAGCAGTAATCTTGTGTTGAGCTCACTGAATTGGGCTGTCTCTGGGGTGCAGAGCGATGTTCTTCCGAGATGGGAAGCTGGGCCAGGATCAGCAGAGCTGTGTTGGGTTGATGCTGCAGCCCAGCTAATGAGTCTCCTCTGCCCTGGCAGCAGGCCAAGCTCCATGCTGTGTGATTTTGCACCGTGGAGACAGGGTTTTATTGGTGCTGTTGAAGCCAATAGGAAAAAGCACATATAAATTAGCTGAGTGAGAGACTTTCTGGGGTTGTAATTATTTGAGAGGTAAAGCTTTCAAGCAGCTGCAATGCAGCCATAGCACAACCAGAGCAAATTAGGATGTCATAAATATTATCAGAATTACTTGCTTGGGCAGCTTCTGCACCCAGTTGTACCCATCTGACCCAACAAAAGTGTAGGTAAATTTGACACACTCTTTATGAAAGTAGTAAAATAAATTTGAACACAACCAGCTCTGACTAGGATAAATCTACATACATAATGGTGAAAAGATAAATGATTTCTTACTAAAAGCTCGTGCCTGTCCTTAGTGACAGGAAAAATTGTCTGAACATCATACATCATTAATTGTTTGACAGACACACAAACCTGGAATAATTACAATATCTTTTTCCAAATTATTTCAGATTTATTTAAAAGTAGCTGTGAACACAGTCTTGATTCCTTTTACTCAAGTGTTGGAGTAAGGTTTCTTTTGCTGTTTACAAAGCTGTCTGCAGTATCCATACTGTGAAAATTGTGTGCTGGGCAGCAGCTGAAGGTGCATTCTGTATTGTAAAGGCTAACCTGCCACCCTTCCAGAAATTTTTGCAGTGGTGCCATAAATATGTATACCTTTCTAGCTCTGTGTACTTTCCAGTTTGTCCTGCAGCTCTCTTCCTTACCACGTGGATTCTTTCTTTCAGTTTCTGAGGCTACTGCCCTTCTGCTTTTAATTGCTTTCATAGCTGTCGTTAAAAAAAAAACCAACCAAAAAACCCCACCAAAACAACAGGCAAACTTCAAGCCTCAGTGTAACTGGTTCACCGGGGGGGGGGGGGGAGCTTCTTATCAGCTGCACTAAAATAGCTTTTTTGTGTATCATTAGCACCTGGCTTCATTTCTTCAGTTCTAGCATTGCATTGCAGGTGGCTCCACAATGAAGCTGAAACCAAAGGAGTCACTAATTTAACACAGGGCTGCAGTGCCGGCAGCTGACTGGCAGGCAGCCCCCTTTGTTGGGTGCACGTTGAGAACGTGCGCGCATAATGAAGTCATTCTGCAGGCATCCTCCCCTTTGCTGCAAATCCTTAAACCCTCAGTCAGAGAATTCAGTGAAATTCATCTTTGTGGTTTTCTTGGTTTTGCCTGTATCTCAAAGATACAGGGACCCCATAGGGTTTGAGTCCCTCACAGATGGGGCATTAGAGGCTATTGTTTCTGTCCTGCTCTTTGGGCAGTCCCATGTATTTGCTCAGTCTTAGAGTTTGCTATAGCTTTAACCCCTTTTCTGGAAAGCACAGCTGTCTTTGTAGGCATTTCTCAAATCATATATGTCTTCATCACTCATAGAAGCTAAAATCACACATCCTACCTCCTTAATAGGAATCTCATAGATTTTCTGAGGTCTAGAGTTTGTAGTTGTGCCATGTAATTATCCATTTCCCTTTTTTCATCCTGTGAAAATCTTCATCTTGTTAAAAATGAAATGCACAAGTGTTTAGTATATCAGCAACGGCTTCACTTTATCTAATGCTGTCCTGAGATTTGTTTCATTAGTTATCCCCCTGGCAAAATCATCCCTGTAATACATTAGCCACGTTCCTGAAAATACATTTTATTCCCTTGACATCCTTTACCCTTCAATGTGATAGTGAAAACAAACAAGAAAATAACCCATGTTTGCAAGCCAGTGGAACAGCAACAAAATAGCTCCATGTTTATTATCTCATCATTATCTCTCATGGTCAGCTCTGCATATAGAATTAAGACTTTCTTTCACTTCTTCTATTCTTCTGCAAAATATTTTATGCACACAGGGATTCCATAGGAATCAATCTCTGCAGGTGTGTTTGCTCTGGTTCTGCTGTGTTTACACCTTTTAAACCCTTCGGTGTGAGTCATCCTAGTCTAAGTGTTCATATCACATTTGAGATATTGCAGGTACTTCATGCTGGGCAACAGCAGAGGACATCATGTTTATAAATATTTGCTCTTTATTAAAAGGTGCTTTAGCAAATGTTGTAGCACTCCACACAGCCTGACTTTGCGGATCCTCAAAAGCAGTTCCCTGCTGCAGCCTGTGTTCTCTCTTGAGTACTATAAATGTAGCAAGATACAGCAACAATTCAGCAAAATGAAAATATTTCCAATGAGGAATGCCACTATATAAAGGAGGAGAGAAACTGAGAAGATTTAAGCGTAAAGGTTCCAGGTTAAGGTAAGTACTATTAATATTTGGAAAGTTAGCACACTCATTATCATAACTCCACTCTAGACTGTATTTAGGAATTACTGCATTTTTGTCAGGAAAGAGGCTCAAAGAAGCCATAGTCAATGTATGATGAATGTATTTCTAAACATCTTTTGTGAATGTAGCTTCATGTAATAATTTACTTGAAGAGTCATTGCTAGGCAAAGCATATTTTCTGTAGGTACAGAAAATTCGCTATTCTGATACGGAAAGCTATTCAGGCTATTGTTTCCTGCAACATCAGGATGAACAACCACAAGAAACTGACATAGGAAATTAACTTTTTTTCTAGCATTCCTTTTTCTAGACTGTGGTCTTAAGATTAAATATCCTTGGTTACTAGGGCAAAAACTTTCATTTGGGACACTTTGTGCTGGTGAGTTCCCCCCATAAATGACAGCTTTGGAGTTGCTAGAAATGGAAAAAAAATATAAAATCTATGGTCCTGTGACTACAGTCAAAGTTTTTAAAGACATCATCTCAGTACAGGGACCCTTGAACCTATGTACTAGGCTGAGTCATCAGAGTCTGAATGTGCTAAGGCCACTGTCTCCATAGAAGAGTGGGAAATACTTAATGGGCAGGGGAGAAAATATATCAAAGGTAATGTCTTTAGAGCTTTTCTCTTTCTAGCTTCTCTGGAAACTGTCTCACAGGAAGATCAATAGCCTCCACTTTCTCATTTTCAGGTGGAAAAATGATCTCTGACGTAGTGTCTTGGTTGTCACAAGCAGACTAAAAGAGTCTAAAGCTTTGAAAAATCCCTCAGCCCTATGGCCTGACTTTTACAGATTGTAAGCATTTGTTTCTTCCAATTTGTTGTCGTAATGTTTCTCATGCTACACACTTCTGAGCTAGGCTATGCAGATGAGAGTTCTAAAAGGAATTGCTCTAAAGACCATGTCTGTCAGTCTCGAGTTCCCCATCATCATCATCTCTTTGCTGGCCCAGAGGTGGTGGCAGAATTGCTCTGTGATTTCTCTGACAGTGTAATGATATGTCAGCTCTGCTCATCTGACTGTCTCTTAACACCTTGTGGGGAACAAGCTGAGAGCTTAGTTATAGATCATGTATCATCAGTCCTGGCTAACTGGGGAGGTCCCAGTTGACTGGATGTTAGCAAATGTGACACCAATCTACAAGAAAGGCTAGAAGGAGGATCTGGGGAACTACAGGCGTGTCAGTCTGACCTTGGTGCCAGGTTATGTTATGGAGCAGATAATCATGTGAGCCATCGAATGCCATGAACAGGACAACCAAGTGATCAGACCCGTCAGCACGGGTTCATGAAAAGCAGGTCCTGCTTGATTAACTTGATCTCCTTCTATGACAAGGTGACACCCTTAATGGATAAGGGAGAGGCTGAGGATGTTGTCTACCTAGACTTTAGTGAAGCCTTTGACACCTTTTCCCACAGCACTGTTCTGTAGAAACAGGCTGCTTGTGGCTTAGATGGATGTACTGTTTGATGGTTAAGAAACTGACTGGAAGACTGGGCCCAAGGAGTTTTGGTGAATAGAGTTAAATCCAGTTGGCAGCCAGGCATGAGCATTGCTCCCCAGGCCAGTTCTGTTTACTATCTTTATCAGTGATCTGGACAAGGGGATTGAGTGCACCCTCAGCCAGTTTCCAGATGACACCAATTTGTGCAGGAGTGTTGATCTGCTTGAAGGTGGAAAGATTCTACAGAGGGGTCTGGACTGACTGGATCAACAGTCAGAGACCATCTGTAGGAGGTTCTAGGCTCAGTGCTGAGTCCTACATTTGGGTCACAACAAGCCCATGCAGTGCTACAGGCTAGGGGAATAGTGGCTGGAAAGTTGTGGGGTGGAAAAGGACTTCAGGGCGTTGGCCAACAGCTGGATGAATATGAGCCAGCAGTGTGCCCAGGTCGCCCATAAGGTCAGTAGCATCCTGGCTTGTACCAGAAACATCCTGGTCTAGGGAAGTGCTAGTTGCACTGATGAGGCTAAGTACTTTTCTTAGTTTTGGACACCTCACTACATGAAAGACATTTTGGTACTGGAATGTGTTTAAAGAAGGACAGTGAATCACGGGACTGGAGAGCAAGTCCTATAATGAACAGCTGGTGAAACTGGGGTTCTTTAGCCTGGAAAGGAGGAAACTGAGTGGAGATCTTATCGTTCCCTCTAACTACCTGAAAGGTGGGTGTACATAGATGAGTATCAGTCTCTTCTTCTAAGTTACAAGCAATAGGTCAAAAGGAAATGACGTCACGTTGTGCCATGTTAGATTGTATATTAGGAAGAATTTTTCACTAAAAGGGTTGTCAAGCATTGGAACAGGTTACCCAGGAAAGTGGTTGAATCACCATCCCTGAGGGTATTTAAAAGACATGTAGATGTGGTGCTTAAGGACATGGTTTAGTGGTGAACTTGGCAGTATTTGGTCAACAGCTGGACTTGATCTAAGAGGACTTTTCCAACCTAAACAATTCTATGATTTTATAAACCCTTCTCTGGCTTCAGATCCTAATCTATCTCAACTGTAGACAGGAACCACTGGCAGACCTTTGCCCTACAGAGGGTGAAGGAGGTGTGTACTCCTGTGTACAGTACTTAAATCCCCAGAAGATCTGAACTTGTTATACTAAGGCACTCCGCAGATCCAAAAGAGGTGGGATAGGCTTCAGCTGTTGTAGTTGGTGGCTGTGACCAGACAGTCCCCAAGTGCTTTCTGAGCCAACAGAGGAATTTGTCAAATGTTTAATGAAGTGGTATTTGTCACAAAAGTGTACCTAAAATGGAATTGGTCGTTTGCTAGTGGAGAGAGCCAATAAATATGTTCCTCTCTAAAGATTTTCTATTTATTTTAGGAAGTACATGTATAGCCTTCTCTGTGTATATGTTTATTTAGATTACTGAAATACTGTGATCATAACTGGTAACTCTTATATTACAGTTCCAGATAATATAATGAAAGAAATCAATGGTTCAATGGTTTGTATATATTGTAATTAAATTTAGTATGTGTGTGACATCAATGGCTATGAATGTCTCCTGCAGTTACCATAGAAACAAAATTTCCTCAAGTCGTGCAGCAGAGTGGTGTGATGTTGAGTGGGGAGTACTAACATTTAATTTTTAGATTAAACTGTGCAGATAACCAGTAGGAAACAGCACAACCACCAATTTTATATTAAAATCATGATGAGCTCTATGTTTCTGTATCAAATGTCACCCCAGCAATACCTGACAGAGCAGCTAGCAAGATATATGTTGTGAGTTCTCAGCCTGCAAAGATGCAGGTTAACAAATAATTTTCATATTTGCAAAGCAACCTATAGAGAGATACCTGTGAGAAAGAGACCAGTTTTCCACATTGCAGTAAACTAACATTGCCTGTATTGATATGGTCTCATTTCTGTATAAAAGAAAAAAAATAAGTAAACAAAGTATTTTCAATTAACAGTCAAATATAGTCTGTAGTACAATATGAAGTATTTTTGAAAGCTGATGTTAAGGCATGTATAATATGAATGACAATGCCTTTCAGGATAAATGGAAGCTGCTTAGTGGGTCACCATGGTAACGGTGGTTATAGTATATACTTGGTGCTACAGTATTAGTTTTCTGAAATGTGTTGTACAGGCTCGTTTGAAGATTCATTGCATAATCATTTATTCTTTTAATGAGGAAAAAAAATTGGGTTTGCAAACTTTCTCTCCAGCACTGCATCAGGTTTTTGCACTGTATCAGAGACATCATTGAAAACTTATCCTGGGGACCTTTACCTGAATTCAGAATCTTGAGGAAATGAAAAGCAAACATCATGGAGGACATTTTCTTTCTCTTGAGCCCTTACAGTGAGACTATTTTCCTTTAATTAATCACATTAATATCAGATGTGATTAACGCAAGGACAAATCTGGATAGAATTACATTGTATGTAACTGTTTTGTTGTTTTTTCCCAGATCTCTCTTTTTTTTCCCCTGTAATGGAATTCTTGCAAGACTGTAATTCAATTCGGGATCTTGATCCTTTCAGTAGCTGTAATAGGCATTTTCCTTGTTGTTTTTTTTTTTTAGTTCTGGGACAAATACGTCCTCAAAATGAAGCCTATCTAAGGGGGCAGCATCTAATTTGCTGTTCCAGAAGCACTGCAGGGACTGATTTGTGGCCAAATGATGGTTTGGGGGTCTTTCTCTATGTGTGTAGAAATAACTTTTTATAAGGTATAGACTCACATTTGAATGCAAAACAACCTCTAAACCACTGTAATACAGAAGTGTGGCAACAGCCTTGAAGTGAAAACTCTGTCCTGCTCAAACTGTTCAGTGTTTATAGAAAAGACAGTGGGTGGAAAACAAATCGTATTAAATAGGAACGTCTAAGCTGTAAGCACTGCCTTATGGAGATACTGTCCTTCACTTCAGCTGCTCAGCTCAGGAAAAGCTTGCTGGTTAGGAAATAGATCCAACCATGAGGAGGCACCCCTTAATTAAAAAGTTTCAGGAACCATATTGTTTATTTCCATGATCTTTTCTGTGATGGGAAAAACAACATTTCCTCCAAGACATTCATCTAATTTTTATGATATATATCCCTCTTAAAAGCATATGCTTGAAATTGATCCTTCCTTCCCTTTGAAATCCCTAAGCTACCTGCTGCAGTGTCTTCAGTCACTTATGAGAAACCTGATTTTACAATATATTACACAACTTTAGCTTCCACACAGTGCAGGCTCCTGCTCCTGGGAAGATAGATAACCCTGCAAGGGTGTAGACTAGGGGTGTCCATGCTCGGAAGTAGCTCTATGGGATGTGCTAGTGCCCTGAAGCACCATGAGCCATGCTGTAGCCAGCAGTGTCCAGGCAGAAGGAGCATGACCCATCCTTCAAGGAATGGGATTATCCCCCTGGCTGTCATGGATGTGTCCATGGCCAGACACGGTGTCTGGTTTTGGGCCTCTCTCAATACAAGATTTAGACAAAATGGTGCAAACTCAGCAAAGGCTTCAATCCAGGTGGGGCTGGAGCACTTGCTGCATGAGGAGAGGCTGAGGGATGAACTGGGTCAGTCTGGGGCAGAGACCACTCCAGAGGGGCTAGCAGACACCTAGCTTGTTCCATATTTGCAGGATGACTCTGCACTTGTATTTCTTCTTAGGTAGATCTTAAGCTATGCGACACAAATTTGCAATGATCCTTCTGGCTGCTTAACCAACTTGAGGTCTGACTGGTACCCAGCCCCTTGTCTGGGTGTCACTGTGTATAATATATATAGATTACTGCTTTCTTGTCTGAGCTAAGCATTTTAAAGGCTAGTCTCCTTCTAAACTTATTTAGAAATGTTAAATTAGGCCTCTCCCTCTGCGTACAGGCCATGACTGACAGGCATGCATGCCCTGGCAAGTGTTGCTGAGCTGCAGAGAAGAGATGCAGCCACCTCTGTAGGTGTCCTGTCAGCCCTGATGTATCCCTGGGATGTGGGAAGCTGGGGTACCACCCTCCTCCAAAGGTGGCTGGGACAGAGGGGATGCTGAGAAGAGGACAATGAGACAGGGATACAAAGATAGTGCTCTTTACCACACCTTTATCACACATTTCTTGATTACAGGAAGTGATTGTGTGGCTACCAAGGAAAGAAGCTTAAGGCTACATGAGCAAATATGCTACTGGAATTTGCTGCAAGATCCAGGCAGCATCTGGGACTTACTAATAAAAAAAAAGATGGCTGTAATGCGTCAATGTATGACAAAAGCTTTTAAAATTTGGTTTAGGAAAACTTAAATGAAAAAGCAATGTTGCTTTGCAACTCCTATCCTCTCCTTATGTTATCTGGCCAGCTCTAAGTCCAGTTCAAATTTGGAAAATGGAAGAAAAACAATTTCACAAAAGATTTCACAACTTTCCCACATTTTCAGACAGACATAATGCTACATAAAATTATTAATTTAAGCAAATAAGTGTAGTTCACTGTGTTCCATGGAGAAGAAACAACGTAAAATTCAGGGTTCCAGAGTAAATCCAAATATGCTCAAACTGAACTTTTGTCCATTTAGGTTTTTTTAAAACCATTTCTCATAATTCAGACTTTCATTTCAACTCCCATACATTCTTTCTCAGAGGGATGACAGTAAAATATTTACTATGTTTTTTTACTATTAGTTGTTGAAAGAAATTTTATAAGCACGGACAGAATGCTATTTCTACATTGTCAGCAATGCTTTTTTTTTTCAAAGTTTCTCTCTAGATTCTCTCTTGCATTGCAGTGAGGACTGCCAGTCCCACTGGAGAGAAGGACAGGTGTCAACCATCATTAGAAAGTGGGATCAGGTGAAGTCACTGCAAGTTTCTTATTCACACCATTACTTTCCTGTTTGTACCTTGCACATTCCCTCACAGGTTTCAACTTTTCAACTGATTTTCAGCTGAACTGGCTGATCACTTTAGGTAATTCGCAAACCACATTGTCCTAGCTTTCATTTACCTCCACAAAGATTTTCCCACTCCTTTCATGACCTGGAGTGGTTTTTCTTTTACACTTTCCTGTGTAGCTTGGGAGGAGGAATGGGCCTAACAGGGAATTCAGTCCAGGGAAAAGACTCTCTAGTGTAAATTTTGCTGCAGATCTGGTCCAGCTGAGGCTGATATGTCTGTTGAGACACTGTAGGGAGTTTGTCATCAATCAGAATTCAGGGAGAAGAAAGAAGCAGCACACAAGAAAGAATCATTTGTCAGATGTATGTGTCTTGTAGAAGCCAGCAAAGCCCGGGACAGATAAGCTGGGGTGGAGGGGAAAAGATACCCTGGCAAACAGGGAGGGTCTGTCTGGTTGCAAGGTCATTTCTGCCAGTCCGCTTTGGTGGCAATGGAAAGATCCCCAGTATGCTCTGGACCACACCCAGGATAGAAATAAGGGGAAGGAGAACAGTCAATAGTGACTATCTGAACTTCTGACTCTTTGACCATTATATATATTTGGAGGCTTTTCAAGTATTTATTGATTTCTGATAATGAATGTCTGAAGATACGGGCAGTATGCTGTGCAAAGTGGCTGAACACAGTACGGTCAGTTGTAGGAAATGTAATAAGTCAGAAGCAAAAATGTTGCCAGTCATTCAAGAAATGTAAGCAAGGGTCAGTTTGGGGGAAAAAAAATGCTTAGCTCTGTAATATTTATCTTTTAACAATATTCTCAGCAGACAGAAATATTTAATCATCGTTGGAGATTCTGGAAAGGGTAATTGTGCCTTCTAATTATGTCTGGAATAATTCAATTCTGTCAAATATATAAAAGAATCCAAGGAAGAATAATGTAAATCTGGATTCTTGGGCAAGCAACAAAGAAACTACTCTTACTGATGTATCAATAATCCCTGTTTTGTGCTGCAGCAGTTTAAAATGTCAAATGTGCATGAATGACTCCATTTATATTTCAGTGCTCATCTATTTTAATCCTTCCAAACAAGTTTTAAACAAGGTTTTCATCACTTTAAATAACTCTATATTTCATAATTCCTCTGCTCTATTCAATTGCCCTCTTTAATAAAAAATTCAGAGATGCTTTTGGTTGCTTGCAGTATTCACGTGATTTTCTCATACTGCTCTTTCTTTAGTGCATATACTGGCAGAGATGCTTGTAATTCCCACTTCTTTGTACCTATGGGCATTGATTTCAGTGTGCTACAGGGCTGTAGTACTAAATTTCTCCTTGAAGACCTATTACTCATGTAACTTTTAATTGCTACCATTAAATTATGCTTTTTCAATCTTCCTGACAGAAAAGAAATATCTTTTTTTGGCTTGACCTGTTAAAAAAGAGTCTGATAGTGCAGGAGTAGATTTGATTTTAATTATTTATATCATGCAATATCATGTTGTATTTTATAACTGCTTTGTTAACTGCATTTTAATAAATAAAAAGAGATAGCTGTTTTACCAGTTCCTTGTTAAAATATTGATTTTTAAAGACTACAGCTAAGATTGCAAAGGAAATTCCCTTGCGAGCCTCCTTTATCAAACAATCATGACAAGAACTGAGAATATATGATTCAGGAATACTCAGATTTTAAATGAGTTTAGTCTGGCTCATTCTATGACCTTTTTAATTTCTGACCAAAAATATGGTAGAAAATGGCCCATCCATTGCAGGTTGCAATAGCTGACAATAATGGCTAAAGTATTTCCTGAAAATATTTCACCAGGAAAATTTTAACCTACAAGATGACCCATTTATCCAATCAAATCAGATTAGATTCAAAATCTCTAGCTTTTATGATGGGCTTTTGACAGCTGAAGCCTCAAACCAATAAAAATATATTTAGCAGAAAATTTCAGAAAGGGGAATGTTTTTAAACTGACTGCACAGTGAATAGCTCCAAAATTGATGAGGAGGTGAAAGCCAATAAACAAATTACTATAAATAATTCCATCTGCAGTTTTTCATTTGTGGAAAAATATATAGGTTTTGGATTGAAACTACTCCTGTTTTCTTGCAACCCACATTGCTGAGTATTTTTGCAGAGTCAGAACCAGACTAGCCAACTAATCTTTTATAAAAAAAATTAGAGACATCCATTTTGCTCTTAACTCTTCAGCAAATTGCTGGGGATGTGTTTTTCACATCAAAACCCTGCGTGAAGTTCTGCATATAAGATGCAATGTAATATGACACATGTCCATACAGACAATGCTAATGAAATATGATTTTGTCATGAACAGTGAAAATCTGGACATCATTTACATTGCCAGAATAGATGCTTGTGTGCAGTATGCAACACGAACAGATAAGCATCTGAAACACAGTATGGTAACAAAGAAAGGCAGTGAAAATTTGGTTTATGTACCCAAAGATGGATCTTGTAATGAATTCAGCAACAATAGGTCTCCTGGGCAGGATTTTTTCCCCTCTGCTGCTTAAATATCTAGTCTAAACTAATAATCTATTCCTTCTCTATATTTCAGTGAGAGAATACGTGCCTTATGAGTGTGACTCAGTCCTCTCATTTATCTGTACACAACCGTCTAATGAAATGTCCATGTCTCAAATCTGAAGCAGACCAGAAAATTAGCACTGTTACCATCCAAAAGGTTTGAAATTAAAATTAAACTAATTTGTTCATTTGTGTCTCTCCAGGAGAAAGCCTGGAATAGTTTGCTCTGTGAACTTGACTTTACCTCCACATATTGGAGAAGTCATTTTGTTTAGGTGTATGGACATGGATGTAAACACTCATGTTTGAGTATTTGTCTTTTAGAAATGTGACAATTTGTTATCTGTCACTCATCTAGCTAAGGTAGCAAGGGTTATGAATTTAGCAAATATTAAATCCTGTCATCCCCTGCTTCTTCTTGAAGAATCTCTCTTCAACAAAGGGATGCCAAGGTAGTCGTTGAAATATTTTAGTCAAGGGCAATCTTTCTTTATACTATTGCTATTGAGTTTTCTCACATGCATGGTTTCACAGAATCACAGAATCATTAAGGCTGGAAAAGACCTCCAAGATCATCTAGTACAACTGTCCCCTTAACACCTATATTACTTACTGAACCATGTGCCTAAATACCTCATCAAATCTTTCCTTGAATATCCCAAGGGACGGTGACTCCACCACCTTCCTGAGAAACCTGTTCCAATGCCTAACCACTCTTTCTGAGAAGAAATTTCTCTTAATTTCTAACCTAAACCTCCCTTGACACAACTTACAGCCATTCCCTCTTGTCCTATCGATACTTACATGTGAGAAGAGGCTGACCTTCAGCTCACCACAACCTTCTTTCAGGTAATTGTAGAGAGTAATAAGGTCTCCCCTGAGCCTCTCCTCCAGGCTAAACAGTCCCAGTTCTCTCAGACGGTCCTCCTAATACTTGTGTTCCAGACTCTTAACCAGCTTTGTTGCCTTTCTCTTGACACACTCCAGGGCCTCCATGTCTTTCTTGAAGTGAGAGGCCCAAAACTGAACACAGTATTCGAAGTGTGACCTCACCAGAGCTGAGTATAGGGGGATGATCACCTCCCTGCTCCTGCTGACTACACCATTTTTGATACAAGCCAGGATGCTGTTGGCCTTTTTGGCCACCTGAGCACACTGGTGGCTCATGTTTAGGTGAGTGTCAACCAACATCCCCCATCCTTTCCCTCTGTATAGTTTTCCAGTCACCCTGCCCCAAGCCTGTAGTGTTGTCTAGGGTTGTTATGACCCTAGATGCACCCCAGGATCCCATTGGCTCTCTTAGCCACCAGGGTACACTGCTGGCTCATGGCCAACCTGTCATCAACCAGGACCCCCAGGTCCTTCTCCACAGAGCTCTTCTCCAGCAGGTCAACCCCCAGCCTGTACTGATACATGCGGCTGTTCCTTCCCAGGTGCAAGACTTTACACTTGCTTTTGTTGAATTTCATCTGGTTTCTTCCTGCCCAGCTTTCCAGCCTGTCCAGGTCTTGCTGGATGGCAGCACAGTGTTCCTGTGTGTCAGCCACCCCTCCCAGCTTTGTACCATCAGCGTACAGTGAGGGTGGATGCTATTCCCTCATCAAGGTCGTCAATGAAGATATTAAACAGGACCGGACCCAACACCGAGCCCTGGGGAACACGGCTAGTCACAGGCCTCCATTCAGATTCTGCTGCCCGATCACGACCCTCTGAGCACGGTCCGACAGCCAGTGCTCGACCCACCTCGCTGTCGACTCATCTATCCCATACTCTCTCAGCTTTTCTATCAGGATCTTGTGGGAGACAATATTGAAAGCCTTGCTGAAGTCAGGGTAGATGACATCCACTGCTCTCCCTCCATCCACCCAGCCGGTGATGAGATCATAGAAGCCTATGAGATTGAGTTTCAGATGTGGTTTTCCATGTAGCTTTATGGAAAGTGAATAGCAAGTCAGGTCTTCTGGATGACACGGAAATTAATCTTGGCTTCTAATTCTAAAGGAAATCCTAGATATTTATTTCAAAATCCTTATTTTTTGAAAAGTTGTGAAGTTCTGCAATTTCTGTTCTCCCTTGTGGATCTGAAGATAAATAAATGGCTGACTAATAAACAGAATTAACACTTAATATATGTATGACAGATAATAACAAAAAGTCTTCTAAAGACAGTTTTGAGAAGTGGAAAAATGTTTGGACTATCTGTAGACTAATGTGAGGCGAGTAATTAAGATTTTTAGCTTAGTTTATGTCATCTCAAGCTTATGTCTTCTCAATGAACATCTAAGTAGTGTGTTTAAAGAGGAGGAACCAAAGTGGAGGTAAGCTATGGGTAGAGTCTGTCAAGGATCAGTCTTAGATATGATATTATTTATGTATAATATTTCAATGAAAATTGGCACCAATACGAAAATGAGCCCTCAATAAGCAGAAAAAATATGTATTCCTTAGCATTCCAATATGTACCAGGAGAAATAATTTGTTATTGCCAAAGAGACATCCCCATGTCATCATAATTTACCCGAAAAGATTAACTATCACTTTAAAATGTGCCGTGTAGATCCCTGTACATGTAATCTGAAATACTCAAATTCAGTAATAGTGTGGATCATTTATTCGTAACTGAACTGGTAGCTCGCATACTTCCCTGCTTCCGTATGATTTCAGATGAGCTGGAAACAGTATCAGCAAAGGAAATCATGATGATGATTCAACAGATTGCATGGATAGGACTGCAGTGCTGAACTGTGGCTGACCTATAGCTAAACCCAGCTGGTGTACTCAATTTTCTTCTGTCAGAAACAAAATGTAGCTAGAAATTACTGACTGATTGAAAATATAGTTCAGGATCAGGGCTGTGAATTTTAGCAGTGTGACACAAAAGGGCCCTAGCTTGAACTGTAACTAAGAATATTTGGGCAAGGTAATACAGTCTATTGATTTATTTCAGCATTATTTTTTTCACTGGCCTGGTAAGTCTTCTGATTTTGCACATGTGGCAGTTTGACCATATGTGACCACATTACGATACGCAATTTTGCTTCTGTTATCTTCAAAATTCCAGTGACTTATTGAAACATCATTTCTTTCGTAAAGCCACTGTAGATATGCCTAGAGATTGTTTATGATCTGTGTCATTGTATAGATTTTATGTGACAAAACACAGATTGGACCTACATAGTTTTCTGCAAAATAATTACCAGTTGGCATACCAGAATGAATGGTGGGAGGCCATCAAACAGCTCATCCAAGGCTTCCATCCATCTGTCCACTTGCCATTTGTGGAACATGCAGTTTTATTTTAGTGATTAAATAGGTTTCTGTATATCATATTTTCAGTTTTCCCAAGCAGTGCTCATATGCAACATCTAGCGTTCATTTCCCAGTGTGGTAACCCTCAGTCTAACTTTAACCTGTTAAAATAAAATAAGAAATGTTTAAAATATGTATTTGCCTCATTCTGTCCAAATTTCCATCTTCAGTACAGTGTCCTTGTCTAAAAGCAATTGTGGTACATATATGTAGGATGCCTTTTTCCTCAAGGGAAAAAGTTTGTGCTAACCATTTTTAAGAGAATCCTGTTTTGTCTACTTTGGAAATAATGTAGCTGAAGAACAAAAATTTTAATGGTATTTCCAGGTAAAATTTTTAAAGAAGTTTATTTTGTCAGCAGGCAATTCAAGGATTAGTACCTGAGAGAAAAAAAATGTATTTAAAGGGTTAGACATGTGATAATGGGATATATTAAAAATAGAGCAACATATATCAGTGTTAGTGTCTTTCTCAATATATTTGGCATTAAATACTTTATGATCTGTACTTGTATTTACTATTCTGCAAATACAGCATGCATATACTCAGTGGATGCTGCAAATGTTACAAGTTACTTTGATCTCAAAGTTAATTTCTTAACTGACTTCAGTGAATTAAGACTCCTGTGCCTTGAACATGGCTCTGGGATGTAAAAAGTATCACTAAAATACCTGACAGTTGTGTCTGGGCTCATTGTGTCTGAAGCAGGTGTGAAACATCCTCTACACTTGGTCCACTTCCCTGATGAATCTAGCTGCAGAATATATACGATGTTCTCTGGTCCACAAGTCAACCTGCACCAGGCAGAGACCTCCCCACCTACCCTGGGGAGACTGTCACCTCTTGTCATTACAGTGGCTCTGACTGCCCAGTGTGCAAGTGCACCTGATCCTACTGCCGGGTGTCCTCTTATTTTTCATATCTTTCATATCTTTCATATGCTGGTGGAGAGTTGGAATGTTTATGGCTCTCTCTCTTCTCTATTTCCTTGCAGTGATTGACTCTGTATTTTCAAGATGCTGGATTAAGTCTTTAGACTTGTGACAGCACAGAAAATTAGGCTGAGTGAGGCTGTAAGACACCATCCTTTCCATTCCCTGTTTCAAGGTGGGATCAGCTAAATTTAAGTCTTTCCTGACATGTTTCTCCACATTTTAAAAACTGTTAATCTGCTTGAGTACTTACCTACTTTTAGAAAATATGCATTTAAAATTTTTTGCTAGACTTTGGACCTTTTATTTTCTCCATGCAGTCTCTTCAACTCATTCATATCTTCTTTGAAGCATGGTGCTTCAAACTCTATGATATATTTAAGAGAAGACCTTATGAATTCTGTATAGATTGGGCCAAACTTTATATTTCTGATCCATTGTGATTCCTAGACTTTATTGTATGAACTGCTGCCTAGTCAGTGGTTCCCCATTTTATATGTCTGCAGTTGATTAAACTTGTTCTTACTGATTTACTTTTGCTTATATTCACGCAAAAGAATATTGTTAGTAGAGTAGGCCCCAGCAATAAGAGCTGGCTGAGAATCCTGCTCAAGGATTACTGCAATGACCTGGATTTTCTTATCACAAGCTCCTCCCAGAAAAAACATAATTTTATATCCGCATCTGTGTGGTGACATGCTGGCTTATGAAAGCCTGGCTGAACTTGAGCTGAGGGTGAGAGATTGGCAGTTTATTTAGAGTGGCATCAACCAGTGATCTGTAATACAAAATACCTACAAGCCAACAGAACTAAGGCACCATCTTAATCTACAGACCCACACTATGCTGAAGGTAATCAAGGTCTCTGAAGCAAAATGCTGGTCTCAAAGTGTTTTGATTTTGCGTGGTGGGGTTCTGGTGGAGGGGGGTTGCACAGATGGCTTCTGCAAGAAGCAGCGAGAAGCTTTCTGCAGGCCTGCCAGAGTAAACACCAGTGGGCTCAAGGCTGGACCCACCGCTGACCAAAGCCGAGCCCATCAGCAATGGTCACAGTGCCTCTGGAAATCACACTTCAGAATTATCATTAAAATCCACATCCCAACTGAAATTCCACACAGTTATTACATTATTACTAGTATGTTCAGTCTGACTTGCACCACACGCCCCCCTGTTTTATGCTGAACATGATGTAATTGGCATGGAATACCCTCTTTGGACAGTTTGGGTCATCTGTTCTGGCTGTGTCCCCTCCCAGCTTCCTGGGTGCACCCCATCTTCCCTTCCCTCTCCGCCCCCTCTCCCCCCTTCTCATTAGCAGGGCAATATGAACAACTGAAAAGTCCTTGTTAGCTTGTCAGCAAGTAAAAACATCAGGGCGTTATCAGAACTGCTCTCATCCTAACTCCTAGACTCCTAACTGCTAGAGGGAAAATTAACTCTATCCTAGCTGAAACCAGGACACAAAGGTCAAAGGACAGCAAAAGTTTCACCAGTCTCATTGCTTCTGAGGCCATGGGAAGCAAGTCTTACAGCCCATTTCCCTTTTTGTACCTCTGCTTGCTATACACTGCAGTGAATTTATAAATCTCTTTGAATGGGAAAATATATTCATGTGCACATTGCACACTTAAGAGAGCGGATATTATTAGGCAAAATTCCATAGTCTACATAGGATAAAGATGGATTTGACATCATGCAGGCCTGTAAAATTAGCGTGAAATACATAAAATATGGGTGGTTTATTTCTAATGATCTCAGAAATTTTTAGCTAATGGGAGCCTATGAAAAGATAAAAACAAAATCCCAAACTTTTTGGTGGGCGAGAAAATAGCATTACTTGATCAAATTTTCTGCTGTAGTAAGTAGGAAAGAATTTTCACAGATAATTCCTTGGCTAAGATTTCCTGTCTGACTTACAGATAGAAGGTGACATATGCAGCTAGGATTTGTCTGTTAGTCTCAATATGAAATTAGAGCTCCTCCCAATTTCCAATTGGTGCTTCTGCAAGCTTCTGGGAGTTAGGTCCAGCTCTACTACTGTGGGGAATCATTTTGTCCTCACAGATGCATGATGATTCTAACTTAGTTTTTTCATTACTTTTGACCAAATGTTAGTGATGCTGTAAAATTTAGTGAAACTAGGATCGCATGCTTAATTTGAGCTTTATATTGAAGTTTACAACAGAGACAAGTTATTCATGACTCAGGCATTCTTGATCAAATAAATCAGTAAAACAAAAAATGGCTTGTCTTTCATTCTGCGAGCAAGCTCTTCTGGGATTTAAAGGTTCTTTGTCTTAACTGACACTTCAACAAGGCGAATCATTTAGTGAATTAAATAAAGCATGCATTTCCCTTGCAGATTACTTTTAAGTAATGAAGTTAGTGTTTGGGCAAAACAATCAGCTTTACTTAATGGTGCTTTGAAACCAAGTCTCTAAGAAGAAGCTGAGTGATTTCTGCATGACTACATTCCATGTCATCATCTGGTATGAAAAATGCATTATACTCTCACTTCCTTCCTCTATAAGCAAACTCACTTTCCAACACCTGTGATCTGAATAAACTGTACGTAGGCTCCTAGAAAAGATTTCAACTGTAAAAAGGTTATGGGTTTTTTTAGAGCTGTGTTTTGAAGTTTGATGTACCCAAGTTACCCAAAGAGAGAGAGTGAGGCTGGTATGCTCCAGGAAGGAAGCCTTTCCATGAGTAATGCAGCAAGCAGAAACATTGGTTTGCAAGGCAAGGCAGTGAGCCAGAGATGGAAAGAAAGTGGTAGTAAGCAGGGCTAGCATCTTTCCCCAGTTGGAAGGAAGCCCAGTTGGGATATGTGGTGATAGCATTGCTGTCAGTAGGTAAGCAGTCACCTCCTCCAAGAAGACAGTGGAGTGTGAGAGGGACCTATAGGACACTATAGTCATGAAGAAAATCTCTGTGCTTGGTTTGACCTTGAGCTGCCTGCTGTCTGGATGCTCTGGTTCTCACATTTACTTACTTTTACTACCTTCTTTCTGCCTTTCACAAAAACTTCCCCCAATGTATTTCTTTGAATTGGCACTAACAGCCATGTCATTAAGCACTTTGTGAATATCTCTACTGAGACATGATAAAATGAGTGGCCTTCATGTCTTAAAAAATGTAGCTATATAATTAAAAAAAAAAGTTTTAAGTAGTTACATGCATCTAATTAGTTAAAAGACATCTTATCAACAGCCTGGGGAGCCTGTATGACATCTGTGATATTGCACAAGAATTTCAGCATCCATCTGCTTTCTCACATGACATCCTCCACTGTACTTGTTTGCCTTGCTCACTCTGATGTTGATTACTGTAACCTTTTTTTAAACTGGTGAGACAACAGTTTCTATAATACCAAACTCAAGAAATACAATTTCAAAGAGAAATGACCAAAGGTGAGGTTGGAGTTAGAATGTGTCTATACTATTCTTAGACTCAATCCCTCAGACTCTGAGAATCTATTAGATCTGTACACCTATTTTCAGACTGAAGTTTTTACTTATGCTCAGTATAGTAATAAATAGGAATTTTATTTAGCCCTCTCTTACTGTAAGGGCTGAGAACAATATTAAAAATTGCGGAAATTTGACTTTGATTTCTTGTTTGTGGTCAGGATTTATTATACAAAATCTTTCAATTGCATACCTACTTTCAGTTAGGTGGACTCTAACAAATGTTTTCCCTTACTAAGTGATGGAGAAAGAACAATTTTATTAAAATATATTATTATAATCTACTGACTACTAGCCTCTGCTTCTGTCTAACTCAAGACAGAATTAGACACAGAACCAAGTTAGCAAAGTAGAAGTAAAACCAAAATAGAAAGCAAAGTGGTGTTCTGTTCTTAAAAAAAACCCCACAAAACAACAAGCATACATACTTGTAAGAATCTTCTAATATATCTTATAAAAACTAGGCTCATGAAGGAAAATTCCACCTACGTGTACATTTCAACATGCAAATTGAAAATGTCCAAAAGTACAAAAATACTTTTAAAAATGTATGGTCTTTATTTGACAACTATTTATGTGGTGTCAGCATTCCCTTTGCCTATCTTTTGTTACTCTAGTAACAATCAGACTGCAATTAATTGGAGATTATTAGCTGCTCATGATGAGTTCACCTGGCTTGTTTTATCTATGGTTGTGCTTGACTACCAATCCACATCGAAGAGTTTATTTTAGATTAGAAGGATATCTCTCGTTAAGGGATAAATTTTGTTACTTAAATTTATAGTGAAGGACTACCAGCACCTTTCACTATGGGTGTAGATAAGATTGCCTAGAAATAATGGGAAAAGACAAAATACTATGACATGCTGGAGGGACAGTGAGCCGCATTGAAGGACAGTAGCAAGAGGCTCGAAATGAATTAGTTTGCTCTCTGTTTTCTGTGCAGTTGTATCCTCAGACTAACAAGAATGAAGGGTGTTCCAGCATTTAGGTATGATGACAATTATGGGCATATCAGATTCTCAAGTGTGATATTTTATGTGTGGCAAAGCCAAATAACTAGGTAACAAAACTTGTATTACTATCAGTAGAATAGGAGAGATGCCTTAGACTTTCTTTACATAGACCAAATGGACCCAAGAGACCTTGAATGCAATACGATCTCAGATTTGGGAGGAAATGTGCTGCACTCTGACTGTGGCTCTTAAGGAAGGTTTAATTTCCACATCTGCTTTGCAGTCTGCTTGCTTAATAAGACATTTTGGAGGGTGGAATTGCTTTTACTCAGTAAAATCCTTTAAATCAGTCTTACGCAAAATATTCTAGTTTCTCTACAGCAAGTGTAGAATTCAACTACATAGTTAGATGGAGATTTCCTGTTTAATAATTTCTACTGTATTCTCTTTTTTTCCCCCATCTGCTTGCATTTCTGTACAAAGAGCTGAACAATTGCAGTGGTCTGCACAAAATTTTATTAAGAATTTCTTATGAATATTGTTCATTTCATGAGGGGATTAATTACTCTATTGATTGGCTATTTTAGATATCAGAGTGCCAAAGTTTTATGGAAAACCAAACTCACTGGTCTTCCTCATTATACTATGTTTCTGACCATCTGAACACCTCTAAGGTTCACTTCTTGATTTTTTTCAATCTGCGAAGTATTTCATAGTAATGATATGTAAGGAACTCTGAGTGTTTTGAAAACTTGAAATAATTATCTTTAGAAGTGAGAAAAGAATAGATGTCTTGGTGTTACAGAACAATAAGCTAAGCCTTTAATTATCAGCTGATTAAAATTAACATGCCCTTAACACTAATAAAAACGCTGTTTGAATTTTGTTACAAATCCAATTATTTAGATAGTCTATAAATTATGGTGATGGTGTGAAAGTGGTTTTAGTGATTTTACATGGCAGAATGTTTTCCTGCTTTTAAATTTTCATCATAACCTGTATTTTTAACATAAATCATAAAATTCAAAAAATCATAAAATTTCATGAAGAGAAAATGGATGTGTTTTCTGCTTTTTTGCCGCTTTCAGTGGCAGTAAGTATTTGAGAAGTACTCAGTTCAGGAATATGAGCAAGTTAACTCCAGAGCACAGTCTACCTATGCTGTTTTTATTTCTACTATGGAAATTTGATTTCTCAGACTTTAATACTTGGCATTTTAAAATTTAATTATATAGATATTTTTGTATCTCATTGCATGTGTGCTGACATTTTGAAGCATTATACATGCTTAACTTACCCATTGCACTTCAGGAAGAAGGACTCACCTTTCTGATCTCCTTCTGTACCTGCCAACAATTACTCCTTCATACTCTGTATTTTCTCTCCTGCATAGATCCAGACAAATTTTAGAAAACAAATGTCATATGGCCTCAGAAAATATATCTGAAATAGCAGCAACAGGACAATAGGCCCTTCAATTGTAGCAGACATTGCTTGTTTTAAGACATGAACACCTGTGTAAAAAGACAGCTTCTTTCTGTTTATGCAAAAGTCTGGTAGCTGGAACTCATGATAGAATCAAGAGTATAGCATTTCTATGCCCTTGCTGTGAAGGAATTCAGTGTTTCGAAATGAAAAGAAGAAGAACCCAGGGGACCCTAAATCAGTTTGTCTGACTTTGATAGCCAGCAGGACACCAGGACAAACTGTACTAAACACATTTATAACTACTTAGAAGATAATGAGGCAATAAATAAATCAATGAACAAAACGACTGACCGGCCAAGCAACCAGCAAGTGCAGATTTGGCAAGCATTTCACAAGACAGGGTCAGGATTAAAAATGATCTTGAAAAATAGGAACAATAATCAGAAATCAACAGTGGTTTAGAGAACAAATATCAGGCATCAGTATAAAGCTGATGAAGAAAGGTGTAGCTGGTTCTGTATATGTTGCTAGGAATCTACTAAAAGGGAAGAGTAAATAATAATGGGGACATGTGGTACCAGTTTTCTACTGTGTAAAAGTTCATAATGAATGGGGTAGTAGATGTATCTTTCTCTGTAGGTAGAAGAATAAGAAATAACTGTCAGTCAGAGTTACCTAAGGGGACACCTGTAAGGGTTATAAAACATTTTTGGAAGATTATTGAGTTTCCTTCCTGGAAGTGCTGCAAAGCCGGTTAAAGTAATATTTGCAGGGGAGTTTTACTGTTTCTTGTACCTTCTCTGAGTGCATCAGGATTTATTCCTAGAAGCTTGACATCTCTATGGTTTGTGTGTTTCTGAAAAGGTTGTTAATTGCATGCAGAGAAGAGGACCAGCACTGTAACTCTATCTGGCTTTGTAGCTAGCAGTGTGGAGCTCTGGTCATCAGATGAACACCTCTCTGGCTTATTTCTATTAAGTTTTTATTAAGAGAATCTGATTTTTGTGAGCAGATCTAGAGTTCACATGTTCCTTCTTGTGTAAAATACTATATGCAGTTTTTAAAGGTTGTTCATTCATTGTATCTTGACCTTATCAAGCTGTAAATGTGATTACGAGATTCTTTCTTAGTTTTTTATATAATTAGATCTTTTTCAAGTTTCACTGAATTACTCAAATTAAATGTAATAAAAAGAAACTTAAGGTGAAAGATTTGGGAACAGAAAGAAAAGGTATCCTCATCCATCAGACAAATATTCTTTGTAAACTGTAAACAGTATTACTAACTTGAAGTAATTTACTTGTGAGCTCAGGAACAACAAATGCAGAATTCCTTTTTACAAGTAGGTATTTTGATGCTGACTGTAAAGATCGGGTCTTGCACATTTTGCTATTGTTCACAAAAGGTTTTGACTACATGTCATTAGCTATGATTTTCAGATTCAAATTTCTGTGTCAGCACAACAGAAGAGCAAAAGCTCTCATATTTCTGTCTGAGACGTCCTAGCAGACAACTGTGTGTACTTTGTAACTTTGGTGCTACATGAGGACTTCCACATACATAATATGTATGATATGTTCTAAATCTGCCAGCTTTACTGCCCTGAACAGAGGTCCAAGTGCAGCAAATCCAGCATATCTGCAGATGTAGAAACTACCTCATGTAAACACTACCTGGAGGACAAAACAAATTTAACCTCTCTGAGACATATCACATTTGTTCCCCTTACAGTGATGGAATTTATGTGTGTCATAGACATGGTTTTTGGACACAGCCCATGTCCTGATATCAGAGACAGACTCAGTGGGTGTATAAAAAGATATACTACACAGATATCAGTGAATTGACGTGTTTCATGACTGTTTTTATATAGTACTAATTTTGCCTTCTTAGTCCACAATGAATCTAGGACTGTAGGCTATTTACATGCCACAGTTGGAACTAACTCTTGTTGTTCAAGAGTAAGTCAAAGACAAAAATATCAGGGAACCAGTGAGCATCATTTGAAGTTAGTGATAAAAACATGCAGACAGCCTGAGTGAGCTCACATCTCTGCTGACGGTGGACTTGCTGCCTGGTAGAATGTTTATGCTCTGTTGAGGTACCTTACCCAGATCCTAAAAAAAAAAGCTCAGTCTTCAAGCAGAGATATAGTAAGCAGAAACTAACTGGAGAACACAAAGTGATGTTCTTCACACAAGGAAACATGCTTGTCTTGTAAATTAACCTATGTTGCAAAGAAAGAGAATGATATTTTTCCCCCATAGTTCTCTATAGCAAATATACCTACGTGAGATAGAGTATTGAATGGTTTTCTTCTGGAGTATGGTAGGGTAATATTCAGAAGCTTTTACTTTTGAACATACATAGCTCAACTTTACTGTCTATTATAATGAGCACTTTCCAGCATCCACTGTACTAACTTGTAATCTCCAACTGTTTGAAAATATGTACATATCATTAGCCAAACTCTTTCAACTCCCCTGAAACTTTGAGCTGATTCTTAATCAGTTTCAAGTGGAAAGTACCAGATGAGACTTTGTTTTCATTAATTAACATAAATAGGTATACATCTCCCAAAGATGAGAAGATTTTTCCTTGTTTATTTGTCAAATTAAAAGCAGTAGTTTTGGGGTATGAGCAATGAATAAGGGTTTTAAAAATAATGAGATAGATGTCCCAGATTGCTGAAGTGCAAGAGACTTCTGCACTAAAAAAAACTTGTCATTTCTTCAAACACACTTCATAGAACGTGCAGACAGTGCTTTAAATCTTCTTGAAAGAATTTGATCAAGTAATTTAACGGTGGACAGCTTTTGAATCATGATTTTTTTAGAAGACAGACACAAATAAAGCTTTCCAGGTTTTGTGCTGCAGCGTAGCCTCCAAATTTCAAAAGAGGAAGGCAGGAAAATCCAACTGAAGTGTAGATTAAACTGCATTGCAGAGAGAAGTTTTAAATAATCCCAAGCCCTAAATTTTGGATCAGTATTGTGGGGGGTGGCTTCCTTTTGATTGTTACTTGTATTGAGCAAATTATAAAATTGTCATGCAGTTTTTACCTTGGAATATAGGGCAGGCCAACTAGCATCTCCCAAGCTATGTGTGACTCTTTTATGGTGGAAATGTGTTTCCAAGAATATAAATAAATAAAATAATAAATAAATGCAGTCTCTGCATTCAGTTGGACTGACTGTGCTGTACGAGCCAAAAAATAAGTACTGGGAAGATTCCTATGACTAAGTGAGGAATAAGAAGAGAAGGACACCAGTTAATGTGGCTGCTATAATAACAGGGCATGGTAATAGAGTGGTGTGGTAAAGAATACAAAGGTGGGTTATTGCAAAGTGGGACAAGATATAAATAACTAATTTCAGGGACAGTATTTAATTAAAATGTCAGTTTTGGGAAAGCTACATTTTTTTTCCAGGTCTCCATTTCTTCTGCCATTTGGCATACATCTGAATCTTTTTAAAAATGGTACCTGTAATAATTTTCAACACATCTTCACTTCTAAACTAATTTAACATTTTATGTTTGCAATTGAAATCGACACGTAATTTGAATTTTAACTTTTACCCAGAAGTCTGTTGATACTGATTTTCACCTGTCCAAATCTTTTTACAGGAAGAAAGAGGTTATTTTAATTACTGTATTTTGTTAAGTTTGAATGAGAGTAAATAAACTACCTACTTAAAAATATAACACAGAAAGAATGTGAACATTAAAAATAATGTGGTACTATAATAAGACTAATGTAGCATACACAGATGCCTTAGAGAATCACTCTATACATTTCTTGTACAAAACCAACATATATATATACATGTATGTTTCTGGGGTTTTGTGTTTTTTTTTCTTTTCTAGAAATAACCTGTTAAGGTTGGTTTGGCTTTTATTCAAAATTCACAGTAATGTCAACAACTTGTTTTAATTTAACCATTGATTTTGTTATTAACTTCCATGTGTTCAGGTCAGATTTTCCCAATATAAGTTTGTATCTGAAAAATTTTGAGCTGAACTGTGAAAGAAAGATAAGTGATATTCAGTCACACAAAAACTTCTTAATGTTCAGTTTTCATTACCTTTAGTGAAATTGAGATTTGTACCTGGATATTGCAAACCTGACACACAGAACAAAATTATAATGCCAAGATGTAGAGATAAACATTTTGGAGCAGGCCTCAACATACTCAGATTCTGAGGCTGAGAAGAAAGGTGATATCACCCATGTGACCAAAATCCTTTCATCAATGAAAAACACTAGGGAAATTTGCTATATAGATATAGACTTAATGATGACATTTTGCTGTAATGTGTGTGGGATAGAGAAAATTAATCACGTGTCAAAATTTGTTACCATTTTCTGTTCACTTGTAATCATTGCCTCCATCGTGGTGAATATTGCAATACTTCTCCCAGTCTTTCTTTGATGGTATGCTTCCCCTCCACTGTCCCCACCTTTGCCTGACTTTTTCCCCTAAATCTGGATTAAGCAGTACCATTGTTGATGGTTGTGATGTCTGCATCCACCTCATAATGATTTTGGGAAGACAGATAACAATGCAATAGCCAAGGGCTATCAATGCTAATGTGCCGACCGGGACAGAGTACTGGTCAGTGTCCACTGGCACCTGAAGTTGGTATGTAAATATGACTATGAGCCAACCTTTCTCCATAAATATTGAGCAGCCCAAGAGCCCTTTGAGCTCTCCTGAAATGACAACAGGCTGCACGTCAGGATCTCCCCTTGAAGGGGATACCTCTCAAGGTTACTCCTCGAGGTCAAGAGAATCCTTGCTGCAACAGATCCACAATAGATCCTCAGGAAGTGAATTGGGAATAAGTGCACTAAGCTTTGTGTTCTTAGCTAAGAAGTATAAAGGATTGATTGTGCATATATAATCCTTTAGTCATAAATCATTGACCAAGTCTGAGACTAAGACTGGTTCCAGCCTCCTAGGCTCCTCTCTGAGGAGTTTAGAAAGCAAGGGGGTCCTTTCTGAACTTCATGACTTAGTGGGAAGGTCTCTCTGATAGCTTCTCCTGACCCTATTCATTATGTACTAAGTAATCAAGATGACCACTGAACATTAATAAGTGTTGTATTTATTATCAAACTTTGTTACACCCTTTGTTTTATATTAATAAACATATTGTTGCCTCTCTCTTAAGAATGAAGCACATCCCTCTTATCTCTCCATCCATGACACCTTCCCACAGGTTTCCTTCTTCCTGATTTAACTCTTCATGCTTCAAACTCCTCACAGGAGTTTGACTTAACTCCTCACAGAACTGCAATTTTTGGGGTGCTAAAGAAGTTACAGGTCTCCATTGAAATTCTCATCCTGCCTCAAGCTCAAAAGGACCTGATTTTTTTCTATCTCATGACAGTGTTGAGGCTTTACATCCTTTAAGCTATAGGTGTGGGAGAGCTTTAGGAGTTTGCCTAGTTTAAAGCCTCCAAATTTTTTGATTTAACTAGCTTTTTCCATGTTTTAAAGCATGAGCTTTTATTGAAAAAACAAAGAAAATTGTATATTGCACTGTTTATAGTAAAGCTTTTTTGAAGTTTTTTTTTCTTGAATGCTGCTTTTCAGTATAAAAACAAACCATGAGTCAGGTCATATTTTAATTAGAGAAGGCTCAAATAGGAAGCCACAATTCTGATTTTCACTGCAGGTGTGTAATTTAAAGCAATCTTTGGATAGCAAAAAAGGAAACTTTTCTCTTTGAACTTGATAGATTTTTCTAAACCACTAGGTTTTTTTTAGGCTGCATTCTGCTCTGAAAAGAAAATTCAATCAACAATTACGCTGCCTCTGGTTACTTAGCAAAGGGTTTTATGCTTGTTTCCATCTTCCTTCATTCATGTGAAAAATTAATGAAAAGATTACGTACTCAAAACCAGAATATGAATGAACACTTGTTGCATACAAAGCAATTAATGTTACATTTTTTTGTCTGGGGTTTTCTCTTGGAGCCACCCCTCTTCTAGCTGGCTTTGTATGAGAGCTTCTAAAACCATTCTAGACAGCCCTACATTTAAAACAATTAAAGTGAACATCCCTTGCTCCTGACAGTAGGACTAACTTGAATGATATTTGTCACAAAGGAATATTTCTACTGAGTATGTTTAATGACAAAGGAAAATATGAACCTGGTATATGGGATTTTCTGTTTTAATTTCAAGCAATTTTTTCAGATTGCTATAATAAAGAATACATTTCTGCTTGGAAACCTTGGGCACTGCCTAAACCCATTGCTTGCTGAACATTTCCCATACTTTTCTGATTTGTTACTCTGCTGCGTATTGCCTTGGAAACACAAGAGGAGCTTTTACATTGCTATGGAAACAAATCAATGTAAATATATCTATATTTTATTTATAGACCAGGTAGGGTAAAGGCTAAAACACATGGCTGCATGGATAGAATACGATATATAGTAGTTTTTTGTTGTCTTTTTAATTAATAGAAATATTAAGCAATGCTGAAATAAGTGTCTGTTTCATTCTGCTGCAGGGGTTAAAGAAACTGTTCTCACTTTCTGTCATGTGTTGTTTCTAATTTGCAGGTTTCACAGTCAGTCTTTCAAGAATTATGACACTAATCCAAGATTAACATTGACTTTGCTTTTGCAAGTGCTTTAACTGGTATTGTACCAAACCTAAATTATATGCTCCTTTAAGTTGTAAAAATGTAGTTATGTTATGTTTTGCTATAAACATTGCAGCATTACTGTCCTAATCTGACAGCAAAAGGAGCCTTTCAGCTTGTGTTAAACCATAAAAACATACGGCCCTATTCTTGGCTACTGTTTTACCTTGCCAGAATTGCTACCAAAATACTTTATGCTCTTGTTTTATTTAGGAGATTGTTTCACTAAGGAGAGACTCAGAAAAACTCTCCTGAACTTTTTTAAGGCCTTATGCAAACTATAAAGTTTAAATGTTTGGTTAACCAAGCAAAAAAGGACTTTTTTTTTTTCTTTCATCTTTTATTGTTTTCTCTGTCTGGTCTCTCTATATAAAATAATAATTAAAAAAAAACCTCCAGCAACTTCATTCTCTGTGTCTTTAAAAGCATCTCTGTATAACTGGGAAAAAAAAAATCATACATGAGGCCCTAGTTTAGACTTAGACCAAATCTACTTTGCAATGAAGTAGAATTTTGCTTTTCCTCAATAGCTTTTCTTTACTGGTGACAAGCAGAATTGTGCGTGATTGTAGAAAAATACACATAGACTATCTTATTATTCCTATTTGAGGAACCTTGGAAATGTGGAATTATTAAACAAAAATAGTAAACTATGGATTTATTGTAGAACCATAGAATCATTTAGGTTGAAAAAGACTTCTCTGAAAAGAATCTTTCCACCTGCAAGCAGATCAGCACTCCTGCACAAATTGGTGTCATCTGAAAACTGGCTGAGGGTGCACTCAATCCCCTTGTACAGATTACTGATAAAGATAGTAAAGAGAACTGGCCTGGGGAGCAATGCTCGTGACTGACTGCCAACTGGATTTAACTCCATTCACCAAAACTCCTTGGGCCCAGCGAATCAGCCAGTTTTTTAACCAACAAAGATTATACTTGTCCAAGCCACAAGCAGACCATTTCTCCAGTAGACTGCTGTGGGAAATGATGTCAAAGGCTTCCACAGCCTTTCTCTCATCCATTAAGGGTGTCATCTTGTCATAGAAGGAGATCAAGTTAATCAAGCAAGATCTGTGTTTTGTGAACCCATGCTGATGGGTCTGATCACCTGGTTATCCTGTACATGCCATGTGATGGCATGCATGATTATCTGCTCCATAACATAACGTGGCATCAAAGTCAGACTGACAAGCCTGTAGTTCCCCAGATCCTCCTTCTGGCCCTTCTTGTAGATGGGTGTCACATTTACTAATGTCCATTCAACTGGGACCTCCAGCTGACTGGACATTTAACCAGTCCAGTTAGCCAGGACTGCTGACAAATGATGTAAAGCAGCTTGGTGAGCACTTCCTCCAGCTCCCTCAGTCTCCTAGGGTGGATTCCATCTGGCCCCATAGTCTTGTGTGTGTCTGAGTGATGTAGCAGGTCACTGCCCATCTTCCCTTGGATTATGGGAGCTCCATTTTGGTCCCCATCCCTGCCCTCCAGATTGAGGGTCTGGGTACCTGGAGAAGAACTGGTCTTGCTATTAAAGACTGGAGCAAATTACATGAATATGTAATTAGTATACATTTTCATTGCTCTTAAATTTACAACCACTGAAAGACTGAAAAGGTATTATAAAATTTGAGTGATCATAGGATTCAGCCCCATAGCTCCAACTCTGCTCTTACATCTATGCACATGGATCCTTGCTTCTCTGTGAAGCTCTGCTGACTTAAAGAAACAAAACTAGCAGTCACCAGGCACGACTGAAGTTTCAGGAATTCATGTCATATAAAATGCACACCAGTTTTTGTAATACCTTAAGCTGAAACTCAATATTCATTGGCCTCTCATTTGAACAAACTCATTTAAGAGATAATATATAAGGCAGAGACAGAGATGAATGCCAGTATGACCCAAGACAACATATTTTCTAACCATTTTCTCCGTATCAATCTGTTTACATGGAAAGTTTCGGTTTTGGTGGCATTCCTTTTTGGATGGTAGACAATTGCTCTGTTGAAAATGTTTTGACCCCCATACTATAACTTCTTGTTAAACTGAAGACTAGAGTGAAAGATGAGAGCAATATGGATATGTATGGCCGCTAGTATTTTATTACAAGGATTATTGTACGTGCCCCTGTAATATCCAGAAGCAAATATGGGTTGCATCTGGTAGGAATCTGTCAGCTTTCAAAACATTTGAGAAAAGACACACATGTTAGCAGTACCCAGACATAGGGACATTTTAGGAGTAAATAAAATAGCAAATCGTCAAGCAGATGGTGCTTCCTACCCCATTAGTCCAACTAGGGCCTACATGTCATTGGAGAGATTAAGGTGTTGTCAATATAACAGGCATACCTGTAGAGAAAACTTGTCCCAGAAATGTCACCTGTGGAATTGGAGAAGGAATTATCCTTACAGCTGGGGAAACAAGGAACACAAATCTCTGAAAACCCTAAAGCAGGCTGATGAAATGGAACCCAAATCACAAAAGTCTGTAGTGAATTGTTCAGCTTGCTTTTCCTCTACTCCTGAACTGGAGTTCCCATCCCCATTTCATACCATCTAATTGCTTCATTTTCCCAACTTGTTCAGTTCATGCTTTTAGAAGCACCAAGCTTGATCACCCATGGAAAGGCACAGTTTCTTGTCTATGGCATTTGCAGGATCAAGTTTAAAGTGGGTGTAGCACAGCTGAGTGGAAAAAGATGAAAACTTTCCTAGTTCCCATTCTATAAGCATATGCTTCATTTCAGAAGAATAGGTGCATCTATTGAAGCTGCTGAACTGCTCACCTGGGCAAGCTTTCGGGAGTAGGGCATTTGCTCTGATTGTATTCTCCTGGGAAGTATAAGTTGATAATGCTTAAATCTATTTTGAAATTATGACTTAAAGTAATATCAGTCTAATATTCAGAATTAGCTTTAACTATTTGTTTTTCCTGTGTATTTTCTGTTTTCATGCAGATTCCTCAGCCTTTGGAAAGGCTTAGCTTTATGTTCTTACTGCTGGCTGTCAGATGGAAAGGAAAACAATTACCGAAATTATCCTTAACAAAGATCTATGGTATGAAATGACATTTGTCAGTCACAAACTGATAGGGGCGTTTATTTCCAGTGACCGTTAAAATTAAAGCACAACACTCCTGGAGATGTAAGACATATCCTCTCAAATACTGAAATTCCTCTAATCAGATAAATTTAATTCAGTGATGGTGAGATGCTTGATGGTATTGGCTATTATCAGATAGACAAAGGGAGAGATGGAAAGAAGCCAGCAATACTTTTAGGACCTGCCTTTTTTCTGATCCCTTGATTGCATGTAATTTACTTTGATTTTCAGTCTTGCTTAATTTAATTTGTGTTCATATGCTGTCTGGAGTGGTTAGTTATGTCTCCGTTTGGCTTCCTATACTTTTCTTCCTCTGGGTGGTCTTTATTTATTGGATAACTTGTTCTGTGATCTTCATCTCATTTAGTTGTCTTGTGAAGTGAGATTTGATATTTAGGGCTACAAAGTCTTTGATGATTTGCTTTTATTTCTTTTTAGCTCTCATTTTTTCCCTATCTAGGAATTAGGGGATGGCAGAATGTATTCTGCTACTTGTGTTTTCCTAGCAAACAGGATTTCCTGGTGGTGTTAACTTCCCTCATTTAAATGCCTAGATAAAGTGAAGTTCAATCACTCCCTAGCTTGTAAAAGGTGTTGGTATGAAAGAAAGATGTGATCCTGCATGCTGAGCTTGTATAAAACATATGGGTCTTCCCAGGTCAGGTTTTAGTTTGACCTTAGCTTAAGCATAGCCACATATGGAAAGCACATTGATGGATTATTCCCACACATTACACATGTCAGCAAAAATGACCAGAATTTTAAAAATGGGAAAAGTCATGCCGTCTGGAGCAGGTTCGTGTATTAATGTATCAATCTGCTTGGTTTCCTGCAGGCAAGGTACAAGTAGTCCCACCTAAAAGTGAAGGGCAGAAGTCTTTACCATCACTTTGTTTTAGAGAGAACAAAATGTCAGATGACTGGGCAAATCCAAGCAGCCTTCTCATTCAATTGCTGTCAAACAGAGAATTTGAAATGTGGCTTTGACAAGCATCCGCAAAATGGCTCCCTGCATGTTTTCTCTGGAAAGTGGCAATGCAGTACTAAATATATTCTTTGTTATTGAAACAATTTTTTTTCACAGGCTTCCACCTTTTGGCTTTATATGCAGTGGAAATAAAACCCCATGAAAGAGCATGAAAACTTTGATAGAAGACTGAACACCTTGTACTTAGCTATCAAAAGAAATCAAAATGCAATTACATTAAAACATTAAACAGTTGAGCAAATATTTAGAAATTAAAACTGCTCTCGTATCGAAAAGAACATATGCTTCTTTCTGACAGAGGATAGTCTTTACTGGGGTTTTAAACAGTAATACTGTGATGTGATATGCAACCTGAAATGGGTTGGAGTAAAAGCCCAACCAAACAAGCAATGATATGACAAAATTACTATGTAAGAAACAGTCATACTGGAACAATAAAGCATAAAAGTGGAAAAACATAATGCTATTTCATTGTATTACTGTAAACATTGCATTTCTTATAGTAGAAGTAGCAAGGTTTAAGAAGCATCTGTCATTTTCATGACATTGGGTCTTTAAATAAAAAAATCTTTCACAATCACTTTCTTGTCCCTTGTATTTTTCACAAACTGAAACAGTCTGACACTCATTTTTTTGCATTAGAACCGTTGCTTCAGGTCACATACTGTGTCCTAATTGATGCGGCATGGCACAGTAGGGCTCATTTTCAGCACAGCTTGCAGGAGAATTAAACAACTTAGATCACTTTTAATAGGAGTCCTGCGCCCTATCTCTGCTCAGTGTATGCTGAAGATTTGCCCCAGTGTCAGGACATATTTGCAACACTAACAAAAGCCTTTGACAAAAAAGCAGTGTTTTATGCAGTCTTGGATGGCAAAGATGGGGGGTGAGGGGGAGGAGAGGAAAGGCGCTACTTTCTATTTGTAAAGGTCACATCTGAGGTATATTTGAATTCTATGCTGTTGTCGATAGATAACCAGGTGAGACAACTCTTGTGTCCACTTGCAATTCAACCTGACCTGTGTCTGCTTAGGTGAGAAGTAGGAACTGTGTCCAGCCTCACATCAATGTATTATTCTTATTTTTGCACACAGGCACCTTAGTGAACAATATTTCTTTCACTGTAAGACAAGCTCTTCTCTGACAAAAGTTAAAGTCTAAAAAGCAGCTGCCTTATCTCATGACTAGTTGGTTAGCAATTGAAATGTATCCTTCATGAGTTCGTAGGAAGCCATGAAAAATAAGTTTAGGTTGAGATCACAGGACAAAAACTATTTCATAAAGTCTGGAGAAAATATATTTACGGGAGAGCAAGCAACAGCATTCATATAAATAAACAAACCTTTGATGGTCTAAACTAAGTGTGTTGAGCATCAAAACCACACAAAGTGTTGTTGGTAGTCACTGGAGTGTTTGAGGAACAAGGCATTTTTCACTCAAGAGCAAGCTAACTGGTATTTTATCTCTACATTCACTTCTTTTAATTGTTATTGAATAAGAACTTAAGAGCTCAGTAGAGTAATTCTCCTAGCTGTTTTATATTTGTATTTTCATTGGCCAAAAAAATAAGAGATTAGTTTACATTTCTAGCTCCCGCTCCTTTTTTCCCCTCTTATCTTGGGGGTTTGTACATACATTGGATGGCATGTTCCCTTCTTTTTTTGATTTGTACCCTGATACAGAGAAATCAAAGAAAAAACTGTCTTCATGACCAGAACAATTTCAGTGATCATCCGTGCTTTGTTTGATCATCATTTCTATTCTTGTCCCCTACCAGTGTCAGGTGCTGGATGAACCAATACAGAAATTGGATATCAATCATAAGGTTGATGTGAGCCTCTGATGAAAGACTGAAGCTTTTAGGTTTTTGTAAGGAAAATGTCTGGACTGGCATATTTAATGGAAAATAAAACAGGTCTGTGGCAGAGAAATATCCTTACAGCACAGCTGCCAGAAAAACTAACAGAGGGTGGCAAGAGGCCCTTATTTTAAGGCCAAATGCACTATTTACTCCAGAATTTGAACCCAAGGCTGTGTCTTGTCATGTCTCTAAGAAACTTGCTGTACCTGAAACATTAATTATTTTAAAATTTTTTTCTTTCTGAATCACTGAAGCATTATTTTATTCTAGGTTCTGTCAGAAAAGATCACATTTGTTGTGTATTAAGTTTTGGGAAACTGCCATAATTTTTATTTCATCATGCAAGCTCATGTCATAGCTGCACATCTGTTATTGTCCCTGCTGGCCTGAGGGTTATATCACACAGTATTAGTTTAAAGAATGTGACTTAAACTCACCTAAAATGGGAAAGGTTAAACTCTGTAATTAATCCACTGCATTGCACGGGTTATACCACACACACACACATGTCCACTTGCTACTCTAAAGTTGTTTCTCTTTTTCTCTTCTTCTCTGAAATTATTATGATGGGGCCCTATTCCATGTAAAAACTCAAGATCCAAATGCTAGTTTTTCCTTTTGTTCACCCCAAGCATTTATCTTTTATTTATTTCCCCCCCCCCCTTTTTTACTTCAGTAGGGGACACACACATCTCTAAATGTTTCTTAGTTTTCAGTACTTTATCCAGGAACTTTTTGCCTTCAGAGCCTTCTCACCATCATAGCTGAGGAAGTGCCAGTGCCTTAAGCTTTTGTGTAAACACAAACAGAGCTGGGGCCTGTGTTAGCCTTTCTTACATGGTCTCAAAAAGAAGCTTTTCTAGTCTCAATCTGTTCCTCAGCCAGTATATTTACTTAAAAGATAGGGATGTTTATGGATTTCTGAATAAATATATGTTTATAGTTACAGCAGCTCCAAATAATAGGAGCTTTTATAAAAGCTGAACTAGTTTATACCAGCAGGTGTGTTGCCATGTCCTACAAGAAACTTCTCAACATTTCCTTCAAATTAATTTAGTCCTGCTCAGCCATTGACTGAAAATACAAGACCATGTAGATCAAGCAGAAAGGTTAAATAACCCAAAGCCAAATCCCAGTCCCTCTTTCCAGATGTTGCCGGCTGGCCTCCAACATTCTTTCTATTTAGTCATTTCTCTGAAAATCCCTTCTCAAATCCCTTCCCTTTCAACCTGACTGCAGAGCTCCAAGTGGGACAGAGTAGGCAGCGTGCCTTTTGTTTTGCTTGGAAGACCATCACACCACCACTTCTTTGAAGAAATGACTGCCTTATGACTGACAGTTTTCAGGTTTCATTTTTTTTCCCCACATATGCTTGATAGCAGCCTTCAGTGACAGTTGCAGCTTGCTGCAGCGAGAGCCAGCCTGCAGGAACCTAGCAGAACCTTGCAGACCCTGCCTCAGCTGGAGAAGGTGATACCATGGCATGGTGCGCCTCTGCACGCTGACAGACCCAAGAGCAAGGACCTTTTAATGGGGAAGGAGTTGCACCTCACTGTTGTGCTGTGGTTGCTCATGTTGCTGCAGATGTACAGAAGTCCTGCTCTCAGGTATGGACTGAGTGGAGTGCCTTCTCTTTCACATCTTTTTTATTGACAGGTCACTAACAAGAAACATCTCTCTGATATCCCTGGTACATCTCAGATCTCACAGACCTAGCTAACCTACAAGCTGAAAGAGGATCTGGCACTGCTGCATGCCACAGCATTCTTCCCATACACATCGACAACTCCACTCCAAGTTTAATATCGACTATTTGCTGTGCTTTTTTCCTCACATTTCTTTCAGCTATTGTGTGGTTATGCATGGTAAATGAAAACTGCTGTATGCAGAGAGCTGCATTTTGCTATCAGTTAAACTCACACAGCTTGGCTGGCTTTTGGAAGAAGCCAGAAGTGGTGGCAGTGATTAGCTTTCTGCTGGAAAACTTTCCTTTCCCCTGGGGAAGTGCAAAGGGAAATATATTGTTATGCAGCCATACATACATGATGTAACTCATCACTGCAATATCAGATCAAAGTAACCCCTGTCTTTAAGGAGTCTAAAACTTCCAGATACTAAACAGGAGCGACTTGAAATTCTAGTTTGGAGATGAACTTTCTTCAAATTGGAGCAGTTGTGAGATGGACACAAGCCTCAAAATCAGATGTGAATTCTGAGCACCAGGTTTTTCTCAGACACTTTGTGAGTCCTTGAGGAGTTGTGCTGTAGTTTGTCAGCTGTCATACTAAAAATGTCCAACCACAAGGGATTTTTGGCATCAGTGTAGATAGTCTTCCTTTTTTTATTTTTTTTTTGGAAGGAGGACAATGTCTTTTGATCTCTCTGGCCTCTCTCCCACTCCATTGCAGCAGAGGGCACAGTTATACCACAGCACATTTACTGCTCAGTTTAACTAATACTGGGAGTAAATCATAAGCACTGCAGAATAAAAATCTGCCAGTTCGTTCATGTTCTCTGCTGGCATCTTTCATTAGGGATCCAAAGAGTTAAAGATCCACGAAGGAAAACTGGATCTTTTGCTGCTTTGGGGAAAAACAACAGGCTATAGCAGTTGTTTGAAGGTGATGGGATATCTCTCTGCCAGTGGAATGGGAGCAGAAGAATGGCTTGGGGGCCCATGTGAAACCCATTGCACTAAGTAGAGATTTTTGTTTCCAGCAAGGGCATTTAATCATGTCTGAAATGCCTGTCTAAAGGGATCTGTAGTCCTGAGATTATTTCTGTAAATTCCTGCAGTAATAAAAGTGGCTCCTGTCCAAAACTTAGGCCCTTGTGAGATAAATCACAAAACAATATAGAATAACAGTTAATCTACCAACAAAACTGACTCTTTCTCAGAAGAGGCAACACAGGTCTATTCCTTCTTCATGGAGCCCCACACACTTTGAGACTTGCCTCTTCACAGCATTATTCAGCAGGAGTGAGTAAAATTGTCTTACACAGCTCTAAACATTTCAATGCTTTGACACCCTAAATTTGGCCCTGCATGGAGTCTATGTCTGTGACAGTGCCTAGGTGTTATGATGGTGTGAATTACTGAACGAGAAGAGGATCAGATGATGTAGTTATTATCAGTAGATGAATTTAAACAAATCTCAGAATTTCAGAAAGTTGCAGGAGCATTTCAACTTGATTCTCCAAAATACAACCTGACTGCAGGCATCAGTCTTGCCCATTGGATTTAAAAAGTGAGCAGTCTTCTCAACCAGCTATGTGGGGCATTTAATCAGACAACAAGACTCCAGATAAAAGCGGGAAGGGCTGAACTCCCACAACTTTTTCTATCATCATTTGATACAAGCTGCCAAGAATGATTTATTTCAAAATGTGTGAAGTTTGCTTTCGGCCTGAAAGATGTTGGTTTTCATAATGTCACCGTGAAAATTGTTGTCAGAACTGGCAGAAAGTGATCCACTTATCCCACAAAATTCCGCAAAGAGCACTCCAAAACACAGTTCATACAGTTCTTGGTTGGCATTCAACAAGACTCATTTCTAGAGGTTACGAATACCACTTATCCCACGTATTGGAGCTATTAACAGTCAGGGTAGTAATCAATCATACAAATTTTATTAAAATGTGTATGAAATTTATGCTGACAAAATTATGTGCAATTGTGGAAAAAAATCAAAATATCTCTAATAGAAGTAATACTGATATGACATTTTGCACTGAAACCATTCAATGCGGCAGGGTTAGACTGGGGCTGAAAGTTTCTCTCAGCTTATCTGTATGCTGTTAACTACTGAGCACATCTATCAGCTTAACTTGTATGGAGTGATTTTCATTTTATGCTAGGTTAAGGCTGGCTGATCTTAGAAAACAGAAGGTGTAATGATGACTTCTTCATTTATTTGTTGTACAACTTTCTGAAAGAAAAGGTGAAAAGTCAGTCTGATGACCAAGCCATCTCAGCCCATCACTGGAGTTGTAATATGAAAGCCATCAGGAGTTCTGCTCTTGAGCTGAGCCACCATCCACATTGCATTAAAGCTGCTCCTAATCAGGTGACAGCAGAACTCTCAACAACAGGAGGAGCTGTGTTATATCACCATGTGATGCAGATGAAGGTGGGCAAGCAAGCTTCAGCCAGAAGATGCACAGCAGATGGACACTCGTGTTTGGGATGCAGGCAGGGCCTGGGAATCTGAGGCTGAGAATGCTGTTTGGCATACGATTTCCCGTTCCTAAAGAAACCTAAATGTAATTGTTTCCAAATATTTTAAGCTAACACTATTCCCTGAGTACTCAATGCATGGTGAAAGTTGCCCACAGTCTGCCAAAGCAGATGATGTAACCCAGTGGTGCCCTCACAACCCTGGATAACCTGTGCTAAGCGCAGACAGGATTCTACAGTAGACAATTAATTTAAACATGATTCAAGATCAAGCCTTTTGTCATGTCCTCCAAGGTGTCTACTCCAAACACTACCAAGCAGTTAGACACTGCTGGTAACACATGTCCTTCACTTAAATTGTGTAACTCCACCTGCAAAAAGGGAAGAAACCTTTGTCCAGCCTAGCTAATATTTTGTGCTTCCTTAGAGATGAGAACTGGTGCCCTGAACCATCATTCAAATTGGATGTACAGGCCACAGATCTAACCAGAGTTAAATATGGGGTAGAGAAAATCAGAGACTATTTCCACTACCCTCTGTATCTTTATAAAAGCAATAAAAATAACAGTCAGTTCACATCTGTTTGTATATCAGTCTGTTTACACTGTGACCTATTCTGGTCAGAAACTCTAAATAATAGGCCCTGCTGTCCATAAGGATGTTTTGGAAATGATTAAAATACATCTTGGGCATTATGCCCTCTCATCTCAATGTTAGACTTCAAGCAAGTCTTTCACACTTTTTATTTCAGCACTTCACTTTTGGAAATTGGTAAATGTTCTCTCTTTTTAATTTTCCATAATTAGAATATCACTGAAAAATACGTCTAATTGATTTATATATTTTGCCAATCCCAAGTAATACTTTCCTTTCCACCCTCCCCCCCGAATATAATTTTTACCATAATAGCTATCTCATAGAGCATATTTTTCGGGAAAGAATAAAAATAAACAACAATAAAACATATATTGCAAGAGATTTTGCTGCTAGGCTCTGATTAATTCTACAGAACAGGTCCAAAGATTTCTAGGTTCTGTCTGATTTGTCTCAATCTTTACCTCTATGTTTTAATACTGAGCCTTGGAAAGTTAGCAGGTATTGCATCCCAAATAGTAAAGTGTTCCATCTGCTCAACAGTCTACTTGTTTCAACCTGGCAGTGGTTTTGCCAGGAGAGGATGCCGGTGCTCTGTACACACTGGAAACTAATGGATATTTCACCTAGATTAAGTGTTTGCATGCTGTGCACCTCAATAATAAAAGCCACAGGGAAAGGTAATAGGTCTCAGATTTCCTGCTTGTTGGAGCTTGGGTTACAGGGGTGGTTGAGGCAGGCATTACAGTATGTCTCCCAAATATCAGGGGTTATATGACTACTTAAACTGCCACTCTGACAGGAGCCACGTCCTGTTCTGTTGTCTGGAAGGTATTACATAAATAAAAACAGATATGAAGACTTTCTTCAACATATGGCAGCCGTTTCTTTCTGCAAACTGCATTCCAGGGTAGGTGCTGTCAATGTGCAAACCATTTATGCACCTCTTCTTACCACCAGCTCATCTGTCTTTTAACCCCGTGGGGCATTAAATGAAAAATCCCTGTTACGGAAAGGTTAAGGGTGAGCTTTTGTAGTATAAAAGGCAGGAAATTCAGAGTTAAGAATCTATTGTAACTTTGTAATAAGTTCTTTCATTATGACCCAGGGGCAGCAAGATATCTAAGCACAAGCTTACCTTTAATCTTAAAGTTAGGTGCCTTGCTTAAGCACAGTGCTGAAACAGTGCCGATGTGTTGTGACTTTGTTAAAGCACCAGGGTGATACTTATCCTGAAAACTGTTTCATAGGGACTTGGTAAAAACAAATGATGAGAAAGCATTGCTATTGAACATGTGTTAAAAAAGTTGAGTGGATGTTTCCAACTCATATCTGGTGATATCCATAATTGCTGTCACCTTCTGCACAACTGCTAAGACATAGTCACAAGAATGTGAGTGACATAGAAACCCCTGTGATGGAAACCGAGTGGAAAAATAGAATTTTATTTGACAGGTGAGTTTTTGGGTCAAGAGACTTGTGGTTAGCTGTGGTCAAATGTTATTTCAAGAATATAACAAGTATCTGTGAAAAACGCCTCTTAATATTGGCACAAATGCAGCACAGATCACAGGATCTGAGAGAGAAGGAAAAACTGTAAGAATGTTAGAAGTTATCTCCACATCTATAATGAAAATAAATGTAGTTTCCAAGCACAAAAATGACCTATAGGAGCTTGGAATAATTTATATTTAGTCTTCACTAGTGTAACATATTAGAGAAGAATTCTTATAATTTCACAGAAACAAAATGTTTTATTTCGCTAGAAGTTGAGCATAATTATTGTAGATCCTAAAAACTTTCAGAATGTTCATTGTTTTAGAGGTAAAATTCTGCTTTCAGATTCCCGCCCTCTACCCCTCTTAAGGAGTGAGAATAGCTAGAGAGAAGTACGGTTATTGTTTCTTCCTCAGCACAGCCAGTCAATATTCTGGGCATCATAGGCCGAATCCTTTAGGAGATGACATTGATGAGATATATCAGGTATTTCTTGGGCGAAATCCAGGTTATTAACCAGAAATGTGCACAAGTGGCTGTTTCACTCAGCACAGAAAAAAAATGTCAACAAAAAAGCACTTTCTTTGTCCAAACAGCCAACCTTTTTTTTTCTAGCAAAGCATTGGGTCCATTTAAGTCTCAGATTCTGAATTTTCCTGGATCTATTCAGCACTGACAGTTTGGTGTATTTCTGCCTGGTAATTACTCTTGTCTCTTACAGTGGTGCAAGCACATGCAGCTTCAAAGAACAAACCCCTTTGCTCCCCAGGGTAAGTATCTACTTTCACAGACCCAGCTTCTTTCCAGACGTGTGACCCCAGGCCAAAGACAGTAACTGACATTTTGGTCCTTCTCTATGAAAGGAAAATATTTGATTCTTCCATTGCGGTGGGTTTTTGGTTTTGAACATAGCAAGGTATTCTAATAAAATCTGTCATTGCACCATTTTAAACCCACTTGAGGACAGTCACAGTAATTTTTCAATATAATAAAATGCAAAAAAGTAGTTTTTCTTTATATTCTAATGCTTATTTCACTCCATCCTTACTAGTGTGGACTTGTGAAAGTTAAACATGTGTTGTCCCCCCCAAAAGAATTAAAAATGTAGAATTATTTATTTTTAAAGAGAATTTAGAAAGAAAATAAATAAATTTTAAATTTTGTTTCCAAACAACCTTTTGAAACTTTCTAGATGTTTTAAGTTTTATTTTAAAAAATTTCTGTTTATCTTTTTTTAATGCACACTAATTGCAGTGATACTAACACATTCTTCTACCTCTCACATGTATTACACATAAATGGTTGAGATATGATAATATTGCACTTTAAATGCAAGCATTTGAAATAAAAATTCATTTTCTTGCTTTTGAAATGTAAGTTAATAAAAATCTAAAACAAGAAAACCACAGGGGTTTATTGTTATTGTTTGCCCAAATCTGTAGGTGGACTAGCTTTTCAGTTGAAGAGAAACTTTGAAGTGTGCTTAAGACTTAAGGTGGATCAAATCTTCAGAGAAAAGACTAAGCAGGCTCGTGATCATTAAGCTGTAAAATGAGAATAACGATCCCTTTAAGAAACAATTTTCTTATTTAGATATACTCTTTCTCCTCATGCAATTACTTTTTATTGATTTTTCTTTTCCAGAAGTACCTTTCTCTACATGGACAGGTTCCAAAGAGGGTTTAGAAGGAGAAAGCTTATTTGAACAAGCCAGAAGGCAGATTCTAGTTGAATTTATTGCATTTGACACATCTACTGGGTAAGTCCTTGTTATAACACTATATGTTTTGTCTTTGAGCATTCAGTGTGCGTATGTGCATGTTGTATATGCTGATACAAAGATTTCACAGAGCGTATGCCACCTTTGAAGAGCAACTAGAAGCTTCCTTCCCTAGAAAACAGCTATCATTGAGTTGTATGACTTGTTGGTTATTATGACCATTTATAGCTCAAGGTTTTCAAAGGATAGTCAATACAAAGCTAATATAAAAATACCTTTTTCATTTGCATTGTCATTTCCCCCATTTGCAAAACACACAAAAGATAAACTACCTTTTTTTCTGGTTAGAGACTCTATGAAAGCAAAGTGAGTTTCTCTGCTAGCAGACTATTAACATACTCTATGTCTCATTGTACATTGAAGTGGTGACTACTTTTGCTAAGGTGTCATGCAACGTGAGATCCTACTCTTGTAAAGAAAGTTGGGTAAAATTCATGATGGGCAAAACTGAAGTGATGCAGATCTGTAGATGGAATGACCAGACTAGAATGCCTTCCTTGCCTCCTTTTGAAGATAGACTCCCCAAGCAGCTTGCTGACTGTAGGAACCTGGATGGCCAAATATCATCAACAGATGATGCCCTTCACTTTCAAGTCACTGATTAATTGCCATCCCTGTCTCCTGGGGGAGGACAGGGTAGTAGTAGCACCTTGACTACTTCATATTGAATTACTATATTTCATTATATTTGTTTTGAGCCACCAAGCAAAGTCTTTCGGCTAATACAAAATGTTGTTGTCTGCCTCTTCACTGTTCTGACACCTCTCCTGTGCTCAACTCGCATTGTTAGCTTAAAGCCTTGGCTTGAATCTTCAATGTTGTTAGTGGATACAGTCTATCAGAGGTCAGTCAGCGGGAAGTTAAGACTATTGCAATCTCTGAATCAATGAGATGACAGAGATAGTTGAGAAGTGCAGAAATGTGTTTCAGTTGATATGATGCAGTTATAGAGTGCTGTCTGCTAGTAAGCCAGTGTCTGAGCATAATTGCAAAGTAGTGCAAAGTATTCTCAGTTGAATTTGCTTTCCCAGCTATAAACAAAGCAGTGTTCCCAGTATCCACTGTCTATTTTACTCATAGTGTATTTACTCATCATCTATTTACTCATCATCTATTTACTCGTAATCACCACGCACAAGAAGTCTCTTAAACAAAACTTCAGGTGACCTATAAAAGGAGATATCTCAGAGATTGTGTGGAACCTAAAGAGGTGACTTTGCCAGTTAAAAGGGTTTTCTGACAGACTGTGGAGTCCGACAGTCTCTGGGAACACCAATCTGGACACTGGGTTTAAATGCAAAGACTTGTAGATGCATAGAGTATTTGGGTTTCAGGTGGCCTCCAGAGATTATCTAGCCCAACTGCCTGAAAAGGGTATGCTAAGCAGAAGTTTTATGTTCTGATGACGTATGGACACTATAAAGGCCAAGGGTAGCACCGAAACTTGTTTTTCTGTCTGTGAACTTAAACTATCCAGAAAATTAGCAACTACTGAAGCATCTTTCAGTTGTATAATGAGTAGTAGACATCATCACCTTGTTGTTCAGAGACTCTTTGGTTAAAAATGCAAGTTTTCTCCCTACTATAAAAAAAAAAAAAGAAAAATCACATTTAGTTGTCAAGTGAAATATGAAACATTTAAATGTGTCATGGTATGCCTTTTATGATCTCTAACACTAATAACTGACATGGTCAGTAATTTTGAGAACTGGTTATATCTGTTGATATCCAACACTTGAGTGTTAGTTAAATTGCAGTTTAACACCCAGAATTTGATTGATCACTTCAGTACACCTGCAATGTAACTGTGATGTGGATACCAAGACAAGCAAAATCCAGCTCACCTCTTGAGTGTGTTTGTTTATCTTCATCAAGTGACCTCAGCAGATTTCAGACAGATCTCTCTCATGAAATGTAAACTATGACCTTCGTAATAAGTTTTTAATAGCCTTCTGATAAAAGGAATGTGGAAATCTTAAATGCAAAGAGGTTAGAAAGGTTGTTTTCTAAAGGACAAAATCTGTACTTCCTGATGTTGTGGAAAGCTCCACTGTTGCATGGCTGAAAACAGAGTACAGAAAAAGGAACAAAATCTGGCTCTGATGAGGCAGAGCAATTTTCTCATGCACATTTGGTAGGACTAAGTCATCAGCAAACACAAGGCTTTCTTCATTGACCTTGATACTTATCAGGGCACAACAAACCTACTAGAAAGTCTGTAGACTGCTGAGCAGAGTAAAACATTTACACTTGTGGATGCCACAAAGCTCTGAGAGCCAGAATTTTCTTTAATGTAAAATGTTATGTTTATGTAAATTAATTGGGTTTTGGGTTTTGTGGGTTTTTTGGTTGGTTGGTTAGTTGTTTTTTTGTGAGTGTATGATGGAATGCACAGAATACTTGAGTTTTGTGGTTCTTTTTCTTCTTTAACATAGTGATTGTATAATATGATTTCAATTGGTCCATTGTCAAAATTACTTCCCAAGAATGCATTGCTTTTCATGGCATTCCTTGTGCCGTGGTATTAAGGGAACTTGTTGAAGAGACACTGCCTCATGTACTAAAGAAGTGTGGGGTTGATGATTTGGTTATACAGTAGTGCCTGTAAGATGGATTAGGTCTGGAGCAGCTGTAGTAGTGTGATCCAGAGTGTCCTCTTGGATGTTTGAAGTGCCCCATGTGATGTGATCCAAAATAAAAAGTGGAATGAAAAGTGTTGCCCTGAAAATTTAGATAGTGCTATTAAAGAATACAGTCCACAAGGAATTGATTAAAAGAGATGCAATTTTAAATTTCTCATCACGGCTTCTCAATGACCCAGCCTGCTCTTCTCAGCAGTCCTCTTCATTCAAAATCGAGGCTCTTGATGTCATAGGTGTTCTCTCTCTCAAGGTCAGTACCTTCCAGTGTTCCCATCGCACACAAAAATGCAAACTTCAACATAAAAAGAACCTTTAGATGAAATAACTATTCCCTCATTCTGTTGTTTCCATGGCATGTTTGTATGTGCTCAGCAGTGAGAGAGGACAGTGACAGCTAGGGCAGAAACTGTGTATATTGATGTGCAATACCCATAGGTTTCCATTTGTCACATATTTTAAATGAGGAGAGGAAGAATTTACTGCAAAGATTTAACCTGCCAGGGACTTTTTAATAAGATAACAAAATTGGTGTTATGTGTGGCTTAAGCAGAATCCTCCTGCCATTCAGCAATCATTCCCTCTATAATACTATTATTTTTTGTAATATTTGGAAGTAATTTGCTATATAAAAGGTTGTATATGATGTTATAGTGGACACGAGGAATTTATTATAATGCTACAACTGATTGGGGAAATTTCTGATGTTACTTCAAGGAATGAGCCTATTTTAAAAAAACCCAAAAAAAACCCCAAAATACCCCAACAACCAACCTACATAACAATATGTCACTTCTGAAGTCCATCACTCCCCATTCCATTTATTTTGTTCCCACAGGATTGGGTTGAACTAAATGAGCTCACAGGTATTTTCTCTTGCACGTATTTGTGCCTTGTAAGAGTGAGGAATTCACCAGGGTCCAAAAGCATCTTAGCCTCTGCTCACTTTCCTCTATTTTAGACTGAAAATGCATGCAGTCCTGTTTTAACATATACTGGTCACATTCTCCCTCCCCCCCAAATAACTAAGGTGACAAATTGTGCGTGATTTATTCTTCATTATGCATGTTTTTAGTACAGTAAATAACATACCGATTTCAGGGACTTTAAAAATGTGATTGTGAGTTTGGTGCTCAATAGCGATATCTTCCAGGTGGTTTGGATAGAGACTGGCTCAGATCACCCCCTAAGGATATTTTGTTTTGAAAATGTTTGTACTCTGCTGCTGAATACTAATGCTAAAATATATCCTTCCTTTTTTTGGAGGCAATTTCTGACTTTCATGAGTGTATGGATATTACAGATTAAAGTTGTCAATTTTTTCTTTCTGTATGTGGAGAGCATTAATATTAGATGCTTAACACAAACATTGTCCTAATTTTTTTTCTGAATGTTTAGAGGAATAAATTGTTCTTTATTGTATATTAAGGCATCTCTATTAAGTGATATGAAAAATATCCTTGTCAGGAGAAATTCCAGTAGTATTATTCTGCTTTTGTGTCCATTTATTGTGTAGGTACAAATATCTAATTATTCATCCAACTAAATAATATGCAAATACAGGAAAAAAGTTATCAAGGTTTATGGGTATAAAATGTTCCAGGATCTATGACTGGTAACACCTCCCCCCTCCCCACCCCCCCAATCTCCTTTCTGGCATTATGGCCTATGGTTCAGCCGCTAGAGACCTTAAAGTCATGAGATTTTTGCTCTGTGGTGGCCCTGATAATGCATCACTTTGGTACATCACACATGAGATCAGCACAGATGATCATAGTAACACTGAAATTTTGCTCAGTGTTCTGCTAACAAAACTACTTGCCTTGCTGTCTGGAAGACTTACTTTTACACAAAAAGACTATCAGTTCACTCTTAAGAGTTATTATATAAGAAAGCAATCAGTTCACTTTGAGCCCATCAGTCTCTGAAAGTGATAATTTTTGCCAGTTTATTCCATTTGTGATGATAGAAGTCATCTGTCTCTCTCTGCTTCGCACGTCCTCAAATGAGTTCTTACATGTTAAGGAAATCTTTCCCCTTCTACTCTTAACACGCAGTTGCCATTTTGATAGAAATTATAACACTTTCCCTTAAGAGTTCCTTTTGAACTCCAATATTTCAGAAATATCTGCTTTAATGGGCTGCTTATTTCTAGCTAGAAGAATGATTGAAATGTTTCATATTTCTCCAAGCTGTGAGTATTAAATAATTGATAGTTGGGAACAAATTTCTAAGCTGCAATTTAATCACTAACATCTCAAGCTGCCATTTGTATTGGCCAAATTGCTGAAGCACAGCTTTTTATTTAATCAAGACATAATACACTATTTTCAGAACAATTGTGATCTTTCTCCTTCTCATGAGACCCTTATCCCAGAGGCTTGCTCAGTTAATGGCTGAGATGTGGTACACATGAGAAAAATCTGCAATAGTCTGACCTCTAGAAAGGAGGAAAGCATTTGTATTTTGTTGGCTTTCCTGTTTAGGATTCTTTGTCTGACTTCTGCCTCTTGTTGACAAGAGCCCCTCTTTGTGCACAGTGAGATCGCTCCCACCCTTCTGCAGCTCAGACCATGAGTGTCCCATAAGGGTGGAGTGCTCAGAGCTGTAACAACATGAGGTTGCTGGCACTCTGCGGGTCACTGTTTTCTTTGGAGGCAGATGGTTATTGTAGTTTCCAGTGTAGTGATGGAGTCCCTCACTGAACAGCACGACTCTGGCTCCTTGGGACTTCCAAAATACTGTCAAAAATATTTTGTTGTTGTTGCTGATGCTGCAAAAAGGCACCAGATGAGTTGCTGAGGAAATGTGGTGAAATAACGATGGGACAGATATCAGTGGTAGCACACACCTCAGAAGTTTCAGAGCTCAAAAGAGGCAAAATATGGACACTTAATCTGACATACTTCGCTTATGCTTTGCCTGATTTCTTACAATGCCTCAAAAACTTTCTTGAGAGATATCTGATATTATACAAAAATTTATAAAAACAGTCCTTATGCTATTCTACCTAGAATACAAAATTTCTGAAAGAAAGATAAATACAGATATAACTTTTAAAACTATTTGCTTTTGCTTTGTATATTTAACTTGTTTTGTTTCCATGCAAGAGCTTCAGCCTTTTGTTGAAAAACAGTGTCTGAGTTGTGGGTGTAACAAAAGTTAGCTATTCTCCTGTATCTTACATATAAAAAGGAGAAATTCATATATAGAAAATTGGAAGAACCTATATTTGTATTGGATTAAAACAACCTATAGTTGCAATACTGGAGTAATATAATTTCAATGGCCTGTGGAAATAAGGGAAACATATCCCGAAGAATCCTTGAAAACCCTTGCCAGGGAGCTCCAGGTATTTAGTTTGTGTTGCGAATTAACCAACGTACACATTATCCCCTTAATTTTCTGACAGGGAAGAGGGTGTTGCAGACAATTCACTCTTGACAGCTGTAGGAGGAGCTTTTGCTTCTGAGAAAGATGTGTGTCCTATTCCTGCTGACACTGGGAAACACCGAGGAGGTATGAAATAAGAAGATCTTGTCAGGATTCCCTGTGCACTCACAGAGCTGTAACAATAGGGTGATGCCAGCATGGATATTAAATGGAAACATCAAAACAAGCTAATAACATGAGGACATGAGTCTGAGATACACCGATAAATTTAAATTTGATCTCCACAGAATATGACACCCCTGTGTTTTCATCTGTTAAACTCGGGTGTTTTTAGGATCAGCAGAATGTATTTCAAAGCATATGCTTTGTGTCTGCTAGAGTCAGCAGTTGATACATCATAGGAACCCTTGCTCAGATGTGCATGCGTCAAGGTTACCTTAGTAGGCTCAAGCATTAACCATTTACCTAATTCAAATAATATAGAGACACACAAGTATAAATATTCCCCTGTATTGTATTTTGACCTATTAAAAAAAGATAAAAAGGAAAAAAAATAGGGAAAAAAAAAGGATACCTGCATTCCTCATTTTCCTATGAGTGTCTTGACACAACCTCAGAACACATGGAATGGATTACCGTGGTCTGGGTTGCTGGGCGGCAGGAATGGCTTTCCAAAGGAGAGGATTTATTGGATGGCATTGTCTCTAGTTTGGCAGCAATGTTGGCTGTAATCTGTAAATGCTGCTTGTGACTCGCGGAAATCTGAAAACCTATACACCCACTCTGATAAAACAGGCTTGTGATGGGGAACATGTTTATTTTTGTGTGTTTAAATTCTGGCTAAATGATATTCCTAAATAGATCAGTTGGAAAAAGATGAAGGCTTTTTCCGCTAAGGAGAAAAGGGAGTAGATTAAACATAGAGTAGATCATCAGCTGTGGCTTGATAATTTTGATCTGTCATGATAAGGCTACACCAATCACACATCTTTACGATTAAGTAAAGTTTTGGTTCCACATAGCTTAAGGTTTTTGGGTCACTGAAAGGTCTTCCTCAGCTCCTGGTTCATCAAAGGGTGAACCAAAGGTGGTTGCTCAAAGGAATATTTCAAGCATAGCAGGATACTTCATCACAAGAATATACTTTCGTGCAAAAAAAGTACGACCATCTGTGTGTATCTGAGCCTTCTGGGGGTGGAAAGATGGAACTCGCTTCTCATGGCTGGCTAATGCTGAAGTCAGAAATGCAGCTGACTTGTCTTGTTTCACTCAGGTGACTTCCATACATTTCTCTGCACTTTCCAGAGGTGGATGCAAGTGCTTAGCTGTTGTCATGCATAGACTGCCTAGGTATCCTTTATCTGCTGCAGCAGCAGGAGTTCACTTGGTGCTTGCCTGTTTTCATACTCTTCTTTGGAAGACAGGGTACCATTGGTGAGGAAGTTTTAGTGCAGTGATCAGCAAGGGAAGGAATTAAGAGGTGTATGGGGAAAAGGGCCACTCTGTATTTCAGTCATCTCAAGAATGTGATTTGAAGTAGATACATCTACTGACCTCTGTTTGTGCAGTGTGAGCAGGAAGAAGCAAAATTATTTTGTTTATACAAAGAAGCCCAGCCCAATTCTTTCTGTCAGGCAAGGAATTTTCTTTTCCCTGAAGCTCAGAACAAGCAGCAGTTACAGGGAAAGTTTGACTGAGTCCTCCAGTCTTCTGACATCCCATGCAAATCCCTTCCAGCCACACTCAGGCCTGGATTTTGGCACCAGGAGAAAAGGATGCTGTTGTACCGGCAGGTGCTGCTGCTGCTGGGAAAACAAACAGCAACCCACTGTGGACTGCAGATGTTTGCTTCCCCTGCCTCCCCCAGGCATTCTACTTTGAACATGTTGGGACAGACCAGAGATTTCTGCCAATACTTTGGCAGATGCTTCAGCATCCTTGGGACGGGAACATACTGCTGACATGCAAGATGATGTGTTATTTATAAGTTTGCCTTTGTCCCATTAATCTAAAAATACTTAGATAATGTGACAGAGGTTTGCATGGTTTGCCAAAATACTTGGCTGAAATAAAAAGTATCTGCTGGAGAGAGCTGAGAACAGAGCCCTGGGAAGGACTTTTCCAGAGGGTCCAATTAGTTGAAGCCCATAAAATATTTTATTCTAACATTGTTACAAAAACACAGTGCTTGACTCCTAAAAAAAGCCTTTGATTTTGGGGTTAGTTTGTGGCATTCTGCTTCTGCCCATGGTTAGCTAAACATATTATTGCATTACCTGGGAGCAGCCTGGGAGGAAATTTCCTACCTACAGGACACAATTTCCTTTTCACAATCAATTTGCTCTTGAGGAGGGCTGTACTGTGGGAGGTCGCTGTCTTGCATTTCACGCATCCAGCACCTGTTTCACTGTGGAGCCTGGTTTTGATGTCTGAGAGAAGCCCCAGGTAAAAGTAGGATATTCTGGGCAATACTGGGAGGGAGAGGTGATTCCCACACCTGGATCCATCCTGAATGCATCAGCCCTTACTGCACGTTCATGTACAGCTCAGCATCACCTGCCCATATTTTGCTTGGGATTTCCTAAGTGTAGGTAGAGAAGTTTACTTTGCAACTAAAGTGGTGTATTAAGTGACTGTAAGTTTAATCAAATGCTTCAGAGTTACTGAGTATGTGTTGTGCCATGGATATCAATATGTGTTGTTGCCATTTGTCAGAACTATTGCCAGATGTCCAGAAAGCTCGGTTGGATGGCCAAGTACAAGGGAAGGGGAGAGCGGAGGGGTGGGATTTGTTCATTCCTCGATTCCCAGAGTGCTGGCTGTCATGGGAGATTGCAAAATACAAAGAGAAGGGACTGTCGTGTCCTTTTACATGGTTAATTTTTTTATAGTAACCAAACCACTTTGCATCATCTTATTACAGTCCTTATCAGGTTTGAAAAGATATTTCCTGGAAATCCTACTAAACCAATGTTTTTAACAGCACAGAGCTGATAGCAGCAGTATTTTAAAACAAGCACAACTAGAGGCCGCAGCCCAGTGGCCTTGTCACTGCCACAAGCACATGGCTTTGATAAAATAATGGATGCCATATGTTGTTCCTTAGAAATGTCATGCAGTTTGAGCAGGAGAATCATTTTCTAATCCAAGAAAGCTCATGGGGAGAAGAAAAGTCAACAAAAAGCTCCTTAAGAAAACAGTAACAGCTCCTTACCAGTAAGCTTTGCACTTATTTTGCATTTTATTGAAAAATACTTGAAAAAGACATTATCTGGTGACAAAACTCTGTCATGACCCGAGTCAAGATTCCGACTGCATAAAATTTCTACCTGTTTCTGTTTTTTTTAGATACTATTTCTGCAAAGTATATGGATTAACATATTACACGGGTTTTTACAACTGCTACTAGGTTTGAAATGAATGGAGCACAGCTTCAGCATTGGTTTAAGCTGACAATTATTCTTTTTAATATTTGGTTCAAAAATATGACATGGATGTAGAAGCCAAAAAAATCTGGTTTTCCCAAGAAGTACTTTTCAGGTTAAAATAATTCACAAAAAGAAACACAGCAGTGGTATGGAGCCAGTAGATCACAGGACTATAGCTATTTTGAACTGGTATTTTTTTGGTCATTCTTAGCATCAGTGTGATTAGTGCTATATAAATAATAGAGAATAGAACAACCTTTCATTTAGACTAAAACCCAGCAAATAAATTGTCATAGCTCTTTTCCCAAAGTCTTGAAAACATTTCTAAGCTCTTTAGAATGAAAACAGCCTTGAAATAGCTTTATTTTTTTTTCCTCAAAAAACCTTCTTGATGTTTCTTCTGAACACAGAAAACTGCAAATTGCTTACAGGCAAAGAGAAAGATTTTACAAATCATTTAGTAGAGTGTAACAATTGATGCTTACCCAGTTCCCTAGTCATATAATTTTTATAAAAAATATCACATACTAGAGAGTATAGAAGGAGTTGTAGAAGAAAATAGCTCATTTTTTAGAATAGGGATGGCAACAAATGTCATATTAAGGCCTTAGTTTGGCTTTATTTTCACACATTATCTGGCCCATATGGGAGAGTTACTGCTTGGGGCAGATGGGTAATGTTCCTCTGGGACACTATGCATGCAGAGTGTACTCTTTCAGATCATCTAAGACAGCAACATGGATGTGTTTGAAAAGGTTTGTCTCCTCTCGTGCATTTTGCCTGAGTGATTCTGTTATGTATGAGATTATATCTTCATGCTGTCTGCAACTGGACCATTCTTATTTGATAGTCTTGATAATAAATGGCATATGCATTTTTAATATAGACCTAGTGTAGTGAAGGCCTATATTGTTTTCACACCATCTGGGGTTGCCTGTCTACAGATATATTTCTGAACTGTGCTTTGAAGACTATAGTTCTGAAGTAATTCCTGTTTTCATACTAAAGACAACCCAGATAAATTTACTGTGAGAAAGTTAGTGTATTTGATACAGAAAACCTTATGATTAGCTGGTAAAAAGTGAGTTATAATAGTAAAAAGTGTAATGTCTTTTTTTTTTTTTTCAGGTTACATTTCTTAGCAAGGTAGAAAGAATGAAAAATATGAGGCAACTTAGTTCACAAGGCAGTTAGGAAGAATCAGGAGGTGCATATGAGAATAAAGCAACATCAGCTACTATTTTAGGAGCAGACAGTAAGTAAGAGGAGTTTTGCACATAACTGACTGTACAGGAACAACTTTTAATTGCTTATATTAAAATTGTCTATGACACAGTGATTTAAATTATTTAAATGTTTCAAAAAGTGTCCCACTATGAGAGATCTTGATTTCCTCTGTTGTTAGCACCTTACAATTCTCTATATATGAAAAGACAACCTCTCTTCTTTATGCTGTTTTTCATGCCTGTTAGTGCTTTTGTTCTATCTTAATTTAGAGGAAAAAATCTTGATGTCTGAATCACCATCAGGTGAAATTTGCTTGGTTATGTGCCATTCATGTGTTATCCGGGTGAGTTCCTTGACGATGATAATATTTGTTGTAGGAGACTCTAAGGTTCTCAGGTCATATGTAGGTATTTAAATATTTTCACTTCAAATATGTTAAAAAGCCATAAAATATACATATAAACTTAAATAACTATAAATCCATCATATAAATTAGAGACAACTTCTGCCTGTTCTAGCTCCAATGGCAAAAAATATTTTATTTACATTTACATGGTTTGGGGCATCACTCTTGGAAAGCCTGCTCTGAAATAGTTGGTGCAGGACACAAGGAAGCATATTTTGTTTCACTGCTGAATGGTCACTGGTTCAAGGTTTGCTTCTGCTTCAGCCCAGCTAGTTTGCTTATTAAGGCTTCTGACAAGTTTCTTACAGGACTTCTGTGAATTGAACTTTAGAAAACATGCAGAGCTCAGCCTTTATGAAAACACAGCTGTGAGCATTGTGTTCCACTAGATTCCGACCATATATGTATTTCAGAGATTATAGGTGACAAAGGAAAATAGCCAGGATTGTACAAAAATTCAGTCTGGAAGGGACCTTTGGAAGTTTATCAATTTGTAATGCCACTAAAAAGTTATACTAAGAAGAAAATTCTAAAAAGCTAAGGGGAAAACCTTGGCTGAAAAATGGATTGACTATTGTTTCTCTGGGAGGAAAAAAAGAAAAAGAAAAGAAAAAGAAAATTCTCTTAATTGATTTGGAAAAAAAAGTTGACTATTAATCTCCAGTAGAACCTGACCACCAGATGGCTTGGTCCAGGTTCATAGAGGGTAACAGAAACAGGAAAGGATCCAAAGAAGCCTCTAGCTGAATGTCCTGCTGAATCAAGTTTAGGTGTGAGATCAGACCAGGACTGAGATGAGACCACCGGATCAGACCAGTACTTTCCACAGTAAAATCTGGAAAACCTCCAAGGATTAAGATTGGGCAACCTCCCAGGGTAACCTGCTCTGCTGTCTACTGTTCTCATGAGAAGAATTATTTTTCTGATATCTATCTTTTATTCTTTCATTTCAGATTATGGTTGTTGTTCCTCATCCTCTTACCATGCACCACTGAAAAACTCAGCTCCACCTTGTTAGTTTCCTCCCTGTAGGTACTGGGGGGCTGCTGTTAGACTCCTACATCTTTCCCCAGGCTGAGCCAGCTCTGGTCATTCAGCCTCTCCTGGCAGGGCAATTGCTCCAGCCCAAATCAACTTGGAGCTCCTAGCTTAACGCATGGCACTTCATCAATGTATGTTATATATTGAAGGTCAGGCTAAATGTGGTTGAAAATACTGAGTAGAGCAGAATAATCTACGTGCTAAATCATTTGTAGGTGCAGATTCTTCATCTGGTTATTGTTTTATAATATTTAAGAAATCAGTCTTGCATCTACTCTGAATTCCAGTGTTGCAACAATTATCCATGCGTTCTACATATTGGTATTCACATCAAGTATATGCAAATAGCACTTTTAAATAATAGAAGCCACATTGTGTGCCATTTTTTTGCTAAATTTGGTTAAAACAATCTAATAATTGGTGTTTCATGACCTTTTGGCTTTTTAAATAATGAAAAAGATATATTACCTCTATTTGTACTTGCTGAATTCAGTGATTAACTAGCCAAAAATGTCTACTGCCCGTATGTGACAGTTCTTAGACAAGAATTTTAAGATATTCTGCAGAATTTATTTGTAATGTTGATTTTACCTCATTGAATTTTAGACACATAGTCTAGTTCAATTTAAATGAATTCAAAATCCAAATATTTTAATTATCTTAATGGTTTTCTAACTAATTATATAGAATAGAAACATAGAGTCATAAAATGTCTCTCTGCCACAGGCAGGGACACCCACACTAGACCAGGCTGCCCAAAGACCCATCCTACATGGCCTTGAGCACTGCCAGGGAGGGGGCTACCATGGCTTCACTGGGCAGCCTGTGCCAGGGCCTCACAGCCCACACAAGGAAGAATTTATTCCTAAAATCTATTCTAAATCTCTTGTAATTTAAACCCATTACCCCTTGTCCTATTTCTACCCTCCCTTATAAACTGTCATGTTAATTGAGATCTTAATTCTGCCAGTAGGAACAAGTTGTAATATGAAATAGTTCCTTTTCTATAAAAAATATTATTTTCTAACACATATTAACATTGGAAGTAATTATTTTTCTGACTCCTCCTTGTTACACATTACTTCCACTAAGAAAATGAGCAGTTTGACATGAGCCAACAGATAAGAACTGATGTGTACTCTAGTTGAAAGTCATATGCTTTTGAAACATGGTTGTTTTACAGATTGGAAATTCTATTAGCCTACATGCTAAACACCCAAACAAACAAAGAAACAATTAAAAATAAAATAATTTAGTGCTCATGAAAACTGCTAGATTGATAGTTCTGAGAAATCTTGCTTTTGTCAATTGGGAGAGGGTTATCGCATGCAAAGTGACAATATAAACTTACACGTATCATCTGCTTGCATGCTTCAAACCTCACCTTGAGAAGGAAGAAATGGTTCTGTTTACACACCATCATGTCCACATCAAACACTGTAAAAAGCACATAACTTTTCATTCTTCTGCTGGTTCTCCTAATCCATTTAGAGAGAGTTCATTAAGTAGGAATGAGTGAATAATTGATTTCTAGCCTTTTGTTGCTAAAAAGAAACAACTGTTCGGATGTAATAAAAACATCTTAGTTGTTTTCACCAAAAGGATTTTTTTTAACCTCAGAAAACTAAAAACATGCTGTCTTTTGAAAAAGGACAGAGACATGAAGACACACTGTCATAATGTCTACACTCCTGCAGTAGTTTTATGATTAGTCAGTTCACACATTGAGATGCATACATTCAGACTTTCCTCTGCAAAAATTGAGTGAGACCATGTATCCAGGTAAGTTTCTACATTTCCTCCCGTGGCTCAGGGTCTAAGTGGGTTGGAATTCAATTTTCCATGATGTTTCAGTAATTTTGTCTTTGAGAGTTACCGTCACAGTGACTACTCATGGATGTAGTCCACAAAAGGAGACAGAGAGAGGCACACTTCATACCATAGCACTGGAAAGGAGAATCTTTAGTAGGAGACAGTACCCAGCGAAGAATACTCTTCAGACAGAGTTAGGATTTGAGTTTAGGCTCTGAGCCTTGGAAAGACTACAATGCTGTTGGCTAAATAAATCTGTCCATGCCGGCAGTATCTGTGAACACAGCCCTTCATGTGCTGAGCTTTTATTCCAAGTGAGTGAATATGTTCTGAATTATGTAGTTAGCTTTTTTCAGGACTGGACCTTCACCATTTTCATTTTGGCTGTTATTTGTAGGTTAAACTTTATAAATCTAGTACCTGTAAGAAGCATTTTCTTTCCAAAATATTTTGGGAAAAAACCCCACACTTACATTGTTTCATCTCTACCATTAATGCATTACAGTCCAAATTTGGGGAGAAGAAGGTATGAGGTATATTTTGAGTCATATAGCTCATGTACTTTTGTTGTTTGAGATTTAGTAGGCACAGAATGCAACCACAGACTTCTCAGCCTCCAATTCTATTTGTCAAAATAAGGATACAGAAACACTCTGAGCTAATGCATGTAACCACTGAAAAACCAGGATAAATTCATCTGAATTGAAAGCTTCACTCACCTCTGGAAATATATCCTACTTTGGATATCTCGCCTCAAATGACAGAATTTGAAGATTAACAGTATGAGTTTCTCTAGTCTGCATTTGCTCCAGGAGTATAAGCAGTTGTGAGCCATTGGCTCCATACAGCAGAAACCAATGACTCTCTAGAGGGTAATGCAGCTGCTCTGTTCAGAAAAAACCCTGTATATTTGGGGAAACTTATATCCGATATGACCTTCAATGCAGAAATGCGCGTTTCAATGAGAGAGTTTATGCAATTGAAGCAATTTTAAAAACATGTTGTGTATAATATCTATACTCATCAATATATATTAATATCTATTAATAGTGCATTTAAATACCATCTTAGTGATATTCTTTGCATCTTGAGGTCTGTGTGATGTGTTTGTTTATATAATTTTTGACAACTTAAGAGCTAATCAAGGATCTTCACACAAAGAATGTTTTAAGTCTTTGGATAAAAAATGCTGTGAATAACTGTTATATGATTCCCACAATGGATATGAACTTGATTCATGCACTTACATTTCCCTAGCAACATTTCCATAACATTTCTAACAAATTAACCTTTAAAATGGAACACTGAAAGTATGGTTATCTAATTTTATTTATTTTTCTTCAATAGCTGTAAAAACTTTTGCTGGAGAATTCCAAATAATTAGTGTAGAGAAGGCATTTAGTAAAGATCTGAAGCCAAAGAACTTCTATGATCTCCCATTGTTCCTAACTATTTTTTAACTTAAAAGTTTCTTAAAAATTCAGTTTCTGGAAAGACATCAATAAGTAAGGTCACAGATCTTATATTAAAAGGAAAACAAATAATATATTTTAAAAAATGTAGTAAAGACATAAAAGATACAATGAAAGAAAAAAAAAACCCAAAAACCCCCAATCACTTATGTGGTTTTCAAGCATTAATATTTTCTGAGAGATTCATGGACTATTTTACAGTATGGTGGTTATCTCACAGAAGACCTTGCCCATGTCTGACTTAGGTTCACAAATAAGTGTGACATATTTGTGCTTGGTGTGTCCAGTGCTCTTCATGGTGGCCTCTGCGTGTGTGTGAGCAAGCATCTGCATATGTGTGTGTACACGTATGGTACACTGGTTTGCATTGGAAGGGGCCTTAAAGAGGTCCTTCTGAGGGGTGAAACATTCCCAATTTTGTGTTTAGGAGAGGTGAACCAGAGTACTGGGGTTGAGTTCCCAACTACCACTTTGACCAAGTATTAGTAGCATTTAACAATGTAAAAATACAAATTAGTATGTATGTATGGACAATGAATTACTGTGTCAATAAGAGCTTTTGTTTCTAGATGTGATTGTGGCATACTCCGTTGGTGATCCTAAAAAGCCAGTTTTCATGTCCTGCCCTAGGCCTACTGGTTGTTGTGAAAAGTAACTCCAGAGCACCTGGTGTTTGTCCAGCCCCATATCTAATAGTCTTAACTTTGTGCATCCCGCTCCATGAAGCAGACTTTCCTTCTTTGCTATTGCAACTCTGAACATTGTGAATGATAAATCAACACCCTTTTGTTAAAATCCTAGCATGCCTGTCTGTTAAAAACATGACCTGAAATCAAAGCACCAGTAGTTAAGTACACCAGTAGTTTAGTAAAAAATGTTGGGCAATTTCTGTTCTCCCAGTATTTTTAAGACTTCTGATGTTTCTGCCTATCTCTTAGGGGTCTTTAGGGATATCTGACAATAGTTATACTGAGGGTCCCCAGGTTTTCAGAGCAGCTAGAACCACTGTCTGCAAAACTCTTTGTCAAGGGCCAGCGGCATGACAATACTGACAAAGCTCTTTCTACTGCCAATGGCTAGGCAGATAGCATGGTTTGCTTGGCTGGTTTTGTTGATTTGCTTTTCTTTTTTTATTGATCCTTTCTTTTCTCCCAAATTTTTGTTTTGTCTTCTGTGTCCTCCAGATCATATGACGATTGGCAACACAATAGTATGATGGTATAATGTAACCCTGATTTTTATGACTGATTGACCACATCCGAGTACTAAGCTGTCTTGACCAGTATTAAATGTAGACTTTGTGACCTTAAACACTGCTTAGTCCCCTTCTAAGTTTCTGATTGACGAGCATTCGTGACTTATACAGCTGTACTCTCCTCATAGTCCTACTGTCCCTCCCTCTACAGAATCTGAAAAATGAATTTCCGGAGGGGAGCTTCCAAAAGAGGGGCATACATCCATTTGAGTTTGGCCAGAGTTGCCATTATGTTTTCCAAGAGCACTTCATCTGTTTTGCCTCCTTTTCTCACTGAGGTTGATTTTCAGTCTACAGAGGAAGTCTACAATTGGCCTTGAGGGAAAATGCAATTTATTCTCATTTAAAATAGGTGATCATAAATTCAATCCATAGGCAGCTGCAGTAGTTTCCAATGTCATCACTCCTCCGGCTCCTCTTCTGTAGGCTCTCATTCCAGCTGAACATGGTAGAAGATCCTAACAGTGGTTCTCATGCAAAGGCTCAAAATTGTCCAGAAATGACTCAGATTTACTTGGCTGACTTTGCACTGAGATGAATGAGCAGGAATGACTCTGCCCTGAGGATGATAACTTTCTCCAGGAAGGTAAGATGTAGTATCAAACACCACAGAGTTTGTAACTACTCACAGTGCTCCAGCTATATCTTCAAATCATGCCTCCTCTTGACTTTTCAAGTCTTTTCACGTTGCCAGAATGTTGTCAAGGATTTGTGTGGAGGCAGATACACAGAGCTGTGCATAAGTGTTACTTATGGTCTGACCCAGCTCAGGAGCTTGATATGCAGAATGTGTTCACAGTGAGCCTAGGTTATGTAGTTGGCAATGTGCCCTCTGCCTTGACAGTTTTGGAGTTTCATTCTTGGCACAACACCTTGCACAACCACTGTCACCAGATGAAAACCACATAGGCACAACTTTGTGATGTCTCCTGTTGCTGTGGGAATGAAAGATTTCCTGGTTGCTCAGTACTTGTATACAGAAAGAATGTAAGTGGATGTTCCTTTGCCTAATATAAACAATCTTTGAAGTTTGTTGTAAGATTTTTTACTAAAGGAAGGAAAAAATTTAATGAAGATTAATGCTTGAGCCGTTAATTATTTAAGTATGAAACTATTTTATATCCTATAAATCAGAAAAGTTGAAAAGACAATGACATGTGTGTGGTGTTGTTGCTCCCTCTATACCTTTCTGATATATAAGTTACTGAAGAAGGTGCCGATTTTAAAATTTCAAAAATAAAAAAAAATGGACTAACTTGTCTTTCTCAGAGTTTTAAATAGGAGTAAAAAAGCATACATGAAAGGCCAAAAGGGTCTTCTCATTGAAGATGGGAGATAGGATGTAGGATGCAGCTTAGAAACAAACTGTATAAATCATCCCCTTCCAGGTGAGACTGAATAGATATCTGGTACTTTGTGTGTGGAGGACTTTGATGGTGTGTCACCACAACTATTCTGAGTGCCATGTGCTGTCATTTGGGAGGTGACAGGAGTTACACTATTAACAGAGCCTCAAAGTGACTTAGGCATTGTGGTAATGGATATAGATCCCAGCTGCAGTCAAGATTAAATGGAAGATAAATGGGCTTTTGCTACGCTTAGCCCATTTTCCAGGAAGCGTGCTCCACTCAAGTTTGACGTTCACTTTGATGAGAGGGAGGTTTTGTTTCTTCTTCACAATGTGCTGGTACATACCATATGTCTGTCTCAGGCTTTCAGGGAGAAGAAAAGATCCAATACAATGCTTCCAGGAGGCATGGACTTGGTGTCCCCAAGGGGGATTTACAGTGCACTAGCTTTGTTTTTCCTGAAGTGCTGATAATAGAACAGTGTCTTCTGTAAAAATGTTTTTGCAGGCACATACAAATAGCTGTATGCAATGTTAGCATATAATAGCTTGTAGAGAGAAAAAAACCCCAACCCTATTGCTTCTTAGGAGCAGAGCTGACTTGTTAATTTTGTATGTAACAAATGATCAAAACTAGTCCCATCTTGATCCTTAGTGAAAAGCTGATGATTGATTTAATAAAAAGTGCTTTTGGAACAAGGATACTGCTTTGCCTTGTAAAATACTTTACCCATTTAAAAGTCCTATGTCATATTTATATTTATTTTCTGAGTAATATGCAATCTTGTCAACAAAGATTACAGTAAATCAGGCTTTGATTTTCTCAATTTCAATCTTTGTATTATTTAACAATTAATAAAATCATATATCCCAAGACTTAAACTTTCTAGGGAAGATGCTTTGCTTGAAAGAAAACAAAACATTTCTAGAAATATTCCAGAATTTCTATCTGTCTGCTCCAAAGCACAAGCTGAATCCCCACAGGCTGATAAAAAGAAGGCGCCTCTTGCCTGCTACACAAATGGAAAATAAAGCTATTATGCATAATTTACATGGATGTTCCACAAAGCCTGCTTGGGAATACCATAGAGGAAAAATTAATTATGTGCTTTTAATATTCATTAAACCTTTTTTTCCTCTGAGCATGTGCTGCAACTTCAACAGTACATTGCTAAACTACATAAAACCAAGAACTGTTAGATGAGGATCATGTACTGTTGCAAGAGGACAGTAAAGCAATACTGCCTCCAGCTCAGCGTGGCTCCTGGCTTTAGGCTTATGGGTGGCAGAGAGGATGAGGCAACTGCAAGGAATTCACTGTCTGCATACACCCCGATGTATGAGAAAGGCGAGCACTCCCTTGTTGCTGCTTTTGTGGGAAAATGTGTCATCACTTGTTCCTACAGGTGAAAAAGCTCCAATAGCCATTATGGGCAAAACAGCTTGGGAAAATTAATTTCCTTTTTTTTACCAATAAAATCAGAGTAATGAGAAACAAAACCAAATATTAAACCTCTCCTCATCCTCCCCCTTCTTCCTGGGCTTAACTTTACTCTAAATTTTTATCACTCCTCCCTCTGAGCAGCACAGGGGTTGGGGAATGGCGGCTGTGGTCAGTTCATCACAAGTTGTCCTTCCTCCTCAGGGGGAGGACTCCTCACACTCTTCCTCTGCTCCAGCATGGAGTCCCTCCCATGGGAGAGAGTCCTCCAAGAATATCCTTCCCACAGGCTGCAGCTCTTCACAAACTGCTCCAACATAGGCCCTTTCCATTGGTTGCAGACCTTTAGGAACAGACTGCTCCAGCATAGGTCCCACACAGGGTCACAAGTCCTGCCAGAAAACCTGCTCCAGCATTGGCTCCTCTCTCCAAGAGACCACAGGCCCTGCCAGGAGCCTGCTCCAGCATGGGGTTCCCAGAGGGTCGGAGTCTCCTTTGGGCATCCACCTACTTTGGAGTTAGGTCCTCCATGGGCTGCAGGGGAATATTTGCTCCACCATCATCCTCCATGGGCTTCAGAGGGGCAGCCTGCTTCACCGTGGTCTTTGCCAGGGGCTGCAGGGGAATCTCTGATCTAGCACCTACAGCACCTCCTGCCCCTCCTTTTCACTGACCTTGGTGTCTTCCGAGTTGTCCCTCTCATATATTCTAAGTCCTCTCTTTTGGCTGCTTTGTGTAGAACTTAGTTTTTTCCCCTCTGGGATATCCTTGAGGCACTGTCATTGCTGGGCTCAGCACTAGCCAGCAGCAGGTCCATCTTGGAGCTGGCTGGCATTGGCTCTGTCAGACATAGGGAGAGCTTCTAGCAGCTTCTTGCAGAAAGCTTGCCTTGTATTCCCCACCTCCCTCCCCCAGACCACCCAAGACCTTGTCATGAAAACCCAATAAAAAAATTAAACAGCCCAGCAAGACATGCAAGATATGCTGGTGTAAGTAGTTTGCAAACATGGCAGTTACAGGAGAGCTTATTTTTCATCCCTACTCTCTGAACAGACAGGCAATACATATCTTATAACCTCTATTCTCATTATGCCAGCAAAAATGCTGTAAATCATTATACCTGTTATTTTGTGTGCATATGAGTGGTTTCATTACTTTCACTTTCGAGGGAGAGATCAGAAAGTTGGAAGAGTGTTCTAAAAACTGTTAACAAGATACAAAAGTAATCTTGCTGCACGACTAGCAATGCTTCCAAAAAATTAGATGGCTGCAAGAATATTCTTGTACTTTAGGTTCAATTTCTGGGTCTTTCAAAGCTTCCTGGATAAACTTATGCAAACTACATTTTCTGCCTTAGTTCCCAATCTGCAACATGGAGATAAAAATCTTTTCTTCCTCTCAGACTTTATCTGTTTGAAAGCTCCTTGAAGCAATGGGCATCTCTGTCTAGGGGCTTGCTATTAATTGGTGAGGAGTTGATAAACGGTGATGCTGAGAACAAGAGGAGGAAAAGGTAGGTTAGATTTAGAATTATAGAGACAATAAAATTTTTGCTTCACGAACACACCAAAATATTTTCATTGCTGAATCAGGATGCAAAGTTTAAAGATGGACTAATTTTATAGATAATCTGCTGTTATGTCAAATTTTTTCAGCATTTTGATGCATTATGGAACTACATTATTTCAATGGTGTTGAAGTTTGCATGCCCTTCTTTGCATGGGATTGTACATCCCATGATGTTCTGATAGTCCTAGGACTCCCAGAAGGCACTATGTGGCTTATTACCTCAGAAGAGAAAATTTTGCATCATAGCATTTTCCCTCCATTGACAGAGCCTCTTCCATAGGGCAGAAGCAGAGGGAGCCTGAAGGTCTGTTCCTAACGCTCAGTTGAAATGCTGGAGGGTACCACTCGAACGAAGGGAACACAGAAGATAAAAGACAATATCCAGTAGCTCCTTCAGTGGGAACTGTTCTGCCATAAACACTGAGTGGATATGGCAGGCTGTGTTGTTTGCAGCTGTGTTGTTATTGGAGACTATAACATAGCCCTTGTACTCCAGGCTTCCAAATTATACATAATCAACCTGTGGCATTCCTTAGCATTTAAGAAAAAGTATTTACTACTTTAACATTTTTCCAAGTAATCTTTATTTTTATTTCAGTCCTTTCTGCCTTTCAGAAAGAAAGAAAACACATTAAAAGGCTTTATTTTTTAATCTTTTCCTAGAAGCAGCAAATTTATTTCTACAGTGTTCATTAAAGGACTGATCCTTCAAGGACTGTGTTCTTTAAAGTCTTCTCTAATCTCTTAGCAAATTAAAATAAAATGTAATCAGTTTCATACTAATGCCTACAGTTATTTACAAATACTGAATTAATTCACAATCCATCATCAGCTGAAAATGGTGGTACTATTTTACTAGATCCCATTGAGATCATACAGGTATTAGTTCTGTATAGTGGTTTTATGTCACGTGTTTATGTTTACTTTTTCTTTTTTCTGTAATTGTGGTGCCTTTATGGTATAATGAACAGAATGAAATGTGAAATCAGTCAATATTTTCCTAACTTCCAGAGATGAGGTTTATAAGGTAAGAAATATTATAAGATTTTTGAACAATGATAAGAACTCACAATATTATACAGAATATATATCCACAGGATATTACTTGGCTTGTGGTAGACATCCTTAACTTAGGACATGAGTTAGTCTTCGTATATTTGCACAAAACCTGCCCATTTGATGGAAACCTGACCTGAATGGAGGCTTAATCTGCTGTTAGGATCACACTTAGGTGCTCTTAATCACCCTCATGAATGGTGGTGTTCTGCATTCCTGGCACATTAGTTTGTAAACTTTTAGAGATTTCATAGATCTCGCTATTTCTTCTTTTATTTACCAATGTACTATCTAAGAACATTTCCAATGAAAACAAATATGAGGAGTTTTTGATGGCATCCTTACTTTCAGTGATACACAGCAAAATTCATCAGATGGCCCTGAACTGCTCAGGCTTTAGTTGCTGAAAAACAAGTTGCTTGTAATTTTGTCTGAGCCAAATTTTTCTAAACAGAAAGTGAGGGCTTAGTGATTTATTCAGTTTCTTAGAAGTTGCCGGCAGCAATGCATCTAATGAATTCCACACTCCAGCAAATGTGCACAACCACTTTCCTGCTGGGGCATAGGTAGGAGATCCTTTTTCCTTTTATCTATACTAGCTAATCTTGGTTGGTAATAGAAATGGCCTTCACTTCCAATTGAGAACAGATGCAAAGGATTGAAAAATACGCATGAGTAGTTGATGCTTACTAAAAGTCTAGCAAACTTTCAAAGTCCTACTTAAACTTGACCTTGATATACTTCAGTTAAGTACTGAAAGTTCAGTGCCTTCAATTCAAAACAATAAGCAGGATCACAGGAGAAAGCTCACAGGAGAATGTGTTTGCATAGGTTTTTTTAGCTGAATGTAAAAGACTATAAAGTTCAGAAACAGGTTCAGTTCTAACAGGCTTGCAGAAATACAGGGAACCATATTTATCTAAACCAGTCTCCCTAAAAAAAGGAAAGTATTAGTTCTTTTTGGTATATCTTGTTTCCACTCATGCTGGAGATAAAGGATTGCAAGTTTTTCCATAATTAGTTATTTCTGAATTAACCGAGAGTCAGGAAAAAATGGTAATGATGAGAAAGATCCTTTTTGAGCAGTTTCAAAATAAGCTTTGCAGATGACTTGATGTTTAAACAGCACCATTCCAACAATCATGTTCAGAAGCAGCACCTCAGTCACACTTTCAGGTCTTAATTCTTTGCCAGCCTCTTCCTTGACCACAGAGGGCTGTTACTTAACATTGTCCTGTATCAGGCTACATGCTGTTCCTCTTTTGAAGGGATGTGGATCCTCTGTCACAATCTATCACTTTATTGCAGAAAAGGTATGAGTCTGAGTATGAAAGCCACACATACTCATCCCATTCTTTTAGGCAGAAAATACTGATAACTATTTTCTTGTTAATCCTTTTCACAACAGCTAAGAAAAAAACAACTAAGCTAATAGTGTACGTCACATTGCCTCTGGACTTCAGAACCTTTTTAGAGTCTCTAGTGTGCAACATTACCTGCATTCTGAGAAGAAATTATTTCTTTCCATATGTGGCAAAGTGCTGCAGTTTCAGCTGCGAAGGTAGTTTCCCTTTCTATTAGAGCAGACCATAAGAGTCATAGAAGCATAGAACAGCCCAGGTTAGAAGAGTCCTTGAAATATCATCTGATCCAACCTTTCATGGGAGAGGAGCCTAGGTGAGATTATTTAGTGCTCTGTCCAATAACAGCTCAAAAACCCAGAGATGGAGACTCTACCATATCCCTGGAGAGGTTGCTCCAATGAATGATTTTTTTTAAAATCTGTAAATAATGTCTTGCTTGTGTCAAGTTGAAAATTCTCTCTGTGAAAATTTTACCCATTTATCCTTCTCTATGTGGCTCCTTGTGAAGAGAGAACCCCTGTCCTCTTTGTAGCTCACCTCTGAGCATTAGAATGTGGTATCCCTTGAGCCTTCTTTTCAGGAAGAGAAGATCTAACTCGTTTGGTCTTTCCTGTAGGGCAGGTTCTCCAACATTTGGTCATCAGACCTTAGTCAAATAAATAGGTCAGCCAGGCCTGGAACGTTCTCCCTTCTTGCTGCATAATAAAATACGATGAGCCCAAATTAGAAGTTTATGGAAAAGATATATGTAAAACCCAGAGGAGGGCCATAATTTAATGTAGTTTCATTAAATATAATTTATATGCATTAAAAAGGATCCCTAAGTTTTTCCCCTTATATTTTTGTTAGCTATAAATTGTCAACATGTAAATCATCACCAGGTCAAAGCAAAAGTCAATGTATACAGCAAACATTTCATGAAGTACTATAATGACTGGGGAAGAAAAAGTAGTCTGCCTAGCATTAGTTTTGTGAAGTTAGGTGGATATGCCAGGGGAGCTGCTGCCATTTCACCCTTGCAGGCCATTCAGCTTTCTTTGACATGAAGATGTTACTGACCAAGTAGAGCAAGGAAGAGCGTGGCTAGGAGAAGGAACTATCTGAAATTCCTGCTGGGCAACACAAATACCACATGACTGAATTTCTGCTGGTGTATTTAATGAATAGTTTTGGACATGTTTTCTATTGAAAACAAAAGCATCACTTCAGCTACTGATTAGCCTGAGAGGTTTCTGAGGCTGTAGCTATCAGAAATAAGTTTCAAGCATGTTTCAGCTTGAGAAGTGGCTGGAACACATAAGCAAATAAATCTGAATATGGAGGCACCCTCTGATTTCAATTTAAGATGATGGACCACTCTGTTGAAAGACTTATTCAGAGGCATCCTTAGCTCCTTGGTTTGAAAACTACAGTGCTAAAATTGGATGAGCAATGCATAGCTGAGTCAAGTGAATACTGCATCCAGGACAAAATATTGTGAGACAAGTACATATGGCAGCTCCCAAGAACATGTCAGATGGGCAGATGCTGTGTGAAAGGAAGATATATTCTTTGATTTGGCAGCTGTGGATTGTGGTTGTTTGTCAGATGAAGAATCATGGGGAAGGAATATAAGAAACATTATGTGACATTGTCTCTCATGCATTCTTCTTGTACAAGTTCCAGAGAAACACTCCCATGCACACACAGTTGGTAGCATCCAAAGCTGGGGGACTAAATATGAATGCAAAAGTCTAAATATGTAGCCTAATTTCCTAAAGTCACCCATGATCTCAGTTGGATGGCTGTACTTAATTACCCCCCATCTGTTTAAGTGTAGTCAGCACCTCCCTGCACAGAAAGGCCTGGTGGTATGTGTGTTCTCCATAGCTGTCTGATAGCAAAACGTTAAGCCAGGAAATGCAGGAAATACCACAATTATTTGACATAGTTATAAGCATGGGAAATGAAGACAGAGTGAACCTGTGATCAATCTAATCATGACCTGGACAGTAGCCATTGGAGCTAATCACAGTGTGGGGAGCAGGGAAGGGAGAGATAATGCCTGTGAGTGTAAATGGTAAGAAAAGTGAAAGAATGCTTTTTAGCTGAGCTGAATTAATTTGTAGAACTCACTGATGCAAAATATTGTGTGTGTAAAAATTATGAGGCCATCAGTTCCAACACTCCGCAGCAAAAGCTGAACAGTAGATGAGGTCTGTGGGGACTCCCTTATCCCTTCTATCCTAACCTCGTAGTTTTGTTCTTTGCACGCATTATAGAATATTTTATGCCTTGCTCACAACAAAACTACGAATACTACCTGAGGATGCCAGGTTACATCATGACATTATTATGCCTTTCATTTCAGGTAGAAATCTTTACTCCCTGGGGATTATATTTCTGGGTTTTATATTTTAGCTTTTTTTTTCCATTCACATTCTTCTCAGACACAAAGCCAGGTTCTGTCCTGCTGAGAACAAACAAACTGAAAGGGGCTCACCAGCTCACTTCACTGCCTTCTGCCAGCTTCTGTCAGACACAGAAGAAAGCAGAAATCTCCTGTGCAAATCTTCCACTGATGCAGAGTCTGTGGGGTCTGTGAACCTGTTAGGTAAAACGCAGCACAGCCTGGTGGCAGGGTACAGCCAGCGCTGGCACTACCTGCTCACACTGGGTCCTCTGGTCTCCTCCTTTCCCATCTGCCAGTTGATGTTTGGCCTTCACGATTTCATGATTACTGGCAAAAATTTCAACAGTTAACTGTCTTAAACTTCATTTTCTGATGTCAGTTAAAGAAGAATCATATGTACTTATTTCTCTAGTGATTAGTCATGTTGTAAACATAAAGCGTTTCATGCTTATCATGTTCTGGTGCTGAACGGTGTGCTAACCTTTCAAAGGCCCTTAAAATTATTTTTAAGAATAGCTCGAGGTTTTCAAACATAAGTACTTCAGGACTTATATATATGCTAGTTCACAGACAACCAGTCAGTTTTAAAGTAGTTTCAGGCTCAATCGGAGATGAAAGTTTAACAGTTCATCAGGTAGAAGGCAGTGATGTCTCAGCTAATAAGCATGTTTCTCTTCTTCACGTAATTAGGATGAACAGAGGCTTCACAGACCACCGGCTTCACCAACATGTTACCTCTATCATGGAGCAGTTTCCAACTCATGTGAGTAAGGTTTGTGAAAAATCAAGAATCTCTGCATGCTCCCAGAGATATTTGCTTGCAAATGGGCCTTATCCAATTAAAAGTAATGGCATGAGCTATTAGTAGCTAGTGTCCAGTACTGAATCATTCTTGATGCAGCAAAATGAAGCAATACGTTATCCAACAAAATGAAAATCTCCACAAAATAAGTCCATGGCCATAATATCTTTTGGTAGATACTGTCTTCCCATAGCTTTTCTTGCAGACATTTGTAGTGTAGCTAAGAGGTTTTTGGCTCAAGTGATCTGAGTTGGGATAACAAATGTCACAAGCACATCATGCATCACAGGCTGAAATAAGACGTCACAATAAAACTTCACCTTCTATGGAAAAAGATAAAGACATGTCAAGTATAACTGGTTCAAGAGAAAAGCATGCTGCACTGGTGGTTTGGGAACTGGACTTGTTAATTATAAATAGATCTGTCATTACTATTGTGTTATGGCCTGTCTTTGACTGAACTAAGCTCAAAGAGAGTAAGTACTTATATTTTCAAAACCACAGATAGTTTTACATTTCCTGATCTTCTAACTAAGCAGATTCCCATCTGTTGGAAGACATGTTTTAACCAATGAAATACAACTTGCTATATCCTTGTGACACCACTGATAAATGACACTGCCCAAATATAACATGACAGATCATGAAGAAAGCAATTGTGCTTCTCCAATCCTTCTTTCCCTTGTTTAATCATATTACTTCCAGTCACGGTCCAAGCCAGGATTTCTTCTGCTTTGGGCATGACATTTTTCAGATAACTACAAGTGTGGATCAAGTCGTGCTTGATCATATCTAGAAAAGCAGTGTGTATTTAGGATTTTATTCTTAAATTAGGTACATGAAGATCATGATGCCCTTCCTCAACAGAAACCAACAGGACTGCTGTGACACAAAGCCAGCCTAATCAAACAAATATAAGATCTTTGACTTTTATCCTGTCTTCTTAGGAAAAAATAATCTTTAAAAAAATTTTAGAATGGCTCTGTCCAAACAAGGAATTCTCAGAATATAAATCAGTGTAACCAAACTGCAATGAATGTTTACTGTAAAACCAGAAAGAACATTCATATTTCAGAGAATGAACAAATGCCTGATGCTGAGTTTATTTCAATACACAAGACTTACTTGGTTGACCGTGATGATGAAGATGGAAAGCAAAGTATTCCTTAAAAGTGTTTATTGTTTCCTATTAAACCCTCTGATCCCATGTATCCAAATTATTCAGCTTCCATTCTGTAGGTATTTCAAACCAGGCTCTGACCTTAGTCAGACGCATTGCTTCAACTAGGATGCAAGTAGACTGTCCTTCCCCTGTAACATCTGTGTTATTGAAATCTGACTTCTTCACAAAGATTGTATTCAGGAAAGTGCCAAATACAAGTGTGATTTCATCAGCTAGGAATTTCTCTTTGCTGTCAGCTTTGGCTCTCACACAGTTGAGCAGATTTGGGCACTGTGTAAAGAGGAACACTGTTCAGTAGCAGGCATGGCTACTTTTTGGGACACCTTCTCAAGCACCCTGACACATCCTCTCAGCAAACCGTGGCAGCAAACAGGAGCCTTCTTCAGATATCATCTGTGATGTGACTAAATGTCTGATGGTTTCTTTTGATCTCAATCCTGGTGGATTTAATCACAGATATCTTACCTTCTGTGGCCACAAAATTACCACTGATGGCTCTCTAATAGAGCAGTTTAGATTTCTGGTTCAAATTTACTGGCTTATAATGAATGGATTTGCTTTAGTTCTTGAGGATTTAGAGGATTTTCCTTTTGCTTTATTCAGGGCTGTTACATTTCTCTGAGCCAGAGTGATATTTTATGCTATTTGAATGGCACACTTCCATTTAACAGACTAAGTACCATTATTATGTCTTTGCGTGCCAACAACTGATACAAAGTGCTTCTTAGACTTTGGCCCCTTTTTTGTATTAATAGGTTTCTTCTGTGTGACCTTGATAGAAGGGAGCCTACTCCCTGCCAAGAGCAGAAAACAGGTCATAGCAATTGCCATGAAATATTTTTTTGTGGGGGAAGTAATATAATTAGCTTTGTACTGTTATTTCTCTTGTGGTAAAGATTTGCATCCATTTAACCAAAATTATTCTTAAATTTTCAGCATAAAAATAATAAGGCCACTGTCTTAGCTTTCACTAGGAATCACAGAATGACTTGCAGTTCTGTACTTGAGGATTTAATTATTAAGGCTGCACAAAAAGGATTTAATTGTTAAGGCTGCTGGCAGTGTTTGTGATACCTAAATGAGGTAGTGCTGTCTGTGCTGGTATGGAGATGCCAGCATGATCTCTGGTACCATTTTGTGGAAACCTAGCCAGGCAGGCTTTGATGGCAATTATCATCTGGGAGTTTTAAATGAGTGATGCTGACATAAACTGGCTTGTGGATCAGGCTGGGAGAAGGAAGCGAGCTAGACTATGGCTACTTAACAGTGTCAATGCTGAGGCACTTGTGGGCTGTTGCGGAAGGGAAAGGTTCGGTGTTTGGGGAAGGTTTATATCAAAGGCACATGTCAAAAGTCTACCTGTGGAATTTAGTTGCCTAAATACAGCATAAGGGCTTTTGTTAATGTAGTCATGGACTTCCACAGCCTGAGTTGCATAATCAAAAGCTGTGAAGAGAAAAATGGTGCATCATAACCTTTTCCACGATGACCCAGGACATGCTGTTCTAACAGTACCCTGAAACTATCCCCACTGGTACCCCACTTTCTGCTGTTCAGTTGGTTCCTTAAAAATTACACTGGCAAACCCCCTGGTGTAGCACAGAGCAGGACCTATCCCTTTGTGGCTGGAAAAATAATAACAATAAAAAGTTATCTCTTAGCAAAGAGATAATGAGATGACATTGTTATGCTGCTTTTCACTAGCTCAGGATAGTTCTCAGTCATCTAATTGAATGTACTATGACTTGGGAGAAGCGGGAAGTGAGTGATGTGCCACTGTTGCAGAACCAAGTGTAGAGGTGTAACAGCAAGCTCCCAGTTGTTGTGAATGTTAACATTTCTGAAACAGGGGAATATATATTGATCGTTTGTGCTAGTAGGTATTTTTTAGTAGGAGTTTATGTTATTGTCTTATTGTCTCTCCTTATTTTAGTAATGACTGTCACACTTCCAGTGAAAGTCAAAAAATTTCCTCTCTCAGTATCACTTTAGGCTAAAATAAAATCCTTTTCCCAGAAAGATCTTTTTTACAGCAGAATAGGTACAATAGGCTATTCAGCTGTATTCTATTGACCCTGCAGATTCAAGTCTTAATGTTCCTTTTTTACAATCTCCTCCTTTTCATTTTAATATTGTTCTACTTTTCCCTTTTTGTACCGTGCATATCCTATTTTGTTCCACTGAAATTATTTTGTAAGAAATCCTTCATCATGATAATATTGTCTATTCAGTCATCACAGGCACAGTTTTGTTCTTTGAGCTTTGGCTAGCTTATATACATACTCCTACCCTCTCAGTGATTACTTCCAGTGCCAGCTGGGATACCTATTGGTGAATTCAGAGCTGATTAACTGAACAAGACAGTTGTTGCTCCAATTAACCTACTCCATGTTCCAAGAGATTTTTTTTTTTTTTTTTTTACATTAAGAAAACAAGAGTGGAAGGACAGACTTTCTTTAACCAAATTGCTCCATCCTTCTCCCCACTGAGGAAAAAAATATGTCAATTTGGTGGACAAAGAGTGATCATTATTGGACACCTGCAGCTAATAACTGGGACACAACAGAAATTTGAGGACTGGATGCTTAACAGTTCATTGCAGGTTTTATTTGCATATAAAAAGCTCCTTCCTAGAAGACAGTGAAACACCCTCCCCCCCCACCCTCTGCCTCCCCCGTCCCCGCGTCCCCCCATTTCCTTTAGCTGGTTGTGGTGGAAATTGTTACATGGGGAACAAATGTGTTAAATAATTAATATAATCATGAAGGTACATGCCAGTTTTCAAAATCAGTGTACTTTTGCTTCACAGAAGGGTTTACATCTTGTAATTCACAAGGTAGGACTGTGACTGACCTCTGTGGGAATGTACAGAAAGAAACGCTTCCATGAGTTTCCCTCCCATTCCCCCACCCTCTCTATAGGAAGAAGTAAACAATCATAGTCCTTGTCTTCTAACACAATGCTGACAGACAAGCTCTGGAGAAACTTGGGAAGCAGCACAAGAGGTTAACACACCCAGAGGTTCACTCCGTCCCTTTGCTGGGTATTTCTGCTCTCACAGCTAAGTCAGGAGAAGGAAATGTTCCATGCTAGAGCTGTTCTGGGAAGGAGAGCACAAGCATAGTCAGCACCTTGCTGTAGATCCAGGGTCATATTCAGGTGGCATGGACAGACATACATAAGCAGCATGAGCTGCTTTTAGTGATCTCTTGTTATAGAATCATAGAATCACAGGCTGTGTTAGGTTGGAAGGGACCTTTAAAGGCCATCTAGTCCAACCCCCCTGTAGTAAGCAGGGATGTTTTTAACTAGATCATGTTGCTCAGAGCTTCATCAAGCCTGATATCTCCAGTGGTGAGACCTACATGGCCTCTCTGGGCAACCTGTTCCAGGGTTTCATCACCCCCATAGTGAAGGACATCTTCATAATGTTCAATCTAAACATACCCTGCTCTAGTTTAAAAACATTGCCTCTTCTCCTATAACTGCAAGCCCTTGTCAGCAGCCCCTCCCCAATTTTCCTGTAGGCCACTTCAGATACTGGTAGGTCGTTATAAGGTATCCCCGGAGCTTTCTCTTCTCCAGGCTGAGCAAGCCCAGTTGTCTCAGTTTAAGTGTTATCAATGTTTGTGCCTGAGGATGAAGGGTGGCAGCCAACTGCATGTGGCTGGAAGTAAAACACAAGTCTCTGCATTTTATTGGCGGTGTTACACCCCAAGAACCCATCCACTCCCTTCTTTACCTCAAGGTATTGCAAACATTTCAGTTAAGTAGTAACAAAGGTATTGCCAGATTTCATGGTGATGGTAATAAAAATAGACACTGATGTCATAGGAACTTCTCAGCCCTTCTTGAATTTGTATTTCTTTCCCTTTAGTGGACAAGACAGTAGTCAGAGGCAACATGAAAGAAAAATGTTTGTTTGCTAAGAAAGTATGTTGGTGTCTATTGTTAATTCATACAGTTGACCTGAAACAGATAACTACTGATTCCAGGCAGATGCTGAGGTTTCAAAAGCAGTTTTTGTTCTGATCGCACAGTTTAAAGTTTGGGCTGTTTAGCCTGGAGAAGAGGGGAGACCTTATCACCACTTAGGACTACCTGAAGGGAGGTTGCAGAGAGATGGGTGATGGCCTCTTCAGCTAGGTGACAGGTGATAGGACAAAGGGAAATGGCCTCAAGCTGCACGAGGGCAGGTTTAGATTAGAAATTAAAAAAAAAAAAATTACTGAAAGAGTTGTTAGGGCCTGGAACAAGTTGCCCAGGGAGGTCTATGAGTCACCTTCCCTGTATGTGTTTAAAAAAAGGGTAGATGAGGTACTTAGGGATATGGTTTAGCTTAGGATGGGATTAGTTGGACTTGATGATCTCAAAGGTCTTTTCCAACCTTGTGATTCTGTGATTCTGTGAAAAAAGCAAAAAAATTATGACTTCCAGAGCTCATTTTGGTGTTCACTCATGGCTCTTCTAATGTAAGGATCCATGTCTTCCTTGACGCCTGCAGCAAACATACTGCCTGTTTTATTACATTAATTAGTCTCCAAAACTCCAAGGGTAGAAGGGCACGCTGAGGAAATATTCCATATCTTTTGATCCACTGCGTTGGCTTGTAAATCTCCCACCTCAGGCACACCCTCATTTCAAGACACCTTCTTTTTCATGATTACAAAAATTCTTCTCACCAGAAGTGAAGTCTTCTGTGACTGATCATGGTGCCTCTGACTTATCCGGACACGGCAATTACGAAAAATGACCTTAAGGTTTGGGAAAAAACATGGCTGCTACAGATATGGAGAAAACATGCCCTTAGTCAGAGTGCTGCAAAGTGCATTGTGATAACAAAGGGTTTGAATACAGTCAGAGATCTTACAGCTTTTGAAGGATTTATTTAACTTCCCTTTCAGTGCAGTTGCCTGTGGTGATAGCATCAGTCAAAACATGATGCTTCCTTTCCACTGAATCTCCCCGATCCCTGCATCACCTCCCCCGCTCTGGTCCAAATGGCTCAAAGAAGCAGCATTAATGAACATGGTCAATGAAGTACTGAAAGGCACTTTCCCTGCACTATATTAAAACCTCAGGGAACGGAGGAAATGAAAGGTGGCTGCTGTCATCTGTGATACAGACTAGGGGTCCCTTCTGGGCAGCTGGTTGGACAAGCAGCCTGTGCTCTGCTGCCAGCCCATCCCTGCCACCTTCCCAGGAGACAGTGCTGGGCTGAACCAGCCGGGTCATCCATCATTAACAAGCCAGGGTATAATGCCTTGCCGCTCCTCTCACAATGGCAGAGGGGGAGGCAAGAGGCAGTTTAGATTTCACCAAAGCCAGGGCGGTGTCAGGAGAGGTTTAATCAGACTGCTTGTTCTCCTGATTACATATTCCGGAGTCAGCTCACAGACGCAGACAAGCCAATATTCTGGGCTCTCCCTAAGGTCGGTCTGAAGTCACTCAAAATATAAAATATGAATATGGAAAGCAGTAATGTTTTCCTTGCCAGATCAGAAGTGTTTAAAATCACATGCTCTGTTTGACCATGCTTTGAACATGGTCCTGTGTCCTGTGCAGTTATTTACTTCTGCATTTTGCCCCTGTAAATATGCAATTAATGCTACCAGTGTGTTTGGGATTCAGCAGGGTGTGTGAATTTCCCTGAGAGGAAGCTAACAAAAACACAAAGCCTAAATCCTGATTTAAAATAAGTGGTAACACTGTGACCTGCCAAAGCACAGACTCTTTGGAAACCACGGGAGACTTCATCTTAAATGAAATGTTAGGGTGTGTGTGAAGCAGACTGGCTCCACTGACGCATGAAACAGCTCCCTCATAGAAACTCACTCACTGACGTCTTTAAGGGTCTGGGCCTTACATTTTCTGCCCCTTTGTAAACCTCTGAAACTAAAGGTATCATTCTGCAGTGCTCACAAAAGGCTTGTAAGATATATTGTTATCATTGGTCTTACACTTTTAAAAAAAATTTAAATCAACTTGAAATAATGCTCTACCTCCTCACTGTCCCTTATCTCTGCTCGGTCTCACTGTACACCACTTGCTGCAGGAGTCCCATTGCAGTGAAATGAGAGTCATATCGAGGTTACACTTAATATATACAGCAACATGGCTATTGGGGTAGATAACTAACTCCAGAGGTAACATTTCCCACAGTTGTACTACTTCCTGAGATCTGCTCTGTTCAAAAATGATGTGTCAGAAAAAAATGCAACATTTTTTCCCCAGCTGCATGTCAGTCTGAGATTATTTACTTCCGTGAGAGTCCATGTGTAACACTTCACTGCGTAAGCAGAGTGATGACACTGGAACAACCACGTGGTATTTTCAAACTTTATGGGCTTGAAAAGAACTCAGTGAACAGAAACATGTTTACAGAGATAATATGTTGTCCAGTTGTAGGTACTCATATGCAGGCACAGCAAGCATCTGCAAAACGTAGTTGTAATACTGCAATACCTTACTGAACAGCTGTGGTGGAATAAAACTGCAGGATTTATAGGCTTTATTTCTGGGCTGCAATGTGCTCTTTCTTCTGTCTTGGGTATACTTGACACAGAATGTTCCCATGAATGGAATTTACATACAAATATACATACACCTAGAAAAGAAATAAACATATTAAAATGCTGTTGTCCGGGATAAGTAGGATTAGATACAGCCTCCAAGATTAGAGACTGTATGGCTCTGCAGAAAAGCAGCTGTAGCCTTCCTTTTATTTTGTATGGTGCCATGGAGGCTGCACTCTCTGCACTGAAATAAAATATATATTCATAATATATTTTCTGTGTAATATGTCAGAAAATGTCCTGCAAAATTGGTCAGCGGGGTGCAGTAAATCTAATTTAATCAAAACAGTGTGGATGATGATTGGCGGCATGACACTTCAGAGGAAATATGGAAGTAGAATGAGAGCTCTTGCAGCTGAATATTGCGTACAATAATTGGTTAGAAGTTTCAAGGTGAAAATATTTTTTGGTTGGGAGAGATTGTTCTGTGCATGTTTGCCTTGCTCCTCAAAAAGGACTGCCTTAATTAGCCTTGGCATGAAGTGTTGGTATGCAAAGCTTTTTAGAATCACAAACTGCTGATTTCATGTCCCTGGTTTGTATTCTGGGACATCAGAAATGTTCCATGTTTACTCCTCTTCTAGATCCCAGACATTTACTCACAAACTTTTCCCTCAAAAACTGTTATTAATCTTCGGTAAAGGCTTTCCTCAGGCTTAGGGTGGACGAAACAAAAGCTGACAAAAAGGTGGAAGGTGATTTCATTATAATGTGTCTGGGAAATAAAGATGAAAATCAGTATCGATAGAGTCAGAGTTAGGTGCATGAGAAAAAAAGGCCAGAATTTTGCATTCTTAATTATTTTTCCAGTTAGAAGAACAAGTTAGGAGTCATTGTGGAAAGCTCTGTGCCAGTGCCAGTTCTGTGCTCAGCGCCAGCCAGTGAGGCTAACAGGAAGGCAGGAACAGCTAGGGAAGGAAAAAGCAAAAAAACAAAACAGAAAAGGGTGTTGTAACCCCACTGAAAAATTATACATGCTCTGTGCCACAAAATCTTGGCTCTTTGGCTGTCCTCTTGCAGAGAATCAGTGGTGAAACGGGGAGAGACACAGGTAAGTGAGGCAGGGAAGACCAGTAGCTTTCATAAGGGAAGGGAGAAATACATGAATGTTTTCAGTGTGGAGAAAAAGTCACCAAAGGGAGAGAAAACAGCAAACAAAAACAAGGTTGTAAACTAGAAGTGATATTTACTGTTTCTCCTAACAGAGCAACTAAAGGACCCAAATTAAATCACAAGACAAAATTTTCAAGACTGCATAAATGTACTGTTAAACTTATTACCACAGAATGCTGCAAAAGATATAAAAATAATTTTTAAAAGTGCTGGTCAGAGTCTCAGGTACCAATGCTGAGCCAATAATGAGCATGATGTTTCAGATGCAAACTCTCCTTTAAGTTGCAGTAAGATGAGACTCCCTAAATGACTACCATCAGAGAGAGTATATAAACAATGGGGTTATCTATTATTCATTTCCTACATTATAGAAAACAGATTATAAGACTCTTTTTATGCTATCCAGGTATTTCCATTTTCACCTGCAACACACGTTAGGAATACCTACATAAAAAAAATACATTAAGCCATTACCATGACCTGTGAAAACAGGTTTCCAGATGATCTGCTGCTCAAAAAAGTACCTTTGTGTGCATGGCTGCAAGTATTCTGCAATGTCCTAGCTAAACATTCTTAACCTCCAATTGTACGTGCAAGAAACAGTGACTGGCCGTGGGATGGGTGAATGCAGTCCGTGCAGCTCCGCACTCACAAACCTTCCGTGTTCAGCGAGGATTCAGCTGCAAGTGTAGCTGGTGCCTCCTGTTTCCTGCCAGGAGCAAAGTGCTGTATGGACAGCTGGGTGAGAAGCCTTTGTTGCTGGAGTGCTGATGATCATCTTCCCACAGTGAGAGCTGTTATTCTTAAGAGGACTGATTATAGGAAGGAGTCTTAGAAACCTATGTTATAGGAATTTAAACAAACCTTCTTTCCACTTTTTTCCCCCTAATATGCTAGCAAACCTTAAAGCCACATTCCTGCAAATTACTTATGCTAATGTGCTATAGGCAGTAATTGTCATTTTATAGAGAAAAAAAAAAAAAAGAAAAAAGATCAAGAGCTGCTCTTGGCCATAGTGATATGATCGTGTTCATCTGGGAAACAGAGGGGAAAACGACCATGCATCATCACAGAAAATAGTAAAAATCTGAAGGAAAAAAAAAAGTAAATTAGATGCCATGAGTTAGAGAAGTTTCTGATGGTGGAATACATACCATGGTTGTAAATTTCTTTAAGTTATTGTTTTGGGTTTTTTTAAAGGAGATTTGGAATTACAATAAAGTTATGGTAAGATACAATAAGACATTTAATCAATTCAGCAGTTCAACTTGAAATTAAATTTACCCCATGAAAACATGCTTTGCAAAATGTAACTGAAGAAAATGAAGTAGCCTTTAACCAATTTCAAAGCAATCCAGTCTGAGTGTGTTGCTGTAGTACTCCCTTGGAGTCTTAAGCTGTGTTCACAGTGAATGGCCTTGAAATTACAAAAATTGATTCAGTTTAATTCACATGCTCAGAAAATTCATTCAGTCAAAACACTTCTCCATGTTATTTCCTATAATTAAGGGATTTGGCCTGGAATATAGCTGTGAGAGCTTAAAATAAGTTTGCATTGACTTTTTAAACACAAACAAGTAAATTACTCATTTTACTGTACATACTTGGCTCTATATTGTCTAGTTAATATGTTGGATACAATTGTCCTACCTGGCAGAAATTCAGTGCACTTCTGTGTCTTGTCTTTAAACACCACAGTAAAGAGGTAAGTGTGCAGTAAGATTGGGGTCACTTTATGATCATTGCACCACCTCATGTCCCTGTGTGGCTATTTGTAGCAGATCTGAGGTACCTGTGAGGTTGCCACCTCATTGAAAAGTGAACTGGTTTGCACTTACCAGGAAGCATCATGTGCTCGTGTACCAGCCCATTAAAGAGTTTTGTGTACAGGTCTTCTTCCCTGAATACTGATTTGCATAAATATTCAAGCTCTAAATCATGGAATAGAGACACGAGAGGACAATATATATATTGAAAATAATGAATGGAAAATACTGATTAGGGAATGGATGAACTCCTGCCCTCAAGTCACAGGTAACATTGTTTGTAAGTCCATCCATCACCAGTCATTACATTAAGAAGGGAAAAGGAAGTTAAGAAGGTACCGGGCAGTTCAGTTTTTTACCACCAAACAGATTTTTTTAACCATACTGTTTATTTTTTTCAAGCTGAGCAGCTCTGTGACTGCTCTGACAAAGGCAAAAGAAAGATACTCAGACACCGCTGCAAGCCTGAATTACTCAGATGAAAACCTCCTGTAACAGAACTGTATTCTGCATTCCCCTGCTCTGTTCCACAACTTGTGCCGAAATAAGGATTGGGTAGAGTGCTCAAATACTCCAGGGAGAGGAAGCCAGAACCCCAGGCTCTCCTCTGCAAAATACTGTAGATCTTATTCCTGATGGAAGGAATGCAGATTTACACACTAGATGGGAAATGCTGCTTTCAGTACTACTATGGAGACCAGTTATGTGTTTTGTGAAAACAACACTGGATGAAACCCTGGCTTTGAAATCAGAACCCAGGTCTCCTGCTCCATTCTGGGTATTCATTTACCATCAGGTTATGGATCCAGGATATCGCCTCCTTATTCTCTTTTCAGGTTCTTAAACCTTGCATTCTTTTCTGCACAGCTACCCAACTTTCACTGGAGTGGTGGAGAAATTACTTAATAGCCAGGTGGTAAATGTTATCTCTAGGGAGGCAAAAGATGTCTATTCAAATTCCTTCAGCTTCTACAAAGCTTGCATCTCAGGTTATTCCCAATTTTTAGGCATGTATTCCAGCTGCTGAGCTCTGTGCAAGATGCATCTTCTTCTCACCACATTTTGAGTAAAGTCAGTTCAACCCTAGTGAGTGCTGGCTAATTTTAGGTGCCTCTCAGGTCAGGCTGTGGATAAGAGAAAGGATGTAAGCCATGCTGATATTTAGATTGTAGTTGTGATAAGGCTGGCCATGCATTTTGTTTAAATGCTGAAGAAACTGAGGATTCTAAATTTAGTTTTTATTTTCAGGTATAAATATGCATTAATATGACTAATACAGTGAGAAATATAAATGAGATAGCAGATACAGAGATATGTAATACTTGAAATCATGCCGAAAAGCAATACTTTAATTGCCTGGTATAAAATACATAGAAAAGTAGTTAATAAACCATTCTAATGGTGAGATATACTGGAATATGAAATAATCGTGCTAAGAAACTACTGGAAGAACCTTCCCTTGGGAGTTTTAAAAGCAATTTGAAAAAAATGTTAGAAATATAATGTTAGCTATTGCACTTAATGAGGTGGGCAGACTAGGTGACCTAATTAAGCGATAAGACATGACAGGGTGTGCATTATGCTCTCATAATGACATGCTTTGGTGCCTTTAAATGTAAGACAGAGTACAAAAAAGCTGTTAAACACTGAGGTGTGTCATCAACAGACTTTACAACCCTTAGATGCCCTCAAATTATGTTTCTAAAATATTAATTTCCAAAAGTAAAACATCAGCTATTAGAAAGAAAAATATTCCCCAGATGAAGCAATCACTTTTTTTTTTTAATGTACAATAACATTATATCAAGGGAAATGGTCTAGACAGTGTTTGTTGTTACTAATTCTTGATGACGATAATAATTAATGCTGTTAACAATAGTGTGGTAGGATGCAAGGATTTCATTGGCAAGGTTGAAACTGAAATGCATGTGAGAGGAGGGGCTACTTGGGAGAGAGGACTTAAAACTCTGTTAAGTCCTGCCACTACCCTTTGCTCAGACAGTACTACTCTTTGAAGGCACAAAGCATTTGGGAAGCAGCTCAGAGAAGATGGGGCCATTTGGTGGCTGACTTCTTAGTGTCATAGAATCTCCTGAGTTGGAAGGGACCCGTAAGGATTATCGAGTCCAAGTCCTGGCTCCATGGAGGACCAGACAAGTCAGAGCATATGACTGAGAGCATCATCCAGATGCCTCTTGAACTCAGTCAAGCTCAGTTTTGCATACTTAAAACCCAGTGTTTTCTCAATGAGTCTCAGGAGCGGACTTTTTTCCCCATTTTCAAATGTTCCCCCCACCTGCCAACACGGATATCTGCTAGCTGGCTGGAACAGAAAACAGGTAAATGCCAGAGATGCCTGCAAAAAGGTTTGCAATCTGAAAATACGTGTGCACTACTACTTCAGGCAAGAATAGTGATAATATTTCCTAGTGGGATCTTCACTATGTTGTACATTTCTAAGTGCTTTGTCAACACTTACTTCCAAAAGTGAGTTTAGTACTTGCCATAGTAGATTTAAGGAAAAAGCTAATGATGGCTCTTGGCAGAAAGGAAATGCTTGTTATTACTCCTCACTGGCCATGGCCAAAGCCTATGCAGCCATTTCAGCATTCCCAGTAGGTAGCACCACTGGGCCCTGAGACTCCTCAGTTCCCAGCGGGCCTTTCGTCTCCCTGCAGCTGAATGAAATTTGGAGTACACAGCACTTACTTGAATTACTTGAAAGCCTGTGTCCCAAAGGTCAGCTTCACGCAGGCTTGCCTGTGTGAACAGACCTGACAAATCACCTGTGTTTTTGAAAGGTTTAGATCTAATTACATTTTTGTTTACTTTATTATTTAAGTAGATTTAGTATCCCTGAGACACTCCATGGCACCTTGTATTTTTTTTAATGAGCAACTTAAAAAACTTTGTTATACTTACTAATCAGACTATTTTCACTCCTGACAAAACATGTTCAGTTACAAGGATTTTATTTTTTTTTTAATTTTCTAAAAATATTTCTGCACTGAAAAGGACAAGAAGTATACTAGGATTTCTGCAGGATTTTAATAGTCTTTGTTCTAGACAATCTTTCAAGGTCCATTCCAACCCCTAACATCCTGTGATTCTGGGATTCTGTGAATAAGAAACTCTTGAAGTTCATTTAGTATTCTACATGTGAAAAAGAAAACCTTGGAGGGCACTAACTGCTTTTTAAAAGGAAAAATTATTCAGATTGTATTTCCACCTTAAAGTGTCAAAGACTTGATTAAAAAACCCCAAACAAACTCAAACCCAAAACCCAAACTGGTAGTTGTTGTTGTTTTTATTAGTTAATACTGTTTGAACACACTTGCTTCTTTATCTATGTAGTTGTGCCTGACAGAAACAGGCCCATGAAATATGTAAGTTGAGCAATGAAAATTTGTCATTATTTATTCAGAGAGCTGGTCAGTCATACTGCATTTGTATTTGTTCCACACACAGACAATGAGAGGTATAGCCAGTCAATCCCCATTACATTCTGCTAATGTTAATTCTCCTGTATATTCCATTTTCAATGTAAGCATTGCCTCCATTATGTCACACAAAACCCAACCTTTTCTTAAAGTCTGTGTTACATTTCCTCCTATGATCTCACCATACATCCACCCAAATACCTTATCCAAAATTTAAGAGATTATCATCTGGTGACTTTTTATGAACTTGACCTTATCTTTAAAGCTCTGTTGGATCTAATGTTGGCTGAAACTGTGTTATCATCATCCAGCTGACTGGGTGGTGCTGATTTTAATGTCTTTTTCTTTAGCACTTAGTTTTACTGCAAGTCTATGCACATATTATACAACTACAATAGCTGCCATTTCTATTCAGCTATCCATAAAGTTTATATTTCCCTGACCTTATGGTTCAACAAAGAATTTTCTTCTCTCATAGATGTAAGTACCCTCTGAATGTCCCATTTAAGGCATTTAGGAATATTGGGTAATGTACCAACAAAGATATGTTTGAAGAGATTTGTATTGGAATTCTCAAGAGTTGGGCCTCAAAGAACTATGTTCCTCTCAATATACGATTAATTTCTAGACAGGCTATAATCATAGAGGTTGCCCAAGAGAAGGGATAGGAGGAAAATGCAGAGACTCCTGGTTGGAAAATAAAGAAAACAAATGTGTCACTCAATAACACAATTAGCAATCACCAAAAAAAACCCCATTAATATTCTGAAACAATTAGTTACTATTTATCTACTTTCTAATGAAACCCAGTATTGACTTGCCTGTTTTGAGTCTGGTAATATAACTGCATAAGATATAATCATCAAATTGTGCTTTTATATGTAAAGAAAAGGTTTTGGTGAAAGGTTCCTCCCTGGCATTTGAATGATAATGTAGTACTTCTCTTTGCTGGGCTCAGTCATTAGCAAATTCCATTCAGTTTTGGGGCAAGACTGGGCATGCCCAAGGAACAGTAGGATTTCCAAAGCAGAGGGAGGTAGGCAGTAGTTTGGGGATGGAATTTTGAAACAACATCTCATTGGAAACTGTAGATAAGAAATCCTGGAAGAACAGAAGAAGGAGCTGGTATTGCACTTCAACTCACCCTAAAGAGAAGTTTTGGGCATAAAAAGGAACAGGAGTCAGTAAATCTAGCCTTCTGTGAGACTAGGTAAGGACATAGGATTTGAACAGAATGAGACTGACAAGGCCATGAAGCATCTCATCAGTTTGTCAGTTGTGTACTGCAGGGTAAGAGGAAACTTTGGAGCTTTTCTAAGTAGTAGATATGTGCATGCTTCTATTTTCACTTCCACTCATTTTTTTCTAAAGTTTTTTCAGTTATTTATATTTGGTAAACAGTTCCTTTGTTTTTCTTTTATCTTAACCTACCATTCCTTAAAGGTGAAAATATATTTGGAAAATTCAAAGGCCTCAGAGTAGAAATCCTTAAAAATAGGGTAATGAACTGTCTCATTAACTGCATTGTATCATCTCATATTGTCCAGCTTTCAAATGATATTTTATGGAATATTTAAAGTATAGCAGAGTATGTCTCTGTATAGACCAGTTTGGGAGTTGATAAATCAGTTGTTTGTTGATAATAAGTGTTTTTCAGGACGAGTGTTGTTTGGGAAGTTTTCTTGTCTTGCAGTACAACAGTGGTGAGTGTGCCTCAACCTCATGGAACCAAAGGACGTATGAAACCAAATCAATCTAGAAAATCTAATGTCAGTTACAAGGGGAAAGGGATTTGCACAAGGCAAAAAAAAATCCCAATGGCAGAGTGGATCAGGTTATACACCTTTGTGGCTCTCAGTTTCTGCTTACTATGACAAAAGGTTTTGTTTAAAATATATAGGATGCCATAGAGACTGGGATAAATCCCTTGAATCCCTGCTTTGCTGGTGCTGATAGAACAGATCTCTAGATGCACAAGGTATGGGATGCTTGACATATGGGAAGCTAGGGACTGAGGTAGATGAAGGGATGAAAAGTTGCTTGTCTGTAGAAGTCCAACTTCTCACAATTATATCATAGGTTATTAATTTGCTGAACTGGCTTTATTTCAACTTCAAACATAAGGGCTTTAGGGCCTGCATACACGAAACATGTCTTCACCAAAGAAAAAAAAAAGTGAATGGTTTTATGCCTGGAATAAAGTTAGCTCAGTTAGTACCCTGAGAAAAGATTTACAGCCTACAGGTTAATTCCACAAATGTGGAGAAGTGTGAACTCTCTACCTTCTATGCACTTGCCTTAGAATGCTGGGACTGCTCCAAGAACCTTCTTGGACAGAGTTCCATTTTATTTTCTTCTACTTCTCATTGCATACACTTCTTTTGCCATATGCTTCTTGTCATGCTCTTACTGGACACCAATGATCTTTATATATTTGTGCTGGTCTGTTGTTGGATTATGTAGGTCGCAGATTACTGGTCTGTATGTACAGTGAATATGGTTCAGATAGGTGTGCTCGCTGAAGTTCGGTGTTTTGCATATTGCTGTCAGACCAACTTGGTACTGGTCTAGAGTGTTGAACTTCTGAGAGATCTCACTATTTTTCTGCAGTTATTGAAATGTGCCAGTTGTAGGGGGTGTTAACTAGCATGTGCTAAATCAAAGGAATGAGTTTCACATCCAGGAGTTTCTTGCAGACCAATTCCAGGTAGAGCTCCCATCCTTGATCTCTTCCTCTGGGTGTCAGAAAGGTCCTGTGCTGGGGATAGCCTTGGTAAGAAAAGAGAACAGTGCTACCGGCATCCCCAGTAAGGGGTTCACCAAGTGTTAATGATTCTACATTTCACCTTGAGAACAAAGTAGAACCCAAGCTCCCTTCTGATGTCTGTGTCCTGAGTGCCAAAGAGTACACTGCAGTACTGTGTTCATTCAGGCTTGTTCATAATCCAGGATAATTCAGTCGCAAGAGCCAGAACAGTGAAGATCTGACAGAACTAACAAATTTTTGTTCCTTAACTGTGCACCTGTGACAAATTTTCTGAAATTGCATTGTCACATATTGGATATGTGGATATCCTATAACATCTGCAGAAGTGGGTAACGGATTTCAGCTGGAGATCATTTATATTTTAGTGTAATGTATTTCTTTGTTTCTCTAATTTAAGGCTAAGACAAATAAGATTAAAAAAATCCCCAACAAACCCATAACAAAACTTCACATTGACCTCAAAATGTTGACTTCCCTTAGTCTCCTACTTGTAAGTAGGATACTTGTTTTCTCTCTCAGGAGAGATAAATTGATGGCAATTCTGAAAGACAAAATAAAGTAATTATGTTTTCAACACAAATATTAACTTAGAGATGGTCTCTTAGGGCCTAACACATTACTTAAAATTTTACTTTAAAATGACATTACAATTGACTGCTATTAATCTGCTTCATTTGTAAATTGTGTGTCCTAACAAATGATACAAATAGTTGTTCCTATCGATAAACACTCAATTACCAGTAGAATTCAAGCTCAGAACTGATGAGACTGCTTTTTTAGACAGCACTCCAATTAATCCAGGAGGAGTTCATTCCCAAAGCAACTTCTGCAGTCATTAAATTGTATCTATTTACTGTGGAATTTTCTGATCAGGGCAATTAATCTCTTGAAAACATCTGCTTTGACTCAGAGCACACACCTCTCCTGTATAAACTACAGAATAATTTATCTGGCTTTACATTATTAAGGCTTGGTTTAAAGTCAACAAAAAGATACCCACTGATTTAGCATACTTTGGATTAGGTCCTTGGCTGCTGTGCTAAACAGCAGGGAAAACTATACCTTATCAGTTCTGCGCTATGTCTGGAATATGATCATACAAACTGTACATAGTGATCATACTGCTTCTTACATCTTGAGAGGGTCTAGGGCAAGAGAAGGCTCAGCTGTGCTGCATAGTGGAAAACAAAGGATAAAACAAGTACACTGGGGGCTGTTGCGTATGATACAGAAATCATCGCATTTCTGTGCCAGGGTTGCGAGACTCAGACTATTCTCCAACACTCTGGATTGTAAATTTAAGCTCGTGCATAGATAAAACTTGGATCTGACAGAGTCTATTACTCAAAGCTCTGTGGGAAAGTTGGTGTTGTATTCCTGGGTCTATTCTAGCCCCAGAAGCAGTACAGCTGTATCCATGATATGCTTCAGGTATTACTAAACACCCTGTTGGACATGAGGCTTTGTATCCCTAACATGAATGATCAACAGAGGACATTACCTGCTCACATATAAAGGAAAGCTGTCTCACTTTGCCAATCATGAATATGTGTTTCTAATGGATGTGGAATGTAAGCTTGAAATTATACATGTGTCATGGTTCTGCCCCCAGCTGGGAGCTGAGCACCACACAGCTGCTTGCTCTGGGGAGAAAGGGGAAGGGGAAAAGGAAAAAAACAAAGGCAAACCTCATGTGTTGGAATAAGGATAGTTTACTAGAACAGTAGAGAGAGAAATAACAATAATAGGACTTTCATAGCAAAAATATATGAAACATGATCCACAATGCAGTTTCTCACCTAACTGCACAACTCAGGCTGTACAGCTCAGAGCCATCCCAAAGCTGGACTTTCCCCAAAAACTGCACATCCTGGAGCTGTGTGTTCCTCCCCCAAAAAGCCCCCAGTTATGCTGAGCATGACATAATTGGGATGGAATACCCTCTTTGGACAGTCTGAGTCACCTGTCCTGGTTGTGTTCCCTCCCAGCTTCCTGGGCACACCCCTCCCCACCTTCTTGTTAGCAGGGCAATATGAACAACTGAAAAGTCCTTGACTGCCTGGCAACAACTAAAATCATCAGTGTGTTATCAGCACTGCTCCCATCCTAACTCCCAAAAGACATTACATCAACTTATATAGAGAAAATTAACTCTATCCTAGCCGAAACCAGGACAATATTGTGTTTTTAGACCATAAACTCCATAGGGTCCTTTTTGACTTTATTGCAAACAGAAAATAATGCTAGCAGATAGAAATGATTGTGTGTTCATCACATAGAGAACAGAAAAGAAAGTTGTAGCATCTTGAAGATTTTAATAGGCTTTTGCTTTACTTTCATTAATTATTGAAAACAATTAGAATTTTGGTATTTTACAGCATCATTTTGAATATTGTGAAAAGACCTGAACCAAACTGTTGGAGATTAATAACAAAGTAAGCTAGAACACGGACTAGAAACTATAACAAGGAGTGAGCAAGAATAAGAGTAAATGTGTGAACTAGAAATAAATTCACAAAAATAAGTAGAATCATAGAATCTCTTGAGTTGGGAGGGACCCATAAAGATCATCATGTCCAACTCCTGGCTCCACACAGGGCCAGCCAGGTCAGATCATCTGACTGAGTGCATTGTCCAGACGGTTCTTGAACTCAGTCAAGCTCGATGCTGTGACCACATCCCTGGGGAGCCTTATGCCAGTGCCCAACCACCCTGTCACTAAAGAACCTCTTCCTTGCTAATATCTAGCCTAAACCTCTCTCGTTGCAGCTTCATACTATTCCCTCAGGTTCTATTGCTGGTCTCAATAGTACTCTATTGAGACAGAAAGCTGTAGAAAACTGAAGAATCTTGTTAAATACAATCAGGGTAAGTCTCAAAGTAACAGAAAGAAAGAATTAAGGAGTGTTCATTGTCAGTTGAAAATATTTGGGTCAGTCCATCAGCCCAAGCTATGGATCCATATGATCATGTTGGTCTGTTGAATGGCAGGTATTTGGACTCAGTGAGGATAATTCTGAGATTCTTTGTACTAATAATAGTTTATTTTGAAAAGTTGGCCACAAGAAAATCTTTGTTGTCTTTTAAGGTCTTAGTCTATCGTTCTTTGTACAATTACGTTTAAAACAAATGCCAAATAAAAACAAATGTCAAGTGGCTTTAGAAAGACAGGGACTTTGAGTATAGTTTTGTGTGAGTCTCTCAAATCTAGTTGGAAATCCAAAGTCTCAGGAGCCTTTCAGGGTTGAGATAACCTTGGATATTGAAAAATTGGCTGATTTGATAAGAAGAAACAATACTTTCATATACTCAATTCAAGATTGGATAGTAATTAATCCCAGACTGATATTAATGACAAAATTTGTCCTCTCAGTATAGACACTCAATGCAATTACAGCATAGGCTGGTGAACTTCATTCCTGTTACTAGACCCACACATCGTTACCCTGTCTGGAGCTCTGGCTCAGCCACAGACACACACACACAAATAACCTTTTCACATTAATACGCTCCTGACACCTGCAGAATAACACTTGAATAAAGAAAAGCATGGTTATGCATCTATGGGGTCATGCCTTTATTTTTAAATGTGCTACTGATCCAGAAATCACTGTTAAAACCTCTTGCATGGTGCAAGGCTTGTATTCAGGAAAGAAGGTGTCGCAAATTCTTATCTATCTGAAGGGATTATATGCTTTCTAAGGAAACAGAAAACCATGGTGAACGGAAGCCTAGAAGTTGCCTAGTGCAAAACTGAAACCAAAATTGCTTTTGTGAGATGAGGTAGTAAAGAAAGGACTGAGAGGGAATGTTTGCCTGATCCAACCACACTGGCAGCTAGTTTGATATTTTTATTTTGGATTGTGGATCCGAAGCATAATCCTGTTTTCATTGGCAGTGAAGATCATAACCAGCATAGATAATTCTTGGCTTGGATTAAGCCACCAAAATCTCAGCAGCTTGCCAGTTAAACAACACTGGTCTGTTTCAAGACAGCTTCTTTTATTATTAGACCATTTAACTGTTGTTTTTCTCTGTGATGCTGGCTTTTATTACAGTTTGTACATTTTCACAGAAATGTAGCAAATCATGTACGACTTGTAATAAAAAGGAAAGCCTGCAAACTGTATTAGAAATCATGCAGAAGGCAGTGAAAATAAAACGTTTGTTTCTTTCACACTGCAAATACACAGGCAGACAATATAAATCACTCTAACCTGAACAGGTTCAGCAAGTTCTGAAACCTGGGTGAAAGGGCAAAATAAGAAGTCCCTCCTTTGGGCCAGCTTGTGTATGTTCATGAGGCAGGATTGCTGGCAATGAGTTTCCAAAGAGCTAGAGACATGAGAAGGATGTGGTTTGGTATAGTAGGTCACTTGCCTGGGGCTTAGTATGAGAAGTCCAAGGAAGAGCTCACTCTTTTTTGAAAGCCAATTCACTAACAGGGTAAGCTGAGTCAGATGGAGTAAAATTTTCTATCTTTGTTAAGGTATTATTACGATTTCAATTTGCAAATATTTGCAAGATGTTAAAACACACAGGTAGGCTACATAAATATCGTAACAAAGACAGAAACAAGAAATCCACCATTTCTTCAGGAAAAGTAAACCAAAACAAACCATCACTAACTTTTACTATTTTATGATACTTACTTTGGCTGCAAAAGGCAGTGTTGTGGCTGTTCTTTACTTCATCATAGAGTATTTCTTTGCTCTGTCCACATGCTCAAGATTTTATGGTTTGACCTAACTCATTTGTCCTTTACTGTATCTGGAGCCTGGTAGCTGGAGAAAAGCAAAAGAAAGGATGGGAAGTTATTTATCTTGGTTATTGAGCACATCTGAAAGTGTTTTGATATTCTGGTCCACACTGATGGCATGAACAGCTTTCCTCTTTTATCTTTGTCAAAGAATTTTTAGTTTTGAGATATCTGCTGTAACAAATCAGGTGTTCAGGAGAACCTGGGCTTCACATCCAGAACACAGACTAAATAATTTTCCTCCAATTTCCAGCTTGGAGTAACTTGCTATGAAGATGCCAGTAATTCATCCTTTTCTGCTATTTAAATGGTGACACGATGAATGACCAGAACCCACTCTCTTCCTTGGTAGTGGTATCAGCTTTACAACGACCAGCCCTAGACAGTCATGTCTAGGGCTAGACAGACATGAGAAAAGAAATGTGTAAAATGGCACAGTGTGAGAATTTCACCATTCTTCTTGTACAGTCTTTGTACAAGCTCTTTACTCTTGCAGCAAAGGGATTATCCATTTAGTTACTAAGCACTAACCTGAACTCCAATAAAAGCTCAAATTAACAGCAAAGCATGTGCAGCTCAATAAACTGAAATGAAAACTTAATTAAAAAGGTAATAGCGAAGGACTCAAACTAATGTTTAGATTCAGTATCCAAGTATTATCTGTTCATCCAGTGTTTGCTGTGCCCTGTGTTTGTTGTGCACTCAGTGTAGCTGCAAAGATGGGAAGGGGGCCTGGGCAGCTGGAAACACGTCTTTACCCAGCCAGCAAACCTAACTGAGGATGGTAACACAAAAGAAGGATTGATCTTAATGAGAAACTACAGGATTTCTCAGGTGACCTTTCTCATGAGGTGAAAGAAGCAGAACAATTATTTACATAGGTACGCTGCCAGGGAATTCCCTGCAGTGGCGAGATCTGGAGCACTCCTAGCAAAGGCTGATGCTGTAAGCTACAGAACAGACCTTATCTCACTTTGCTCCTGCTGGTTTCCACCTGGTTTTAAATATGCTTTGATCTCCACCCATGCTGGAACTTGAAGCAGGAATTTATTCTTAGTTCCTAACACAGAAGCAAGAAAAAAGTGTTAAACATTAGTCTTAAAATATTTTAATGAGATGAAACAAATAGATACCTTAATGTAGCTAGAGATTTATTCATGGGCTTTTTGCTTTCTTTAAATTAAAACAAAACAAAACAAAACAGAAGAAATGCCAGCCTGAGATAATGAGCTTGAAACTGTGTTTCTAGTACAATTGAAAAGAAAGATTCCAACTTTCAGTAGCAATGCTGGCATTGCCCAGACAACTTGGGCAAATGCAGAAATGTAGAAACACAGATTCTAACTCAGCTGGAATCAGCTTGCCCATGTCTATGGCATTCAAACCTGCATGAAGCAATGCTGCTGTTTTGCTTAATTCATGTGCACGTATCATGTAACTGGGTGGTGGTGAGGAGGAAGCAGTGCTGTTTTCCTTTAGGTTACATGATTTGCTGAGGTGAGGTGTTGTTTCTGATTTTTTTTCATTGTTTATGTCTGTCTAAGATGTATATTCCTCACTGGTAGTTAAGCAAGTATTGTTGGAAATCTGTTAGCCAAGATGTATTTGAGTTATTCAGGTACAAAAAACATGCAGAAACATTGTGTTCTGCAAGTTAACTGTAAATTTTAGGAAGTTTTCAAAATATTTTGCATATAAAGGGTTAGTGGGAAAATTTCACACCATCCGTTGCTGCTATAGTAATATTGTATGAACAAAAAGGAAAATGTTTACTGATTTTGTTTTTCTTTTCTAATCTCTGTGATCTGCAGCGAACCATGCACTGAATTTTTGCCTCTGGTGGTGTAATATTCCCTCTTCCACTATAATATGCTCTGCAGAAGGCAGAATACAAATAACATGATAAGAAACATTTACTCATAATTTTACTCCATTTTCCCCCTTGTTATTCAGGAAGGTAAAACAGAGGCTAACAACTAATGTATCTTATTTCTGAGCTGATAATAAGGGACGGTAAAGAGATGGGGGGCAGGGACCTGTCCATTTAGATAGTTTAAATTACAGCTTAATGGGCTAACTCCACACTAACCTAATTTTATATTCTTTATCCTCAGCTCTGTATTACTGATCCTACTCCCACGTGGATTCTCTTGCCATTCAATATTCAGAAAGTGCTTCTCTGCTTTATCTTTTAGGGACTAAATAACACTCATAACCTTTTCATAAGAAGCTGACCTCCACTGTCTTCTGATTCCTCCTCCCCACACAACCAACCAACACTGAGAAGCATAAAGAGCATGAAAAGCGATACCCTAGCTCCAGCATAGGAGTGTTTGCTGGTGTTGTGGTTTAACCTCAGCGGAAAACTGAGGCCACAAAGGTCAGACCAAAAAGCCCCCCTACTTCTTTAAGAGGTGGAGGATGGGCGAACGGAGCTAAGAAAGGGGCTGCAGAGCCAGAGGAAAAAAAAAACCAAGGCCTGCAAGGTTAGGATAAGGATAGTTTACTAAACAACAGGGAAAAGTATGAAAACAACTAACTACAGTGCTATTATTATATACAGTGCAAACCTCTCACCACACTATGCCATTTGAGCCGTGCCCGAACTGATTCAGATTCCCGAACGCAGCACTCCCCGAGCCCAGCACCCCCGAGCACCCCCCTCACCACCTCCTGCCACGCCGATCCCGAAAGAGAGAGAGAGATAACCCGGAACTCCCACACGCCTGCTCAGACCGGCACTTCCCGAGCCCAGCAGTTTCCGATAGGTCTGGAGTCTCCCCCGGAACTGGCACTGCGTCTGCCCAGACCGGGACTTCCCGTGCCTGGGCCCGAAGTCGCCCCTGCAAAGGGGGGGGGGGGCAGCCTGTCTGATCATGATGCAATTGGCATGGAATACTCTCAGGGCTAACATAGCCTACTGCTGGGCTGAACCCAGGACATTATCCACCCCTTATTCCATACCATTTACATCATGAGCAGGACCAGCAACCTTCTTTGGGTCCAGGGAGTCTCTCGCATCCACACACATGCATGTACACATGCACACGCATGTATGTGCGTATAGATTCAGTCTGTGGACGTTTCCTCCGAGTCGGTCGGTTTCATTCAGTCCACGATTCTCAGGCTCACTGGTCCCTCTTTCAGAACAGTCTCTCAGGGTATGAAGAGTCGTACGTGTCACTGGATCGTTGAATGCTGTATCTCGGGTTCTCGAACACTGCACCTGGCATGATCCATGCTCATAGTCCGTGGGTCAGAGGTGTTTATTACAAAAGAGAAAAGAAAAAGTTCTTGGGAGGCTGATCTTCACTCCATCATCACGGCACCGATGACCCTAGCTGTAATGTCATTATGATAACATACAGTATCTATAACAACAATAAAACAGTAGTGAATTATTTAGCATGATATTGGCTATTCTCACCCAAAATCAAGTCCCCTTGAGGTACACATCGAGTTTCTCCATCTTTCTGCATTACCCACCAGGTACAACCAGGTCCTTGAGCAAAAACAATCCCAGATTTGGGTTTGCCTTTGCTTGTAGCAGGAATGACCCAAACTGTCTTTCCCAAAATACTTTTCATGTGCACTACTGGAATTCTGTCACCTTCTACAGTATGTGAGAATTCTGACTGAGCTGGACCAGCCCGATTGGTAGATCCCCTAGAGTTAACTAACCACGTAGCTTCAGCTAAGTGTGTATCTCAATTTTTAAATGTTCCACCCCTGGGGCAGACGATTCCATGTGTATTGGACACCTCTCCAGGTGAAAGCAAACTGTGGCCTGCACTCTGGTGCCAGTGGAATTGAGAAGAAAGCATTTGCAATGTCAATTGTGGCGTACCACTTGGCTGCCTTTGATTCCAGTTCATACTGGAGCTCTAGCATGTCCGGCACAGCAGCACTCATACCTGGAGTGACTTCATTTAGGCCACGATAATCTACTGTCAGCCTCCACTCTCCGTCGGACTTCCGCACTGGCCATATGGGACTGTTAAATGGTGAGTGGGTTCGGCTGATCACTCCCTGACTCTCCAATTGACGAATCAGTTTATGGATGGGGATCAAAGAATCTCGGTTTGTACGATACTGCCGCCTGTGCACTGTCGTCGTAGCGATTGGCACTCGTTGTTCTTCGACTTTCAACAACCCCACAACAGCTGGATCTTCCGAAAGTCCAGGCAAGGCACACAACTGTTCAGTTTCTTCAGTCTCTACAGCAGCTATTCCAAAAGCCCACCGGTATCCTTTAGGGTCTTTAAAATACCCTCTACGGAGATAGTCCATACCTAAAATGTATGGAGCTTCTGGGCCAGTCACAATGGGGTGTTTCTCCCAATCCTTTCCAGTTAGGCTCACCTCAGCCTCTAGCACAGTCAACTGTTGGGAGCCCCCTGTGACTCCAGAAATGTAAACAGATTCTGTCCCTTCATAATTTGATGGCATTAGAGTACACTGAGCACCGGTATCCACTAGAGCCTCATACTCTTGTGGGTCTGATGTTCCAGGCCATCGGATCCACACAGTCCAATAAGTCCGATTATCCCTCTCCTCCACCTGGCTGGAGGCAGGGCACCTCTATTGCTCCTGGATAGAAACTGGTGCAACATTCTTCTTGGCAGAACCTCGTGCACTTGCTCTACCTTGCAACTCCTTTACTCGTGCTTGAAGGGCTGAAGTGGGCTTCTTATCCCACTTTCTCATGTCCTCTCCATGATCACGCAGGTAAAACCACAGTTTGGCTCGGGGTGTGGCTCGCCGTGTGGCTCGTGGTGTGGCTTGTGGTGTGGCTCGTGGTGTGTCCCTGCTGTTTTCTCTCTCTTGGGACGATGGATGACTTTTCCGGATAGCTGCAACATCGCTCTGTACAGGTTGGGAGTCGACCATGCGTTCGTCAAGTTTAAGTTTAACCAGTTGCTCTACTGCTGCAATGACAGAACGTGCAACGTTGTCTTGATAAGTCCGGAGTCGGCGGGTCACTTCATATACGGTTGGTGGAAACATCTCCTCGTATTCCATCACTGCCAGTGAATTCATGTGCCCTGGTGGTGCACTTCGTATCACCTTACGCCACATGTCTGGGGTGCATCGGACATCATCAGGATCATCAGGGAGCCTTCTGTTGTCCGACTCATAATAAATCAACTCTCGTACAGCTAATTCTCTCAGGTACTGGATAACTGTCTCTATGCTGTCGCTCTTGGGTTTCAGACAGGTAATATATTCTTTCATGGGGTATCTTTCCCGCACACTTGACAGCAATCGCCTCCAAAGGCTGAGGATTTGTGAACCCTCCCCAAGTGCCTTATCAATACCTCCTTCTCTAGCCAGGGATCCCAACTGCCTGGCCTCCCTGCCGTCTAATTCCAGACTATTGGCTCCGCTATCCCAGCATCTGAGCAACCAAGTGATAATGTGCTCACCTGGGCGGCGGCCAAAATCTTTTCGCACCTCACGCAGTTCACTCAGGGTCAGGGATCGGGTAACAATCTCTGGTTCTCCTACATCCTGATCTGCTCGAGATGGCTTTGCCCCATTCTTACTTTTCTGAGATGGCCCTGCCCCATTCTGACTTGTCTGAGCTGGCCCTGACTTTTCATCATCATCCTCATCTGGCCATACTTGAGATAATAGTTTTTCACCATCATCCTCATCCTGACATTCTTGAGATGGCCCCGGTTGTTCACCATCATCATCTGGCACTACGCGAGCTAACTTCCTGGTGTGTTTCCTCTTTTGAATGGGAGCCACAGACTTTGGTGTGGGTTGGCCAAGGTCTATTGTAGAGGTTGCAGTATCTACAGTATGTACTAGTCTATTTCCTTTTCCTCCCTGACAGTGCCGACAGCACTGACAGTGCTGACACCTCTCTTGAATGGGAACAACAGGCTTTGGTGTGGGTTGGTTCTCTGAATTATGGGCAAGGTCTATTGTAGACGTTGCAGCATCTGCAGTATGTACTAGTCTATTTCCTTTTCCTCCCTGACAGTGCCAACAGCACTGACAGTGCTGACACCTCTCTTGAATGGAAGCAACAGACATTGGTGTGGGCTGATTCTCTGAATTATGGGCAAGGTCTATTGTAGACGTTGCAGCATCTGCAGTATGTACTAGTCTATTTCCCCTTTCTCCCTGACAGCACTGACACCCCTTTTGAATGGGAGCAACAGACATTGGTGTGGGTTGACCAAGGTCTAATGTAGAGGTTGCAATATCTGCAGTATGTACTAGGCTATTTCCTTTTCCTCCCAGACAGTGCCAACAGCACTGACAGTGCTGGCACCTCTCTTGAATGGGAACAACAGGCTTTGGTGTGGGTTGCTTCTCTGAATTATGGGCAAGGTCTATTGTAGACGTTGCAGCATCTGCAGTATGTGCTAGTCTATTTCCCCTTTCTCCCTGACAGCACTGACACCCTTTTTGAATGGGAGCAACAGACATTGGGGTGGGTTGGCCAAGATCTATTGTAGAGGTTGCAGCATCCGCAGTATTCACCAACCCATTTCCTCTTTCCCCCTGACAGTACTGACGGTCTGGATTGGGGACAATGTCTACTGTAGGGGTTGCAGTAGCTGCAGCATTTGCCAATCCATTTCCTTGTTCCCCTTGGCAGTGCTGACAGTACTGACAGTGCTGCTTGCTATCAAGCAGTGTTTGGTAGATGGTAGCCAAGCCCCAGCACAGTGCAGTAGGGCGTATCTCTCTGGGGAGCCCACTACAGTTCTTTTTCAAATATGCAGTCACCTTATTAGGATCCTGTAGCTGTTCAGGAGTAAAGTTCCAAACCACTGGGGGTAAGAAAGTGCCTAGGTACCTGCTCATATTTCGCCATTTGCCCTGCCACTCAAGATTATCCAGCCTCAGGGAAAACTCTTGGGTGGTATTCATAAACCTGTGCCTAATATATATATATATATATATCGAAAGCAGAACCATTTGCACCAAAACCAGCAGTAGGAAAATGCTAGTTAGAATTTCCCAGGGATATTGGAAATTGTTAAACACTCTTACAAGGCCTGTTTTATCCCTCCTTGTACCGAACAGCAAGAGCTGATACAAGTACTCTTTTAAGTTCATGAACTTCAACGTTATCCAATCATAGGCTGTTATCACAACATACACTAAACACACGTACGGGATGGCAACGAATCCTGGCAGGATTAAATGCAGCATGCCACGAGTTGGCAACCATGGCAGCATCCTCAAGAGTAAATGCCACAACATTGTACACAGAAATTACTTCAATAACCGTACCTATCACAACTCTATCTTAACTGCAATTGAGTTAAGGTCAAATCTATCGTTACCCCAACCTTTTTGCCCCCCTTGGGGGTCCCCCGTCGCGCCCCACGTTGGGCGCCAAAAGTTGTTGTGGTTTAACCTCAGCGGAAAACTGAGGCCACAAAGGTCAGACCAAAAAGCCCCCCTACTTCTTTAAGAGGTGGAGGATGGGCGAACGGAGCTAAGAAAGGGGCTGCAGAGCCAGAGGAAAAAAAAAACCAAGGCCTGCAAGGTTAGGATAAGGATAGTTTACTAAACAACAGGGAAAAGTATGAAAACAACTAACTACAGTGCTATTATTATATACAGTGCAAACCTCTCACCACACTATGCCATTTGAGCCGTGCCCGAACTGATTCAGATTCCCGAACGCAGCACTCCCCGAGCCCAGCACCCCCGAGCACCCCCCTCACCACCTCCTGCCACGCCGATCCCGAAAGAGAGAGAGAGATAACCCGGAACTCCCACACGCCTGCTCAGACCGGCACTTCCCGAGCCCAGCAGTTTCCGATAGGTCTGGAGTCTCCCCCGGAACTGGCACTGCGTCTGCCCAGACCGGGACTTCCCGTGCCTGGGCCCGAAGTCGCCCCTGCAAAGGGGGGGGGGGCAGCCTGTCTGATCATGATGCAATTGGCATGGAATACTCTCAGGGCTAACATAGCCTACTGCTGGGCTGAACCCAGGACAGCTGGGCTGTGTCAGACTCTGCCAGACAACCATGGAAATTCTCTTTGTGTGGGATCACTAAAAACTACAGTGACAAAAAGTACTAACAAAGAATATCATGCAAACCTGTCTTGGCATAGGGATACAGGACTTGACCTAAGGGATATCCTTAGTGACAAATACCAAAATTAGTATATTTTAAGTAGGACTCTTGGATCTAGCACTGTTTCTAGCCCTTCTTCCAGTGGCCCAGTTGTGGGTATCCCCAACCCCATATTGCCATTGCTATTAATTACTTTTTCAAATGATCTGAGAAGATTTGTGTGCATTTTCTTCCATTAGCATGCAAAAATGTCAAAAGTAATATCATGAAAGCATGAAAGTGTTAGTTTACACAATCAATGCTTTGAGGATGCGCTGGACAGGACACACCCACTATTTAGACCTTCAGATGAGCTATCTACAATAGGAGCTTAATCCTTTCAGATGCTTCTCCCAAAGGAGATATCAGCTTTTCCAGCTTTGAGGATCAGCTTATTATGGAAAAGGTCATCAAAGTTCCCTCATGTTTTCTAAAAACTACTACAGAGTGACACCAAAACCATCAGATTTCCTACAAATGGCCTTACAGTCTTATTGCTTCTTAATATCTCAACTGTTGAATCTTTAAAATATGAACTAAGAAGGAACCTAATTAAATAAAATTGAATACAATTTTTTTGTCTTTTCCTTTCTAAAAGATTGAGTGGTAAATTAACTGCTATTATTTTTCCTCAGACTGCTCCTCTCTCCTCTGAGAACTGGTTTCATCCTCTGTTTAATAATTCAGTGGTAACCACACTCACAAAAACTTGCAAATATAATTTTTTTTCCCTCCTTAATACTGAATTTTTATAGTTCAAAAGTAATATTCCTTATTATAGTAATTTTACGTTTAATGTACCTATATTTTAGCTTCCTCTAAATGGCTAGGATGTTTCAATTAAAATTTCTGTTTGAGTGAGTAAGAGGTATCATAACAAAAATAATCTGGTTTTATGCACATTTATTGAACTAGAGTTTCCCAGTATGGTACTGGCAGGTGAGAAGTGATTGATTCCTTGCTGGATATTGTACCTTCCCAGAAAAGAAGGGTGAGTTTGACTCATGCAGGTCAAATTTATTCCCAGTGTTTGACTCATGAAGGTCAAATTTATTCCCAGTGTTTATATTTTACTGCGTGAGTTTTATATTGGTTGAGTATAACCCCTTTCCTTCACTTGGGGGGATTTCTGAGATTCATTAACCTTTCAGAGCAAGTTTCATGCTGAACATTCATTTTGTCTTAGAGGTTGATTTGATTTCATATTCCCTACAGCAAACAAAGCAATAGTTCAATCTGAACGAAACCCTAGGTCATCCCACAGTGAGTCCCTTACAGGTGGTTAATAGCGGTATAGACAGAAAAGGAAATGCAGCAAAATGGAAATGACTCTGAATGTTCAAGAGAGGAACCAGTTAGTAAAGCAAGTCGGCATGATAGAGATGAAAGCACTAAGAATGATTCATCCAGCTGTTGATCCAGTTTTATAGCAACAAAGTGCAAATGCCTTCATGGAGTTGCATTAGTGTAGTTGGTATCTTGAGCCAGCAGTTTCATTGCAATTTAATGATACACCCTGCTGCTCTCTAGGTGTGTTTAGCTGAAACTATTTTCCATTAAACCTAAAAGCAATAGATAGTGTGTCTATTTCCATAAAATGTAAAATATGAGAGTTTTTTCAGACAAAGTCAATGCAAAACATATTTGTTGTTTTGATTTTCATAGAGAATAATTAATTTAATAACACTAAATCGGGGCTAACACATTTCTCCTAAATATTTTTGTTGTACCAGCAAATAGCAAAATATCTCTTTATATTCACATAGCTTAAGCTCCATATAAATTGGAGATTACAAGCATATAAAGAGTGAGAAAGAAAAAATACTGTCCACTTTCTGTAGGTATCTTCCAAAAAAGCTCAACAAACTCTAAAAGTTTAGTGCTATGATTAGACTTTGAAGCAATTAAAAAACTCTACAGTGTGGAAATATGAGTTTGAATCAGTCACTTATCACCCCCATAACTCTACCCTGAACTCAGACCATAAATTTAGCAGCCATTTAACAATTAATTCCTAATAGTTTCCATTATCTGAACTGGAGCAATCTATTTTTTAACCCAGTTCCCATTGCAAACCGGCTTTATATGGTCACACTGTGCTTGAGTGCCACTAAGTTTGTCTTTTGATTTGAAGCCTCTAAAAGCCAGAATCAAAACTCAATAGCCTTCTGAATCTGTTGGCCAGTTTTAAGCCAAGTTGACTGAGGGCTGAGCTACCTGAGTTCCCAAAAATTTTATGCAAACAGCAACAAAGCCAGGGAAGTGAAAACTTACAAAAGCCACTGTAAATACCTCAACAGAAGGAAAGGCTGTAGAGTCAGTTTGTGCACTATTTGGCAATAGAAAAGTTGCCCAGTAGATAGGCTTTTTCTGATACTCTTGGTCATGAATGGAGCTTCAACTGGAGCTCCCAGGATCTGTGGCAGTGACCAAAACCACACAAAACCATGGTTTGCTACTTCTGGATCACTGTTTCTTGGTGGTGCTCCTGTGGGGTCAACAATGTGGATTTGCTCCATGGGAAATGGTAAGTTCAGCTTCCCATCTGTCTGAACTTTGTGCAAGGTTACAGAGCAGGATTGGTTAGTCACTCTTGGCTCCAGGAAGAGGAAAACCTGGGAAGGAACTGTGGTCTCCTTCCTGGGAAGGAGGAAATAGAGTCTTTCCCCCCTCTGAATCAACCACCAGGCATCTGTCCCTGTGCATTCTGTCTTTTTGCTAAGGATAGCAGTTCCTGGCTTTTGCCATCTCGAAGTAAAAGGTTTTGATATTTCCTTGAAAGAAGCAAGGTGTCAGCAGTCTTGTTTCTGGTTTCCCTTCCTTCTCCCCAGTGGCCATGGAGACATTTCTCTGTCCGTTTTGCTACTGGGGCCTAGGAAGTATTTTCTGGCTGAGCTGTCTGCTTTACCTTTTGTGCAAGGAACACTCTGCTCAATACAATATGTTTTTAAAAGAGTAGAGAGATCGTATCATGAGTTCTGGGCCCAAAGGTCTCTTCCACTTTCAAGTAAGACCCCACTTTATGCTTTTTTAGCCTTCACAGCCCCACTGAGAAATGCCAGTAGTACCACCAGCTTCACAAACCTGAGCATGGAAGCTGCTGGAGTACATATGCCAGGCCTTCACATTTGATATGAAGGCCAGATGACAATAATGATTTCATGTTCACTTAATTTTTCCTCTATTGTGTGAAACCTGATAGCAAAACCAAAAGTTGCTCTAAACACCCCTATAAAACACTGTCACCATCTCTGAACACTGCCAGTTTTTTACCAACTCTCCATTTTTCCTTGGTTTAAATTGATTAAAGGTTTGTTCCTTCAGTACTACCTGCAAGCTTTCAGCACTTTTTAGTGTAGGAACAAGTAGGTAACTAAATGCTTGGGAATAAACCCCATGAATTAGTACCTGTCAGAAACAGTCCTTACTGAAGTGGTATTTTTTCACTGACATGCAATGTGCGAACAAATGAAATATGAAAGAGCTGCTATTCTGCCTAATATATAAAATGAAATTAAAAATCTCTGAAATAAGCACCGAACCAAAAAGGTTATTTCAGCTAAATATCAGTAGGCCATTGCAAATAATGCGCTTGTTCATTACTTAAGAAATAGCAAGCAAACCCCACCCTTTCAAGACCTGTTAAATCCTGTCTTCAGAGAATCCATGTAAACACAGCTTGGTTTATATTCCAGAAGGTTTCAGTAAGGAATTTTCAAGGTACATCTCAGTGATAAAGGTTCAACAGAACCACTGATTTAAAAACGTAGTAAGTATTTACAGCCAACACTGAGATGTTATAATAGTGAGGATTTTATTTTCCCCTTCTCTGTTTTGTGGCAAAATTTTCAGGGGGTTCACACAAAGTGTCATAAAGAATTTTGCTCTTGGGGGGAAAAAAACAGAAATGAAAAACATTCTTGTAATTGGCTAGCAGCTTCATCTGAGTATTAGTTTTTGAATGGAGGCTGAGACCTGAGCTGTTGCTGGATGTTAAATAAAAAATACATTGTTTTTCTTCTTAGCTACAGTGATGGAGAGACGTGATGCAGTTAAGTGTGTTCTGTTGTACCACTCGTGACCTCAATGGAGAGGGAGAAAATGGGCTTTCGCTGTCAGCTTCTTGTCCTGTTACAGATTTGAGTTTTACTCCAACATTACTTCCAGTCTAATTGCATTTGACCTGGCACTCTTGCTGTGCTAGTGTCAGTCAGCATAACTGGAGGCCTATGTAACAGCTAGTATTTATAGAGTAAGTATAATTGCTTGTTAAACCCTAGAAACATCAGCCTTATGGACTTCCTCATTTTCATTAAAATACATGTTCCTCCCTACCTGCCTATGATAGTACGGATGATAGTAGTGTGCCCTAAATGCCAGGGAAGTAAATAAGCTTGCTTTATTTAGTATAAGTTTGAAGTAAAAATAGCAGCTCATGGCCAGGTGTGAAAACTAGTATTTGTGTTTACTAGCAAAACAGTGATACATGCATATTACTGATGTTCACATGTTTACGTGTTGACATCACAGAGCTGTTTATATGTTTGTGCAGCTTAGGGGATGTTCTTTTAATTATTTTTTCCCTTTGATGGGGATGAATGCACTGCTCAGCACGTAAAGTTTTGTGTTTGTGCCATTACAAAGCAAAGTATGTAGATCTGTTTGCTTGTTGTTGAATACTTGAATTTTTTCTTCAATTTGAGAGGGCATTTACATTTCATACCGGAACCTGCAAGTCACTCTTCTCCTGTATTCTGCTAACACCTGAAACCACACATAAGCTCAACTTGCAATTGTTTTGGGCAGAATTTTATTGCTCCAATATCAGGATATTCTATAGACAATAAAGTGAACATATGACTTTCATATCTCTAAAGTGATGCCTGGAGCAAGTTGCAGTATTAGTACTTACCGGCTCAGTGCTGCACAGTTCCAAGTACATCTTTAAGGATGATCAGCAACCTCAGCTTGGGGCTTGTGTACCCACGAGAGCTGAAAGCGTGGAACATTTTGCAGTAGCAAGCCTTGGATTATGCATACCCATTACTCTCTCAGCTTGAGGAAAGACAGTGTGTGGGTTACAGCACAAGGCTTTGTGTATGCTGACCTCAGTCCTCTCTTTCAAGTCATTTTTATGTAACAAATCAAAGCCAGCTCTCTTCAATATGCAAACTGTCTCATTTTTACAATGCAACCTTTCCCTTCCCATTCAAACTACAGGGTACCAAGAAAGCTCTAAACCAGCAGGACATCCCAGCTGTGTTGATTCATGTATGTATTGGAAATTTGAAGGTTCATGTATCTCTTCAGTCAAGGTAATTTTAAAAAAAGGAAACAATCTGCAGAATTTTACTTTTCAGAGTGCTATTTCATAAAATAAAAAATGACTCAATGCAAGATCCATCTACTGGGATCCTCTGTGAGTTCCCTGGAATTCATATTCCCTGGATTCCACATCTTTCCCGTCACAATAAATCTTATTTTCTGTATTTTAAGCTTTCACGTAAGATATCCCCAAATAATATCCATCTCTTGCCTGGATGCTCAGATGGATGTTTTTAATTATTCAAGAGGTTTCTGGTAGGCTCTGGGTTTGTTGGTTGGTTGTGGGGTTTTTTTGTCTTTGAATTTATATGTTTTTTCTAGCAAGGACTATACTTTTGTACTTGTGCAACACTGAATACATCACCAGCACCCAGTCTGTGTGAGCCCTGAACTTAAAGGTACTGCTAGGTGAAAGCAGCTGTGTTCCCTCCAATTACATGGCAAAGTGGCTTAGGGCTCCTATATTTTTTCTCTGAAATAATAAACAGAAAATGTGTGCAATGCAAGGTGTTTGTGTTGTAAATCTGCTTAATTTCTGGATGCATCAAACTTTCAGCACATGAGCAGGTGAGTTTTCCAGTTTATGTACATTGAATCCAACAAAACCAGTTCTGCAGTGTATGGATGGCAGGATGGGCAGTCCCAGAGGATTCATTTTCACATAGAAAAGGGGGATATGTTTGGGGCTCGCTATGTGACAGTCCATCTTCCCACACGTTAAGCAGTCAGGTCAGATCTGCTGCCAGACTTTCAGCAGTCCCTTATAAACCCTAGCAGCAAGCTAGTTTAGAGTGGATCTTGGCCTGCAGCTGGCACAATAAATGTGCTCCAGGCTTCATCATTCTGCTGTTTCTGCAAATTGCATCCCAAGAAGTAAATGTGTTCCCCTTTCCTCCGGGTCTGGATGGCCCCATGTTGTGGAGGTCAGACATTTCTGCTTAGCACAGATGTAAGATATGCAGAGGAATATGGTTTTGGCCAATACCTCCAGTACAGTTTGGCAAACAGGGGCATGAAGGATCCTTTTTGCATCCTGAAGTGGGGTATGAATTGAAGCCCTGGCTTCATTAACCATGTGCATGTCAGCATCTGCAACTTCCTCGAGCTCCCCAGGACTCTTGGCTGTGGTGTTAAGCACAGGACTGGTCTTGAGGTTCTCCTCCTGACTTTATGAATACAATTCTTCCCCCAATGAAAACAGTATGGCGCCAGATGAATGTCAAGGTTTTGCTCTTCACCTCCTAAAACATCTACAAATGTTACAAAAGCTTGTAGCACTCCATTTTTAATGTGCATCACATCTGTACATCTCTAGAATGATCCATCTATACGAACAACAGCTGAAACACCTCATTCTGTATGGCTGCCAAAACCCTTTATGCACATCACATTAGTCAACACAGAAGGAATTAGTTATTTTTATAAGGAAAATGACACCAAATCCTTTCTCAAATATTTAAAATATTTTTGGCAAATCACATTTTTATAGTCCTTATACAGCTGTTTCATACTGAAGCAAAACATAATATTGTACATGATGAACGTCCCAGAGCCTCCCCTCTGATTTTATTAGCTCTTTTGTACAAACAGTTGAGATGTAGCACAAAGAAAAAGCAAATAGTTGCAATGATATAAATCCACATTTCTGTATGCTGTTGGCTTGTTGCGCACCAAATTGGCAGCATCGACAGCTCTAAAGTACTTGCAGCTGAAGTATTGTGGGGCCGTACTGCCAGGGCATAGCATGGATGCACCCAAAGGGTGAGGTGAAAGGAGAAGTGAAGCAATCCATGGTATTCTGTGGAACTACTGGGGGTTGGTTTTTTTTCTCCTGGTACTGGTCAATGAGGGACTGGGGACGCTGCAGGTATCTGACCACCCCCCTTGCTTTTGCTGTAAAAATGCCTGCAGGATGTGATCTCTGGGGTTGGTATGACTGCATGTAGGAATGGTCAAGCTTGGTTAGAGAAGAACTAACTTTTGCTGAAGTGAAACATGTGCTTCCAGCAAGACTCAAAAGGCTGATACCGCTTTCTGACCTAACAGCCCAGAAACCAGTGATCATTCCAGTGCAACCCATCTTTAAATTTCATTCATTTCTCTCCTTTTTTCCAGTGTCTTGTTATTATCCAATTAATCAAATCACACTGTTTTATACTGGTCTAGAAAAAAAAAAAACCACAAACATGAATACAGAGAGTAGATTTACTCTAGACTTACACCGGTAGCACCGGTAGCAGGATCTGGCACGTTTTCTTTGTGAACACCCTGAACACTTCCTTTCTCTGCCCTCCCAGCTGGGTAGCTTCAGAGCCTGGTAAATAAGAGGCACTATTTTTAATGTCTCATTCAAACAGAAATGTGGTTAGAAATGGCAGATAATAGTTGCTTTCAATACAGGAAACAACACACTGTGCCAGTGTTTCTATTTCATGAACTATATTAAAAAATCTCTTCATGTTGACTGTAATAATTACTTGTGCTACTTCAGCATGTAGAATTTTCATTTAAAAGTTTACTGTTAATCAATGCTGTATTTAAAACAGATTTTTTGTGTGTGCGTGCACAAGTTCTCTGAATTTTAATATGCTAAAGAACGTACTCAGTAGGGTGTAAAAGGTGATTTGGAAAATACGTATGTTAAGTACTTCAATAAAACAGCATATGTAAATAATGTGGTGAAAATGCTATTAATAAAGCTTAGAAATCAAGCATTAAAATGTTCATTTTGCATGGATATCCTTAATATAGAACAAAGACTTTTTTCCTCCTGCAATTGGGGTTAAAATAGACTGTTTTCCTGTAAATGGTAAAAGGTGTGCTTTAATACAAGGGATACCATGTCAGTCAAATTCCTTTCCCTGTTCTGAGAAGTAAAAACATTGCATCCTAGAATGGTATCAGAAAATACCTTTTTAATATGGGAAATTACATACCTTATTCTCAGCTCTGTTTCAGGAAATGGGATTTGGGCTGATTTAAAAAAAAAAAAACAACAAACCACTCAAAAATACAATCAGCCAGAGGAAAGCACTCTGTGTGAGAACAAGGACATTTGGCAGAGAAACAAGAAAATAGAAACTCTACTATACTGAAGTGTTGGGCAACATTAATAATGGGATGTTTCAAATATCATATAAATAGTAGTAATGATACAATTAATTAAATGTTTTTCAAATTAAAGAAAAATAAAATTATCTACCTCCCTCTGAGACAGTAGGTGTAATATGTAGGGCTGTATGGTCCTTCACATTTGAGCTGCAAGAACTGGAATACTCTGTGATGGCCAAGCTGTTGTAAAGGAAAGCAAACTCAGAGATTAATGGGGAACAGGGTTAGAAGGGAACCTAAAGTCTTACTGAGCAGGAGTATCCAGCTAAACTAAACAGCCCTTACTTTCATATAATCATAGACTGGTTTGGGTTGGAAAGAACCTTAAAGTCTATTTCCAACCTCCTGCCATGGGCAGGGACACTCTCCATTAGCCCAGGTTGGCCAAAGCCCCATCCAACCTGGCCTTCAACATTTCCAAGGATGGGACATCCACAGCACCTCCGGGCAACCTGTTCCAGTGTCTCACCACCCTCACAGTAAAGAATTTATTCCTAATATCTAACCTAAGCCTACCCTCCTTCAGATTAAGGCCCTTGTCCTATGACTCCATTCCCTTGTAATCAGCCCCTCTCCATCTTTCCTGGAGGTGCACTTTTGGTAGTGGAAGGCTTCTATTAGCCTTCTCCAGGCTGAACAAGCTTAACTCTCTCAGCCTGTCTTCATAGGAGAGGTGCTCCAGCCCTCTGATCATTTTCATGGCCCTCGTCAGGACTTGCTCAAAGAGGTCCACATCCTTCTCATATGGGACACAGTACTCCAGGTCAATTCTCATGAGAGTGGAGAAGGAATACTTTCCTGCTATAGAGGGAAAATAGATACAAATAATGGCTGGCTCAAGCCTCTAGTATTCACAGTTTGGGATGTTCAGCCCGGTTGCCTTCACACAAGATCTGTGTGGAGAAACACACATTTTCCACCCTGGGATAAAAATCCTTCTATGAGTCATATCAGGAGGGTTTGCATTAATCCTTTCTTTCTGCCAATTATTAAAGCACTGCACAGAGCGTGTGCTTGCATTGCTGGCAACTTTATCACATGCTGGGCCAAGCACATGGGGCTTGTGGAAACCTGCTGGGCAAATCCTGAAGAAGGCCTGATGCTCTAACAATGGCAGAACTTGTGCCAGTGGGAGCTGCTTGCTGGGATCAGATGAGTCATGTGCCTCCCTCACATCCCCGCTTTGCTGGTTGGTTCCTTTTCATATTTGAGGATGTTGATATGAAGAAGCAGACCCAGACACATACAGGATCTCCAGGAAGAAAAAATTCCACTGGGATCTCTTCCCAGAACTGCTTATATTCCTAAGCAGTCTCTTATGATGCAAATAAACCCAGGATCTCCCAAGCCAGCCTGAGAAGATGTTAATTAAAGTTGCTATAAATATAGTGCTGCTCTGGATTGGTTAGTGGGTTTGCTCTTTTCATCTTTATATCAGTGAACAAGAGGCTGAGGAAGGGCATATGCTCTCTCTGACCTACATGTTCCCAGACATCTGACTGGAGAAGAGCTTCAACACAGAGGAGAGAGGTCTGAGGGGATCTGCGGGAGGAAGAGGGGTTGCAGAGCCAGGAAAGCCCCTGTCCACATAGGAGCAAAAAGATCAACTGGCTGTGAAACTACTCATTTGGCAAACTCTGCTTGCTTTTTCACAAAGGTGGTGTTTTCTCACAGAGATCAGGACACAAGAAATCCCCACTTCACCATCTGCTGTTTGAAGTCGAACATTCAACCAAAAACTTATCTTTTTGGTGAAAGACAATCCTAAGGAAAAATACATAGGTATTTTTTCTTATAATGCTGTCTGAGCCCTTTGACAACAAAGTGCAGCTTCGTACCACAAGCCTCTTCTAATTGTTTTTTTCTCCAGGTTGAAATTATTCTGCTACAGAAAGCAAAAGTTTTGCTTCCCTTCCCATAAAAATTCCACTCATTTTAAGAGAGAAGAGAAACATTTATTCTTCCTGTTTCTGGTCCCCATCCAGACCTTTATGGTCTTGTAAGACATTTATCCTGGAAAACAGGGAAATATATGTATATTCCTTATATTGCAGATGGAGAATTAAAGCTGAAGCTGACTAAACAACACACACTGAGTGAAGCCCAGCGCTGTGACCCCAGGACTGACATAGCAGCTCGTGAACCTGAGCAAGGATCTGCATTCAGGCTGCTGCAGAGCAGTGAGGGAGCGATGCTCTTACAGTCTGTGAGTGTCTGTGTAGACCTAGAGTGCCTGCACTCAACATCACTCCATTGGTGATACCTAAACAGTATCAGCCTTGGGGCCACTCCCCTCTCATCTAGGTGACATGGAGCTACAAAATGCCTTTAATAGCAGGTGTAGCATAGTCCTCACTGTCTGTACATCAAACATAGGGCTGGTCCTCTCTGGAAGGTGAAGGAGGGGTCAAGGAAGAAGCCCATTCCCTCTCTGTTTTGTGACTGATCCTGGCTCCTGTCTCTCTTCCCAGGAAAGAAGGGCAGGGTGCTTAGGCTCAAAACTACCTCCTCTCCTCCTTCCCACATGAAAGCATTGCTCTCCCCTGCCTACCTGTCCCCCTGCTCCTTCCAGCAAGTGAGCAGAAGGGTAGGATTTGCAACAGCAGCTTCTGCCACAGGGATGTTTGAGGAGGCCTGCTCTGTTCGTGGTGGGCAAACATAGGGAAGGAGATAGCTGCCAAGGCAGGGGACGGGGGATGTGCAGACAGATGGCTGCGTGCACAGGGAGCATTGCCTGTGCGGGGAACAGCATGTGGGAGGTTGCACAACTTGGAGCTGCTCCTCCCCAAACAGTCCAGGCTGGAGTACTCCTGCGGTTGCTTATACAATGATAATAATCTCTTTTCCTCTATGATTATGCCAGTGCAGGGTGACCACACAACCACTGACCACCCGACGTGCTGTATCTCTTCTTTCTACTCTTTGGTTTTGATTTGGGGTTTTTCTGGATGCAGCACTCCTTTCTGATTACTCTGGAAGCACTTGGAGGGTTTGTAACAGTAATAATGTATGGTAGCTTTGGCTGGGAAAATTCTTTTTAACAAAAAAATTTGAGGTTTTGAAACTGATTTTTGTTCTGTGTTGGAATAAAATCAAAGTCTTCCAAAAACTGTTTTGGAAACTGAGCAGAGCAATCTGTTAGGGACCCACTGGGAGGTAGTAGGTCCTCATTTTGACGTGAGCGCAATAGGATTATGGGTCTGGGTCTCTCCTCCCCTTAAAGTGGGCCCTAGGCAGGGACTATTCAGAGGGGCTGCTCCTTTGTTCTAGTTCAGGCTAGAAATTCCATTCTGGACCTTATTACAAGCCAATATATTTTCATTAGAAAAATTTCATTGCAATAGATTTGTATTTTCTTTTGAAAAATGCCAGGTCAATCTGAAATTGGGGCTATGCCACAGAAATTAAATACTCAGGTCCTCAGCATTCATTTCATTTTTCTTCTAAGTATGTATTAGGCCACATCTAGTAACTTGGTGTTTATTTTTTTACTTGTAAAATGTGCTGTTTACAAAATAACAATATAAATCAAAAACACAGCAGCTGAACTTCTGTGGGAAATGGCCTGGCTCGCCTCTCAGTCACTGCCTGCCAGCTTCACTTCAGAAAATCAACTGACCCTGGAGCTGCCTTCTGAAATGCACTGAAAGGATTCCAAGGCATGTACAAGATTAACAAAATCATTTCAGGAGCAACAACAACACGGCTGTCCATCTCAGGACCCAGTCAGGCTGGAGGGATGAGCCAACAGCAATCTTGTGAAATTCAAGGAGGCTCAATGCAAACTCATGGACTTCTGAGGGGATAACCCTGCAAGGGTGCAGGCTGGGGGTGACAGGGCTGGAGGACCAGTTCTGCAAGAGGTGCTGGCACCCTGGAGCACCATGAGCCATGTAGAAGCCAGAAGTGACCAGGCAGCAGGAGCATGGTACATCCATCTAGGGATGAGATTATCCTCCTCTGCTCCGCAATCGTGGGACCTGGTTTTGGGCTCCACCTTGATACAAGATCTGGACAAACCGCCATGAATTCATCAAGGGGCTTCTGAGCTGGTCTGGGCTGGAGTGGTTGCCCTGCAAGGAGAGACTGAGGGATGGGTCTGGCTTTCAGAGATGGCTTCAGGAATTCTGACAGCAGCCCCCCATGTCTGTAGAGATGTGGTTGAGAAGAGAGAGCCAGACTACTCATAGCAATGAAACAAGAGCTCTGATTTTGCTGTTATATAGCCTGTTCTACAACAATTATATTGCATTTCTGTGTGCATTTCAGTTGTGCACTGATGGTTGTGCAATTTGTCAGAACCTCAAAACAGTCCCAGAAAGAAAGAGCCACTTTACATGGATAGATGGACAGGACATTTCACCTCCTCATGGTGAAGGGAAGAATACTGCTTGGTGAGCAGCAGAAGACAGAGCTCCTGACCTAGATCTCTGGATTTTGAAGCTGCTGCACAATGGCAAACATGTATCTCTATTGTATTTTTTTTAAAAGGGTTGGGAAATCTTTGCTGCCGCATTCACTCCACCAGAAGCCCAGAGGAGATGCCTGCAAACAGTATTTTGCTTAAAGTGCCAGTGAAATTTCACCCCACCACAACTAGTTCAGCCTGACGCCTGAATACATGACCTAGTCCTAGAGATGGAAGCGGTCCATAAGGTCATCTCAGCCATCTCTCTTTTAATTAAGAATTGTGTAACTGGGTAATTTCAAATGCTTTGGTCAGCCAAGTCTGAACAGATTCTTGCTTTCCAATTTGTCGAAATACTGTTCCCCAATAGATGTCACTGTTTAGTAAATGTCACGTGGAGAAAATCACTTTTAGAGATAGCACTGTTAAGAGAGACATTATATGTTTCATTATTTTCTATCTTGAACTGGTAAGAAGTAATAAAGGGTAGATATTCCTTGCAGAGGGAGGATGGATTTTCTTCCATTGGCTTTTGTTTTGGTTTTACTTGCTATATATATAACAGCCGCTTATAAAATGATCCTAGTCTTCATGTAATAAAGTCAATTTGGATTCAATTTTCAATCTTTGATCAGATTAATCTCTTTACAAATGAATCTGCTGTAAATTATTTTTTCCCATTTGGTAGAAAGTGGTCTTATTTCACTATCCATTATGTATGGCAATATAATGCAGACCTGATCCATACATGCAGGTGGGAGACAGCTTTGCCCATTAGGGGGCATTAATGACATTTATTCCTCCCTTCACAGAAGGCCTTTGTGGTATCACCTCTAATCGTATTTTCTGTGTCTAACAGGAAATATATTAATACTCGCTTCTTAAAGAAATGTTGCAGCTTCTTCTTGATGTTGCCCGGGGCTTATCTTCAGCTGTGTGTGACTGGGGCTGAAAATGTGCTCAGCATTTGGAAGAGAGGAACTAGGGAGTTACAGTGAGAGCTGTTTCTCTCTGAGGGGAAACCAGTCTGCAAGACTCTGCTGCTAACCTCAGCCCTCCAAAATTGTGGGGCTTGCTGAACCAGGGTTTTGTTTCGGCCCCAGAAAATGACAGGAATCCTTTGTGCAAATTGGGTGCAGATGTGGGGCTGGGTATCACACATCAGCCATGTTCTTAGCTGTTTGCATATCAGATTTCATTTGTGGACCATATCTGATTTTCAAATTGCTCTGTTTCTTCTTCAGTTGCAGAAGCAGTGGCAATTACAGCCAAATCCCTTTTGCTCTCTGGCTGCTGGGAGGGGACACTGTTTGGGAAAGAAGGTGTTCCCTTGCCTTGCTGTGTCCCCACTGGAGGGAAGGAGGGAGAGAGAGAGGAGCAAGGCCAGGAGCAGAAGCTGGGACAGAGCACACGAGGCATGCAGGCGCACGCCATCCCTTCATGATGGCTGTCCTTCCCAGCATCCTGGGGGATCCAACCCATGTGTGCACACAGGGTTGTGAAGAAGGGCAGCAGGACCATGGCCATGTGCCCTCACCAGCCCTGCCCTGCCTTAAACTCTGCACTGTGACACATCCATTCTTCCGTGTGCGGCGTGGCTGCCTGTGCTTCACCGTAAATCTAGAAAATGATGCAAAACCAAGTTCCTTAAGGACAGCTGTTCTGTAGCTGTACTAATGGCATGCTTTCCTACACACAGAGTGTACAGAGTACTAGGGGAAGATACTACTATCCACCAGCAAAGCATTCCACTTATCCCATGGAGGGCTGTGCCGTTCCAGTTCATCTTATATAGAGTACATTTTTGTTGTCTGCAGTGGATAAAGAGGAGCCCTGAGGGAATTAATAAAGCTCATGCCGAGAAGTTTTAACTTAGACATGCATAAGGAATATATTAATTTTTAATACATTTTTTTAAGAAGCACTTTTTTGGCTCCAAACCATCATGCCTGCTATGTTTGTAAAGGCACCCGTCGCATGCTCTGGTTAAGAATCTGTCAGTGTTTCCACTGTAAACCCTCTTTTCAGAGGTTTATGTAATTATTCCAACATAAAATTCAATCCAGGCAAGAAAAAACTGGCATGGGTCTTAGCCTGGGAGTGATGTTTTCTTTAATGATTTTTTTTTAATTTAGTTTTTCTCTTATCAACATTTGATTATTGTTCATTAATAAGAATGCTTTCATCTTTAATTATTGTGAAACTTACAATGGTGTCCTGATGAGGTACTTGGAGTACAAATGAAGTTCCAGGTGGTTTTCACAGCTTAAAAACATTTCAAAAGCTCTATTTGGAATTTTGTAAGCCATGAACTCATTTTCTGCAATGCCCTACTATAGCCTTTAGGATAAAGTATTACCCCAAGTGGGAAACGTACAGACAGAGTTCCATTCAAGCTTGCTAACTATCCCCCTCCAGAAGTGCTGTTGGGCATTTCACAGTTTGGACTCTTGGCTCTGCTGTGCAGCTGTTGTACGTATGTCCTGCTGGCAGATGATGTATGGTGAAAACTCTCTGGGTAAAGTTCAGCTCACCAGCAAAAACTGGTCTTAACTGGCTGGGTGGAGAAGACCATTGCATACCCCAACCATCCCCATGTACGTTTCTTTCCCCTCTCTCTCACGAGACCTCCATATGACATGAAGGGCTCGAAATTACATAAACTTATTTTTTAAAAAAAGAACTAATATTAGCTTTAAATAAAAAAGCTTTCTAGTTCAATATCTGCTCATGAAAGCAGAAAAATCTGGTGTTAGCCTAATGATGCAGTTTCACCCTTATTGGCTTCTTTGTGCCTACAGGCTTTATAAAAGTCTCTCAGCACCGGGTAGCGTTATATACCATATGCGCTGCCTGCAGTACCTCAGCACAACAGGGCAGATTAAGGACAGAGTTTCCGCCTACCCTTTGAAGATTTATATCAGACCTTTTTACCTCCTGTGAAAACAGTTTGGTGATTTAATTCTTTTTATGATGCTCAACAACAGCTTTTATACTTCCACAAACACTATGTAGCTCTCATGCCATAAACAGTCGTAAATTCAGCCAGACTTCTCCATATTGGAGCAAGACGTGACAGAAAGCAACAGGGTTCAAGGTTTTGTGAACTTTCTCTCCTGCCAATTGGGGTTCACAAAACTTGTTGAGTTCGTAAACTTTTCCCTCCCCTCTAATCCTCTTTTCACCCCAATTTAAACAAACAAATACGCTTGGGGTTTTATTTTTGTGTTTTGCATTATGATGGGGAGAGCATACTTGAAATTCAAGACTGACACATATGGAGACCATATACAGCTCAATATATCCATGGTCTCCTAGTCCTTCACCTCCCTCCCCGGGGCTGAACACTGCACATGCTAGGACTTCCAAGACAGCCTCCCTAGAAGACATGTCTGTGATACAATATTGAGCTTTCCAGCCTTTATTCACCAAAGTCTGCCTAGCTGTGTTTTGGGCCTCCTGTTGTCATTTCCACATGCCTTACAACTATGAGTGTATGCATTACATACTACATTACTGAGAAGTACTTTTATGGTTGTGGAGCTGAATCAGAGGGAGATTAAATGACCTGGTGAAAGTCACACAGGAAATTTGTGACAGAGCCAAGAATTTCCTGAAAGCCAACCTACTGCTTTCAATTACTGTTTTTCTAGTTCTTTGGTAGCATTCAAAGATGAGGTGAAGCCTGCATTGAGTATTCGTCTCATTAAGAGAAGCTCTGCGGACCTTTCTCTAAAGAGCATCTCTAAGTAGGGAAAGAAGATAAAGGGCAGGAGAAAGGACGCACTAGCTGTAGCCCATGCACGTGTCAGAAACTAAACCACAGAGACAGCAATACAGTTTGCTCCAGGCCACACAGGAAGTTTGCAGCAGAGACAAGGAATTTAATCTACATCTCCAAATCTCAGTCCAGGGCTTTCAACATCTTCCCTACCCAGTTCATATTTCATATGATACGCAGTCCATATTGCATGGCCTTGGAAATATATGGGGTTTTTTTACTCTCTCTTCCTCTTTGAAATAATGTAATCCAGGAACATTTACACTGAACTTTTGAACCTTTGATGTTTAAATAGGTTCAAAATTAGGCAAACTGTGTTTCCATGTTGTTAATTGGAATCACTCTGCCTGGATCTTTTAGCAGCCTCCACATGGTTAACTTCAAACTCCCGTGTCAGCCCAAAGGGAAGAAAAAAAAAAAATCAGGTCCCATTAAATGTGTTAAACTTTTAAACTGTACGAAATGGGGAGTGAGGTAGATCTTTTGAAAACAGATTCAGGAGAATGACAGGCATCTGTGCATATACTTCCTTCTGCCTGGGTTGAAGGTCATTATTTTGAACTAATAGCTGACCCCTTTGGCCTTTGGTAAGCCATTATACTTAATGGCCTGCGCTAATTTGCTGTGCTACAGGGTTGGATGATCTTTATTTTAATCTGCTGCACCTTCTCCTGCTCTTGTGGGGAAAGCGACTGCTCTGATATAATCCAGTTGGCACCGAATTGCCTAAGGGAGGGAGCAGGCGAGCTGCTATGAGACAGGACTGTACAGTAATTTACTGAGGCTTCACTCTCCTGGCAAAAAAAAGAGCAAGGAGAGGAAAGGCATATGCATGCATGCTCACACACTCCTGTGTGCACACAGTGTAAGAGGGTGGGAGAGCAGGACAGTGAGTTGGCCAGAGGAAAAGGAAGTGCAAGAGAGGAATGAGGGAAAGCGTGGAAAAGAGTGACACGCTTTCACACACAAATCTACACTTCTAACCCCATTTTCCTTCCTCTGAGCCACTTTGAAAGAATAACGCCCAAATGATTTGCTGCCAGGAAACAGAAATAGCTCTGCTAGTACTTTCTCTCACAATATCAAGTACCTATCTGGAAAGCAAAATCCTTTTGCCAGCCACACGTGCCCATCTCTCTTCCAACAGTGGCTGTCGTGAGTGACTTGTTTAAAAACCAGCTGAAATAGAAAGCAGACACATAGAAAGCGCCAGCTGTTAGAGACATATTCTCAGAGGTGAGGCAAGGTCTTACAGGGTACTGCTTTCACAACCTTTGCCAAACAGAGGAGTGTTTTTCTCCTTAAAACCTTTCTTCAGCTCCTCAGCCCTGGGGACAAAGGAGGAAGGAGGCAGCTGGGAGGGACAGTGTTGCTTTGCTGGGAATGGGTCTCTACACCAGTGGGGCTGGAGCTGCAGGGGTGCTGGGCAAAGAGGGAGATGGGCTTTTACCCCGTCTCCACCCTCAGCAATTTTCTCCTGCTCTGAACAGCAGTACATTAGCAGCACCTTTGCTTTCCATCTTAGCTGACATAATTTTGCCTTTGTGCCTTCCTTTGCTGTGTGAAGGTGAAAAAGGAGGACACCATGGCAAAGTGTCAGGTCAGCAGCAGACTGAAGATTATCTGGTAGGCAAGAGCTTGCATGTTGAGGAGCAAAGCTGCTTTACATATGTGTGGTTTTGTATTTGCAGTCGCACATGCATGAAATGCCCCAGAAATGTGCACAGCATGACTGACTATTGCAAATTACAGGTCCTTATTCCTCCCTTTCCCCACTAATTTTCCACGGTCTGCTGCTCTTGCTGATATCTAACGTGCTGTGGCTGGCTGTTCAGGGAGCCTTGGATGCTCTGCTTCATATTTGTGATATGCAGAATACTGCAGAAGGAAAAGAGCCTTGGAGCTGTGTGTCAGTGGTTTTCCCCATCTGCAACCATCATAACTGGCAGCAAGCAGTGCATCTCTCTGGGGCTTTGGTCTGTCCTTCTCTGGACCCTTCTGGATGTGGGTGGCGAAGGTTACGGGCATCGCTGACCCTGTCACTGAGGCTGGATCCTACCAGACCATCCAGTCCTGCCAGCAACATCAATGGAAATGCAGTGTTTGTCTCCACATCTCAGCCTTGAGGCTGGGGCTGTACCTGAGAACAGGGTCTGGGCTGTCATGGCTCAATTACCTACAGCAGCAGACTTGACTTTCAGGGGCAGGTTGGAGAACTATCAGCTGATATGCTTGGGTCTCTGGATTTTTAAATATATTCAAATTACTTTCTTTTACATAATGGGGTGGGGAGATAGGGGGTGGGGGGAAGAAAAAGCCACACGGATTTTGCATTTCTGCCCCCACTCCCCCACTCCATCCCTGATGTGGCTTGGACTTGCTGTGATGGATGGATACTCAAAACCACAGCTGCATGAGGGAAGAACTGCTGGTTCAGCAGCCCTGGGGCACTGCATGCCTCCAGCACATGTGAGGAGGTGTATCCCCATGGGGTGTCCTGAGGTGGTGGCCCAGGCTCAGCTGTGTGGACCCCAGTCCCCGGGCAGGTTTGCTGAGTATGAGAATACCTTCACTGCCCTTGTAGGGCAGCTTCCGATTTGCTTGGGGCTATCAGAAAAGCCTAGGCCCCAAGATATCGATTATTTGGCAGAGCATGTGCACCTCATGGGTGTTAAAAAACACCTGCAATCTTTCCATCTACATCAGCCTGAAAATGTGTGATCTTGCCCGCTATGTTTTAACCAACCAAATGGAAAACTAATTTTAAAAGCAATTTTTTGCAGCAGCTTTGTCAAAAGAAAACAATTAAAAATCAAGAGTGAAATATTATCAGTCTGAAAACACACACATCTTGCATGGTTTTGCCATGTGTGGAGCAGGGTTATTATGGTTTTCTTTCAATTTTTTTTTCTTTTTTCTTTTAATCCCTTTGTAAGACCTTTTTAATGCTTTGAGTTATGTTCCCCTACAAGCTCAGCCATGGTGCAGTGTGTACCCTAGTAAAATAGAAGGCCTCCTGAAGGTGGTGCTACAATGCTGCAAGTATTTTTGATTAGACTAGGCACAAAAAAATGCCCCCATTATAAATTTCCCTCACATTACAACAAATGAAAACCTCTATGTAAGAGTAGCAAAGTTCACCTTAGCTCCAAATGAAGATGTAAGTGTAAAGGACCTTGGAAAACTGGACCTAACTCTGTAAAACAACTCCACTTTTTTTTACATAGCTAGCAATTGGCTGTGCATTAAGAAAATTCTGCAAATTCTGAAGAAAATTGTGGCCTTATTCCACATTGCCCAATGGGTTGTGCAGTCAAATGTTATGGTGCAAAATGAGGACGAAGTAGCTGTAAGATGTCATCTGTCAGATAGGTTAGTATCTTACACCCCACACCATTCGTACGGCTGTCCAAGCAACAGACAAAGGGGAAAATTTAGTTGTGGTTGTTTCTTTTTTGATGTTGGGTCTTTTTGTTTGGTTGTGGGTTTTGGCTTTTTTTTTAGGATTTCCTTTTTTTTTTTTTAATGATAATCTGTCTGCTAATGCAAAAACCACTTCATAGTTTATGAATCTCTGATTCTCCACAGACTGGACAAAATAGTTTGTCTTACCCAGCCTAGATCAGTGGGTCACTTCAGCATAGGAACAGCCAGGACACATCTATCTTTGCCTCTTTGGCCCAAGAAATTGAGGGCATTTTGTAGGAAAGAAAGTTAACCTACTGTCATTTAAAACGTTCATCCCTTAAACAGTCTTTAAAAGATGATTGTTATTGTGCAGATTTTCTTGCCTTTAAAAGTGTGTGAGGGGTTTGCTTCTTTCTTACCTGTTGACTTTTTTTTGTCCTTTCTTCCTCTTTTTTTTTTTTTTTCTACTTATTGATATACTAGTTATTTTGAGAGGAATAAGGAAATAAAAAGAAAACATAAAAAGTCAAAACCTTTGTGGAAAAAGAGGCAAACTAATGACCTTTTCTGAATAAACACAGGACAAATTGTTTTCAAGTGTCCTTTGCTAGTGCTTCAGCTTTCAGTTTTCATTCTTATCTGGAATGTTTTTGTAAGACATTAGGGTTTTTTTCCGTGAAAATTAGTTTGTTTGTTTGCTATACACAAACTATTGCAATTCAGGTGGCCTTGTGGTTAAGATAACCTGGAATGGCATCCTGTGAACATCTCCCACTTGCGATTGCTCAGGGAAAGAAACAATTAGGCCATCCACACAAATGCATTTAGGGCTGTCAGATCAGAAAATAAATGAAGGCTCAATGATGATGTAGTACCAACACTTCCACGAGAAACAGCTTCAATTAAATTAAAAATGCAATAACAATAATTAAAATGTATGAGATATGGCTCTCAGCTAAGCTTGAATCTTAACCTTTGATTTGATTTCAGATTTTTCCCCTTCCTCATGTAAAGCGCCTGAGATTTACCAGGGAATTTACAGGGAGAAGCATGAATTTGGAGAAAATAGTACCCTACTCTTCAGTGCTATTTCAAGGAAAGTCAGTGCAGGAACAATATTAATTTACACTTCATTCTCTTGTTCTCAGAGAGGCACAGTGTATCTGGGTTAGCATGGCTATTAGCAATTCAACAACAAATTGTTTTTTCTAATCAGAGAAGATGTTGCCACTTGTAAATGGAAATCCCATTAGTACCCACCAGTTGAGATGATAGGATATTGTGTTACACGCATCCATAGCCTCACAATGTGCTATTTGGATCAAGTAGGTATTCCTTATTTAATATGGCATAACAATTGACACAGCTTTTTTTTTTTTGGTGAGGTAAAACCCTGAAGGTAGATAAGATTTTAAAACACAGAAAAGAACCTCTATCACAAAATGACTATGTCTTCTTGCAAAATCAGATAGACAAAGGGAACAGAGACATTTTCTGACATTTGGTTGAAAAGGTCCAATCTTGAGCTGAAGGCCATAAGTGAGAAAAGAAAGGTTTGGTGTCTGCATATGCACACCTTTCTCCCTCTGGGAAAGAAAGCTTTGCCTTAGAGGGTTAACAGTTCCCATTTTTGAGAAATTAACCTTGGGGGCTTCACATGGTTGTTATTTATGGCCTTCTTGAAACAAATCAGAGTGTCCTTGAAGTTACAGGAATGACACTGGGACCAGATTTAGCACTCTGGGGGTTTCTGTAGATAGCAGCAGATCTCCCTGGAGCATCCTCCCTCTGTGACCAATATATTTTACCACTCTGCCTTTCCTAGGATGAGGTTCAGAGCTCTGCATGGTTCAGACCACAGAGGCAGTATTAGAGGGGGACATCTAGTTTGCAGAGCCCAACTGGTTTATGTGGTACCTTGTTCTTAGGTGCTTCATGCTGTGGAGATTGAAGTGATTATTGGGCCCTGGCAGCAGCAGAGATTTAGGCACATAGGGGTCTCTACCAACAGGGACATAGAAAATCAAAGCCCACTGACAAAGGGAGTTTGGGCACACAGAGTGTTTGGTTCAGACACCTCATATGGCACCATTAGAGGAAATAATCTTTTTGTGGATTTTTTTTCTCTGCAGAATGTAATATTCCTCTCTATATTTATTTTTATCACTACACATTATCACAGGGCTGATGAGAAAGCCAACCAGACACTGGTTGTAAACCACTCAGTGAATTATCATTATTTATCATCATCATTAGCACTGCTTTGTAGGAACATAATGATCTTCTAAAATAAAATCTCTGGTTTTGGATTTCTTAATATATTAGAATTATGAAAATAACCTGCCCTATCTTTACCTGTAAAAAGAAATGGTTCTGCTGTATCCTTGGTGAAGCTACTTTAAGTTATTTCTGGTGCTCGTGATTTAATGGCTTGGCCCATTTTAAACTGGAAGTGTTATACTGACAGAAGAGATGTACCTAAAATCATCAGAAAAAATGCAAAGGCTAGTGAGGCAAAAAGAGCAACACATTAATTATATCAAAGAACCACAGGCATTTTATATTTACTGAAGAATTTCCCCATGGTGGGTAGTCTGTTGACATAAACCTGATGCAGCTAAGAGAGAAAGAAAAGTACTATGTAAGAGAGAAAAAGTACATGCTAGTACTTTGCCCAAGTGCTGATAGAAACTCTGATGTAATTCCTTTCTAAATAAAAGGAAGCAGAACTACTTTTTCATTTAAAATCATCAACAACTTAGTTTAATTTAGTATCACTGCAAGATTTACATGGGCAAGAAGCCTACGGATTGAATTGAGAGGCTTTTGGTCAGAACCAGATTGTCTTGTCTATGGGAAAAGACCCAGACTGGAAAGTTCTTGCCTGTTCCCTGTGAAAAGTCATGATCTACCACATCTTTCACAGTAATCTAGAAAAGATTTTCATAGGGACTTCATTATATAGGTGAGTCTTCTATATGAAACATCCTCATAGACCAGTTCCTTCTTAACTTGTACAGGCCATGACCAGAATTAGAAAGCTTTGGAAAGGGCTAAATAACACTGCTAAATGCCAGTTTATCTGTTGATAATTGGAAGGCATATAAAGTTAGTGTTCAAGGTGTCCACATTCAAACTCAACTGACCATAAATCAGAGGAAGATATTACCTGTGTGAACTGACCTTTCAGCTTGTTCAGCCTCACATATTTCTTGGCATACCTGATAAAACTAAGGACAAAGTAGAAGCAGAGTAGAAAAGACAGTATTTATCTTGTGGTCAGAAACTAGTCTTAGTTGCCCTGGCAATATATAAAAATTATATTAATTCGTGGACAAAGTGGTGGCTGTGGTGGCTCACACAAAAACACAACTATTTCTTGTTCTGAATAGAAATTTATAGCTACATTGTCTCAAAGAAAAAGATAAACAACATAAAACCATAATTATTTTCCTACAGTGCAGGGAACCTTTTCCTGTTACCTCCGTACAGATTAGATGGCTTTCTCTTAGGTGTTTTTGTAAAGGAAGGTGTTAATTTGAAAATTGCAGGATGTAGCGTGTCAAACATGGTGGCAAGAGTACAGATTTTACTCTTCATTCTGTATTAAACACCCCTGAATGTAAGGGAGAATATACTCAGCCAGAAGGTAACTCAGGGGCTCGCTGGATTGACACTTGTGCTGGGCAGAAGGAGGCTTTCCTGTCCCAGGTAGATTTTTCATGGGTTCAAGACTACCATTCTGAATGACAATGATTCTCTCATTATTTTTTTTTCTCTTTTCTTTTTAATTGCAATAATCCTGGGTAAAACAGGACTAGGTTATTTCAGTTGTTCTAAAAGATTTAATTATTAAAGTCTTACAAAAAACCATTCATTTGTAAATAAATTCGTATTATAAATTTAAAATTTCAGAACAGAAATCCCATGACAGTGTGAGGGTTTTTTACCAGTTGGAGGAAAAGAAAAAGAGTAGACATTTTTAAACTTTAGAGCTAAATTCCTTAAAAAGCTTGAATCTTGGTCAAACAACACTTTCTGGTGAGAAGTATTTGACTATGCATGTCCAATTAACTGTTTGTTTTCCAAGAAGTGAGATCACACGGAGACAGAAAAAAACATACCATTTTGAAGGCTGGTTTTAAGGAAATTCATGACTACGTGTGAGGAACAGTCAGCAGAAACCCAAAACCAAAATGGGAGACCGTAATGCCAGGATCTGCTTTATCTAATGACCCTTTCTCTCTTCTGTTGCAGTGGAGGTACTATAGTTTGAAATATGCCCTAATTTCCTTTCTATTTTTTACTCCAAAGCTGTAAAAACAATGCATCATTAGAATACTTTCTTCTTAAGCAAAGTTACTTGACATCCTAAAGATAGATTTTTTTTTTTATATCTGTCTACCATTTACTTTTAAGATTATTCTGCAGTAGTAGAAATGAAATCAATAGTAGCTAAATAAATCAGTTCTGACATTTGAAATCTGACACACAAGGTTGGCATATTTTCAATGTTGTGTTTGGTATTTCTTTGCAATAATATTTAGCTATTTCTGATAGCTTTGCAGTATTCTGAGCTTTGGCTGTGCAGAAGTGGTTCCAAATAATATGTAGGAAAGGTAGAAAGGCTTTTTAAAGCAAACTTCAGGGTGTTTTTTCTCGCTGTGAAATTTCATGTAGGAGTGCTGCTTTTTTAAGTACCCTAGCATGTGATGGGGACTGGTGGAACAGCAGATACAGACTTTAATATATGCTGGGAACTGACAAAAATCTTTAATTAGATGTGTATTTTTTTGCAGATAAATATTTTTCTTATGATTAATGCCTGCTTCCCACAAAATATTTTGACCTTTAGTAAGCTAAAAAAACCACTGAAAACAGAAAATTTAAGTCTAGAAATATGGATTAAATCCAGAAACATGAACATAGCTACAGTGTCTCCTGCTCCATAACTCTCTGCTGTCTGGCTGCTAAAGACACCGCATCCTCTGTTTGTCTTTGTGACTAGAGTGTTTTGTAGTGGGTTTTTTTAGCAGAATGGGATACGATAATATGTTGGTCAGTCTTCTGGGGAGGATGGAGTGAGGAGAGAGCACTTGTGGTGTGCATTACCTTGCAACACCCCCATCCACGGCTTAGTGCGTCAGGAAAGGTTCCAGCTCATGGTTTACATTAGTCAGGGAAAGACAATGTGCAGGGTAATTGACAAGCAGATATATCAAAACAACAGGTGGTAATACTGGCATCCATTCCTTGGAGTGACAAAAGTTATTCAACATACATCAGAGTTGCCTGGTCTACCTACAAGGAAAATTATGCTTATGTCTGTAATATCTTTCTGTCACTGCTGAGCTCTTACTGACAAACACACAAGTTCTTCACTAATGGAAAAAAGGAAACAGCGCTGCTGTGCAAAATGACCCCTGTGAAGGAAACAAACAAACAAACCCAATGAGCCAAAGGAAGAACAGGAAGATGCATATGCAAATGTACATGTGCATACACAAACTTATAACTGTGTATCTTCATTCCAAATATAAAATGGGATTTATCTTTGTTAATATTGGACAGAAGCAGAAGTCTAAGATCAGTCTGATAAATACCCAACTCCCTTCTCTCTCCCCTTCAGCTACCCAGTAATTTCTGGTTTTCTTTTCCACAACCTGTAGGAGAGTCACCATCTTTCCAAATAGTTTAGGAAAAGTAAATCCCAGAGCTGAGATATGTCATGCCAATGGAGCTCAGAAGGAACAGCTGAGGGATGCAACTCCTTTCCACAATGTAGACTGGGGCAAGGTCACATTAAGCCTTGTGGAATACACTTAGATATGCAGTCTTTTTGCATCAAGTTTTCTCCTACAGTTCCTAAAAATCAAATTGAATAAACTGTCTAATGGGAAGACTGAAGAGTCTAAATGTATTTCTTATTATATTTAAATGTTTTGTTTTTATCAAAGGTATTCTCTTGCTGCCCTTAAAGTGCTCAACTGTAAATAATTTTCCAACCCAGAAAATAATGACGAAATATCCAGAGCATAAAACTGTTTTATTTTCTGAGTGTATGGGGTGACATGATGGAGTCCAGTAATCCACCAAGTATCATTACAGGTACAGTTCAGCATTCAGATAACATAGAGCTTGATGAAACAGCCCCAAATTAGCTTCAACTCAAGTAAAATTTTTTGCAGAATCCATTTTATTTTAAGCAACTTTTCAACAAATATGCTTGCCTGCATTTTCATTTCCCAGTCAGGAACTGTTTGGGTTTTTGTTTGTTTATTTATTTAGCAGGAGAGGAGATCTGAAAAAGGACATGAGAAAATTGGTTCTCTTAAGAATTTCAACAGATTCATATGGTCTTCAGGAATGGTGTTTATCCTAATCTAGCTAGATTACTAGGGATTTGTTCAAGTTGAAAATGATTTGATTGTCTTAAAATCTATAGCTGACAAAGTTTTAAGGAGTAATTTTTCCCTCTGTTGGACCTTTAGTTTCTGAAATGTTTTTTGTTTGATTGGAATCCCCCTAAAATCCATCTACACTGTGATTTTTTTGGATATTACTTTTTTTTTGGCATGTAATACCTCAGTGAAAACACTTCTTGTGCCCAGTGTATTGCAGATGCATGATGCATTTTCTTCCCTTGCTCTGTGTATATAACAGGTGCTGATGTCAAGTGTTGTGCACTGAACACAGGAGGAAGAAGCCCCCTACAGAGCTCAAGCCAAGGGAATTATAGTTTGTGGAAAGTGGAAGGCCTACCTTTACCGAACTGAGTTTCAATTTCCTGGTGCAGTTCCAGTGAATTTCCCTCATACCTTAGCAATATGGACACAACCACTAACAGAAGTGTGTCTTCAGCATGTATTAAGTGAGAAATTTCCTCCTTTTTTGTGAGGACAAGATCCAGATGGATTTCTAGCCTACTTCTATTTCAATAAATTCAAAGTGTGATGGCCCAACCTTTATCCTGTCTAATTTACTAGCACCATTTTGGCCTACACCAACTGGTCTTCTCTCAGGGATATCCTGTTAGCACTGAGTATGGACCATTCCTGGCAAGTAATCTGGATTTGGCCACCCTGTCTTGGAAGGTGGGAGACATTAAAAGCATGGATGTGGGTCAATTGTTTTAGACTTTATGCTGCCTGGGACTGTACAGATAAGCAAAGAATGCCAAAGTAAATTAGAATGCTGAACCTAAATTAAGATACTTTTGAGGGTATAAGAGTAAACTTTGGTGGCAACAACTGGAGACAGGGACTGTTATCTTGAATTCATACATTCCATTCCTCTCCTGCTATAACTAGAAACAGAAGACTTACAGATCACAATACTTAAGCCATGATGAGGTCTCTGATGGGTTCTGGTTTAACCATACATGAGCCTTTTGGCAAGGTTCATTTTGAAAGAAATCAGGAAGCCAAACCGAAGCCTTATTGGGGGGTATTTCTGCCCTTGCTATGATGTGGTCTCATCATGTCACTCAGGAATGAGGCACTTGCTGTTACATTAAACACAAAAATAACACAGGAAATTGATTTATGTTGGCACAGTTTTCCTATTTTAAATTATTTACCTGAAATCCAAACCAGAACTGCAGTCAAAGTATAGTTCAGAGCTCAGATTTCTTGGGCTCACATGCTAGAGAACTCGACATTTGTTCCAGATGGTCCATCTGCCTTAGATTACTATTTTCTGGTAAATGAAATGAAGAGGGTACATACATTCACTGTCACATTGGAAAAAGATAATGTCAAAAAGTTTATAAAATAAATTAATTAAAGTAGAGAGAGAGTGAGAATAAATATTAGAAGAAAAGTATGTAAACTTTCAGAACAGATCTTTAATATCCTCTTTTATCTACTGATGCTTGCGTTGGCATTTGGAGCCATGAGGAAAATGCATGGAGATACCCTTCACCTTAGCTGGGAAGGGATTACATGCACTGTGGAGCCAGAGCAATCTGTGAACACGCACTGATGTGAAAAATATTTTTCAGTTTTTGAGAATGTCCTTTAGCTGAAGTAATAGAAAACTGCCTCATATCAGGGAGGCAACTGATTGACAGAGAGCATCTTACCTATAAAGGTGTCAAGATGAGGAACCCATTAAGATAGGTTGATAAAACTTTTTATTGAGTATCTGCCAAATTGTAGGGCAAGTATTAGTGGAAACATTACTGAAGTAGAAAGGATTTGGTTAACTTTCTGATTATCTTTAGGGGTTTTTTTTTTCCTCACACTTTTGCACTTTGGGTTGTGGCCAGAATCTGAAAAGGAAATACCTCTCTACCCTGAGAGAAACTATTTGTGAAGAATTTGTGGCTTGACCTTAAACAGGAATTGTCTGAAATTACAGGAAAGACTTTTTACAAGATTTCCCTCCTAGCTTTGCAAATGTGAGCCATTCAGAGGTTTCGGGTGCTTATCAGGAGCTCTGGGAAGCATTTAAGGTTTGTCCAGTTTATAGCTAACAGGGAGAGGTCCTTACAAATGGCAAAGAATAGCACCCTTTTCTCTTAAAGTTAGTAGTTTCCTGACTATGGGTTGGAACAGCATAGAGACAACAGTAAAAACAGTATATGGGCAGAATATTTCAATTTTCAACCTTGAAATATTTAGCATAAGCATTAAGTGCTACTGTAGCTGGAAAAGGACTAAACATTTGTGGTTTATTCCATTAATATTAACTCTTAAAATTATAGTCTGAAGTGGTCCTTTCCTACTGTGCATGCAGAAATTGTGGCCCCAAGCAGCTCTGTAATTCAGAAAAGTTTATTGAGCAAAGCTTTCTGAAATAAAAAGCAGGTAAACCTTTCTGTGAAGGAGAGGTTTACAAATCCATGGTTATATCTGTCTCTGCACTGAGAGAATAAGAGAAAACATAAAGATGCTCGTCAGATGCTGACACAATCAAAAGCATTGCTGTGTAAGTGCCAGCGTATAAGCATGTTGACCTTATAAGAACTGGCACACTGCGGTCTGTCTCCACTTGTAACTTCATGCCTATTAGGAGTTTTCTGAAGCATTAGCCTGCCTATATGGCTGCGGCCTCCTGTTCAGTTTGCCCGTGGCACTGCTCTTTGTTACTAGATATTACTACAGGATTTTCTGATGAGAGCTGCTTGCCAAGCAATAAGAAGATACATTTATGGGGTGAGGACTTCAGTCACTTCAGGTGAACTCCAGAGTGAGGAGGAACCAAGAGAGGTGTCCCAGTTAAAATTACTTTCCCTGTTCATTTCCATGAATGGAAACTTGTGCTTGCTTGGGGAAGTCTCCAGCTATTTTTCTATTCTCTCCTTCAAGATGTAGAGAAGCAGTCTCCCAAATTCAACATTTTTGGCAATGCATTTATCACACAATTTCAAAAGAGAGAGGAGGGCCTGCTCCTGATCAGAGCTTTTCTTTATTAATGTGTTTTGTATTAATAAGATCCCTATTGAACTACTGAAACAAACTGATGTATGTGTTATTATGTTATACCAGAGGGCTATTTATTTGAATCTCAGTGTTATTGGAAAAAAAAAAGCCAAACTAAATAAACATTCAGGGATTTTTCATCAGTTTCCCAACTTTCTATTTGTGACTATCTCCAAGTCCTCTTCAGATCTACCCGCAGGTCTTTTTTTATTACTATTATTATTATTATTATTGTACCTTAATATTCATTATTCTTACCCACTTGGTCAGGCATAGAGTGTGTCTGCAAGAGAGGCTTTTGCTCCAGGGAGTTTACAATGCAATTATCTTGTGTTCTAAAGAGTCTAGTGCTATTAAATCATAGAGTAAGATAGCTCTAAACCTGACTTCATTTAGATTTGCTTAACAGAGGAATTGAATCTTTAAGCTTGAAAGAGGGAAGCAAACATTTTTGCTGGAAGCTTAGTCCAACTCAAGCTGATATCCTATTTTAGCAAAGCTTTATGCTTCTAATGCAACCTAGACCTTAACTGGTGGTTAAGCTGGCTTTTAAAGGTAGCAACTAATCTAAAGGTTTAGACTACACACAAGTATCACACTTGTCTCTAAACTCCACTAGAGATAGTTTCCATCTTTGTAAACTTGACTCCCCTTTGGTATTGTCCTGATTGTCTGAGAGCTCAGATATCTGACAGCTCAGATACTATTGATATGCTTTGTCTTATGTTCCCATAAGCTTCTGTGGTCAGTGAAGCCCATCACCTGGGCTCAGAGATGCTGAGGTTTTTTTTTTCTCAAGGACTCTTCTTTCTACTGTTCCTTTTTTTTGGTTAAAATTTCTTTATTCCAAAATTGAGTTTGTTAGGTAGGATTGCAAAGGTGCCCTGGGGTGATGAAAGTACGACATATGTACAAGAACATTGCGTTAGATGGAAAAAGCTCCATCATTAGTGCTTTGCCTAAGGTAGCTTCTCAAGCAGTAATAAATTAGATCAAATTTTGGAGAGTTTTATTTGAAATAAATCGGATTTCATCACCTATACCTGAAAGCATACTGTGGTCCAACACTAATACTGTGTGGCTGTCTCACTGGCATATCACTATGCCTAAAAGTGAATGAATATCAGGCATAGGTTTACCAGAGGAGAAAAAGGATTTTGCTCTTCACTTTTCCCTGTTAGTCATTGTAGTGAGCTGCTCATGACATGAGGGGAGAGCTCAGAGGAGCTGAGCTGTAAGGATCCCTGAGAACACAGCATCTCTCCCTGTCTCTCACACTCAATCTGACAGAAACATGATGTAAAAAAAATACAATTTTTAATAACGTGCTAACTTTATGTTAATCTCATAAATGTATATATCTAAACTACTAAAAGTGGCCAACTTCAGGCACTGTTTCTTTAAATATTGACCTATATCATGCTGTGAAAGATTTTTCAGCAAACTATAGTTGACAGCTCAACCACTATCGTGCTTGTCTTAACATTTTTCTTGCTTCGTTAGTTAAGCATTCTGTCTCCTACCCACTGAAGGGATATATTTTTAAACACAGTCAGAGCCAAACCCAGAACTTATGTGCAAGAAGCGATTTAATAAATTTTCATTAATTCACTAGTAATTTTGTCTCAATGCTATATATTTTTAAAGCAAAATCTATTTATAGTGGAAACTAGTTCTGTTTAGTACATTGAGCACAACAATAAAAATTTTTTTTGTGAAAAAAATTATTGTCTTAATTGTTTTGTGTGACTTTGAGTCTTCACAAGCTCAGATTTTTGCTTCAGGAAACCATGTATTATATCTTTGTTCTGCCTTACCAGAACCATATATTCAGTTTTGAATAAATTACACCCCAGAAGTCATTTTACACGTAATAACTCAGCTACATACAAATTAACTATTTAAATCTACATAGTTAAAAAATTTACAATAAGTTATGAAGCAAACTGATCATCAGCCAAGTGATGATTTACAGAATAATTGAACTATATTGTTTCTGAATAAAACCTAAAGAAAAGCAGCATTTTTACAGCCTGAGATAAATAATGTATTGTATGAATCTTAGTCTTATGCCAAAATAATATGGAACAAACACACATGCTTGCAATTGAAATAGTGAGAAACTCTTATTTTAAATCTCCCTGTATACTTAAAGGGGTATCTAGTCCTTTTTTTTTTCTTGTTTAATTTTTTTTTTAACATTTGGCGTTGATTTTTTTTAATATATATTAGGATGAAGAAATTATTATTAAGAAGAAATTATTATTAATAATTTATTATTATTATTAAGAAATTATATACTCTGAAGGTAGTAAGACACTGGAAGAGGTTGCCCAAAGAGGTTGTGGATGCACCATCTTTGGAAGTGTTCAAGGCCAGGTTGGATGGGGCTTTGGACACTCATGGCAAGGGGATTTGAACTAGATGATCTTTAAGATCCCTTCAACCTATCCAATCCTATCCTATCCTATCCTATCCTATCCTATCCTATCCTATCCTATCCTATCCTATCCATCATACAAATTTGCAACTCATCATTCTTGAAAATACAGATATAGGATAGAAGTGAGGATCTATTTCTGATGACATTCACTGCAATTTTGTGTTTCTGTCAGTTCAAAAGGCCCGTTGGAAAAGCCAAACATTGGGAAAAATCTTCATAAAATCCAAAGCCACCTCATATGTAACTATGTGTACAGGTTGTATGCATGTTGGAACAGGTGTGTGAGTTCAGGCAAGAATCAATAAGCCATTCAACTGAACAATTCTTCATATGGGAGGTTGAGGGATGAAAGTGTAAAATAAGAGGGCATCCTTCATCAAGAAGTAGAGCTCTTGAGAAAAGTCTGTAGGGAAAGACAAAGATTTCTGATGTGAGGAACACCATCACAGGTAACCAAGGAGCCTCTGGCATGAAAAGAAAAACAAAGTGTGGCAGATGAGGATCACATAATCTATTCAATGGACTAAGGAAAGGGGGATTTCGGATTGGTACAGGAGATATAAGTGGCAGCAAAATTTCTTTCCACATGTGCTGTTGCAAACAGATGTCACTGTAGTGATGAGTGTTGAAGCTATGAGATCACTTGCAGAGACTTGGGAAGGGAAGGCCAACTTTCCTCTTGGAACCAGCTCTTTCCAGATCTTTCAATTTAATTCTTGAGTAAAAATTGTTCCAAGTTGATATACCACACACTGCTGACCAACAGAGACCTGTTATAAGGCTGCAATTGCAGGAGTAGGCTCAACATATAGAGGTGATCATCACGTATGCTCAATTTGCAATTCCTGCAGGGGTTTCCTCTTAAGGACATAGACGATAGTCTGGCTGGTTTTAGAAATCTAACTGTAATGTTCTGGCATGCATACAAGAAGTTTTCCATTCAGTATCTTTGTTCTGGAAAGAAACACTTGTCAGGCATTATTCCACTTTTCATTAGATTTACAATGAAAACAATATTGGCAAATATTGCCCCTCCCAGCTGGACTTTCCCTATCTGGGCACCAGGTTCTAACTCATTTTCCACTTTTGATAACTTCTGAATGGCATCTGTAAAGTACTTCAATTAATATAATCTATATGAATGCCATTTTGTTAATATATATTGTGTATTACCTACTAGCATTTTCCAAGTACCTCCATCACCAATAATCGTAGGTAATACTTCTGGTGCCAGTGACAACCTCTGGATCTGTACAGGTGACTAATACTTTGGAGTAGTATGTGTTCCACAGATTAAGAATTATTGTATTTTATAATATTTTATCCTATAAAACTAAAATCTCTTATTTAGTTATGTGTAAAAGCAGTCTAGCTGCAGAAACACGATGGGATAATGAAATGTACTAGTCAGAGGAAAAAGCTCAGATTATATTTTCTTTAGGAACATACTGTTTTTGTTTTGCCTACATGACCAAGCATAGATCATTGTCCACATAGTCCAAGTAAACATGGCTATTCTAACTTTCCTCTTGATGTCCTGTGTGAATTCACAGAATGACAGAATGATGAGACCATTCCATATCATCCCACTCACTGTAAAATTCATCCAATATTTTCAGTAAAGGAATATTTTTTTTTCCTCTACTGGCTGATCTTCTGTTATGAAATTTAACCCACTTGGGTGTGCAGAGAGAACATCTAAGTTTTCCAGCCCCAAACTATGTACTTTTGTGCCAGTGTCAACAGGAAAAGAAGAGTTAGAGCATCCAACTGACTTAGTTTCATATTTCCCTGATGCCCAAACAACCGGAAAGCAGCAGGACCAAAACATTTCATAAATTTCTTCCTAGGTGGTACAATCACTAAGACAGGATGTTTGGATCTTTGGCCAGTCCCTGCAGGAATATTACAGTACAGGGAAATTTTGTGCACACTGCACACATTTATGAGGGACATTTAAAACTTAACTGGACAAAGCATTAGCAAGCAATCTTTAGGGAACTGTCCTGATCTGCTATGCAGTTAAACTTTCTAATCTTATTATTGGAAGCATTATCATTTTGTGTTTCAGTGCAACACAGGTGATGAATCTGTTCATATCACCCCCCTTTTCAGTTGCCTTATTGGATAAACCTTATGTTTTCCATAGCTTTCAGTGTGAGAATAGTAACTGCTGCAATTATAAAAGCTAATAAAATTTCTTAACAAGTAAGAGAGGCAGATTAGTAGGGAGAGAAGACACCAGTGGATGTTATATGCAGATGTTCATCTGTACATCCATGTTGGCGATTTCAGTTGTGGTTCTGGAGGAAGCTAGAAAAAAACTTAGCTCAGTCTTTTGATTTATGTCATATGCACATTGTTAATAGAAATTTGATTGACACTTCTTTTTGTAATTAGAAGTTAAGTAATACTCAGTTTCCTACTTCTGTTTTATACACTAACTAGATCTTTCTTTAGTCAATGTTAACATTCATGTTTCTCTAGGCATGTCTTTCTGCTAAGGATTATGCAATCACCAGGTAAAAACAGATCCTATCCCAAAGAGCTTGTGTTCTAAATGCTCAAGATGAAACCTGAGAAATAGTGACTTTTCCAAGGTCACCCAATAAGCAGTGGATAGAAACAGAAATGAAACTCAGTCTTCTTGACTCTTGGACTCCCTCTTTATTTTCTGAATCATGTATATTTTCTTGGAGATACTCTTTGGAAACTGTTGGTTAGCTTTTTATTTTATATATATATAAATAAATGTGACGTGTTATGTTATTACTTTGTACTGCTCATTTGGTTAAGTCAAGATGTAACAGCCTTCAGTTTGTCAGCTTGTCTATTTCTGAGAAGTCCTTCACATTAGCAACAAAATCTAAAATTATTTTGCCTGACATCAAAGCCTTATTTATTCTGTTTGGAAACGTGTGAACTTGAACAAAATCTATGTAGGGAAAGCTGAATTCCTAACATTTGAAAAACATTTAATAGAATCAATCATAGATTTATAGGATGGTTTGAGTTGGAAGGCACCTTAAAGATCTTCTAGTTCCTATTCTCCTGCCGTGGGCAGGTACACCTTCCATTAGACCAGGTTGCCAAAAGTCCTATCCAACCTGACCTTGAACACTGCCAGGGATGAGGCATCCATGACCTCTCTGGGCAATGTCTTCCAGTGTCTCATGACTCTCCGTAAAAAATTTATTCCTAATGCCAAACCTAAATCTACTCACCTTCAGCTTGAGGCCATAACATCTTGTCCTATTACTACCTCCCATTGTCATCAGTCCTTTCCCGTCTGTCTTGTTGGCCCCTTCAGATGTTGAAAGGCCACAATAAAGTCTTCCCAGAGCCTTCTCTTCTCTAGGCTGAACAAGCTGAAGTCTCTCAGTCTGTCTTTTTATGACAGGTGCGCTAACCCTCTGATCATTGGTCCAACAGTTTCACATACTTCTTGAACAGGGACACCAGAGATGGATACAGTATTTCAGGTGGGGTCTCACAAGAGCAAAGTAGAGTGGCAGAATCACCTGCCTTGACCTGCTGGACATGCTTTTCTTTGATGCAGCCCAGAATGTGATTGACTTGCTTGGCTGCAAGCACACATTGCTGATTCATGAGGAACTTTTCATCAATTAACACTTACAAGTTCTTCTCCTCAGGGCTGCTCTCAATCCATTTTTCTCCCAGCCTATACCTATGCTTGGGGCTGTCCTGACCCATGCGCAGGACCTTGCACTTGGACTTGTGAATTTCATCAAGGTCCCATTGGCTCACTTCTCCAGCCTTTTACGGTCCTTTTGGAATGCATCCCCTACCCCCAGTGTGTCAACCACACCACAAAGCTTGTTGTCATCTGCAAACTTCCTGAGGGTATGCTCAATCCTACTGTTCATTTCACTGACAAAGATGTTAAAAAGTGCCAGTCCCCATAGTAATCGCTGAGGAATGCCACTCATCACTGTTCTCCACTTGGACATCGAGCTGTTTACTGCAACGCTTTGAGTGTGACCATTTAGCCAATTCCTTATCCAATTTGAAGAACATAAGCCCTTTTTTAATACATAAATCCCGTTCGATTTGAGATTATATAATATATTGATTATAGTTCTCATGCACATTTTCTGTGCAGATTTCTTTAAAGTATCAGAGCAAATAGTCCAGTAGTTTATGTATTTTACTGCCCAACAGAAGTTTATTATGTAAGAGCATTAGAAAATTGTCCATGATTTTTTGACCCATCCCTCATAAGTTTCACAATCTGCTTGGGCCATCTGTTGGGCTGGAGTAGAAGCTAATCATGTAAACTGACTTGCTGGCCTACTATAACTAGGGTCCTTCAGGGAATGTGTTGCCTGTGTTCTCTGTATTTACTACACACAGCGTAAGATTTTAGTCTAGATGGTAACTTGCAGTTAGCTAAATCTAAGTGGGATGAATTCTTCCACTTAATAGGGTAATATCTTAACAATGATTAAAAAAATAACTGCAATTCAGTTTCAGTATAGTAATTTATGATAATCTTTCATTCTTTTAATTTACCATGACAATTGTAGTTTTGCTGTGGTGTGTGACATTGTTCCATGCATATTAAAGTTTCAAAATATCACATTTTTTTTTGTAAAAGCATTGTAATATGCTGAAAGGGTTCCATGGGATGAACCAAGCCATCACTTATAGCTTTCTCCAGGTCTACTGAATCAGGACCCCTCTTCTTGTCTATAGAAAACTCGGTATGTTAAAAGTAGTTTTCTCCTCCTGCTTTTCCCATTTCTGTGCTTAATGCCTGTCTATATTCCAGCGAATTAGTTTATTGTTCACAGTTTTTGCAGAAACACTGAATCTTAGGATATATTAATGGAAAAAAATTTTTTTGTTTTGCTAAGGAACCTTTGTAGGTGAAATCTTGGTTCTAAAAGCTGTGGTCAAAAACTGAGGACAAAAAGTAATATGTGAGCTCTTTTGCTGGTCAGTAATATCTCAAGTGGCTCAAATTTAAAATATTTGGAAGGATCTGCTGGGGTGCACTTGACAGACTGCAGAGTATTTGTGCAAAATAGGCGGTAGTTTTGAGTGACTAATGGGTATGAGAAAATTGCAAACTGCTTATAAAAATCCTCATACAGGAATAAGTAGAACATTTGTCAAATGACTTATTCATTCAAAGGCTTCCATCCATCCTCACAGTTTCACATTTGAAGGGCAAGTGGGGACTGAAAATATTCCTTCTGAATTAAATACCACCCATATGTTGCAGGACTGTAGTAAATTTGAAAGTCATCAGTGACTGCAACTAAAGCTTTATGACAATCTCCTTTTTATATGAGTAAAAACAGGTGAAACTTTGGTTGTGAGAGCATGTGGAGTAAACTAAATTATGTATGGGTGAATGATGCTGGAATTCTAGGGGTCTCAGTTTAGAATAGCATATGTAAGATTTATGATGAGTTTTGCCCAATGGGAAGTGACTGTACTGTTCTGATGCTGAGGACAAACTTAGAAGCTAGTATTGCAACCCACAGGTGCTCAAAACCTAAAAGCTATATCCCTTAGAAATCTTGATTGGTTTAAATGTTACAAACCATTTCAGAACAATAACAAATATCAAAAAAATTGTGATAAAATCTTAGGAGCTGGAAACATAAAGTGTAAATTGAACCCAATTTTTTTCTACCAACAACTCTTTCCTTTTTTTACTGAAAGTCAGTCCATACAGATTACTATGTTCTTTCATTTAACTTAAGTTTAAAAAAAGAGTAATTTTTCAGTGACTGTTTTGAGAGTATTCTCTAATCAATTTTCTCCCTATCATATAAGGAAATGGCTATCTCCATGGCATTTTATTGCTAAGATTTATTTGGTCTCAGAGTAGTTCAAACAAATGAAAGTTTTAATTTTCCATAATTCTTGCTTGAATTAAAAAAATAATTTTGGAAGGCTGTGGAAGACAGCAAAACCTGGCACACATTTTGTGTGGATCCTTCTTTGTTTCTTCTGCATGATTTCCTTGACAAAATACTGTTGATACCAGGAGATACCTGTGATTTTTTCATATGCCGAGCAGTCAACGTTGGGGAATATAGGGAGAAAATGAAAATATGGATGCACACATATTGATCACTAATGACTTTCTTCCATCAGCAGTTTCATTCATAGAATCACAGAATGCTTTGGCTTGGAAGGGGCCTTAATGATCATCTAGATCCAACTCCCCTGCAGATCCAACTAATCAGGTTGCTCACAGCTCTATCCAACCTGGTCTTAAATACTTCCAAGGATGGGGCTTCTGCAACCTCTCTGGGCAGTGTGTGCCAGGCCTCATTGCCCTAACAGGGAAGAATTTCTTTCTAATGTCTAGTCTAAAACTAGCCTCTTGTGGCTTGAAGCCATTACCCCTTGTCATTACCCCATTTACCCCCAATTACCCCATTTATTAGTATTTTTCGAATCAGTGGTGAAATGCAATATTTGGAAAAAAAAATTCCAACTGATTTCAAAATGAAAAATTTTGCTTCATATTAGATTTTGTATGGATTTATAATGAAAACGTAGCAAATGTTGAAGGAAAGAATCACTTAAAACCACAGAAAATGGAAATACTGTATTTGAAAATATGTTGAAGTGAAATATTTAACATTTTCAACTTTTTTTTTTTTTTTACTATTAGCTTTATCTGACCACTTCCTTCCTCCCTTTTTTCCTTCATTCAGAAACACTTTGACAACAGTTTTGGTCAAACAATGCATTTTGACTGAATCTGAAATTTTGACTGGCTCTAATAATGATACTTTAGTGAGTTTCAGTAAGTAAGCAACTTCAATAAGTGTGTAGATGACAACAAGTTGGGTGCCAGTGTTACTTTGCTCAAAGGTAGGAAGGCTCTACAGAGGGCTCTGGACAGGCTGGATTGGTGGGCTAAGCTCAACTGAACCAGGTTCAACAAGGCTCAGTGTTGGCTCCTACACTTGGGTCACAACCACCCCATGCAGATATACAGGTATGGGAGGCAGCTGGAAAGCTGCCTGGCAGAAAAGGACCTTGGGGTGTTGGTCAGCAGCTGGTTGAATATTCTTGTACAGGCATTGATCTAAACTCCCTGTTGTTCTGAATCACTGAAGTTAACAAATGGTTAGAGGTTAAAAAAGAAAGACTGTAAAACTTTTCAGATTTAAGAATTGAGAAGTTTTAAATGATTTTTTTAAAATGCAAAGCATATTAAACTATAAATAAACATAGCAATTAAGTGATTTTATCAGATTTATTAGAGTTATTTATGTTGTGTCTCACCTTTTTAATTCTCAGTGGAATGAGCATTACAGGACTAACATACCAATTCAGTATGAAAAAAAAAAAAGTTGAATTCTGTAAAAATGTTATCAGTCTGTTCTTTGGTGGATAAAGGTACACCTCCTTTTATTACTTGGTTAACCAAGTATTCAAAAGTACAGATGAATACTGAAGATATTGTGCAGTTAGCAATAGAAAAAAAGTCATCCAAAAATTTGTGCCAGAACTGTGTTATTGATTTTTCTCCTATTATATTTTTGGAGATCATGATTCTAGATGTAATATGCTATTATTTTAATTGGCTGTTGCAGATTCTCTCTCTCTTGCAATTTTGAATGTTTGATTATTTTCTACTGAATGTGCTACAGAATTATGACTGATTAAACAAGAGAATAAATCTTTGGCAGCATTCTTTAGCCATGTTTAGTGGTGAAGCAGAAGTAGACCTGAGATGGATCAAGTTGCAGATCCATTATATTTCTGCTATAACTGCCATGGTTTCTTGCAGTGCTGCAGTCCCAGCATGATTTCTGATCTACTAGGTACTCAAAAAGCATAGAATTCTTTGATTTATTAACAAAGAAAGGATTAACTATAATGTCATCTGGAAAGCTTACTGCATCAAGTAGTCAGATGCAGTTAAGTTGAAGAGGGTGATTACGGAAAGGGATATATATATAAGTTCAGCTTTCCCACAAGTCTATCAGTATATGAATTGAGGTTTGGATCAGGATTTCACAGTCTGATGAAAGAAAAGAGTCATACTAGCTTTGTTAGCAAACTCTGGTCTTCACAGAAATTGGGAGAAAATATTTTCATAGAGAAGAGAAAATGGAGAATTTTCTTGGACTACCTAAAAGACTGTGCTGCAAGACAGAGGGAAAATAATGCGGTTTTGTTGCTTTATACATTTGTAGTGTAATGCAACCTTTTTATTTTTAGCAAGAGCAATATTTAATTAAAGGTTGTCAGTTTTTTGAAAAACTTATTTGGTTATTAGCACATTCAGAATAAAAGAACACAATGAATAATCTAATTAATGACTCTAATTTACTAATAGTTCAGTATTTCTTCTTTACAGTCATGGACCAAACTTTTCATCTCCCTGAAGCTTGGATTAGCTGTATGGTGAATAATTATCATTCAGTCACACAGTTTGTCAGGAGAAGTAGTGTATTGCTTTCTACCACCTCTTGAGCTTTCAAGCACAGTCTTTTCATTCGGCCAAATAAAAGTTATTACCTCCCTATTGAAAACACGGAGCTGTTATATTACTGAACTAGCAAACACTTTGATTTTCTACAAGATTTAAATTCCATGTTTACAGTAGTATGTTATAAGTGAAAGAGAAGGTGAAGACTAGTGTACACGACACATTAGATTTGGAGTTATGAAAGCTGAGTTTTTACCCAGATTTGATTAATGACGAACAGCATATTGGTCAGGAAATTGCCTCGTGTCTATGTATTCTGGTTTTTAATTTCAGCTTTCAGGTGCCTTAATAATTTAAATAATAAATGTATGTGGGTCAGTGCAATGTCACCCTCAACAGGTCTTATCAAGATCTGCTACAAGATACTTTAATATTACCTATCTAACCACTGTCCGTATGGAGTGTCAATAGCCATGTCAGTCTGTGACCAAAATGTTCTGAAATGAAAAAACAACTTAAGGACTATTTAGAAATGAAGCTGAAAAGAATATATACTGTATTTTTCTAAGCTATGTGGAAACTAACTACATTTGGAATCCTTAGATTATTTTTTTTTTAATTTCATAGAGGACTTTTAGATGTCTTTGAAGTAGTTTGAGGACTGGTTTGGACATATTTCATCAGTGTTTCTGAAGATCCAGTGAACACTGGTAAACTGACAGAAGTCTTCCAACATCTTCTTATGAAAAGATGGGGATTTTTTCTGAAATTTGTTGAAGCAGGGTCCCTGCTGAGAACCAGAGGAAGCTGGTGAGGTTGGTCATAGAATCACAGAATGTTGGAAGGCACCTTTAAAAATCTCCTCATTCCACCTCCCCTGCTGCAGGCAAGGATATCTACTGGATCAGTTGCTCAAAGCAGTGATGGAGCATTCACAACTTCTGCTAAATTTAGGTCCAGCTGTGCCTTAGCTTTCCTTATCCCATCCTGGCAGTCCCAAGAAGTATCCTTATATTCTTCCTGGGAAACATATCCCTGCTTCCACTTCCTCTTGTGTTCCAGTTTGACCAGTAGGTCCTTGCTTAACTGCACTGTTGTTTTGCCTTCCTCCTGTCATCCATGGTGCTTTCCTGCAGGGCCTGCTTGTATCTTCTTCCTTACTTTCCATATTTCCAACATTGTTTCCATCTTACAGATCTATGGAGTGGTCTAAGCAATTTCCAAACATTTAACTTCTTGGAAATAATGATAATATGAAGTACTCTCTCAAGTTATATAGTAAAAGACAGAAATTGTTCCCCTTTATTTTAACTGAAATTGCTTGTGTGGGATGGTGTTGTTCTGTGGCAGCAGGATGCATTTTAGGATGATATTTTTAATGTTTTGCTTAGTACAGAGAAAGGAAGACTTAGCTGTGAAAAAAGAAACACATTATTTAATGTTGTTCCAAAGCTGAGAATACAACCTATCCTGTATTCACACAACAAAGGCAGGAAATAAAGATTTTGGGATAACCATTCACATAGCATTTATTCAACTATTCATTTGACATTTAATCACTTTGAAATTATATTTTCTAATTAAAAAGGTGTTTTCTTGGTGGGGTTTTTTTTAAGTCTATTTTTATAGTGGTGTAAGGCAAAATCACTCTTTTTAAATTCAAAGTATCATGGCAGGTAGTATATCAGCTGGAACCTTTACATTGGTCTGATTGCCATATTGAAGTCATCTTTCCATGTCATTCTGAGTCCAGCTCACAATAAAATAATTAGTGTAAACTAATATGTGGTGATACTGTACACATTTTTTTCTCATGGTGCACAACAGTACTTAGCTTGCCAGTATTAACATGCTTTTTTCAGCTACAAAACAAAAACTAACCGTTGTGTTAGTTACAGAAAGCTTAATGCCTTTAAGCACAGATTTCCAGGAAACAGTAAATGAAATTTTATGATTTAAATAATACATTCATTGCCATGCTTAATTGGTACACAATTATCGCAAACCTGTAAGAGCTTCCCACACATAATTGGATATTATTTGGCAATTTGCATTTAAAAAATCATTGCAACTTCAATTTTTCTGTTCTGTTTTTCTACAGGTGCCCTCTGCCGAGTTGGGCATTTGTTTATATTTCAGTAAGTTTGACCCAGGATGGCTCTTACCCTGTCCAGAAAATCGCTGTGGTTAGGAAATGTTCAGGCAGGACTCTTCAACTGGAGAAGTAACCTTGTGAAAACTGTTCTATCACAGTAGAATTGCGGGGGTGAGGGGGGGTGGGGAATATTATTTTTTCTAAAAAAATTCTCTGTTCTTAGTTTGTTTTCAAAAGCTATATTTCCTGTTCAGCAGATTAAACGAAAGTTTAGAAAAATCTGGAGATTACGGTAACTGCCCATCTTTCAAGATAACTAAAAGCTGTTAAGCTCCTGTGTGGAACAGACAGCTAGAACAGTAAGAGTCACTGCCCAAAGCACATTTTTTCCTGAAAAATTGGTTAGGATTCAGGTATGAAACGTGAGTTATCAGTCATCTGAATGCACAGCTGTGGAACAGAGTATCAGATGAGAGGATTTACTAAAACAATTTACAAAGAAGCACCAGAAACACAGTGAGGAATATTTCTGTCCTTCTAAGAGAACACTAAAGAAAGCACATTTAGGTAAGCATATTTGCCATTAAAAGTACATGTGCTATTAAAAGGAATAGTACTGCAGATGAAAGAAACACTGCTGGTCTTAGGGCTCTATACTGTTTCGGAACTGAGGTTTTATGTATGATGTATATATTCAGGATGCAATAGAAAGATGCAGGAGAAATATCTTTCTCAATCATTAATTTCTTCCCCAATGGAAAAGAAAAACATCAAAACCTGAACACTAAATACCATTATGTGGTGTAGCCTGCATTTGCCTTCCTACTATCTCCAGAAATAATTCAGAAAAAAATATGAAGATTCTTCCTTAAGAAGAAGTAGGAAGCAGTAGACTTGATTAAGAAGAAAAGGGAAGGCAGGTGCTTTGTACCTCCAACATCAAAAAAGAATTGTATTTACTTCTACTCCCTTATCAGTCATTAGCAGGCACTAAACAGAATGGGAGCATCAGGTAAGCTGAAACTGCTTTGAACCTAAATACAAATTTCATATTTGGTACTAAAGGAAAACAATTTTGTGTAGCATCTCTGATTGTGAACTTAGCCATATGGGAAAAACCATAATTACTTTGTCTGAAAACAGATTTTTGCTCCAAAAGCACAATGAAAGGAATGTTGAATCTTTTTTTTTGCTTTTCTTTCTTTTTTTTTCCTGAAGAATTTACAAAGTTTCTGCAGCTGTGCTGTTTGGGCTCAAAGGGAAGCCCAGGGGCTAGGATCAGCCTCAGATCATCTGTTTATGCACTTTTAATACTTAAAACTAGAAGAAAAAAAATTAGCAAAAGGTTGTCCACATTGGCCTACACAGTACAGCAAATACCTTTGAATTTTGGTAGGTTAGAGATCACTATAGTTTGGCATGAAGAGGGAGGAAGCCTGAAAGAGCTCTGTTTCTCTTACAGTCCTGTGTAATCCAAATGGCTTTCACTGGGCGAAGTCAATTACTCTGAAACATTTGGTTCTTCCTCAGCAGCAGCATTTGGTGCTTGTCTATCGAAGACGGCAGCTCAATGAGTAATGAGACAGAAAGGAAACAATGTAAGATTCATTTTCTACTAAAAGAACTGAATTAATCAGTGATGGCTTACAGATTTCATGGGGAGCACCAACAGGTTTACAACCTGACCTAACGATAGCTGTTGTCCTGACATTGATAAAAGTTTTCATGTAGGAGATCAGAGAAAGATTATGTCGTATGTATCCTCCTTTCACAACTGTTTGTGTGGGATAGCCAGCAGGTTACAGATGCTCCTTACACCATTAATTGCCTTGGGAGAGTTCTCAGCTTGTGCATGTCTAAACAACCCCTCACAATCCAGATCGCATTTCTCCTGCCTGCTGCCTCTTGAACAGCTTGTGTGAGAAAAGGTGGCAAAAACTAGTCCTGAAATTTGCTTACGTATGTCCATTCATACAAGATTCCTGCCTGTGCAGATTCTTTATGGTAAACCCCATGATAATACCCACCATGCTCTGTAGTGCCACTACAAGGTTAAACATTTCAAATTATTGCTGTAAAATCCCATAGTATTTTCTAAACATCTTAAAGTTAAAAAAGATATGTCCTTTGAAAATATATGTACCAGTCAAGAGGCATTGGTAATTAATTAACACATAATTGAATCCTGATCTCAGGTCTCTCAACATGAATGCAAAGTTGCTTCATTGATGTCAATAACAATTATTCATATTAACACTTACATAAACAGAGTCAGTAGTTGGCCTTTCATATTGACAATATCTGTTCATAGGTTTATTAAATGCATTTGTTTCATAGCTGCCAGAGTTGTAGAAAAATTTCCAAATAATATGGGAAAGATAATGAAATTAAATGGTTGAAATTCCATTAATATTTTGAAAGATATATTACATTTATATTACACATGTATCTTTCAGCTGCACCATCACTTTATTAAATGTTTTCATAAATATGAAACATATAAAAATAACTTATCCTGATGATAATGGTTAATCCTTACTAAGGGACTGAACTTTGCAACCTAAAGGCTTTGTGAAGATTTGCATCCAGACTAACCTTGCTCCCCAAATGGTCTTATTAATTTTAATATGGACAAGGTAATAAAAAAAAGCCAGCCTCCTGCGTCAGCTTTTCACTTTTAAGTTTTGCACTGCGTTGTAACTAAAGACATTGCACCTTAAGAAACACTGCTAGACTCTTCTTTTGGTCAAAGGGCCAAGTAAAACACTAGAATTGAAACCCATGCAGAAGGAACACATGACTCATTCCAGATGTTTAGGCCCTGGAAGAATCTGCTGGTGTTGTCACAGTAAAAGGGTGAGGGAAAATAATCTCCAAGGTAGATGGAATCTAAATCATTATAAGGACTTTATAAACTAGGCCAGCACTGTCCATGGCCCTCCGATCTTTATAGGAAATATGTGGAGTTCTTGGAAAATTTTGTTTTTGTTAGCTAGCACTGGCAAACAAGCTCGTGTTCATTAGCAACCAATACTGGTTAATTAACTATATGTATATTGAAGGGTAAAAAAGATGCTATAAAAAACCCTAAAAAGAAAATAGTCTGAATTTTCTGTCTCTTGTTCATTATAGGGGTTTGTTTTTTTGTTGAGTTTATTTTTTTTTAAATAATCTAATTGCTCTCTGTCTTTGTTGTGAGACCAATTCCTGGGTAGGGAGGCCTGATTTTCTTCCTGGCTTTGCTGCTTTAAACATTCAGAACTTAAAAAATATGTGATGATTTGTTTCAATTATCTTTAGCTTTCTTTATTCTTCTCAATATGAAAAAAGTGGATACATCTTTTCCTTCTTGGCAGGTGTCACATATAGTGCTTAAACAGGGGTGGAAAGTTCTTTATACAATACCAGTAAGCACCTGGAGAGGCAAAGCAGGTAATATCAGTAATGTGTCAGGTGATCTGGGCAAATTTCTAGCCAGGTATAATGGAATTCAAAAAACTACAATAAGCTTCATACTCTGCAGCATTGGGACCATAAATTAAAGCAAGTGGGTGCACACTAAGCTTCAGCAGAAAGGACCCTTGAGATGGGATCCTGTCTCTGAGATCTGCAGACATCTAAGTCTAAGAGACTTTTCTATGGCATTGAAACCACATTCTTGCACCATTTTGAGACCCTAAAATAAGTGAATAGATATTAAAATTAAAAAACACAACAGTTGCTTTAATTTGGCAGAAGCAGATATATTCTGTTAATGTTTTGTCAGGCAAAGTGGGGAAAAAAAGTAGGGAAAGACCCTGAAGTCCCACTTAGGTGACAGAGAGGCTGTGGGAGGAATTTAGGAAACAAAATCCAGGTGAGTGATCCATAGAGCTCCCATTTGAAGTTCCCTTCTGTTGATGACCTTCTCTGGCAGCCTCTGAGACCTCCTTGGGCTTAGCAGCCTACCTACACTCATGCTTGCCTGTGATTCAGGGTCACCTGGACAGGTCCCAGATGTGCCCCCATCTGATAGAACAGAGAGCCACTGAAAGCATCCGGCAACCCCAATACCACTGGCATTGTCAACCCTGGCAAGTGTCAGTGCTGCTGCCTCCTCACATGACATCAGCCATTTGGCAAAAATCTTGACCTGTGGAGCCAGAAAGCTGTTTGTAGATCTGCCCCAGGATCTGGAGGGGATGTTACGATTAGAGGAGAGATGGAGAAGTTCATGGACTTCTGCTTTACAGGGTAAAAGGGGTTACAAGAGAAGCACCCCAAATATCTCTCAAAGATATTTCTTTGCTCTCTTGGAGCTTCCTGCTCCATCATCTTGGGAAAGCAATGGGGCATCTCTAAATTTGTGTGGACCATGTGCCAGGGATGAGCTACAAATGGCTCCACTCTCTGAAAGGCTTCTCGTGGGGACTGTGCATTGCCAGCTATTTCCTAAGATGCTTACATGCCTTTTACTGCTTCCTAGGATCTTACATCTCTAGAGAGACACTTTCAGGCATTTTAAGTGATGCCTTAAAAGCTGGAAGTACCTAAGATGCTTCCTTGTGTTTCATCCTTAGTCTGTGAGTTAGCAAAGTAACTGTACAGGAAACAGGCTTGTTTAGTGAAAAGAAGGTGCAGCTTGTGAAATATCCCTATATGCCACAAATGTTTCTAAACTGTTTTAATAGCTACACATGATTTTTCACATTTCTGATGGCTATCTTTATCCTAGTTTGCATGTAACCCACAGAAGCAGAAATTAAAAGTGAATGAAAAATGCATGTGACAAATGAAAATTTCCCTCTGGAAAAAAAAAATCCTTTAGGAAACAGTGCAGCAATTTGAAACAATGTGTACACACAGACACAGAAGTGCGCTGCCAGTCACTGAGGACTGTACCCTTCCTGGTACCAAATACCTCTTTCTGGGTTGCCAATTTCTGCTGACTGGGCAACTGGCAAATAATCAAAGCTCCCTACCAAAGAAAAGTCTTTCTCAGTTTCGACTTTGTTTCAAACCCAGCCTCATACTAGCTTCACACTGAGCCTGGGTTGAGGAAGACTTGAGGCGCAAACAACATCATTGCTGTGTGTGCTTCTTTCTGTAACACTTCGGTGTTTGTGTAGACATAAAGTGAGAGTGGTATAGCTTCGCTCATTTTGATTCTTTTTATTTTGCTGTGGATGCTAGCATGTGTTTTGATAGCTTCTCTTTCATGATAAGACTTTTATTTCAATTTTGCTATGAAACAAGGACACTTCATTGCTTCACTTTCCTCCCTAGACTTTCAAAGCAGGACTTTCATGTCCTTGTCTGTCCCATACCCACACAGCCCCCTCGCTGCCTCCTATTGCTGTCACCATTTGCCATGCCCATTCCTGTTTGATCAGCAGCCAGGAAAAAAGATGATGCTAGAATACTTTATCTGTCATGGGAAAAAAGCACGAAGGGTACGACACAGTATTTAAACTTGTAGTCTGTTTCTCCTCTTGCCTTATTTTCTGCATGTATACTGGGTGGTGCATGGCAGCTGCAAGAGACATCAGTCTCAATGTTTGGGCTTCATTTAAACTGAGAGCTCAAAGTAAAGGTCAGGAGCCATGACCCTAAATAGATTAAACTAAATAGAAAGGTATAAAAAAACCTGCCATATGAACTGTTAACCTGTGGGGGAAAATCACTTTGTGTTCATCTCTGGATAGAGATTAAACTGAGTTTGGAGACATGGTGCTTATGATCAACTCAGAACAAGTTAAAATGTCGGCAAAGCTAATTAAATAATGTATTCATGTTAGATGTTCTTATTAGCCTTTGAAATTAGCATATCCATAAAACACAGTCGCTCTCATCTCTTGTTATTTTTCTTTCCCTTCAACTGAATCAGAAAGATGGCCCAGAGTAATTTCTCTCTGGGAGGATTTCTTTGCAAACAGAAAGTTAGAATGAGATTACACAAAACATTAACATTCACCAACCTTTACAACTCTTTTTAGGTGGCAAAGAAGTCTCATAGACCCAGTGTTTGGTATTTTCTGATTCCTTAAAGACAAAAAAACCCAGCCAACTACCCCCCCCCAAAAAATACCACATTTTCAAAGTAAAAAAAAAAGTCATTAGATTAAAAAAAAAAAAAGGCAAACAGATAAAGATATTGATGGACAGAAAATGTTGTTAGGTTACAGAAAATGGTTCTGTTTCATACTTATCCCAGCAGTGCTTCCTTCAGAGCAGAGCACTCCTAAAGGAGTTGCTCTGCTGGATACCTAACTCACTTAACAAATTAGTGAACACTGATTCTGAGTTAAGACATTTTGCTTTTGATGATTTACTCTCCCTACATTTTGCTGCCTGTCTTTCTCATGCCAATTTGCTGCTTATTACATTATCTTAAATGGGAGTGAGAAGCAGGTTAAGTGTATGTGTTTTAGGTAGAAAACATCCTGAATGAATTGTTTTACTGCTGTATATGTTGGTTTTGTATATAATTGATTATAATGGCAATTATACATTGAAAAAAAAAATATATGCGGCTTCTACGATTGTAACCTATACCCTTGATTAATATATAAGATGAAGGAAAGAATCTTTTGTAGAATATGATGAAGGTTTTTTCTTGTTTCATAAATAATAATTCACTTGTTTACAGTACATTTCCTGGGCTGTGAAAATGTGAAAATCATGGGAAATAATCTGATAACGTTGCTTCACAGGACTTTTTGAATGCATTTTCTTAGTTCATAATTCCTTGTAGCATTCAGTTGGTCTATCGAGCTTATACTAGTATATAAAAAAAAGCAAAATTACAAGAAAATATCTTTTCTTTCTAAATTTCCATGTGTTTGTACCCTTACATTCACATTATCATAGAAATAACATGAATTTGTGATCAGTAACAGCAATAATATCAATCATATATTTAGCATGGGGGGAGGATAATTATGATTTTCTCATTAACACGAAGTAACAGTAAAAAACAGGAAAAGAACTTATGTCTTTGTCTAGATCTTCCCAAGATGTTTCATACCAGGCAAGATTTCTACTGAAAAGCTTGTGCTGCAATCAGCTGGCTTCTTACCCTCCCTTATTTGTATGTCCCAGATTTGTCAAAAGTTTTCAGGGTTTGTATGAGATAGTATGGGATTCAAAACCAGAGATATAAGCATTAATGGGAGACACTATATTAAATATCCAAAAGCTGAAGGATGAGACACATTCTGGGATGTAAGAGACTCTGCAATTATACGTATGGAGGGCAGAGAAACTCCCATCCAGCTCTACTTCTCCTGAGCCCTAACAGACAAACAATATAATCTGCAACCATATTTCATATCTACAAAGAATGAATCAAGATGAACTTGAGCAGGGAAACAATACATTGCCTGATACCAAGCAGTAGAGTTGGGAAAAATACACACATTTTTGTGGAACAAGTCCTCCATGCTTTAAAATGCTACACATATGAATGTAATTGTAGCTGAACTGAGATAGCTTAATTTCCAAACTAAAATGTTGCACATACGTCCAGGCTTTAAATTTTTTCATCGTTACTCATACGTGTATGTATCCTTTTGTTTGCTGGCTAAATCACCGGTCTTGGATTTAGGTAATCTGGGTTTTGAATCTTCCTGACATTGATCATGCTTCTCATTAGAAGATGGGAGAAGCATGTATAAGTTTCTTCTTTTCCTATTAACATTACTTTGCAAATTAAATTCAGAAGGCAATTTCCCCCCCTCTTATTAGAACTGCCTTGGCTCCAAGGTTAAAATTCCTGGCTGTTTTGAATTTGGAAGGCTTCCCATGGTAATCATATTCTGTATCAGAGTGTGGTCTGTACGCTCAGCGTTGCCTTATTTAGATCCGTCAGGCAGTACTGACTAGCTGAAACCAGTTTAACTTCCAGCAGGAGAAGAGTAACAGGAGCCCAGCCCCAGTCTTGGATAAACCAGCAGGAACTCAGCAAGGAGCACTTTCCAGATAAGCAAAGGCACTGTCCTATGGAGAGCTTGTCTCTGCTGAGAGACTGGAGATACATTGTTGTAATGAACTAGCCTCAAGCTGTTGAAATCATCTGAGGGAAGAGCTTTGGGGTTTATGATTCTCCTAACTCTCTTTGATTTCAAAAATATGGAAAGTTTGATTTGTATCGAGGCTATTTCTATTCAGCCCTTATCCCTACCACATGCACAGACTCCGCAGGAGTGGCTTTGTGTGTGTCCATGGGCATTCTCTTAGGAAGAGAAGCAGCTTTCAGATTAGGATTTGTTTCTTTCTTTTCTTTTTTTTCTTTTTTTTTGTTTTGTTACTGCTTTGCTGTAGAGAGAGAACTAGCTTTGACAGAACATTGTTCACAGCTTATAATTTAAAAGGGAAAAAAAAAAATCATGCAATTTGCCTGGCGACAGGAACATTAACATCTGGGCTCTTGCTTCAGCTCCAGAGAAAACTTCTCTCTCTTCCCACAAACCAAGACAATTCTGGTGTAAGTTTTGTACCTTTCTTGTAGTCTTTTTTTTTCCACTACCTACTTACTCATCAAGAACTCAGTCCTCCTGAGTCCCCTTTCCATGTCCCCTTTCCTTTTGTGCCAAGTTCAGCTTGCAAAGTGCCAAGCTCTACTGTGGGGCAGAGCAGCTTGGCTGACCACCCAGTTGGTATTTGGGACAGCAGTTTATCACCCAAAATTACTAATACAAAGCTTCTGCTTAAACTCTGATTCTTCACGAGTGCATTCCTCGAGTGTTTAACTCTGACAGTGAAATTGGCATTAAGAAGGATTTGCTTTACACCTGCAAATAGAAAACATACTATTTTTGAGAGGTAGGCCTACTGAAGAAAGGAACAGAGCTGTATCAGGCTCCTCCCACACTAAAGGGAGCGGTATTGTAGCCAGTCTTCTCATGGTACACTTTGGCTGCTGCTGCCTGTCTTTGCCACATTAGATAGATATTGGGTAGGGCAGGAGATGATTTAGTTTTTGCTGCCTGACAGCTATTCTTTGAAAAATGACTATCCTGAGATTGCTTGGTAAAAGTAACCCAGCTGAAAATGTGCAAATTTAGTATCAAGAATCTATGGGCTTTGGAGGTGGTGGCAGTCTGATGGATCACTTTATAAGCTCAGCAATTGCACGGCATACTATCCTGTTCTTAAAGAAAAAGTTGAGGGACAAGAAAGAAAAGAAATTTTCCTTTGTTCTTGCCTATTAACACAGAGTACAGTATGTAAATATGTTTATCTGCATTTTTTTACAATTGTGCCTGTGTCCAGTTTTCTAGTACCTCTCTCTGCTTTCCTTTTCTTGGGATGAAAGGGAAGTAAGAGGCTGGGTTCAAGGTGGCCTCTCCAACACTTAGAAAAAAATAATCAGTTTCTGAGGTTTGTGATTAAAATCCAAGGTGTCCTCTGGAAAAGTTACCAAGTTGTGAGTGTTTCAGAGCTGGGACAGAATCTCACTTAAGACTTCTGTGGTGCAAATAGTTCTGAGGCTGAATTAGATGCTCATTTCTCAAGGAATCATACAATGGTATAGGTTAGAAAAGACCTTGAAGTCCAACTGTTAGCCAAATACTGCCAGGCCCACCACTAACCCGTATCTCTAAGCACTGCACCTACACATGTTTTAAATACCTTCAGGGATGATGACTTAACCACTTCCCTCACATTGTTGCACCAAACCCACTTTGCATAGGCTGCCTAACCCTGACTCACAGAGCCCTGTGAGAAAAGGCTCTGCCAGCAGTGCTGTGGGTGATGCCTCTTGCCACATGGCCCCTGAGCCACACAACTGGATCTGGCACAGCACTCACATGTTGGGACGAACTTTGTACTTTGGCTCCTAAGCATAGAAGCTCTTGATCTCAATTTTAAATTAGAGACTTATTTAAAACAGTGTGAATAATGCCTTTGACTTAATGTAAAGTTGCGAAGTTGTAATGTAAATTCCCAGGGCAATATAGATTGTCCTGATATTTCTAAGATCAGTGGATAAAAATATTTAGCAATGGGAGCCATGGGATCACAAGTGTAGATTTCATGATCAGAAGTTAGCACTAACATCTGACAGTGTTCCTACATCTGTGGAAGTTACCGAATAAAACTTTATCAGTAAGGTCATACTAGGCTTAACCATCACAACTCCAACAGAGTCATGCTGGCTTAACGATTACAGGGACTTTTGCCTTTGGTCCTGAAGAATTCCTTTCCTGCTCAGGGATAATGTATGATACTGGGAACACTAAAGGAAGATTACTTTGCCATATCCTTCTGCTATTTCTTTTGTACAGATAAGCCAGGTTTCTTCTGCCAGAGTTGTCAGTCCACCACCTTTTATGAGAGCTAAATTCACTATAAAAGTGAAAATAATTAAAAAAATGTTGTTGGAAAAAATGTTTGTTGCCAAATACAGTACGTACGGGAAAAGCTAGACACGTATTATAGGGTGGAAATGAACTTTAAGTGTGATAGGGGTGCATGGATATTAGCCCACTTACACTATGGAAAAAATGAAAGTCACTGATCATGCCCTAAGCAGGATATACGAAAACCAGATGGCTCTTAAAACTGAGTGGAAATCCACAGCATGTGTAGCAAGGGCAACTGGTGAACTATGGAAACAAGAGTCATTGCAAACTTTAATTAGCTCTGTTACATTGGATCCAGGATGAAACATTCTGAGGATCCTGTGTCGAGGCCTCTGTCTTGTAAAGTAGAATCCCTCCTTGTTACTACTGTGAAGGTCTCCTCTAGGTTCAAAACCACTGGCTCTGAACCCAGCCAAAGAGTTGTACTGAATATGGAAAAATGGTAAGAAACCTTCGAAAAGGAAAAACTCTTCCAGTCCAGCTCCAGGCAACACATATTGCAAACAATTAGAAATTAACTAACTGATGTATAATAATACAAGCTGTGACAGTAAGCAGTGAAGCTTTATCAGCCTTACCATCCACACACAATCCTGAACATGTAAGCAGTGGTCAGAAATCTCTGACTGGGTGGAAAATAATGTCAAATACACTGCTATAACCATTAGCACTGGAATGAACAGTACGCTGGTGACACTGGGCTGGTGACAGTGAGAAGAGAATTGAAAGATATTCCTTTGATACATAGATCCTGAAATATACAGTTAACAGAACATTTTTTTTCAGATAGTTTATGAGAATACTTAGCTACCCTCGTAATCTTTTCAATTAAATTTAACCTAATACTTTAATCCCATTTTTCAGAATGGATTTTTGCTATTAAATCTTTAGGCCTTGCTTTATAAATGTAGCTAGAAGTTTCTGGAATACAGCTCAAATGTGTTATCCCATACAGTTTTGCATCATCATTTAATAGCCCTTCTTCTCTGTGTTATCAGTTTATTTACGTGACTTTTTAGGACCCATATAGATAAGTAACTGCAGAGGCTGCAAAGTCAAACATCACAAGTGATGGAATAGCAGAATGAAGGTTGCCTCTTGGGCAGACTTGGGCATCCTCCTGTGTGTGCCTGCATTTATGCAATTTTATTTTATTTTTAATTATCTTTTCCATAGGATCCTTGCCTCAGCTGCTGCCCAGTGTGACTGGGTCCCTCTTAATAAGCCGTCATTCACTGCTTTCTTTCCATCTCCTTGTTGGTGTTTTCTCAAATGCCAGAGTTTCTGAGTGTATTTGAACTTCTGTTCTGGAGACAGAATTAATGATTTCTTTTTCTTTTTTTTTTTTTTTTCAAATTAACTCATCACTGAAAGTCTCGGGGCTTCCAGAACAGCAATTCCTTTATTTTCACAAAAATGCTTTTCAGAGGGGAGGATATATTTTTTTTTAATATTTTAGAGAAAATACCTAGCAGAGACTCAATGTCAAAACTGATGACTATATTCTCTATGTCCAGCCTGAGACTGAAAACACTTTTGGTTCTGTCCTTTGCATTATTACCACTGTGTAACACTCTGAAAGTTAACTTCTGCAAGTCAGGAACAAGCCTTCAGATGGAGTAGTCAGAAAATGAGGAACACACAATTCAATAAATCCTTTTAAAGTCTGGATTAAGTAATTTAACAAGCACAGGGATTACCTGGCACATACTTTCAAGGGGGCTGATGTGAGGTAGGGTACAGAGGTAGGAGATGCTCTCTCTTAATGGCTCTGGCTCAATTCACCAAGCAGACAGGTGTCATAATTTTAGAACATTGCTATTTGCAGTTTAGTATTTGCAGATTATTACCCTGTTTCTGGATGGTACTACCAGAACTAGCAGATTAGGTTTTATAGGAGCATTTCAGCTTCCTCTTATCTTCCTCATTCTACCAGACTGTTTGTGTTTGCACAAATCCACTTTAAATCATTCAATCAGTCTGAATTAACATTCTAGAAAAATGATAGACTTATAAGTTTGACTTACATATTTAGTTATGAAAAAGACATTCTGAAGCACTTAATAATAATTAAAACAAACAAAAAGAACCCCCCATGTTAATCAGCGCCTTATGATTGCATTCCACACTTGATACTTGGTTTCCAAGAGGTTTCTGAGAATATTTTATAGAAATGCTGAATTTCAAATACTTCTATATAGTATTCAGCATTATAATCATAGAATCCATATTGTCAGGGACTCGGTATAGAATGAAAACAATGCATTTAATTAAACTCTGGCCTTGTTCTTTACTTAAATATATTACTGTAATACTCTTAACAGTGACTCCAGCTATACAGCCTGTGCTTTGTTTCAAGTTTGTCAGCCAAGTAAATTGGGACAGTTGTATCTACTCTGGAAGAAGGCAGCTGGGGCTGACATGCTTGAGTTTTTAAAACATAACCTGATCTTGTTTTCAAGTTCAGATATACTTGTCTGGTTCATACCTGATAACAGTCTACTTGTGCCAAGCAATCGTTTTGATGGGATGCACGCCAGAACTGTCATTTCCAACAACAGGCAATGACCTTGGTGTTTGTTACACCAAAGCCACAGAAAGACCTGAAAAAGGAATTAGCATAGGGATGTTGAGGTTTGAGGTGTGAGGCAATGCTAAGGCATGGTCTGATTTGGGAAGATGGTGGTTGCAGAATGGGATTTACCAATGTTGCCAGTACAGGGACAGTACTGGTGTCACCTGTACCCTCTCTTCATGCCCCAGCGTCCCTCTCCAGCCATTCGATTGCTCCCTGGCTGTAGCAGTGGTGCTTCAGACACACACAATAGAAGAGGCTGCTAAAATTACACGTCCAACAAGGTCCATTTCTGGCTGCTGTTGTCTCTGTCATGACAATTATGTTATGCTTGCCCTGCAAATGCAGATATACCTGCATAAAAACACCCAAGCAATACCTTTGCCTGTCCGAAAATCTCTTCTCTCTTGCAAGTGGGTGGGAATCTTGTTCTTGACTCTGCTTTTATGCTGCTGATTGCTGCACTATCAAGTTCCTGTTGGGAATTCACCTTTGGGTTAACCCTGCAATCCTATTTGAACATCAATCACAAATTCATAAGGCACAGGGAAGGTACTTTCCTCCATTCTCCCATTGTGTTTTTTTTTTTCCTTCTACAATGATAGGAACTTTAAAAATAAAAACGGAAAATAATGTCCTTCAGCACAGATTAAAAGTATTCTTGTTCAGTTGTAAACACTTTTGGGTCACTTGGACACAACCCCCACTCCTCCCTACTAACCACTATTTATAGCCTTTAACTGGTTACTGGGTATCATAGCCTGCAAAAGGGCCCAAGGGTAGCCTGGTAACCACTACTTCATCACTGCTATTTCCCCAGCATATCACAGATGAACTGTAAGGAAATCATTACAGAGATGATAATCTAGGTTTGCCTATGAAAGGAAATGTAACACTACCCTGCCCCATTTGTGATAGCATTACCCTTTATACCAAGTGACAGTTCCAGTCAGTGCACATAATACACGAGTCCATGTGCTTGTTTAAAGCCTACTGTGGTGCATATTACATCTGATATGAGAAGACTTTTTCAGGATACAGAAATGCTACACTGAGTATAAAATAATTGTGCTGATGTACTATAGTAAAAAGCACTATGAAGATTACATTCATTTTTTCACTAAAAACCCTCTTCAGAAGTACTTTCAGTGGTCTAAAAACAATCCTAAAAACACCAAGAAAGCTCCCTGGATATTGCAACCAGAGATGTTACAAATGGAAAAGATAAAGAAAATGGAAAAACGCAGAAGGGAAAGAATTATTCTGCACGGTTTTGGGGGGAGGATAGTTTCTTGGGTAGCTGTTTTTGGAGCAGGTGATCTATTGTATAGACAGAGTTTAAACTTTTGAGAAAAATGTTCATAAAGACATTCAAGAAGTTTATGTTTTCTGTTAATGTGATTTCATTGTGTTCTGTTTGTCACAGTGGCTGCTTTGAAAACTAATGAGTTAACGATTATAGTTTGTAATGAAATCAGTTAATTAGTAATTAATGTCATGTTTATAAATTGCTTTAGAAATTGAGCATCATGAGTTCTAAATATTATCTTCACCTAAAACAATATTTCAATGGTAAGGCATTAATTTATTCTCACTGAATTGGGAAAATGCATGTGCCAACCGTTTGCTAGGGATTTATTCATATCTAAATAACTATCTAATTTGAACCTTTGCTTTTCACTTCGTACTATGAGCAGAACTATCCCTACAGCCAAACAAACCTCAGTCTTTCAAAGGAAGAAAAGAGAAGACAGTTTTCGAAACTCTCTTAGACCAGCAGTTTAACTGAGATGAAAGGTTTGAGTATGTATAAGGTGCACAGCTGTTATGTATCCTATAAACAACTATGTAAATTAGGGTAGAAGGCTTCTAGAAGTCTGACATGTAAGTATGTGGCTTGTCACCTTTGCATTTTGTCTGATCTTAGCTACTAGTGTGTAACACAAGGTTGCTGAAATAATTAGTCCTTAGGCTAGAATGCTATGCACATTAAAAAAAAAACACCTTAAATTGCATCTAGAAATACCTAAGTCTCATTAATAAATACTTCAATATATGATCAATAATTAGTAGAATATAAATGAATGAAGGTAAATAATGCATGAAACAGGAAAAAATGGAAAGAAGGTAACTGCCATGTCGTGTTGTAAACAGTTTTGTTTTCCAGTAGTACTGAGTAGTAAAACCAGTATTTTCATTGTATATGGAAATATGTGGAAAAAACCTGATTGCAGATGTACTTCTTTCCTCCCTAGCTAATTGTGTGATATTTTTTTTGTAGAATGATGCAAAAATATTTCAAAGGTTTTTTGTAATGCTCACAAGGAAGAAACTTTCCACACCAGAGAGAAACACATTCTCTGTACTCCGGCAGAACACTAAGACACAGTTTTAAAAACACTTAAAGACATCAATGAATTCGCAGAACTTCTTCACTCAGGGTTCTGAAACAGACATACTATTTAGGATCGACCTGGTGAAGTTGCTGGTGCTAAAAGGTGTTCCTTGTGCAGGGGATCTCAGTACAACTGTGTCAGCTGGTGCCACAGAATGTGCTTTCTTGTCAGGTAACAGCAGAAACATTTGTGGTGCACCTGGAGTCCTAGAGAGCGAGGCAGGCTGTATTCCAGCTCAGAATAAATTGCTTTTGTTAAACAGGATATACATTCAACTTTACTATTCAGGGAAGGAAAATAAACGAGTGTGGCTGTTTCTCCAGCTGAGCTTGAGGGCCTTCAGCAGTTTGCTGTCATTCTGGAGGTTGCTATGCGCAGACAGTTTTGAGTTAAGGAGCAATAGGACAAAAGCTCACTGAAGGGCTGTGGATTTTCCTCAGTGTAATCACTAGTTGGTGCAATGTTAGTAAAAAGGCATGCGGAGCTGTGGACAGAAAACTGTGGAATGTTAATTCATACCAACTTGACTCTAGCTGACTTCCTCCTTGTGAAGACTGAGGCTGCATGCAGCCTGGACCCTTTCTCCTCCTCATAGACCAGGTCCATGGCTTCATGTCCTGATGGCTTAGGAAGCCCAGCTGGCGGCTGTGGCAGCGCCTGTCCCTCAGCCCTTTCTGAAGCAGGAGGCAGCTGAACGCTGGGAGCAAGGGGATGTAATGCCTTGGCGCTTCAGACTGCCAGAGGAATGGGAAATGTCCCACATGGCATTGCTTATATGCAAGGCAAAGCGAAAATTGGGTTCATTCAGAGTTCTTTTATAAATTATGTGGGTCTGTGTTTTTGAAAAAAACCCAACCCCTTTATCTTTCTAATATACCCCACGCTTTTGAATGTTTTCCATTCATCACTCCTTCCCACTTTTTAGCCTTGAGCTCTTTGCTAGCTGTCTGACAGTAATGTCAAATGGTAGTCCCCTGAGGAGAGACTCAGCCATTTTGTCTGACTCGCTTTGAAACTGGTTCCTGTTACCGCAAAACCATCAGTAGCAAAGAGCTGGGCATAACCGGGACGAGCGAGGGAAAAATACGGTCTTGCAAGGAAAAACTGGAATCACCATGCACGGGCGAAACATAATGCTCTGGTTTATGTTACTTTGAGGTTGTTTATATTAACATTAAAAGTCAAGCTTCAGGAAGACGGTACGTTTACACAATATAGAATATACGCAGATTCTGACTATAATGATGGAAACAGCACCTGCTAAAAACTTTAAAACTTGCATATATATTCTATGCAAAACAGCACACTTACTTTACTCCTTCATCCCAACTATTACATACATCACTTGCTCTTCTTTGTGTTCCGTGAAGGAGGATTAAATGCACAGGTTGCCAATGGAAAATACGTTTCCACGTGTCTCCTATGTAAACATGAACTTTTAGCATTTACCCTGAGTAGACTTTTAAATAAATACCATCTGAGAGCAAATTTCACTAAGGCTTGTGTAAAGCTGGAGTCATTCTATTTTATACACCATCATTATGAAAAAGCAATTAGTTCTAAGTGACTGCATTTGCTGATTACAAAATCTTATGTGAACAAACAACCACCCTCTCTTTCTAGACCTCACCATGGGGTATATAAAGCTTTCTTGTCTCTGAAAATGCTCTGTTGTCAGAACTGATACCTCACCTACCAAGAAAAATCTCGTCATTCATCCAGGAGAAAATAAATAAGTGTGCATTAAAACCCAAGAGCACAAGAGCTGGAACCAACAGAACTGATGCAGATAGCTGTTCAAATGAAGATTCCCTTTTCCTGTATAATATTACATACCTCTTTTCACCTTCATATGGATTGCCTGTGTGAGAGCAGAGATAGGCTGCTCCTTTACTTCTAGCAGAAAGGTAAGAACTGGGCAGTCACTTGACAGCAGACCTGATATGGCCCTAACAATAATCTGCACCGGCACAGCCTATTTCTGCCTGGGCATAGGTGAATAGTCTGAGTACCAAAGTGAGTGTGCTGTGCCATCTCTGAAACCATCACTTATTTTTCCATAGAAATACCATAATTTCTTGTCAGTAGCATCTTCTGCTCTTTATCCCGCCTTTAAAACTGGAGCTGGACTGTCTTAAAGCTGTACTTAGCTCTTTTAAAAATTAAAATTGTGTAAATATTAGGAAAGGCTGAGTGGAGAGCAGCAGACACACAGTAATTCCAGCTCTCAGGAGGAAGGATTGCTCTTTAAAATGAGGCATTGTCTTCAGTTCAGCTTGTCCCATTCACTCAGTCTCAACCTTGCCCCCTCTTTAGTTGCAGTTCACAAACTATAATTGAAGGGTGTGTGGAAAGCAAATCTGCAGTCTACCAAGATACTTAAATCATGTAAAAATCCTGATGCAATCCTGGTAATCACAGAAAGCCTTAAAGATATTACATGCTGCAGAAACTTTTCAAATAAATTATTACAGGTGGTTTACTCCACCTCTGTGAACATGCTGTGAACGAGATACAATGTGCTTTTGTGGTTTTCTTGCACATCCATTAGTGAATAGGATTCATGTAAATACACGCAAGAGGCAAATTTGACCTAGATTGTTGCCTTGCATACCTCTTAAAAGACTTCCTTCTCCTGTTTGTGCAGATGAACTACCTATTAATTTAGCAATATAAAGACTACCTATAGAAAAAAAAAAAGAAAAATAACTGTGTTTCAATTCAGACCCGTGGGGAATATTCTCAAGCTAACATTTGATACAGATTCAGATGTAATGTGCAATGCCACTCCTATTTCTCTTCAGCAACAACAAGGAACTGAGGACCTCACAGAGAATTTATTATTATTTCACTGAAGGTTACTTGGAGGACAAATAAAGATGATATCAGAATTAAAAACTACAAATAAAAGAAATGCTTGAGATAATATTCCACGTAGAATCCTTAGTGAAATTAACCACTAACACTCTGTAATTTAAATATTTTTCAAGGTTTGATGACTCTATTCCCTGAAGAAGAAAGAGAGTGATTATGTGAATTCAGGCAAGATAAGCATCTGATTGAGTACGTTGAAAACAGATGCTGACCAACTGAAGTTTGTTTAGCTAGTTCTTACATTCAGGTCTCTTCTGTGGATGGGGTAGTGAAGCCATTAGCATTTTGTGATATACAGCAGCATGTCTACAAGGCTGTGGAAACATGATCAAATGCTAGCTGCTAAAACTCCCTTATATTCACCTGTGTATTCATGCCCCGAGACTTAGACCTATAAAAATGAATTACCGATTTGGCTAAATTTCTCCAAGTGATAAGAGGTGCAGTTATTTCAAGTTTTGCATAGTATTTCCATGGCATGTGAAGAATTTTTTCCCACTGCTTGTTTTAACAGGGTTGAGGTTTATTCTGAACACAGTGCTTATGGTAGGTAGCCCATCTGGACGTAACAAGATAACAGAAGATAATGATCCAAGGGCCTGCCCAGGAGTGCAGTCTCCACCAGACAGAGGGCTCGTCTCATAAAGAGCATGGTGACACAGACCACAGGCCTGCACAGGAGTGTGGCTGTGCAAGTCTCTGGCTGCAGGGAGTGCCTGAGCCTGCTCCTGTCAGTGGATGGTGGAGGCAATTCTACCTGTGTGAGGTGTGAGCAGGTAGAAGATCTGCTCAGCATGGGGGCAGAGCTCAAGGAGGAGGTGGAGAGGTGAGAGAGAAAATCAAGAGGAAGATTTTCCCCAAAAAATGATGGCAGAATGGGGAGAAGTGGGAGACCAGAAGGATAGAGAGGGTAGGAAGATAGTCCTGGTTTAGCACCATGGGAAAACCTCCTCCCTGCCTATCTTGGTTTCCCAGGTTCCCCTAAGCAATAGGTTTGAAGTGCTGGGAGTTGAAGAGGAGGCAAATGGGAAGGTAGGGGACAATCCCCCTAAGAGGAACTCAAGAGTGAGGAAGTCAACTCCGTGCCTTGAGACTGTCTCCACCAGGAAAGACAGAAAGGTGATTTTGTTTGGGGATTCCCTTCTCAAGGGAACAGAGGGCCCCATATGCAGACCAGACCCTACCCGTAGGGAAGTGTGCTGCCTCGCTCTGGTGCAGATCAAAGACATAACTAGAAAACTTAACGGATCTGGTTCACTCCTCTGGTTACTACCCATCACTCATTGTTCAGGCAGGCAGTGATGAAATCTCTGAGAAGCCTGAGACGTATCAAAAGAGACTTCAGGGGTTTAGGTAGGCTGATTGAGGGAGGGGTAGTATAAGTGGTGGTTTTTTCTATCCCATTTGGGGCAGTGAAGAACATGAAGTGGGCTAAGAAAGTAAAGGTGTTAAATAGGTGGCTGAGGGGCTGGTGTCACCTTAGGAACTTTAGGTTTTTCAGTCATAGGGTGGTTTACTCAACACCTGACCTGATGGCTGTAGATGGGTGTCACCTGTCTCCAAGAGGGAAAAGAATCCTAGCTCAAGAACTGTCAGGCCTCATTGACAGGGCTTTAAACTAGGTAGGAGTGGGGGAGGGGGATATAATGAGGCTTGCTAGGGTAGAGCAAGTAGCCTCAAGCTTTGTACTAGATTCGAAGGGGAAAGAGGGTAGAATTCAATGAGATAGAGAAGGACTTGGGGTTGCTGGCATTCTATGAGACTGTAGGGAAATATCTCTGAAGTATCCCATAAGAACTTCTGGAGACTCCTCAGAGGTGGTAGTATTGTTGACCCCCCTTCTGGAACCTTCTAATGTCCCTCTAGGAAGCAGTGGGGGAAAACTTCAGATTCCTCCCAGAGAGTTGAGGGAGGGCTCCTCAAAAAAGGTGGTGAGTCAGAAAGCTCAGCTGAAGTGTCTTTACACCAATACGTGCAGCATGGATAATAAGAAGGAGGAGTTGGAAACCATGATGTCACTGGAAAATTATGAACTAGTTGCTATCATGGAAACATGGTGGGATGATTCCCACAGCTGGAATACTCCTGTAGAAGGGTATCACCTTTTTAGAAGGGATAGGCTAGGTAGGAAGGGTGGGGGAGTTGCCCTCTATGTTAAGAAGAGGATCAACTGTGAGGAGCTCCCTCTGACAAGTGGTTGGGAGCAGGTTAAGAGCCTGTGGCTCAGAATTAGGGATGGGACTAGTAAAGGACAGCTGGTGATAGGGGTCTACTAGAGACCGCCTGATCAAGGAGAGACTGCTGACAAGGCCTTCCTCTTGCTGCAGGAGGCATCGCAGTCGCAGGCACTCATCCTGATGGGAGACTTTAACCACCCAGATATCTGCTAGGAAAACCACACGGTGAGCTGCAGGAGATCCAGGAGACTCCTCAAGACTATAGATGTCAAGTTTCTGGTTCAGGTATTGGACAGACCAACCAGAGGTGATGTGTTGCTGGACCTGGTGCTCACCAACGTGGGAGAGATCATTAAACGTGTAAAGATTTGAGACGGCCTGGGCTGCAGCGACCATGTCCTGGTTGAGTTTGTGATCTTGAGAAATGTAGGCCTGATAAAGAGTGGGATCAGGATCCTGAACTTTAGAAGAGCAAACTTTGATCTCTTCTGTGACTTAATAGGAGCTACCTCCTGGGTTACGCTGTTAGAAAGTAAGGGAGACTGTGAGAGCTAGCTAGCAATTAAACAGGGCTTCTTCCAAGCCCAGGATCGGTGCGGCCCTTTGAGTAAGAAATCAGGAAAGGGTGTCAGAAGACCTGTGTGGATGAGTAGGGAGCTAATGTGTAAACTCAAAGGGAAGTGGCAGGTCTATGAATCGTGGAAAGTGAGTCGGAGCACTTGGGAAGAATATAGGCATGTTGTCAGGGCCTGCAGGGATGCAACTAGGAAGGCTAGCTGACCTGGAAATTAAACTGGCAAAGGACATAAGGGATAATAAAACGGGTTTTTTTAGGTATATGAATAGTAAGAGGGTAACTAGGGATAACGTGGGTCCCCCGCTGAACGATGCGGGTGTGCTGGTAATGGGGGATGCTGAGAAGGTGAAGATAGTGAACGCCTTCTTTGCTTCAGTCTTCACTTCAAAGACTCCCCATCGGGATTCCTGGACCCCAGAAGAAAGAGAGTTTGGGAAATGAACAGCTCTCCTCTGGTTGAGGTGGGGGTGGTCCAGGAGCATCTCAAAGAGATCAAGGCACATAAATCCATAGGTCCTGATGGGATGCATCCATGTGTGCTGAAGGAGCTAGCAGAGGTGATTACTGAGCTGCTCTCTATCATTTTTGACAGGTCTTGGAGAGCAGAGGTACCTGAAGACTGGAGGATAGCCAATGTCACTCCAGTCTTCAAAAAGGGCAAGAAGGAGAAACCAAGTAACTACAGGCCAGTCAGTCTTACCTCTGTCCATGGAAAGGTGATGGAACAGCTTGTTCTGGATGCCATCTCCAAGCAATTGGAAGAAAAGAAGGTTATGAGGAGTAGTCAGCATGAATTCACCAAGGGGAGATTGTGCTTGACCAATCTTGTAGCCTTCTATGCTGTCATCACTGGCTGGGTAGATAGAGGGAGAGCAGTGGATGTCATCTACCTTGACTTCAGCAAGGCTTTCGATACTGTCTCCCATGACATCCTGATGGAAAAGCTGAGAAAGTATGGGATAGATGAGTGGACAGTGAGGTGGGTTGTGAACTGGCTGTTGGGCCAAGCTCAGAGGGTGGTGATCAGTGGAACAGAGTCTGGCTGGAGACCTGTGACTAGTGGTGTTCCCCAGGGATCAGTGTTGGGTCCAGTCCTGTTTAACATCTTCATCGATGACCTCGGGAATGAGGGAATAGTGTCCATCCTCAGCAAGTACGCTGATGGTACAAAGCTGGGAGGAGTGGCTGACACGCAGGAACACTGAGCTGCCATCCAGTGAAACCTGATCATGCTGGAGAGCTGGGCAGTGAGAAACCAGGTGAGGTTTAATAAAAGCAAGTGTAGAGTCTTGCACCTGGGAAGTAATAACCTCTTGTATCAATACAGTCTGGGGGAAGAGCTCTGTGGAGAAGGACCTGGAGGTCCTGGTGGATGACAGGTTGGCTATGAGTCAACAATATGCCCTGGTGGCTAAGAGAGCCAATGGGATCCTGGGGTGCATCCAAAGGAGTGTAGCCAGCAGGTCAAAGGAGGTGATCCTCCCCCTCTACTCTGCCCTGGTCAGGGCCCACCTGGAGTACTGTATCCAGTTCTGGGCTCCCTGGTATAAAAAAGACAGGGATCTCCTGAAGAGAATGCAGAGGAGGGCTATGAAGATGATTAAAGGACTGGAGCATCTCCCCTATGAGGACAGGCTGAAAGAACTGGGGCTGCTCAGCCTTGAGGAAAGAAGACTAAGAAGGGACCTTATTAATGTTTATAAATATCTTATGTATGGGACACAGGGGGAAATGGCCAGCCTCTTTTCAATGGTCTATGGAGACAGGACAAGGGGCAGTAGCCTCAAGTTGGAACATAAGAAGTTCTGCACCAACATGCGAAATAAGTTTTTCATAGTGAGGGTGACAGAGCACTGGAAGAGGCTGCCCAGGGTGATTGTGGAGTCTCCTTCTCTGGAGATATTCAAGACCCATCTGGACGCCTACCCATGCAACATGTCCTAGGGAACCTGCTTTGGCAGGGGTTTGGACCTGATGATATCTGGAGGTCCCTTCCAACCCCTATGATTCTGTGATTTTATCATGGATCCCTAGAAAAACTGTATCTTGAAGCATTATATATATAAGGAGATATATATATATATATATATATATATATATATATATGCACACACACACATACATGACTGTTCTTGTAATGAAAAAAAATGGAGTAAATTATGTGAACACTCTTTGGCTCTGGATCACCTGTATTTCCAATTCCTTTTCTTTTTTTTTTTCTTTTTTTTTCTCTTTTCTTTTTATTTTTTTTTCTTTTTTTTTTCTTTTTTTTTTTTATTCCCCAGTCCCAACTTATCAGGACACTTCTCTTGGAAGCTGGAAGGGCACAGATAGTGAAGTCCTTTCGTAGGTAAAATCTGTCAGCCCAAAGTGCTTATCCAGGTTTGACTTATGCAGTATAGCAATACTATTGCCCTGAAATAGAAATGAAATGCTGAAAATGGCAAGAGTAAAACACAAACCACTTCCAGCCTTGTTTGGACTGTGACTGTGCACTAGCATTGCTGGAACTCTGCAGTTAGGACAATGGGCTGGACTTAAACACCACGGTAATAGGCAATTGGAAATGTGGAGATCTTGGTCATCAACAGCTTGTAGTTTCTGTTTGTTTGTTTGCTTTTGTCAAGTTCTCTCTTGAAAAAAACTGTTCAAAACCATTAACAGCAATGAAACTGAGTGGCTTTCACTATGGGCATAATTTGAATACCGTGGGTTTATTTAGATGTAGCAGTGGCCTAATTTGTTTGGAGACCCGTTATTGTTAGCGAAACAAGAAAAGAGAAGAGCTCAGAGTGCACATTGAATCTGTTGGTGGCAGCTAAAAAAGAAAATCTTACTGGTTATAAACAGAACATACATGCTATGGAATCGACAAGACAATGTAATCACTGAATTCTATGGTGTTTTTTTAATAAAGAGTTTAAGTTCAGGGAAAAATTACTCTTTAAAATGTATTTTTTCTCTTGCAAGATACAAATGTCTTAAACATCTGTTGAGAGATCTGCACACAAAAACCTTATTGCATTTGAACCAAGCCCACAAAGATTCATATAGTTCTAACCAATACTGATGTATTTGATACAGTACTGCTATGATATGAGAAACTTAAAACATTAGGTGCAATAGTTGTGAAATGAGGGCAAACAACAATTAAACTCCTTTATAAAATCAGATGGCAGAAGGAATATCAGCCTCACAAAAAGAAAAAAAGAAGCATACATCCTCATCTGGAACCCAAAGGTATGCGAATCCCATGTGGATGTGAGACTTTTGCTGAGTTCTAGCTAAGGTTATGTAATTGAGGTCAGCAGTTTGAAGACAAGGTTGTTTAAGACAAATACAGAATTAACATTACTACCATTACTCACTTAAAGAAAAAACAATTTCCCTCAGCATAAAACGTCTGTTTATCCCGAAGGAAAAGTTCTGGTACTTGCAAAACAAGGGAAACATCAGTTTCAAAAAGTTTTTAAGGAAATGCTCTTTACAGCAGTACAGTGTCAGGTCATTCACCTGGGATGTACAAGAGCTGAGCTTTAGTCCTGCGTGTGTTTGCGCAGAATGCAGAAAAGACAACCCTGCTTCCTGAGAAGTCCTGGGTACTCTTAATTCCTTCCGAGTACAATTATCACATCTTCTTGGTCTGTATCCTCCAATTCAGTGAGCCAGAGTATCTAAATCACCTTTTGCCTTGGAGGCTGGAAGTTCCCTGAAGTGTAATGTAGGAGGGTTTTGGGTTCCTGTGCTGCTAAATGTTTAAGTAGGAAGGCATGGTGCAGCAGCATCTCAGTGGGAATTGGGAATGCTGCCCTACCCATAGGTCTGGTGTTCAAGTGCTCTTCTGCAGAGTCAGATGGTTTTGATTCCTCTAACAGAGGACAAGAGTCTCCAGGTCTCCAGGTGCTCTGTTTTTCCTGGGAGCTCTAAGCACATACACACTGCCTAAAAGGGATTGACACATGTCCTATTGTCTTAAATTTTCTCCAGGCTGTTTGGTCAGGTACATCTGAAATCATGATCCATTTTTGGCTGCCAAATCCACACTTTTCAATTAGTTTCCTCAGTTTTCTGTGTGTTTACAGAAGTATCCTTCAGAATAGATATAGCCTTGACCTTTCAGTCTCTCATTTTCCAAAGTGCCTTGGAAAGGGACCAGGTGGGGACCTCTACTCCAGGGGAATGAACCAGAGTTGCCATATTATGTCTTGCAAAAAGAAAGATCACTTAGGTCAGAGGAGCTTTCATGCTTTCATTGATCAAACTGCAATGCAGTAGCCAGAGAACACAGTCACTAGACTTAGCTATGTTCTAGACATTAGCTTTTGGCTCACTCCTGAGGATCTTTTCTGTGGGGGGCTATACGGGCTGTGGGTGATGTAAATGCATTCCACTTCAAGATAGAGACAAGGAGAAGACTGATGCCCTACAATGCTTTTGGTATAGCCGTTTCAATAAACAAAAATAAAATGTATTTTTTTAAATGGTAAATTAAATGAGATGCAACAAAGACTGATCTGGTTTTCTCCTGAAGATAAAGAAACATGAGAGCAAAATCTCAGTAAGCTGGAACTGATTCTTATTTAACACAGCTGTTTAAACAGTTAAGTTTGTTGAATGTGGCATTAACGAAGTTTTCATATTTTGATTTGGAAAAACTGCTCTAAATCGGCTTATTTTTTATGGGAGACATTTTTGCTTAAGTAGATATATAGAGAGTTTAATTTCATGTTTTGGTGTAGGAATATAGCAAAACCTTAATATAAAGAACTTACAGTTGCAACTAGTGACTTTTATTTCAATTTGAGGACTTAAATGGCAAAAGTGTACGCAGTGGCAGTGGCTCTCACTACCATAAAATCTCAATTTGAAATGGTGCCATTAGCAAGTAGGATGTCCATTTGGAAGTGTTTACAAGATTGGACCTTAAAATAGAAACTATAATTAGCAGGCTATGTACCCTAGCCTGAACACCTGTAAATATTCTTTAATGACACAAAAAATACAAGAAAAATTGCAATGTGAGAGCTATTTAGCTTAAATCAAGTGCATTCCTTATTTTATCCAGATCAACTGCTCTACTAATGCAAAACTTCAATAAAATCAGACAACATAAACTAATTTTTCACCATTATATATTATAAAGGATCAGTGCAGCAAAGCAAGCATTTTCCTACTTATAGAGGTGTTTCTTTGCTCCATAGATAAGGACTTGGACTAGGTTGTATTTTTAAATGATGCTAAAGCAAGAAGAGTTTAGAGTACTTTATTGTACCCTGTTAAATTCTTATGCACAGATTTTGAACAGGACTATGTAGACATAAGGAAAAAGAGACTTAGGAAATCATCACTAAGTGGTGGCTTCTGTGGTTTTTTTCTGGTTTAACTACCTAGAAGCATTAACCCAGAACACATTATGAACCTAGGAGTTGGCTCATATGCTCTGAGAGCGAACACCAGGAGCCTGGACCCCAGCTCTTGCAGATCAATACCAGATGTGCCAGGAGCCATGAAAGAGTGTGAATGTACCTGAGTCCCGCTTTCCTTATGCTCAGACTCAGACCCAAATAGCGGTGCCTGGGATTGCCAGATCCATTGCCGCCTTGCAAATCCTCACATCATCCCACACAACTATTTTACAGACATATCATCCTCTTTCAGAAAACTCAGCATCATGTTTAAGGTCATTCTAAATTAGTGCCTTGTCTGCTGTTAATGGGGATATTAGCCTTTGGTCTGCATAATTAGCAAAAGATCATTTCCTTTCTAGTTTTGTTCTGATTACATAACTGAACCCTATGTGTAAGTGAAATCATCAACCCCTTCTATAATTAAAGCATAAAGTGATTTTTTTTTCCTGTGCTTTTCAAATATTGTGAGAATTTGAAACCATTACATAAGGACCATCTTCTACATCTCATATGGTGTGTAACTCAGGCTGTTATAATAGCAAAGCAACAGTGTTGCCTTTTTTATTTTGCAAATAGGCTATTTTTTCCTTCTTTTACTTGTAATTGCTTCTAATACTTGCTATAGAAAGATCCAATAAAGGAGAATCTCTTTGTAATTACTCAAACAGCAGACCAATTTTCTAATTAACAACAAAAAGTCATGATATCATAACTGCTCCATTTCCATAGCACATATGTTACACGCAAAAAGAAGTCCTGATGATATAATTGCTTCACATATATTTTATAGCACCATGAATGAATTTCTCTTCTACTCTCAATTAAAAAAAAAGTTGCTCTATATAATTAGAAGTTATTTCCTTCTTCTCTTTTCATATTCATGTAATTAGAAAACAGAAAAGACTGTATTTTTGAAAGCAGAATATAATAAAAATGCAGTCTCCTTCCATTCATGCTTATACACAGCAAACTATATCTCAAGTTGGAAACTGTTCAAATAAAACACAGAAGTTATTAAAAAATAACCAAGAATCTAATGTAGTTAGGGATGCTTCATTTTAATGACATTTTACCAGCATGTTTATTACACTGGAAACTTTAACAAGAAATGTGGTTTTGCTATAGAAGTCATTTATACAAGAAAGCACACACATATATATTCATACATGAGCGTACGAAGTTTAATTAGTAACATGGAAGACAGAAAGAGATATGGTTTCCTAGATAATCCTTCATACTTCTGTATTTTTTTAACTTCTTAAAAATCCAAATTATGTTTATGATGTTAAAACTACATTGCTTTTTATTTTTGCCTAATATCTGCCAAGGGAAATATATCTGTTTTCCCGATGAGGTGGAATTGCATGTCATATTCTCAAGGAGACATAAATGAACTTTCATTCCTAAGCTGAAGTTTTGCATAATTTCTGAGATATGGAAGTCCATAAGGGCAGATGCTTTCCTAGGAAAATGTCTTATATGGTCATTTTCGGTGCAGACCGCAGCACTGGTTATTTTAAAGGTAATGCAAATAGTCTATCTGGGTTGTACATCTCCCTAATGCCCGTTAGTTGGGATGAATGCAACCTCTGACACTTTTTTCAGTGCTGCGGTGCTCCCTCTGGGTAGGGTCTTAGGCTGGGCAGGGATGCAGTGTGCACCCATGGCCACATTCTGCATCTCCCTCTTCCTGCACCCACCTCACAGGGCAGCACTTTGCTGCTCCAGCCCCAGCACCCAAAAGGCAGCCAAGGGACTCCTGTTTATCCTTGCTGGCTTGGGCTACTCAGAGCTCTACAAGGACTGGGAAATATGAGGGTGGTGGAAGGAGGGAAGGGAAGGCACCATGTTGACTGCCTGCCCTGGCAAGTTATTTTGTCCTTGCCTTTGAGGTAACAGGATTCAGTTTTGCTTACACAGCTGAAAAGCCCTTAAACAGACCCCAGGTTCGTTTTTGTTAACATAAGCTTCTCCCTGGAGCTGGATTTGAGGCAGCTGGGGTAGACCCTTTGATGCACAGTATCAATGATTTTCAAGGAGAATCAATTTATATTTTTACAGGGAAGAAGAGAGAAAGAAGCCTTTCTTAGCAAGACTCACTTCCAAACAATAGCCCTAAGGTGTAGCATGCTAGCTTTCAAGAAGCTGTGATGGAACAGAATAACAATAGTTTTTTCACTTCCAGTACAAAGCACTGTGGAATATTTGGTCAGCTTGTCCCAACATGCAAAGTTCAACAGAGAAACTGTGGAGATTTAATAATTTTGTTCTACCTCCTTGTGAGGATCTAGTGTTTCACTAGCCCCAAGTTTCCTTTGCCCTCAACCTTGACCCCCTTTTACATCCCAAGTGAATGACAGAGGTGTTCAGGAAACCTCTGGGAAGTTGCACTGAATGAGGTGAAGCTTGAGTCTTACCACCTGCAGCCTGCTTTATTCTGTAGTAACCCACCATGGCGTTTATAAAGCACAAAACCAGATCCTGTGGTAACTTACAGGATTTTTCCTTCCATAGGTGTTTCATAGTCAAGTTGATAACACATTGTTTCTGTCACTCTTCCCTCCTCTCTGTCTTTCCCTGTTCCAGCATGGAGTCCTTCCCATGTGGAACAGTTCTCCATGAACTTCTCCGCATGGGTCTTTCCCAAGGAGTGCAGTTCTTCATGAACTGCTCCAGTGTGGGTCCTTTCCACATGCCCATTCCACAGGGTGTAGACCTTCAGGAACAGACTCCTCCAATGTAAGACCCCCTACAGGGTTGCAAGTCCTGCCAGCAATCCTGCTCCAGTGTTGGCTTCTCATTGGATCACAGACTCTTTCAGGCACCCACATGCTCCAGTGTGGGATTCTCTATGGGCTGCAGGTGGATATCTGCTCCACTGTGGACCTCCATGAGCTGCAGGGTGACAACTTGCCTCACTGTGGTCTTTGCCAGGGGCTGCAGGGAAATCTCTGCTCCAGTGTTTGGAGTACCATCTCCCTCTCCTTCATTGACCTTGGCGTCTGCGCAATTATTCCTCTTACATGGTCTCATTCCTCTCTTCTGGCTTCTGTTGCACAACAGCTTTTTTCCCCCTTTTTAAATGCATTATGCCAGAAGCACTATCACCATTGCTGATAGGCTCAGCCTTGGCCAGTGGCAGGGACACCTTGGAGCCAGCTGGCATTGGCTCTGTCAGACTGCAGCTTCTCACAGACATCACCCATGTAGCCACCCTGCTACCAAAACCTTGCAATTCAAACCCAATACAGGGATGCTTCTACATAAAAGAGTACTGGACAACTGAGGACTATCTGGTGCTACAATATATATAACTATATGCCGTCTGCAGGTGGAACATGCTGGAGCACAGCAATTCAGATAGACACTGCAATGGTGGCTCTGAGTCACAACCCCTTTGACTTGTTGCACTACCTGAAAAGGTACAACGTACATTGACTCATCCCCTCTTGTGGTTGGTCCTCTGCCCATCTTGAAACATAACAGAGAGAAGACTGGTGCATTTGATTACAAGTTTTGCTCTCCAGCCACACTTGCTCTGCAGGGTTAGCAAGCAGAAGGCAGGAGCTGGCTGGGGATCTGACAGAAGAGTGCAACTCTGCTATGATGTTGCCTCTATTTAGTTAGATATGGACATAGTCACGACTCTGGCTTTAATTTATTTTTTTTTTTGTACTTTAGAACTGTTGCTATTTTAGGGATGAACACTTTCAGTGTCACCATTCTGAACTTCTGTGTGGTAATGCTTCATCCTGCTTCAATCTTCTGCATCTGTTTGGGTCCAGCATAAGTTAGTCATGTCAGATACTGGACTGCGCTGTGTCAACATGCTGTTCTATATATGCTTCTTGTAGAAATTCTTTGCAACATCTACAGCCCATGCATTTCCTGGGATTTGAGTCTCACTTCATCATTATCAGAGATAATGACATCTATTAACTGTCATTCCTCACTAATTTTCTTTCTTTAGTCAAATATTTTTTATACAAGCAATAACAGCAAATGTGCTCCTCACAAAGTTAGAAAATTATGCTTTAAGTGAAAACATTAATTCCAGGAAAGGTGGACATTAAGTCAGCAATCCAACATCCTGCCCAGTGGTGGCTGCATGACTAAAACTGCAGGCATCTGGTTCACTAAGCAGGCAGGGACCTTGCTCAAACAGAAGCCAGGAACAGCTGCTGTGCTGGTTACTGCTATGTGAGGCTTCTCTGTGCCCTTTCTCCCAGCAGAAATCTCACTTGTCTCTCCTGAATGCCTCAGTACACGTAACAGTCTATGTTTGGAAGATCCTAAGGAATTTATTTTGGGAAAAGAATGAGTTTTCCTGCCTTACCTGTGTAGTCATAAAGCAGTGCATGTTCTTAGGTGATGGAGGAACAAACCTACCCCTGCCTTGATAGAGAAATGAGAACAAAAGAAATTTTGTCCAGAATCACAAAAGAAGGCAGCAGAAAAGCAGGATGTAAAATTTAGATATTTCAATTAGCAGCTAGACCATCCTCTGGGAATATTGAAAGTGCACACTTGGTACTTCATTACATGTACCCAAGTCTGACCACCCAGCAAGAAACCATTTCCCATCACTTCTTTCTTACAGAAAATATAACTTGTTAAAAGACAATGGTTATTTTAATTTTGTTGTGATTAAGGATGCCACTGTAAGAAAGTATGATATTGCTGTTTACATTTTTCACTTTTACTATTAGTTACCCCCAGTTCTGTGTGACTTTTTGGCTCCTGCACTCTTCTAGTGCATATCTGCATAGGAGGAAAATAATTATGTGATAATTAAGTTACTGACTTTAAATACAACTTTCTTGGGTCAGTCACTCAGCCCTTGAACACCTAGATTTCCTGCAACAGAAGAGATTTTTTTTTGAGCGAAGGAGAAGTTTAACACCAGAGGAAGAGTGTTTAAGTCCTGAGTTGACTGGTGAGCCGGGATGGTTCAGATTTGCAAAGTACGCCTGAAAAATCCTGTGTACACGATGTTTGAGTGATTGTGGTTCATTGAAACCCTAACATTTAACCATAGACAGCAAGTTTATTCTTATGTACCCAAGAAAGTCAAATTTTTTATTGTGGCTCTACTCCTTCCACAGTAGCTGACTTCAAAGCATTACATACACTGATTCTTTATTTGTTCTCTTTCTCCTGTGAAGATTTTTTTTCCTTCTTTTTTTCCTCTCAGCACTGTGTTTATCAGCATAACAAAAGGGATATCTGTATTGCTAGTTCCAGATCCACAACTCAGGTTTTGGTCTGGGAAGCCTAACATCCTATCAGCTTTGTGTCCGTATTTAAAGTCACACATTTCAGAGACAAGAGGAAAACTAACATCTCAGAGGAGATGTGTAGGTTGCTCAGTGCCTTGCTGCATGAGTGTTTTCTGTCCTCTCACAAGGAAAATCTACCATGTGAGGTTGAACCACTGTTGGCTGAATATTATGGTACTAGTATCCAACATTCCTTACAGGAATCTGTGGTGTGTCTTTTTAACTGCCCTGAAAGAGATTCAGATGTGACACTAAAACCGAATTGCAGTTTATGAAGATCCTCTCAGATGTGGAATTAATCCTGACTCTGTATGGCTTGCTGGTGCTTCATTTTACCTGCTGTGGTGGGTTGACCAAGCCAGCAGCTATGCACCCACACAGACACTTGCTCATTGACCCTCTGGCAAGATGGGAGAGTGAATCAGAAGAGAAAAATCCAGATAGATTGAGATAAATTTTAATAAGCAACGAAAAGCAAAGCCATTGCATGCAAGGAAAGCAAAATAAGGAATTTATTCACTGTTTCCTCTTGGCAGATGTCCAGCCACTTCCTGAGAAGCAAGGCCTCAGCACGCACAGTGCTTACTTCAGGAAGGAAAATGCCATAACCATGAATGAGCCTCCCTTCCTCCTTATTTTCTTCAAGCTTTTATTGCTGTGCACAGTGTCTGTTGGTAGTTTGGGTCTACTCCCCTGGTTGCATCACCTCCCAGCTTTTTGTGTACCACTCTCCTTCTTGCTGTATGGGCTAAGTATGGGGAAAAAACACTATTTCCACCCCCCTCCGCAAGAAAAAAAACCCAAAACCCTCTAGGTTGCGCAAGCACTGCTCATAAACTGCCAAGACACTGGTGGGTACACAAATCTGGCTGCTATGAAAAAAAATTAACTATGCCACAGCCAGAGCCAGTACACCTGCCCACAAGCTTATCAAGGTCAATGATCACTGTCTTCTGATCATAGGATCTCAAGGAATTTTAAGCCATGAGTAAAGGTGGAAATGATGCAAGCCATGGGATGTTAACTTTCTGAACAGTCAACAGTTTTAGGGATAAATTTGCTCTTAGAGATAGTTCAAATGGCCATATAGCTGTATCCAAAGCAATCATATTGGATATAAGCAGAATTCAAATTGAGAAAGCTCTATGCTAAGGGTAAAAGGCTTGGAAACAATTCAAATATTCAGCTATAGATTGCTTCCAATTTAGTTTCTGCATGCATTGAAGGAGTGTTCCTTATTTTCCTATCAAATTCTCCCAAAGGAACTCAAATGTACCCTATTAGCCAATTAGGCATGTGTGCTCAGGAACTGAAAAAATTGGATACTTCTGTTTCCATGAATGTAATAATTTAGATACACAGAAGGATTGAATCACATTGAATGCTTAGGATTTTTTCTTTCTCTTGACAAGGTTAAGAGTTATGAAAAGAAATCTACTGCTGCTCAGAAAGTAATATCTAAAATATGGACTATTCCAAAACTTTAAAAGAAACAGTTTTTTTAAAAAAACAAACAACAAAACTGGAAAAATAGTTTGGTGGGGTGTGTGTTTTGGGTGGGTTTTTTTTTCAAAAGTCTCCAGAATTTATCTTCATCTTCTTAAGAGTTACTTTGATACTTGCTTTGAAACACTTTTTGTGTTGCGTAGCAGAGGAGTGGTCTCACCGTGGGTCCTGAGCTCAGTGTCACCCATTCAGCTCTCTCTCACACTGTATCTGTGTCATGTAACAGGCTTTCCAGGTCAATCTGAATCCATGTTTGTGAAATGAAACGGTTTTACACGGGCTGCTGTGTCTGTATCATGGGGGTTCAGCTCCAGAACATGACCCTTTGTGTATCGCAGTGGAGACACAGGATGCCTGAGGAGTTGCCACGTCTCATTTATAAGCTACTTCTGTCCAAGAAACGTGATTCCTTATGATTTATTATCATAGGAAGGTTTATAACATCAAGGAGTTCAGACAACCCAGGAAAAAAGGGTAATTATATGTCACTATTATTTTACCTAAAATAAAATCCCTGAATATGCCAAAGGGTGGGTATCTGAGATTCCATTTACATTCTCATCTTCTTAACCAGGATGTCAGAAGGTGATGTAGTTTCAGTGTTAAAGGGAAAAAAAAAATCTGGAATTTTTCTTTGGTAAAAGTAGACATTGAGTCTAAAGATTCTTTGTTCATTTCTAAGAGAATTTTGCAGGAAAATCTCTAGCATATGTGGGAAATGTTGTAAGAATTATCTCTATTTATTACCTGCAACAACTGTTCACACATGTATATACATGTATGTATGGTACTGTATACATGCACAAACACACAGGGGTACATGTACATACACACAGTCATTTCAGCCTCCTATCTTTCCTAAATCTGATAAATAAATCCGGCAACAAGACAGTAAATGCTGTATAAAAATACAGAAATCTGTATTTTTCCTTACACTCTCTAACAAGAAATACACATCCTACCCAAACACTCTGGAACTGTAATAAGTAAATTCAAGGTCTTCTCAGATCTTCAGGTTTAATATGACAAAGGACATATTCAGAATAGAGTAATAGATATAAGCATCCAGGTCCAGTCTGGGATCCAGTCTTCTAACTCTAATTTTATTGAGACATTCAAGGCTTATGGGGGAATTAGTGGCCTAAATTCTTTATTGTATCTGAACCAAAGAGTTTGAGACCATTTTTAAGACAACAAGAAGTTTTCCTAGTGGAAGTTCAATAGGTCCACTAAAGGATTTTATAGGGAACAAATCGTCCAAGTTTGTGCTTGCTTTATAGCTGTAGGCTGAGATATCTCATGTACACTTTATCATCTTCTACAAAATATCAACTCAGATCCCAAGGGACTTTTTTTCTCTATCTGTGATCACAAAAATAAAAACTAAAAAATAAAATAAAATTTTTAATGTCTCTCAGATAACAAAATATAATGTATGTGGAATTCCCTTTCTTACAGGTGATGAGGGCATAACTCAGATATATCTGGTAGGGAGTGAACAGATCATTGTACAATCTGAGCTGTAAGGGGTTTGGTTTAGTTTAGTTTAGGGTTTTTTCTTTCCAATGGTAGTTTAACAGTCATCCAAGTTCTAAGACAAATTTAATTACCAGTGACACAAGCCTAGTGAAATTCTGTTGAGGCAAGCATAACAGGTCTGCGGTAATCCTGTCAAGGCCAATTAGGTAAAAAGTTTTGTTGGTTTTGGGTTTTTTTTTCCTTTGTCAATTCCCAAAAGAGAAAAAGAAAACATAAATTCATTTGACAAGTGCTAGGAACTACTGGGAATCACTGAATGGAGATATTTGTAATAGAAGTTAGGCTGGACACAATCAGGAAATGAAATTATGTGTGTTTCACAAGGCAGGCTGTAGATTTCCTGTATGCATGTGCAGTGGTTATAGGATGAGCTATAAAGCGTGCCTTGGGATTAATAAATACGACTGAGTGCAGTGAGTTACAAAGGAGATTTTTCCAGAAACATGGGATATATTGACCCTCAAATGAGGAAACATTAAGGAAAATATAAAATAAGTTGACATCTTCTCATACTATTGACATCATTGGGGCACGTGAAACAAAATCCATGCATGCTTGCATCATACTTTGAAGTGAATGGCTGTTTGAAAGGAAAGGGAACATTATTTCATTGGGCCATGTTGATATAGTTCTGTCATAACTGTCACGTAGGGAAGCTGCTTGCTGGTGTGTGTAGTTGTAGGGTGGAAGAAGTCTTAAACAGAGCTGTGATTTCCTCCCCACTTCAGTAGCAGAGCTTTAAGAAAGGTAAACTCAGTCCAGACCATAAAAATTTCTCTTTTCATTTACACACAACTGAAGTCCCATCATGACACTGGAACATACTACAACTGCTGTAGTAGGTGTGTCAGTACCCAAAGCCAGTGAGCAACAGATACAGTATGACATGGTCTGCTGCTGACTAGTAATCCTTTTTATTCACTTTACACAGATATTGAGGGACTAAATAGCGTAATTCAATGAAGCAGGTACAAAGAGGTATTCCATAATACTGACCCTACTGAAATGCTGAGAGGGTCTGTTATTTCCCATGGAAGCCAGATTAAATTTTCCATTTTTATGAACTCCTTGAACCTTGACTATAGAATTTTAGATGATTACTAGGGGGTATACAGTTAATGTATCATCTACATGAAGCTCATGTTGTTTAATGACTGTTGTTCAAAGCACAGTTTAACCTATGTTAAGCTTTTGTCCAAGTAAGCAACAACAGAAAACCATGGCAAACAGGGGGCTGCACTTTGCTAGTGACGTTAGCATAGTAACACAAGAAACTAAAAAAAGACCCATGAAGAATTGGATTACTGCATGTAGGCTGGATTCTGTCAGCCAAGCTAGAGAATGAAGTGTGTAAACAGGTGCATTGTCAATAACACAAACACTCCAGGATATTGATAACAGATACAGTGATTAGCATGGATGCCACAGCTAAGAGCCTCTTAAAGTCTGTGAAAAATAGAACAACACCCCCCCCCCCGATGTTATGCCTTCTAAGAGGTATGTTAAGAAAAAGGCCAGATTAGATGAGAGGGCTATTCACTCCACCCTGAGCACCATTGAGGGCCTACAGCTCTGATTCTTGAGAGTCAACAACTAGTGTTGCCTTGTGAGACTTGAAGTCTCATGGCAGCCTTGGCCTAAGGCTGAGAATGTGGTGCTCCCTCTCATCTTGTTTCCTCACATCTGATCTCTGCTCTGACCAAACATAGCCATTTACCACATCCTTCTCCCTGCTTGGGCCATGGCCCAGGATGGCTCATCTCTAAAACCCATTCTGAACATCAGAGTCTTGATTCCTGAAGAGGAGAAAAGCTGTAGAAGAACCAGGAGAAAAAACCCTTACAGCTAGAGTCAATAAAGACTAAGTTCCTAACTGATGTAACAGCCTTTTGAAAGGAACAGTCTTACACCTATCAACTCACTTCAAATATTTAAATATCTGAATATTGCTAGTCAAACTATTTCCACTCAAGAGGGGCCAAAAAATTCAGATCATGACAGCCGATGTGTGTTTGCAATTATTTATCTCTGTGACTGATATTAAGCAGATAGCTACAATGAACAACTAACTTCTAATTCCATTTGCACAAATTTTACATGAATTAATTAAAAGATATATACCTTTGTGCTCCCAAATTAATGGAGATATGGAAAATGACACCTACTGAGAAAAGCAACAAGAAAAAGTCACTGTCTCTATAACAACATGAATGACTTAAGCTTTTAAATACTTATTAAATACTGTACTCCTCATTATCTGTGGAATGCAAGTTCTGCTGTCCTTTATTAGATTTAACATTTTATACAATTGAAAGAATGAAATTATTTGATAAAAAAGCAGAGCATGCCTCAGGCTTTGCAATAAATTTACTTAGCTAAAGGTTTCTATATAGCATGATTTATTATATTGCAAAATAGCATGTAAACTTGTACAATGTTTTTTATTTACACTTTTTTTTCTCTCCCTAATTATATGTAGACCTGATAGACTAATTTAAGAGTTATTTGCCATAATATAATTAATATTTTTCACCTTGGGAAAATTATAATAAATAAATAAAAAACTTTAAATCACAGTGGGTTTCCCTTTTTCCTTCTAGCAGTATGCACATAAAATACATTTTTCTCCATTCACTGTGCCCAGGTTAATTAAAAAAACAGTTTATCTAGTTCAGTGACCTTTGAAATAACTTTCTGGTTAAGACAAATGACGCCCCAAAGACTCCTCAGAATATATACACATGGACTATGATGGACTGTACTCTTAGAATGGCCATGAGCAAGAGATTTAAAGTTTAAGCAGGCTGGGATCCCCAGATCTTTTTCTGTCCTTTCGAAGCCAACTGAAAAAGCTTTATGCCACTCTGAATTACAAGGGAAAATTTACTTTTGCTTGCAGAAACACCGTATTTTTTCTTGACTTCTTCCAATATCATCAGTTTTGCTAACAAATGTAATTTTATATCTGTTATAAATCACAGTTATATCCATGAACTGATTTTGGAGCAGACATTTGATTTTCCCTACATCATGGAGGAAACACTCTTGTTTAACACAAGTACACATTGGATAATTGATAATATACAAGTAGAGATTGTCTAGGAAAAACTAAAAGAGCAAAGTGGTAGGGTGAAAGCCTTTCTCCCTCAGCTGTAAGGCATCTCATGGTACGAATCAAGGGGCTGGTGTTCCTTTGGTAGCTACAGCGAAAGACATGGGGACACCCATGCTGCAGTGATGCAGTGGGGAAGATCTCACTGTGGCAAAATCCAATTTTAAGAGGCCTGAGTACATAACACCTCTTCTAATGCTTCTTACATTCAGATTTGCATGTGAAGCAAGCTTCCAGGCCAGAGAACACCTACAACAGGTCCCCCGGATGGGAATGAGTGACCAGTGCTGTAGGATACTAAACTGACTACACTGCTACTGACACACTGCCATGAAAAGCACAGCAAAGACAGTACTAACATTTAAAATGTTCAAAATTCCTTATTTTCTTTATTTTTAATGGAGAAATTTTAAATTTATGGGAACTTTAACAAATTTTGATATTAATTATTAGTCAGTATTTAAAAAGTTACTTTATTTTGAAAAAAATCTCAGCAGAAAATTCAAAATAATCACTGGAATCTAGCTATTTTTCTTTTAGCCTCTAGCTCAAATTTTGTCACTGCAGGGAAAGGCATAAGGAAAATACTTATGACAGATGACCATAAGAGATGAAGGCAGAGAAGTAGGATGGCCTGTATTCTGGCAGATAGAGAATGGAGGATAAGAGACAACAAGAGGAGAATATCAAAACAAGCTGAAGAGAAATAAAAAAGAGTGCCAGAAGCCTTTGGAATATTGCGATGATGCGCTCTGCCAAGACGCCTGCAACTTTAGGCTTCTGAAATCCAACAAAAATAGTTACTCTGTCTGCTGCTAAAGGAAGGCATCAGCCACAGTTGAGAGAGGTGAATCTGCCAGGCCCTGTGAAGAAAGTGTTATTTTACCAGTACTGAAGATTTCTACATTCATCAAATATCACCAGTTCAGCTACTGCTTTCCACCTAATCTTTCACTCCCAGCTAAGCTACTGAGACAGTAGTAACAGCGGCTCCGTTGTGTGTAGAAACCCATCCCTGAGTGAAAGAGGCTGCCATGAACTTGTGTTTTGGTGTTGCAGTTGCAAGAGTTACAGAATAATTTCTTTTAAGGCTGCGTCCCTGACCTTCAGAACCATCAGTGTTTTAAGCTGTCAATGACTTCAACCAAACAGCATCACTGGTTGCATATCAACACACAGTGCAGAAAAGCACATCTATCCTCTTGTCTTGGACTAAACAGCTGGCAAGCACATAGAAAAGTAATGAGCTGACAAAAAACTCCAAAAGCCATCATAGATTCAGACCAGGTAGGAATTTCAGAACAAATACAATCAGGAATGTATGCAACTTCCACCTGTAATAAACTTTACACTCACTTAAGTGAAAGTTTCCTTTTATAAACATGTCAAAGGGGAGAAAGAGCAAAAAAAGAGAAATAAAAAAATAAATTCCCAGACAAAACCACAGCCGGTACAAAAAGGAAAGTCTTCCCTGTAGCAGATATTTAACTGATTTAGATCATTATCAATTTAGAAATATCCAGTGAATTTTTGCTATGTTGGACCAGACAAAGATTAAGATTTTGAAGTACATCAGGGAAAACCAACTAAGACATTTTTTAGGCACTATGTAGACAGATACCATGTGAAAAAAAAGGCATTTCAAAGATACACAGATGCACAGAGATTATTAAAATATGCTAGAAAAGGATGCTATTTCCAGTCAGATTGCTCAGTCACATCATCAACCAGAAAAAGACCAAAATTAAAGAAAATAGCAAATATGGAAGCTTTATATTGCCTTAGGATGTTTTCCTTCTTAAAGATTTTTTTTCTGTTACTTACTTAGTTCAGTTTATTTCAGTGAATGGATTGATTTAATAGCACATTTAGCTAAAATGACTCCATTTGTGAGTGCTGCTTTCTCTCATTGTTATTCTTCCATGGTTTGCCTGTTGCTTTCACTTTAATATTTGATCATATGACATGAGAGCAGCATTATTAGGGTATATAGCAATATTCTGGCTCTCCCAGGTGCTTTATAGTCTCATTACAATATTCTCATGATGCAACTTGATTAAATTATTGCTCCCCTTTGAGCTTTCAAATTCTTTTGTTTCTCTTTCACATATCTGAGCTATGGGAGAGCAATGAGTGATTTCTAAAATGCCCCATGCTCTTCTGGACACTGTTCTGCTGCTGATATTTTAGAAACAGTTCATCTTCTGATAGTTACACTTCTTTTTCTTTACACATGAGAAGGTGAAAAGGTGGCTATAAATTTTCCTGTCAACTGAAACTCCTCGGAAAAGGAAAGGAGCTGAGCAGGCTACGCATTCAGTTGCATACAACTGTTTCACACATTTAACTGGTTCTTCTGTAGCCAAGGCAAAAGCTTCTATACTAGAGAGAGAGAGAGAGAGCAAGAACCAACATGCAGTCCACTAGGGAACATCTTGTTCAATTACCTTTAAAAGCTCTTAGATACCACTGTAATGAGAGCCTAAAATAGCTCTAAGCTAGATATATGCATTGTAACGACTACCTATTATGCTACTTGTTTTCTAAAGGTCTGTGGGAGGTGGTCTTGATGATAAATTATAGTGTATAGTCAGAGGATACAAGAATGACTTAATTATCATCTATTTTCAGCATTACATGAATCTAAATAAGACTAAATGGTAACTTAATTTATCTACTGGATCCTATCCCTGCAAATAGCATGGTCAGAAGATGTTCCTATCTTTTGTTCCTATGGCTAATTCAAGCTCCTTTCAGAATTGCAGCTGACATGTAGTGGCTATTTTCCAGCAAAGAGGAGTCCTCGTAGTGTTATTGTTTATAAGAACACGACAGTGCTTCATTTTCTTTGACATCCTTTCCACTTACACTTAAAACGAGGTATGTTTTTGCCTTGTCACTGTTTCAATGGAAGTGACAGAGGGACTTGTGTCTGAGCTCTCTTTTCCTTTTTAATTCTTACTGAAGCTTAGATGTTAAATAAAAATAATTTCTTTAAGCACTAGTAACAGCTTCATAAGAGTTTCATTCCACTAAAACCTGAAGAAAGATAAAAAGTGTGATTACTAATGAGATGATGATGAAGTATCTTTCTATGCTAAATCTTCGATGAAGGACAACTATAACTTTAGGTCTTCTTTAACGAATGCAATGATCACAGTTTAACAAGGAAATGCTTACTGACATCTCACATTTTGATCATCATCCTTTTCACACCCTCTGGAAAACTATTTATTTGTTGAGGGGTTTTTTTTGTTGTTTTACTTTTTGTTTTCCCCAGAAAGAACTAATACAGGAGATGCAGGGCCAAAGTCACTCAGTAGGGAATGTCTACTGAGTATTTGTGTTAACCAGCAAGCACTCATTTGAAAATTAGCTTATCTTGTCCTTTTCAAAACAAACAAATAAACAAAAATAAAAAAGAAACCTGCTATAAAATGCTTTTAATGTGAGCCTTCTCTGTCTATACTGCATAATTACTAACATTTCCTTTATGAGGTCATGTTCATCAGTCTGTTTAAATCAACAGTGCCAACTGTGTCATGTAAAGCTGTGGGCAGCTGGCACTGATGCCTGCACTCCAGTCAGCAGCCCAGGTAGCTCCTACCAGTCCCCTTGCACAAAATAGCTCCATTCCTGGTTCAGCCTTGCACTACACCCCTCTCCTCCTCCCAGCATCAGTCCCTTCATCTCTTTCCACTTTCTCAGGGCTACTGTGGATCCAGAGATCCCATTTCATTTTCTGTTACAAATGAATCAGAGTTTGCAGACAGTTTGGCAATTGTTCATAGATGGACTAAAAGGGGGTTCCTGAATAAACAAAAACTTTACTTGCAAACAGTCATAAAGTATCTAAACAGAAAATATGTGCCTAGTTCATTAAGTGTTTATGGGTCTGAGTTCATTAAATGGACGTGAATCTGTTAGGTTGCTCCAAATGGGATTTTGACTGGGATGATTTTGGTCATATTCCACAGTTATGACAAGAATAAATATGTATGTTTAAAGTTCTACTGTCAGGGAATCTTGATTAGAGGCTGATTGCTCAGCCAAAGCAATGATTTCTCTAGAAACTTTTGGCTGAAAAGTTAAAAAGAAGCAATCAGAGCACCAGAACAAATGTGGGTAATAGGTAGTTATATCTTGCTTTTTTTTTTTTACCCAAGGTGTTGAAATGCACATACAGCATTTATATTTCTAGCATATATTTCTTCTTTTTATGCATAAATTTCTTTCCTTCTACAGAAATGTCAATCTGAAAAGGTAGTAGTGTATGTTTCCAAGAAAGACTTTGAAGCCTTCATTCATCCTTGTTCTCCTAATGTTTCCTTTGACTTCACCAGAAGTGAGTGACTTCTTATTCACCAGGTGAAGCACATGAATGAAGACCCTTAGAAGAGAACCTAAATCCTTGCATGGACCCAACTTCCAATTAGGTTGAAGAGAGCTTATTCTCAGTAACACTCAAGAAAGCTTTAAGGTTTTGTCATTATTTTTGCCTCAAAGCAGATTTCTTTCTTTAATTCTAGTTCTCATTGAGGGAGAGATTGGACTGAAAGCCCATGTCTGCTGCAATGAGGGCAGACAAACCAAGAGACCTTTCTTGAAGTTTAGAAGATTTGATTCCTCTCCTGAGCAATCATAACAAAGACACACAATCGACTGTGGCTTCATGATGGGATTTTCTCTGATGTTTCCCATGCAGAGGCCACTGCTGTAATCTGAATGATCAGATCTGACTCACGGTTTACCAATAAACACTTTTCATCATTGTTGTTTTGTGTCACAGAAGAATGTGACCCTCTGACATTTGGAAATGCTAAAGAAACAGTGGCTGTTTCCTGAAATTCCCTTGAGATAAACATTACCTTTGTGCTAATTGGGTGGTTTTGCTGGTCATTGAGTTTATCTCCAGATATTTTCTCTTAGTGAACAATATATGTGTGTAACCTCACCTGTGGAAGAACAAATTGCAAATACAATTGCAAGAGGAATAATTGGATGCGGTTGTGTCATGTCCTGCACCACTATAGCTCTGAGAGGACAAGACTGTGGGTTGCGGGGAGCTCTTCTCATACCTCAGAGCGTAGCATATTCAGAAAGGGAGACATGTTCTCAAAAAGTACTTTGTACGTCACTGTACTTTCAAATGTGGTATTTAAGTAAGAGTCTAATTAAATGATTTTGCAGAATCATAAAATGATATCTTACTCTGTAAAATATATAGTACATATAGAAAAGGTATATTTAATAAATAAATGAAGGTATATATTTATATTTTAAGATCGTTATTGTTGGCTCATGCGTAACAAAGCAAGTTGACAAATGCTCACTGCCCCAAACTGCCTCCTTGTGACATCAGCCTGACTCCCAACAGCCTCCCTGCTGCTGCCAATTTTCCTTCTCTAATTGGTTCCCGGACATCCAGCCATTTTGTTTACAAATCAGCTTTGTCTGTTAGTCAATTTAACGTGCTTCAAAAGTCCTGTAGCATAACTGGCTAATTGCTTGCCAATTAGCAAATAGCAATTATGATTTTTCCTTCCATAAATCCCTGCAGCCATGATCAGGTTTATTATTTTTTATTTAGGGACATTGATAGGTATGATTTAAATATAGTTAAAATATTTAGACAGAGAATCTGTTTTTGCAACCTTCCATGTCCAAGTCCACCGGAGAGCACTTCTGTACAGGGAATGTGTTTTGTGAAGTGAATGCGGCCTCAACGTCAGTGACACAAACGCACAGCAATAACACAAGCCATGAATATTGTGACTCCTCAGCTTCTGACAGGTACTGATGCTTGTTGCCATGGCACTGGCTCAGATTCCTGCCAGTCCTGAGCTGCAGACTATAGTTCTCCCTGCATCCAGCTGTCACCGTGTTGCAGAACATTTTTCTCTGACATCAGAGGACTCAGCTTTTTAACTAACACTCTTCATATCTGGCAAAACAGGTGCCAACATAATACATGTATTTCCCCAAAATATTTCTGCATCTGATCTGTAGTTTTAGTCTCCATGCAAGTGTGGAGAGAGAGATCCACTGCTATAGAAATTATTTGTGCGAGTAAGGCTGAACTACATTTATTACCCAAAACTCCAGGGAATTTTCACTGCTTCATGCCCCACTCAATGGCAGCGGGTGCGAGGGCAGCAAAATAGAGCAGAATATATCATCATTCATTTGATGCAGATTCATGGACCTGAGGATTTAGATATTATCCATTAGGCAGAATACATTACATGGAGTTCAACACTTCTTATCTATGAGTTTCAGGATGTTTGCTGGTTATGAAATTTCTGAGATACTATAAATTACAAAATAAGCTTGTGTACATATTCTCCAGTGCTAGGGGCCTGGGCATCTTGCATGGAAGACATGGGCATCTTGCAAACCTCTGCCTCTGCTCACGTAAAAAAAAGCAGAACACTTTGAAGGTCTCAGAGGCATCTAGAAGAGAGGAGAGGAGGAAGATGTGGAGGTGCAGATTCTGAAAGGATGTAGGGGTTTTTGATTAAGACCAAAAAGTCTTGTAGTTCCACATGAACATCATTTGAGAGCTGAGTTGACCACAAGCTGAGCATGGAAAGTTTACAATTTAGCAAGATGGCTGGATTTCATACCTGAATAATCCATCATGAAGATATGCCTGAAGTGAAAGCTTTTTCTTGTGACAACTGCAATCAAGACAGGTATTAATACTAAGGCTACTGTTGCTTTTCCAAATGCGTGCAATGTTAAAATGAAGAGCTGTTTTGTGATTTCATGGTAACCACAACAGTTAAACAGTTAACTACAAACAGCCAAGCTTGGCTCTGCTCCTTTTCCTCTAGAGGTGGCGAGGATGATGCTCTTTTTCTAGAATCATGGCTCCAGCAGTGGGGATAGAACATGCTAGAAACAGGTCTTGCTTCTCTCTTTCCTCTTGCCCTGCTCACACTGATGGTGTGTTGCTTAAGGAGGACCATCAGTGGAAGGGGTAGAGGAGGAGAAAAGGTTCTTCCCCTTGTGCTGTCCCAGAGGAGCAGATGCCAGCTGCTCACACAAGGTCACAATGGCTCCGGAGAAGGGGCTAATGAGAATAGAGGGAATTAATCTCCTGCTACCTACAGAATATTTATACATATATATGCATACATTTAAATACATATCTTCTAAGTAAATCATGTGTCTCTGTCTTTTGGGAATTTAACTCTGTCTTACATGCCAGGGGACAGAGGGGAGAGACCAAAGGACATGAGTATCATGTTCATGTTCTGGAAAGTCTGAGCTCTGGTCAGTGACAGAAACAAAGAGAAGGATGACTTTTGTGGTATCTCTTAAAGCCTGTTTATGAAAACATTCATCTTTCCTCCTCACCTTTGCATTTCCATTGTATTTGGCTATTCTATCCTTTGTTTTCCCAGTTATATAGTATGTTGCAAGTCATCTCTTTGCCTGCCTACATGCTGCTACAGTAAGTTTCCTAGCAGTTTTCTAGGGTTCCAAAGAGCATCAGAAATACTTGCAGTACAGAGGGAGAGGTGAATTATACAGTTATTACTTTACAACGTGTAAAACGAGGCAGAGAAACTTTCAGACAGGACAATTCTGTGGGAAAGAGGCCAGGCCTCTGGAATCCCACTTTCCTGCTTTAACCCCTAGACCACAACCAGGAACAACATAATGTATTCTGGAACTGAACAATGAATTTTGTTGGCAAGTTCTGTAAATCTCATGCTTTCTGTATTCACTAAAGCCTAAGCTAATGGCTTCCTTGAGCTTTGTGTGCACACTCCTCAGGGGTGTGTGCACAAGCCAAAAAGGAGGGAAAGGAGATGGCTGTAAATACTTGGCTCCAGTATGTGCATTACATCTGTCACAAGGGAAACAGTGAGAAAGGCTTGAAAAATGCAAGCCAGTGCAATTAATGCTGGCCAGAGGTAAAGCAGCACTTTCAAAATCTCCTTTTAGAGGTGCTTCTGCAAGAGATCTTTATTTATATGCAGATTATAAACCTACAGCTAGTAGCAGCATTAAAAAAAAAAATTAGCAAATTAGGCAAATATGCCAATGCAACCCCTATATAACTCAGCTGGAGTTACACAAGATGTGAATATGATTCCAGAAATCAGCAGTGGCCCCACTAAAAAATTGCACAAATTTGTATTTTCAAAAATAATTTTCATAAAAACAGTTTAATTTTGTACCAGAATAGAATGACAACATGCTGCAGAATAAAACCTGAGATTATATTATGAGTAGAAACAATCCTTATAAAGAGAAAAAAACCCTAAATGCAAACCACCAAAACTCCAAACAAAAAAGAAACCTAAGACCATAAGGACACATTGCAAAAATCTTGCATATTCCACTTTATTCAGACTTGCTGACTTTTAGAAAGGCTACCTCATGAAGACTCAGATGTGACAGCTTAAGGGAGCTTTGCATCAGCTGAGTCCAATTCCCTGCCATAAAGGAGCAAAGAGAGCAGACAGTGCAGTCCTCAAAAGAATTCGCGTAACAAATTTTATGACTACTTTATCCCTTACTTGTTAGCTTTGATCTCATCTGGGAACCAGCCACCTAACCTGAGAGACATGGAGACTGAAAACATTAGAATCACCTGCCATATTTTGAACAGCTGTGTTTGGAGAACCTGTGGTCCAGGCCACCTCTGTGCTGTATGCATTATCATTGACCTCAGGTATGAACTTGAAAGAAAATTTTATTGTCTCTGAAGTTGTGCTTCATTTTTAAGAGCAGCAGCTGGATGTAGCTACACTCCTTTATGAGATATTTAGGTGCTGATCTGCATGGGCAACTCATTATGGAGCCTAACTGATGTGCCTTCTGCTCCCAGAAAAGATTTGTCCACAATGGATTTGGTTGACTGGAGCTATGGGAGCATGATAACCCTAAATCACCGGATTTTCAGGCTTGCAAATCTCAAATGTTTGAGCTTTTAACAGTAGCAAACACTTTTGTTAAACCTTTGAGGAAGTTGGGACAACTTCATGAGGTGTCAGAACAAGAGTTGTCTCTCATTTGCAGGAGATGTTTTATCTTAAGGGCTCTGTAAAGTTAAAGGCTAGAGAAATAAAAGAGGCCTGTGCTTCAGTGTGACACTTAATCAGTATTATTCCTGCCTGTAAAAAAGTGAGGTTGGTTCATGGTCTCACTGGCAGAACACTAAGGCACTGAACACACCCAATACACAGTGTATTCATACCTGTTGCAAAAGGTGATGCTCCCACCCCTTCATTTTTTTGTGATTAGAAATGCAGAGCAGCCAAATAGGTGTCTGAAAGGGATGGGTGAAATATAACAGAATCACACAAAAGTCATAGAGAAGTGAGGAGAGAATGTTGTACTCAGAAAAATTAGGTAGAATGTGTTCTCTCCCTTCCTTTCACAAGAAGGAATGTCAGATCTTTGATACTCCCATTTCCTGCCTCTTTAGTTGGGCAAGGAGCCAAAAAAAGTCTTATGAAAACAAGAAACAAAAAATACAATGAATCTGAGGTCATATCAACAATATTTCATGTGAAAACACATCTTGCCCATGTCCACCATTCAAGGTTCAGCCGAAACTCAGGTGAAAAGAGACAAGTAGAAGAATTGGTTAGGGATATACCTTACTTTGCAAAACAAGAATGCCCTCACCTCTTTCTTTGAAAAGGCATGGCATATGCACTTACTGTAAGCAAGTCAGAGCATGTATCTAAATGTAGTATATCTGAAAGTTGCCCACAAAGGACTGGTTCAGCTGGTGTAGTTACTCAACACTCACAATTTAAAATGCACAGACTGATGGTGCATGTGGAATAATGTTTTATTTCTTTTTTTTCATGATAGGATGAAAAGCAGGTTGTTTGACTTTTCAGATATCAAATGATGTTTATTAGTCACCATTCTGTTGGAAGTGTTTTTCAGTGGTGGCATTGTGGGATTCTCCCCACAGCACGCTGTTTCTAATTACAGGATGTTTTGGTTTTGTTTGGGTTTTTTTCTTGGTATTGGTTCATATTCTTAGCTCAAATGAGAGAAAATTAAGAAATGAAGGAATGGGGGAAGAGAGGATCAAGACTGAATTTTTCTGAATGGAAGCAGCAGGTTGTAAAGAATTGCTGATGGTGGGCCCCATTGCCTTTCCTTGTGCAAAACTATCATAACTCACTGCTGTTGCCAGACTCTAACAGGACAAGTGGGTAGTTGTTGGTTTGTTTGGTTTTTTTTTCTTTTGAGGACAAATTATAGGTTAAACAATTGCTTCATGGTTTTAATAGTGCTGACATCTGAGAACTACATACAGAGTAGGGTATATTAGAACCAGTAATCTTTGAAAAGACAGGTTCTTTTCATCATGTTTCTTTTCACTGGGTTCTTTTCACTGGCCTTTTACATCACATTCATTTTCCTGCATATAGGAAGTGCAATAAAAAGGACAGTCACCTATATTTACAGTAAGAAACTGGAAAATACAGTGATGCCAATAGCAGTCCTTCTTTGGCTTTTGGAACAAACACTGTTTAGGAAGTCTAGAAATATTTAGCCCTCAGGTGAAAGTTATTTTCATAAGCCTGACTGAAGGTAAAAGACTGATGGTGTCAACATCTCCATCTCTCATGAGGAAACTATACTTGGCCCTCTGAAGAACTACTGGCTTTTGTTTCCAAATGCTGGTCCCTCATAGATTATCATATTCCTGAAAAGTTTAAAATTCCCCTTGTTTCCTCTCTTTGTGCTTATGCATAGCAGAGGCCTCTGAGTGCTTGCAATGAAGGATGACGCCAATCCTTTTCAGCACAGGAATGTTCCCAAGGAAATAGAGGGCTCCTGGGCCTGAGTGAGACAGGGAGCCGGACAGGATGTATTGCAATACACAAAGCAAAGTCTCTCTAACACGGGCAATGCCACCTGCAAGGGAGAGATGGACAGGATGTGAGTGATGCACAGGAAGTGATGCAGCAGGAAACATGAAAGCTGAGTAAAGAGATTTCCAAAGTAAAACAGGAAAATTGTTGAAAGGAAAGAAAACTAAATGACGTGGAAAAAGATGACAGGATTTTGTTGTGTTTTGGTTTCATTTGGACTAATAGTAAAGCTTTGACAAACTACTGAGGTGTGCTTCCTATATTGGTACAGTGTGGAGACCTTTGCAGCTTATGTGTGAGGTCTTGAAATGCCCTTCAGAAAAGTCTTGCAAGTTGTAAATATCTTGTGAGCATTCATATGCAGTGTGCATTACAACTGTATGTGCACAAAGCGTAACAAAGCCTATATGTGCTTCAAAAGGATTATTTTAAATAGACAGCAATCTCAAATTTCCTTTCCCTTTCCATATCATTCTGTTACAAACTCTGACCATAAAACCTAAGATTCTATCTTACACCGGTGATTTCAGAGTTTGCATCCAAATTGTACTAGCGTCTCTGAGATTGGAATCAGGCTCAGTTAGTTTTTCTGGGACATGCTTGAACTTTGACAGGATGTAGACTGGATCTTGACATATGCTACACTGTATTTCTAGAATTTAAAGCAGCTCAGGAGTCTATTCCTTTCTTTCTGTTTATTTCCAGTGTTACTAGCACGTAACATTAATTATGCAGTTATTCTGTCCCCATGAGGAAGACAAACAAAACTAAAACATTTTTAGAATTATACGATACTGTAGTTTTCAGGAAATTGCACATGCTAGTTAATAATGCACATTACTACTTTTACTACCTTAGAAATATGACATCATAATTTGCTTCTCCTCCTGCACACACAGTTTGCAAAAAAACCATTATACCAAATATATGATATTACAAATGTCTCAAACATACTATTTACACAATGTTAGTCAGTTATATTAGCCTTCACATAAGAAAATTGTAAAGAAATAGGTTGGGTTTTCTTTCATTATTATTAATATTACAAATATCGACTATTATTAAAAATTGTACTATTAGGGTTCATAATGGGCCAGGTTCATTTCTTACATTGAGATAAATCTGAAGGGACTACCCTGCTAGACCTTTCTCTGCTCCCACTGTTTTTAAGGGTCCTGAGCTGCTGCAAATGGAACTTTTTGGTTATTGAAAAAGCATCAGCAATGCTTTCTGAGATAGCAAAAAGGAGATGGCATAGACTCTAAGGAGATGGATATAGACTCTAATACGAGCATATCACAAGATGGAGCCAAAGAGACTGGATAGGAGAACTGGAATGAAAAGTTAAGTGTGGAGCAGAAAACAATTCTTTCCTATCTGTAACTGGGAAGAACACTTCAAAGAGTGTTATAATTCACATGCCCCTTTGACAAAACAATCACTTTCAAGCAAATAAAAATAGCGCTGAAAAACAGTGTGGTCTTATGTATTTGCAACAGAGTATATTAAATTTTGGACTCTTTGTTGAAAAATAAAGCAACCTACAATTGTGTCCCATTAAATAAACTAATAAAAGTCCTCTGCATGCTCAGAAGACAACAGGCTAGAACTTATAAAAATGAGGAAAATGGCTTTTAACTGAAAATACCTTAGAGTCTCTCTCTATATATATTTGCTGAGTTCATTTGTGACTTCGGAAAGGTATGGGGTAATATAAACTACCATTCTCCAGTTGTGATTAATTGACGTTACAGCTTTGTGAGCTCAACCCTTAGTGCACTTCAACAATGAAACATGATGTTGCCTTCAGTGTTTACACAGCCTATTCCTGAAGTCACCCTGTTTCACTACCATAACAATTGTGTTTGACCTCATTTCTGGACTGGACCCCATTCTGACTTAAAAGAACTCTTCCTGGGGTTCATGTGACCTGCATCTTTTGAAAGGGACAAGGAGCTTTCCAGAAGAGAGGAAAATGAGAGGTAGACATGGTATTTCCAGTGGAAGAGGTCCAATTTGCAAAGCACACATTTTAGATGTTTGTTTGCTTTGGTTTTGTTAGTTACATGATAATCTTGAGGTGAAGACAGACTTTACATATTACAATCTGATAACACCATTAGGATGAAGAACAAGAAAGCAATGTGTGTTTCCTAGGAAAGGGACATTTTTGCCATTCATGAATGATGCCTCACAACTCCAGCACTGGCAGAACATACCAGTCTGAGGGTGGCGATGTTAATCCAGAGCCTTTATGTTAAAGTCCTACATTGCCTAAAATTGGGTTGCTTTGGCTTCACGAGGCCAGATTTGAAAAGATCAAAAGAAATAACTGTTTGAGGACTTCTCATTGAATTCTGCAAAACAGATTTGCAAAATTCAGTTGAATTAGCAGGAGATATAAAAAATAAAGACAATGGATATGATTCTCGCCTTGCAAAGAGGCACAGTGTTGAGGGCGCTTTTTCATGCACTGAATGCATGCACATGATGATGCCCCTAGCCTGGGAGGTGCCCGTCTGCTCAGACCACACAACTTCTGAATAAATGTGAGCTCTGCTTACCAGAGCTGTCAATTCAGATCCTGAAGCAGTTCTTAATTCTCCCACATGTTCCTTGTCCTCATTCCCTGCAGTGACAGATACCTGCCTGTTCAAGTGCCGTTGTACAAATGCCAAATATAAAGCAAGGCATAGCTCCCTTAACAGAAAGCTTACTGAAATCAGAGCAGTAGCCTAACCTCTGGTCCTTACATCCCGGGCTTTAACTTTTGCTGAATCTAACTGTTAGTTCAATGGGGGCTTATGCTGAGCTGAAGGCAGATTTTCTTTTCTGAAGGAAAAAAATACACCAGCGAAGCTATATTCTACCACAAATTTGTGGAACAGTGTTGAAGGTGCACAGGGGGAGGCTACTTTGGCTTAATGTGTCTCTGGTCCTGTTTTCACCTTGGTCATGTCTCCTTCATGACTCTTGGTTACAGAAAGCAATTCTGTGGCTCAAACCTATGCCACGCAGCTGTTGTTCTACCTATGAAATTGGGTCAAAGCCCAGACCTAGTCTCCTTCCTGGCACAAGAGACTCACAGCTCTTCTTCCATGGAGCTGTTAGATTTACAGCTGTGGAGTGTTAGATTTACTTCCCAGAGAGTGCCAGGAAGCATTTGCTTGCTAGGCTTTAGTTATTACACCATTGCTGCTGAACTGGTTCTTAACTCTGTGGAGATGTATGGAAAAAATGCTGCCTCTACCTTGGTTTGAGAACCAAATGATTCCTGTAGGGTTATATAACTCACACTGTATTTCACGGGTGTCCCGTGTGGGCAATAGTTTGGATGCAAAGTTATTTTTATTTTCACATACCCATCTGCCACGATTCATGTTTTATCAAAGCAGTTTACATGATTCCAGGCACGGCTGTTAAAGAGCATTGGTTTCTGAAGTTGCCATGGATACAAAGCAACATGTTTTCCTTTTATGACGTGATAATTTTTTACAATTCTGTGTTAATTTATTTTTTTCACGACACTAGCTTCTTCATCCAGCTCAAACACAGCTTCTTACAAAACCTTGACAGAAGGGACTTAGTGTTCTGAATGAGAGGTTTGCACTACGTATAATCACAACAAAGAATCAGATAAAACTGGGCCATGGACTATGTCATTTAAGTTAGGCTGAAATCAGTGAGTACACTAGGAGATGGTGTTTTCATGAGCCATTCAATAGAAAGGATCTTCCTCTTGTACATGATCCTGTACTCATTAAAGTTTTCCCCAATGTATTTTGAAAGAATATGATTTTTTTTCTTTATGTTCTTGTCAGGAACTCTCTCTTCTTTTTGCATTCAGTGTGAAGAAGGCCAATTGTCTGTCAAAATGCCTCTTTCCTCTACAAACACAAGCAAGCTCTTTGTTGATGTGAATTAGTTATCCAGTTTATAACAAACTAAATTTTCATATGTATCCAGTACCATACAATCCTTTCCTCCAAATATCATCTGTCCTTTTCTCCCAGAAGATAGCTTAGTGCATTTAGGTGATATTGTGCATTTAGTAGTTGGACTTTGTAAAGCACTCTGGGATCTATCCTGACAAACACTGTTCTATAAGTGAAAGTATTAACTGTAAGAAGTATGGTCCTTCTAAAATTCCATATGCTTCTTTAACCAGCTGTAAAAGTTTTCAGAGACCTTTTTCCTTCCTCTTTTTCTTGCCTTTTCAGACCAGATATGAAATCTGTGATTTATCAGCACTGAGATTTAGTTGTTGTACAGCAATATGTCTTAAAATATGTTCTTCCAAAATGTGCTGCAAATGGAGTTGTGATAAATCCAGTGAAAGCTGAAGGCAAACAGGTTCCTTCTGCAGAACCCAACTTTAATATTTGACTAAGCCCTTCTGTTCAGTGAAATAAATTCTGGACAGCTAAAAGAATTGAAAGCAGGTATTTGCTTATGTAGGAAAGCTCAGCCCCTTCACTAGTCTATATAACTTTGTGTTCAGATTTAATGAAAGTGAAATGTTTTTATTACATGAAGAACAGTTAGTGAGTCTCTGCTGCTGTCAGGAAAAGATGTGGAAATTAACATCAGATTAAAGCTACAGAATTGATCAATCTAAAACTACAGCCACATGTTAAGAAAAAAATTACAAATAAGCAGAAATAAATTTGTTTACTTGGTAGAACTGTAGCAGACAGAGGGCAAGAATATAGTTAACAGGGATGACATGGCTGTTGAGTGAGCCAACTAGGGAAAGCACCCCACTAGACCTATTGTTTGTGAATGGAAAATGATGGGTGATACGATGATTGGAGGCTGTCTTGGGGGCAGAGATCGTGAAATTAGAGAGTTTTCAACTCTAAGAGAACTAAGGAGGGAGATGAACACAATTGCTACCTTTGACTTCCACAGGGCAGACTTTGGACTGTTTAGGACCCTGGTTGATATAGTCCCTTGGGAGGCAGTTCTGAAAGCCAAAGAAGTCCAGGAAGGCTGGACATTCAACAAGAACAAAATCTTAAAACTATACAGGAGCAAGCTGTCCCCATGTGTCAAAAGATGGACAGTGGGGAAGAAGACCAGCTTGGCTGAACACAGAGCTTTGGCTGGAACTCAGGAAAAAGAGGAGACTTTATGAGAGTTGGAAGAAGGGGTGGGAACTCAGAAGGACTGCAAGGATGTTGTGAGGTCATGCAGGGAAAAAATTAGAAGGGCAAAAGCCCAACTAGAACTTAATCTGGCTACTGCTGTAAAAACTAAATACATTAGCAACAAAAGGAGAGCTAAGGAGAATCTCCATCCTTTAATGGATGCTGGGGGAAACAGTGATAAAGATGAGGAAAAGGCTGAGGTACTTAATGCATTCTTTGCCTCAGTCTTTAATAGTAAGATCAGTTGTTCTCTAAGCACCTAGCACCTCAGCTGGAAGACAGGGATGGGGAGCAGAATGAAGACCCTATAATCCAAGGGAAAGTGCTAAGTGACCTGCTACACCACTTAAGACGCACACAAATCTATGGGGCCAGATGGGACTGAGGAAGCTGGTGGAAGTTCTTGCCAAGCTACTTTCCATCATTTATCAGCAGTCCTGGCTAACTGGGGAGGTCCCAGTTGACTGGACATTAGCAAATGTGACACCCATCTACAAGAAAGGACAGAAGGAGGATCTAGGGAACCACAGGCCTGTCTTTGTCACCTCAATGCCAGGGAATGTTATGGAGCAGATAATCTTGAATGACATCATGCAACACATACAGGACAGCCAGGTGATCAGGCCCAATCAGCACGGGTTCATGAAAGGCAGGTCCTGCTTCTATAAGAATGCAACCTGCTTAGTACATGAGGAAAAAGCTGTGGATGTCTCCTTGGACTTTAGTGAAGCCTTTGACACCATTTCATTCAGCTTTCCATTGGAGAAATGAGCTGCTCATGGCTTGGATGGGCATACTTTTTTATGGGTAAAAAAACTGTCTGGATGGCCAGGCCTGAAGTGTTATGGTGAATGGAGATAAATCCAGTTGGTGGCCAATCACAAGTGGTGTGTCCAAGGACTCAGTACTGAGGCCATTTCTCTTTAATATCTTTATCAATGATCTGGACAAAAGGATCAAATGCACCCTTAGTAAGTTTGCAGATGACACCAATGTTTTTGAGAGTGTTGATCTGCTTGACAGTCAGAGTGGGCTCTACAGAATGATCAGAAGAATCTACATTGATGGGCTGAGGCCAGCTGTAGGAGGTTCAACGTGGCACAATGCTGCGTCCTGCACTTGGGTCACAACAACCCCATGGAGCACTACAGGTTTGGGGAAGAGTGGCTGGAGAGTTGTCCAGTGGAAAAAGACCTGGGGGTGTTGGTTGTTAGCCAGAAGAATATGAGCCAGCAGTGTGCCCAGCTAGCCAAGAAGGCCAAATGCATCCTGACTTGTAGTGTGAAACAGTATGTCCAGCAGGACTAGGGAAGTGATCTTCCCTCTGTACTCAGCACTACTGAGGCCGCACCTTGAGTAATGTGTTCAGTTTTGGTTCTCTCACTACAATAAAGACATAGAGGTGATGGAATGTGTCCAAAGAAGTGCACCAAAACTGCTGAAGACTCTAGAGCACAAGTTTTATGAGAAGCAACTGAGGACACTGAGGTTGTTTAGTCTGGAGCAAAAGATGCTCAGGGGAGACCTAAAAGGAGGTTGTAGCGGTGTGGGTGTCAGTCTGTTCTCCCAAGTAATGAATGATAGGGCAAGAGAAAATGGCATCAAGTTGTGTCAGGGGAGGATTAGACTGGATGATAGGAAAAATTTCTTCACCAAAAGGGTTGTCAATCATTGGAGCAGGCTGCCAGGGAAGTGGACTTTTCTGACCAAAATGATTCTATGATTCTAAGAAAATCTTGGATGTGTAATCTAGATGTAGCTCATGTAGCTCTGAGCTAATATTATGTTCGCCTTGATAACACTGGGCATGGGGTCACTAAGTACCTCATAAGAACATCAAGCATCAAGCAACATTTTCATTAGCAGTTGCCCAGCTACCTAGACACACACAATTCCAAATCAGCAAATCCAAAGTACTCTGTTTCAGGAGCTCCTGAACCCTGAAATGGATTAGACTGAAAAAGATGAAGCCACAATTCCTTCTTTGTTTCAAGAGGAGTAGCAGTAGTGTATGACTAATTGCTCCTACCAGTCTTAGGCAAAAGAAATCCAAGGGATGTACCATGTCCATGATTCTGGTAGTCCTCTTGACCTGGCTTACATAAGCTTCTTTGCCTTCTGTTTTCCATGTTTCACCTATTTTCTGGTACATGCATTTATAATGGATATTTCCCCCTTGACATACATGAGATAGCATAGCTCTATTCAACAGCAGAAGGCAGCTGTATCATTGGATAAAATGATTGCCTCTGGTGTGCATGGCTGGGCTTGGAGGTCTTGGTGAGGACAAGTTGGAGGTAGAATTAGAAATGGCCTAGAAAATAGAAACAAGAGGCTAGAATAATCTGGGGAGAGTGAGGAGGGGAGGATTGTTTAAAAAAACCCACCATAGTGTGGAGGATATGGTGCTAAAGTCCTGGCTGGAGAGAGAGAAGGTGTGATTCAAGAATGGGCAAGAGGACGCTGACTGAGATTCAAGACTAGGGCTGAGCTATTTCCTTTGTAAAGCATTTTTCCTTTACACTCAATTTGTTAAATTGATTATAATACAATTACTAGCCCACTAGATAGCAGGATGTTTCTTATACTTGTCTCTCTCTGCTAACTCCCAAATGAAGCATGGGCTGGCTGTTTGCCAACATAAAATTAACAATAATTTTCTGCCTTTTAAAATAAATATTTGAATCTGTTAACTGAGCAGAGAATGCTAAAAGCAGATCAAAATGCAATCAGTTCAACATGAAGTCTTGTCTAAATGAGAGAAGCACTTCATCCATGCACCTCCTCCTTTATGTGTGGGCATTCTTATTTTGTTTTAAGTATACATAGCGTAAATCAGTGAGCAATTGCTTTTTAAAGACCTTTTGTTCAGCTGGAGACATTTTTCTCCTTAGAGAAACCTTGTGTTTCGACAAAGCTATTTATGTGGTTCAGTAGGAGGTAGTTTAATGCCCTGTCTCTATTTACAGTCTTGACTGGTATAACACGCTTGTTTAGAACGTGCATTTCCCTTACTTCTTCTGCTCTGAGACAAGCGAATCAGTGCGATGAATGACAGACAACGATGACAAGACATTCTTGCATTTGCTGGAGGCTACTACTGAAAAGGCAAAAGAAATCCTTTTTCTCTGACTGAAATCATAGCTGCACTTTATAACATTTTTATGCCCATCAGCTATTCCAGTAGCCCCAAAAGACAGAAGTACAGTAATCCCTGTATTAAATAATGCACTAATTTCCTGTAATTGTCTCGAAAAGTTTTAATTAACCTCTTGATTTTTAAAGGTGTGTGTGCTCTGGCAGCTCAGAGACACTGGTCACTGAAACAGTGCCAGCCTTTTCACACTTTACTGCTAGTGCTCTTCGAGCCTGACCTTCCAAGATAATTTATGGAGAGTTCCCCAAGGCCCTGACACATTAAAGCATTTTGCTTGATTATGGCCTGGATTTATAGGGATACCTATGGATGGCAACTATATTTGTATATTTAGGATATATTTATATATGATAGATAATTGGTTTATTTATTACTGAGGAAGATAAAAACATGCTTCTCCCAGAGTACTCGCCGACAGAGGCTTGTGCCAAACATGAAAGTTTCACAACATGCAACTGAACATGTCATCCTTATTTCCTCTCACCCAGATTTACATGATTTTCAAGTATCAGCTGTTTTCCTGTTTATCATATAGGTTTAACATTATGTGTGGGAAAAAATATTTCATGCTCCTGTTGATAGTGCTTCTATTAGCATATTGTATACTACCCTACAGTTGATAGGACAATTGGTCTCATGAAGAGAACAGCAGGCTCATATGTATCTTCCAGTTACCATTTCTCCTTCTAAATTAATTGCTTATCTACTGCAAAAGGCTGCACAACAGCTGAAGATAATGCCTCAGACCTGAAAACATTATTCTTGCTTCCTTAGATCTTGCTGATACAGTGTGATATTTGTAACACTGAATTATGTGACAAACTTTAATACTGCAGCTGCCTGTCTCTGAAGAAAGCCTTTCTCTGGTTTACTCAGAATTCATTTCCACTCAGCAGTTCTGTTTATACACCCATCTTCTGCTGATGTGTAAACTGGTTCTCATTGACTTTCTTATCATATGCCCACCTGCTCAGCATGCTTAAGGAACAGCTCAGTTTTGCTGGCCATGCTGATATTTCTTCTAAACCAAGTTATAAAGTGCTGTCTTTGTTTCAGAACATCTTATCTTTGCTTTATATAAAGTAGCCATGGAAATAGTTGGAGAAATATTCTAACAAATTTTCAATGGTGGTAATTATTACTAATTACTAATTAATAAAATAATCTCCTCATTACTAATGAGAAAAGTGATTCCAGCCAGTCTCTCTGGATGTTTCTGTATGCAATTATAGTCCAACAAGGAGTCCTAATTATTTCTTTAGGCATTTTTTTCTCATATTTTTTGTCTGTGTGCTTCATATGATGATATATTATGGATTTGGATTAGCAGAACTAAGTTTTATGGTACCCATGTTTCTAAACTCTGCCCAGGAATTCAGGGCCTTGTAAGGAGAGACAGGAAATCACATAGCAGTAGATCAATCAATGGTTTTGGAAAACTGGATTCAGTGTGTTACAAATGCCATATGACTTCAGGATAGATTGTTTGAAGTTTGGGTTTTAGTTGTTTGGTGGTTGGTTTTTATTTTGTTTTAACTAAGGATAACAAATACACTAAGCCTCTGTGATCCATACTTTGAGAGTATTGAACGTTGCAACAATAGGTTAGCAGGCCTTATTGAGAGGAACATAGCTTTGTAACAGATTTTATTTTTACAAGTATCACATCCACATTCCTCATGTATACATTATTTATGATTTCACCCTGCCTAACTCCTTTCCTCTAGTAATTATACAACCACCAAACACTGAACTGATCTTCACTACTACCATTAAAGATCCTTTTTTATTTTAGGTGATCTTTCAACTTTCATCTTTTTAAAGATCCTAGTATCTCCCTCCTTTTAAGAGAGACTGTATCACCAGAAACTTTCAATTTTATTGAAAAAGACATGACGTGCATGTCTCAGTCATCTCATGCACCTGATGTTTTACTCTGTGTTTCAGTGTACCCTCAGCAGCTGGTTAATATACCCTGTTTTTTCTGCTATTACAGGATCTTCTCTTTATGTAAAGATATTCCAAAAAAGGGAGCATTACAGCTATCATAATTTTTGAAAAAATTATACATATTATATCGCCATACTGTTGACAATACACTTTAAATAGTTTCATGCCTTCTTCTCGGGAACTCAGTCCTACCAAACTGCACAGGCAAGAGAATTGTACACTCAAACCCTTATTTTCTACTGTAACCTTCTATCTGGACTTGATTGACCACATTTCCAAATATTCCAGGTCTTGCATTTACTTTCATCTTCCAGGGCTGGCATACCTACTTAGGTAAGATACAGCCAAAGAATATATACTACTTCATCTTTTCCATAAAAAAATCAGGTCACCAAGTAGAAGGTATGTTGTGACCATTGATCAGAGGTGGCTCTAGGATGGCTTTCCCTCCTTTTCTGTCAGTCCTTTGGAGGGGTGACTTGTTTGTCCACAGGGCAGAGCAGCCAGATTTCCAAACTGTTGTTTGAGGTTGTCCTTTTTTTCGTTTATGTTGTCTTCTTTAGCCTCTGTTTTACCTTTCCTCCCTCTGCCTTCAGATACAAATTACAGACTCATTTACACTCACACCTTGTTTGCTTTCTCTCACAGCATCTATTTTCCACCTTACGTTTTCATGTGCTACTGTCCCTTTCACATCCTTCAGATCAGGATGTCAGATTCAAAACTGGCTGGAATACCTCAGGTTTGTAATTTCGAAGAAAAAGATAAATTTATAAATAATTTCCTATTCTGAAATTAAAGTAAATTTAGTTAGATTTTAGATGTGGTCAAGAATCAACTTTCTTTTCAGGACTTCCAGGTTGTGAGTGATTGATGGCAAGAAGGTCATAAATGAGGGCTCCTCTTTATCCATTGAAAATACCCAGGAAAGGCATATTTGAAGGCTTTTTTACCATAGGAATGGGTATTGTGGCATCAGCTGCAATAAATACTATGATTTAATCTGACCTTTCTGTGCTTAGACGTATAAGCACAAGGTTCTGCTTCTAAAAAACTTTTCTTCACCGGTCCTTTCTGGCTGTCATGCACAGAAATGCCAAATGTAAGGGTACAGATTAAATATATGCTTTATATCTAGACCACTGACAGCACAAACAGACTGAGGAGGAAGTGCCAGCAATCAGGCTCAAAAAAATAAGCTAGATCTGTTCCTTATGTTAACTTCTCCAGATGGGTAGATGCTGTCACTGCGACTCAGGGGACATGGTGCTTGCAGCTTCTGCAAGCATATGAAGCATTTTGCGCAAAGCTGCTGCTGTTAAATCTTGTATATTAATTAGGAAAACACCTTCCTGTGTCTATTTATATGTACACAAATCCCTTCCTTTTCCTTCTTTTTTTTGGTTTTTTTTGTTGTTGTTTTTGAAAACTTCATAATAACTATTGATGCTAGCACTTTAGCTGGTGTAAATCAACAAAGATAAGACCATTTCTGTCACTTCAGGAGACCATGTTTCTCTCTTTTCTCACCAAATGAGGGAAAAGAGCTGAGGAGACAAAAAAAGAGAGAGACCTGAGGTCTAAACCTAATCCCTGCCTGCTGCCTTCTGATGTGTGGGAGTCACTGGAGGGAACTTGTCCTGCACACAAGACTGGGGAGCATGAGCTTTTTGTGGCTAACAGATGGACTGTAAATCAGACACTGTCCTCTGAAGCACAGCTGTCTAGCTAGCCTGAAGTCAGGTGATGATGTAAGTATAATATATGTTTAGATGTCCCTTGCAAGTTACCAAAGATATGTAGGTATAAAAATCAGCAACGACTCCATGCAATAGAATCATAGACTCACTGAACTGTGAAGGGGCCTCAAAGTTTGTCTGGTTCCAACCCCTGCTATGGGCAGGGACACCCTCCACTAGACCAGTTTGCCCAAAGCCACATCCAACCTGGCCTTGAACACTGCCAGGGAGGGGGCAGCTGCAGCTTCTCCGAGCAACCTGTGCAAGTGCCACACCACCCTCGTAGTGAAGAAATACAAGATGATCATTGAACATAGTTTAAATATAGATTTCATTATCTGCATTTTTTCATATACATATTTTTGTAAATATATTTCTTTCTCCACACCTGTGAGTTAGTAAATATTTCTCAAAATATAATTCTGTGATTTGTGCTTTTCCATTGTTCAAAAGATAAGACGCTGAGGAGGAAGTCCTGACCTTGCTGAAGTCAATGATAAAGGCTATTCCCTCCACCAAGGTCACAATTTCACCTGGGTGTTTATTTTGTTTTCTAAAGGTCACGTCTGACAACAGCGTACTGACGCAGTATGTTTTGATGCTGTCAAAACAGTGACTTTGAGAAAGAGTTGCTTAACTACTGGATAATAACCTTCCCTCTATATGGAACCATTTTTTACAGAGCTTTTAGCTATAGATGTATTTCAGTGAAAGTTTCCTGACAAGCAGTGTTCTTAATAAAATAAAATTACAAAAGAACAGAAGCCTGCAATTTTAGAAAACTGCATTCTCCAGTTTTACAGCATGATCATTTTCACAGGCTAGCAAATGATTTTCTCTTCTTCCCTCAATAAAAAATAAAATTAAAAAAAAGAGAAAAATAAGAGACTGTTGTAAGGCTAGGGGTAATCCCCAGTGGGCTTGACATTTTTCCAGAAGAAATTAAGAGCAGAATTCATCAAACATTAATGTTAAGAAGTTAGAAATTCTGGAATGTTTGTCCAAAGTCCCAAGACCCTGAGCAAACACTGTCATCCTGCCAGGCTCCAGCCAAAAATCAGAGCCAAAATAAACAGAGGCAGAAACTCCATCTGACTGATCCTGTGGAAACAGCTGTAACCACTTAGGTGGAAAACCACCTCAAATTCTTCTCCCAGAAAACACTGATGACATGGGAGATGGCGAGCAGGAAAGCCCTGTCAGGGTCTCTCTTCAGCTGCGGTCAGGAAAATATTTTCTTTCTCCACAACTGTAAATAGAAGGGTTCAACCCTGGTCACAATAAAATGCAACCACATAAATGTTAAATGCCTTCTTTTTCTTGTCTTTTTCTCTTGTGTATTTCTTAAGGTTTGATCTTAAAATCCCTTCCACAAAGGTCTTATCAGCAAGAAAAGCTCTTCGTCCATAGGAAACCCATGTTTGTTTCACCAAGTTTAATACAAGGCTCTAGTGTTTGTGTTGAGATTGTGATTACAAAGTTGTCTGAAACATACTCACTTCTTGATTTCCTGAAATGAAGCCAGCATTCAGACTAAACACCTTCTGTTCAGTCTTTTTCTTATTATTCTCTTTAGAGGGCTTTTGTCAAGTGCTATTTGGCAGAAAAATAGGAAGCATGTTCAAAGAAACAGCAAACATAAACAAAGCTGAAGGAGAAAGAACTGCAACTTGGGTTGTCCAAGCTGCACATGGCTTCCCTGAGGAATCTGACAGGTAGAGGAAGCAAAAAAGGAGGATGAAATGGGAATAATTGTGGGGCTAACAAGAAAAGAAAACTGGATAGCTGCCTCCATGCTTCCTCTTTATGTAAAATAATACTTGAGCATACTAGATCTTTAAGGTGGAATAGAGAGCACTGCAGGAAGACATTCTGCTTTCATTTATTGCCAAAGGCAGTAATTCTGTATTCCCTATTTTTATATGAAGGCAGCATTCATTTTCCTGAAATTTTCACTCTAGTGCAGGAATTATATTTAGTTTTAGACCAGCAGCAAACAAAGCACAAATACATAGATGGTAACACTTTAAGATGTTACTAACACGGAAATATCATTACCATTTCTTGTCTTCTGTATCTTCCCACATTCATCAAGACTGTGACCTACCTGCTTAACTGCAGTTCCTTTCAGCTGTTTTCCCTGCACTTCAGTTAAGAGCTTCTTATTTTAATTCTTTCTGATATAAGTCAGTGTGCAGCAGTGACACTAGTTTTTCTGCCAAGCTATATTCTCAGGGAAGTGTTTTCATGCAAGAAGTAGGAAGCTGAAGGAACCTTTTTGTTTTCATCAGTACAGATGGATCTGCTAAAGCAACTTCATTTATTTCATGGATTAAACTTCACAAAACAAATGTTCGGAGCAAGAGATTTATTTTTTTTAATTTATTTTTTTTTCCTGCTTGAGCATTTCCACAAATGAATGAAAAAGGCACCAATCATCCCTGCCTGGATGGCAGCATCAAAACGTTGTGAGTATTTGTGAAGGCACAGTTATACTGCATATCAAATAAGATTTACAACATTTTGCATGTCTAAGTCAATGTTTATTCACATATTCTGTATATGTACATAATCTGAATTTTAACTGAGTGTTTTATAAGATGTTAAAAATAACTGGCCTCTTACAAGCTTCTGCAAAATTAGCAAGAGTTAGAACAGGCCTCAAAATTGTAACATTTCCCTATTTTTGACAAATCCGACTACAAGGTTTATTCCATCATTATTATACACATACTTCGAATTACCCTACTTTCCCTGCCTCCTCATCTTTCTTTATATTCATAGATCCTGATCCTTCTTGCAGTAGATCCACAAACAAAGTAACTACGAGCTGTTTGAGTGACAACTTGGTTGCAATGGGTAAATTTTTGCGTGTATCATTCAAAAAAGAGTCAATAATATTCAATACAGGTAACCTTCAGGGTGTTTCCCAACGTGGTAGAGATCCCTCAGGGATGTAGCTGATTGAGATGTATGTATAGGGATATATTGCTTGAAATCTTCTTTGAGTCTTTGGCAGGAACAACTTAGATTTTTTTCTCTTACAGAAGGCATAAACCAAAGAAACTGCCCCTAGAATGAAGGACAGTGCAGCTGTTATCAACTCTACAAGCAACCCACTGAAAGGCACATGGGTGCAGCATAGCTAAATGGATTCAGTTTTCTGTGTTTTGCAAATGTCACAGTTAGCACATGCAGGAGGTATGAGCTGAGCAAAAGCACAGTGGTCAGCAGAGAAACAGCTCCTTATTTTCCAAATGGGAAATCATTCCAATTGGAAAGGGGAAAATAAGAGCAGAGACAGCGTGGCAGTGGAGACTGAGGGGTGGTGGTTTGGAGAAAGAATCCACAGAAACCCTATGACTGACTGACTAATGCTACCTTGACTGATGGTGCCAAGATGATGTAAGCTGAAACGACAGAAAGAAGATTCCATTATTATTATATGTATCCTTTTTCCACAGCTGCAGCTGGATGAGAGCCCAGGAGCCTGGAGAGGCCAACAAAACCCCTTCCTCAGAATAACAACGTAACATGAACATCTGCTGTAGCTATGAAGGTCAGAAAAGTAAGGTCTGCAGCACGATGTACCACAGATGACACCTCTCCTTGGACAGACAGGCCCTTGGACTCAGGTCTGATAATGCCATGTTATCTCTCTTGAGCCTCAGAGGAGCGGAACATGTGTGATCTCTCCATTTCCTAACAACTAAAGTTGTCTCCAGGCCTTATTGCAGGGCTGGGAAGGATGTGGTGGGGAACAACTCTCTGCCTGGAGCCTCCTCTTTCCTATTTGTTAAGATTCCCAGCAGATACCATAGCATATTACATCAGCCAGAGGATAAGCATGGGATCGATACAGTGATACCTAGAATCTCTTGCAAGTCAGATTTGAGAAAGTTGAGCTGCAGCAAATTCAGCAAGCAAGTAAGCAAAGAAAATAATGGAAGTCTACATTCATTCGGTGGGGGGGTGGGGGGAGTGGGAGGATGGTGTTGGCACTCCAAGCAAGGCAGGATTCTGAAACACTGGAGGGGAAAATCTGGATGAAAGGCAACTCTCTGTTCACATTGTCATGAGTGCTCCTTCTGTAACCTCTCAGCTCTTCTTGCAGCCTGAAACCAGTTCTCCAAAGATCATGGTCCAGTCTAAGTCAATCTGTTCTCTAGTAGTTTCTTTGGCATTCATCACAGCACATGAACATGAAGAGCATCTGTCTAGAGATTAGTATGACTGGAGCAGCAGCTGTGCAGTTCTACTGCCTATATGCTTAATGACCTCCTATGAGGGCTCATGGCCCAAAATGGTAGATTTTGACCTGTGGGCTTTAGAAAAGCCTTAAAAAAAGGTACTAGTGTTGGATAAATAGTGTAATTTAAATATCTTGCAATTTTCAACAAAACGTGACTAAATATAAAAATAGATTAAATTGCACTAAGTTGCACAAACTCTACTGTTACATATTGAGATGAGACAGGAACATGAGAATTTTCAACAGAAATGTTATGAGACATGGTTAACTTCCTATTGCCCCTGTGCAGAAAAGGGGTTAATTCCCTTTCACCCTTTGCATTTGTGCTATATTCTGAGAAGCTCTTCTATTACCTACCATTGTTGATCAGTCCATCAAAGTCTACCAGGACCCAGCACTATGTTCTGAGTGATCTTGTTGCTTCTGGTGACAATGTGATTGGTTATCCCATAAGAAGGTTTTGCCTCTCATGCTGCTACGTGTTTAGCCTAGAGCAGCAATGGCTGAAAATGTTACCATTAATTAATACTGAGCCAGATGGTTGGTCTATATGATATAATTGGACTTCTCAGGCCAGCTTGTAGTAGACTAGTGCCCGCATCATGAAAAACAAACAAATAAATCCATAAACACATGGTAATATCATCCATGTTGGAAACCATAGTGGAGATGCCAAAGGCAAAATAGCCGGGAGTGCTGAAATACTCCTTTAGCAGTGCATAAGAGGATGTAGACAGTCTGTGGAGTTAACATAAGGAAGGTTATGCTTTTCTCTGAACAGAAAATGGATGGAGAAATATAAGCCTGTCAGCTCAATACTGCTCGTCAGCATGAAATTTCCTATTAGAAGGAAACAACAAATTAATTGTTAATTTTTTAAAAGGCAAGAGCCTTTTGGTTTTGCCAAGCCATCTGCTCCAGTCCCCTGCTACAAGGATGGAGCTGGTAACACAGAGCCCTGAGGGTGAAATCCTAATCATTAAAAACACAAGATGTGCCAGGAGCCTCTTCAAAATCCTGTCTCTTGGTATTCTGTGTATTAACCTCTCCAAACCATACAGAGATATGTTGATTGGCTTCTGTGATCTACTCACCTGGTATGAATGGGCTCAATGCCATGAGAGCAGGTAGAACAGGGCATAGATTTACCAAGGAACATTTAGGTTTGTGGAAACTAAGGAGAACTACCTTCCCATGCAGGAGTGTTGATTTATGCTTTGTGAAAAATCTCTACATAGGATAAAGGCTAAGGCACATCACCCCTACTTCCTGTTAAAGCTGGAATGATTCACATCAGATCTCCAAAACACAAATTAATTTTTTAATCTGTATGACTGTGATTATTACTTTTTAATTTAAATGAATGGGGTTTATTCCTTTTTTGTTCTTATTTGTTTGTTGGAGTTTTTTAAGTCTGAAGAATGCATTAATTTTTACTTCATTATTCATTTGTTGCTAGCATTAAAATATAGCTTTAGGTTAAAAAGAGAAATTTTAGCTAGAACTAAGTTCCCAAATTTGAAGGAGAAAAGCAGAGGAAGAGCCAGTAAACTTAGTATCTGATGGCCTAGCTTACCAATTGGGAATGTGCATTTTGAAATATTGGCAGCCTTATGGCCACCTAATAGCTCAGGCCTGGTTTTATTTTGAAGAGAAAAGTAACATTACCTCTGGTTATGTTGTTTACCCTGGGGCAGAAATCTGTCTTTTAGCTATACTTCAACCTGTGTACTTCTGTGTATGTATTGAGGAGGGAAAATAAAGTTGTATCTTACACATGTACTGCAGTTTATGAACCTCTGAATGCTAGAAATTAGAAGAAAGGCTACCATACAGCCTTCCTGGTGAAGTTGGACCCATGAGCTTTCATGGACACAAGCTGTGGAGCTGCTCATGACCCATGTAGGATTTGGGCTCTCTCCTGCAGTCATGCTCTATCCTACAAGTGAACAGGGAAAAGAGAATAGATTTGGTTTCCTTCTTTTCTCATTTTACTTCCTCATGCACAACTCCTGCATTGCTGGCTACAGGACAAATGCAGACTCAGTGCCCTTCCAGGATTGCCCAGGGCCTGATGGTCTGGCTGCTTTCCTGAACCACTGACTTTCAGGCATTCATGTGGGAAAAGTCGTAGAATGTGATTTCATGCTTTCTGGCCCAGTGCTCCCACCAGCTTTTGGGGCTGTGAAAGTTTTCCCTCTCTGGTGGGTAGAAACTAGTTTCTGTGTGCTCTATGGCATGAATGAGCACACAGAAGGAGGCTTAGGGGACTTTCTGGTGAAGACAGGTGGTGTTTAAGGAGTTCAAAGGGTTAGGAGGTCTGCAAAGGAAGATGTACCTAGACTAAATCCTTTTCATCTGCTCACTATCTCAGCAGAGTAGCCTTCAAACAGACTTTTTTGCAGAACTGGGTGCATGATTGTCATCCTTTCTCTTCACAGGGGACCTCTGACCTCACCTGCCTATGCTTTGAGTTGAATTGTCCTTGAATGAAGGTGCTTGAGGCTCACCTGAGATGTAAAGCAGTGATGCAATGACATGTGTATGTGTAGGTCATTTGAAGGTATGGTATTTCATCAATAAATAACGGATGCTAGAATACAGTCTGCTTCACATTTCCCACTCATTACAGGATAGCCTTGCCTGTCCAAGTGATAGGTGCCTGTGGCACGTAGGATTCTGATATGAGCATACATAACATACATGGCAGCAGAGGCTCAGTGATATCACAGAAACTCTGTTGATACCCAACCTAATAATGTCCAAGGCAGTTGTGGTGGTTTGACTCTGGCTGGAGGCCAGATGCCTACCAAAGCGGCTCTATTACTCCCCTTTTCAGCTGGACAAGGGGAAAATATATATTGAGAGGCTCCGGAGTTGAGATAAGGACAGGAAGAGATCATTCTGCAATCAGCGTCATGGGCAAAGCAGACTCAACACAGAATAAAGGAAAGAAAACTCTAATTTAATACACTGCACTGCACACCCAGTGAAACCAGTTGGATAATGGAAAGTGCGACCAGATCTTAAAGCGCCTTCTGCTACTTGTAGTAGTGGAATTTGGTACAACTTGGTTTTGCCGATCAAAGTGAACAGAAGCCCATGGTATATTTTACTGACTCTGGCTTTTCCTCTCAGACAGATTTCAGATGATGTCGGGAGATGATATATTTATGATGCTGAAAAAGGACTCCTCCCAGTCATCATCCATTTCTTGGATATTAAGTATCTGGGAAATAATTACAAAGCTCCATAGGCTTTAGTGCCAGTAAGAAGCTGCCAGGCAATGTGAGAAACTGAAGGACAACTGAATGTGTTGTGAAGTGGCAGAAAGTCAATGTCTGTCAAAACTGGTTCTCCAAGTGGTTAAGAAGTATTTTCCAAGGGGGAATTTTTCCATACATAAACACAAAAGCTTAGCAAGCTTAGCAAATATCAATGGTCTGTGAAACATCCTTAACATGTGCCTAAGTGTCAGAGGAAACATGTGCGATCTTCCAGCAGTAAGCCATTGAGTTCTGTTTTTTCCTATTTTTCCATAGAGCATCAGTAGCATTTTAACAGGTCTTTTGAATTGTTACCATCTTTTGTCTAAAAACACCTGCATCATAGGAATATTCATTCCTCACACTTGTGGGAATGACTTATTTTTATATAAATTGCCACAGATGTGCACACATTTGTATCCTAAAGTCTATGTAGTTATGGCAGAGTTGAAACCAGCTGCAAAGTCAAATTTTAAAGAATACTGATGTGGGCAAAGCCCCCTGTCCTGCAAATTGTGTATAGTCACTGGCACCTTGTCTCTCAATTCTATTGAACTCATGTTTTCTCACATTGTATCCAGAGGTATGTTAGTCTAGTCATGTATGTTAAACTAAGGTCCAAAAATATTTTTTGTTCTCAGATGATAAACCCTATAAAAATGATGTTTTAGAATAGAAAGCATGACAGTCAGCATCAATAGCATCACAAATGTGGTGCTGTAATGTCCCTATCATCTCTTCAAAAGGTATGTCACATAAATATGTCAGAATACTTGTCATGTTGTGAACACTTGCAAGTAGCAATTGGAGCAAATTTGCATAAACTTATTAGAGGGAAAAAAAGCATATGCCCGGAGATCCAAATAGCACAGAAAGGGAAGCAACCAATGGTAAGAGTAAAATTGCTTATGCGTTCAGGCTATCTCTATTTATTTCATTCCATTTTCAGAAACTCTGGCTGACTGAGATTTGTCCAGTTACATGCAAATTCTTAGCTGCTCTCAATGATTATTTCTATTGAACAAAAAATAAAATAGATTATTTGTCCCTCCACTTGAAAATACATAAATCTTAACTCGGATATAGTTCTTGCAAAACCAGACTTTTAAGTGTTTTGAAATTATGGTATAAAAGTCTTCAATAAATGCTGCTTTAGGAGTACGTAGGGTCTCCCAATTGCAGACCCATGTGGATACCTCAGGGACCTTCAAGTAACATTTCAAATGGCCTTCATAGTGCCTACACTTCAGCAACAGTATTCATAGAATCATAGAATGCTTTGGGTTGGAGGGCACCTCAAAGATCATCTACTTCCCAACCCCCTGCCATGGGCAGGGACACCCTCACTAGACCAGGTTGCCCAAAACCCCATCTAACCTGGCTTTATATACTTACAGGGATGGGGCTTCCACAATTTCTCTGGGCAGCCTGTGCCAGGCCCTTACCAACTTAATAGCAAAGAATTTATTCCTAACATCTTATCTAAACATGCCCTCTTTTAGCTTGAAGCCATTCCCTCTTGTCCTATGACTACACTCCCTGGTGAACAGTCCCTCTCCCAGTTTCCTGTAGGAACCCTTTAAGTATTGGTAGGCTGTAATTAGGTCTCCCCAGAGCCTTCCTTCTCCGGCCTGAACAAGCCCAACTATCTCAGCCTGTCTTCATAGGAGAGGTGCTCCAGCCCCCTGATAGTCATTATGGCTCTCCTCTAGGCACACTCCAACAGCTCCATGTTTTTCCTGTACTGGGGACCCCGGAGCTGGATGTAGTACTCTAGGTGGGGTCTCACCAGAGCAGAGTAGAGGGTCAGAATCACCTCACTCAACCTGCTGGCCATACTGTTTGTGATGTAGCCCAGGACACTTGGCCTTCTGAGCTGCTAGTGCACAATGCCAGCTCATGTTAAACTTGTCATTGATCCACACCCCCAAATTCTTCTCCTCAGGGATCCCCTTTGGCTGATTACCTCATTTGGTCAGGCAGCAATGAATGGCCTAAAATAACAGGAAGGTCCTGAACATGGGGACCTTGACCTAGTAAAGATCAAATCACTGACAATTTCCAAAGAGAGGCTCCAGAGTTGCTTTTGCAAATGATCTGAGCATCCCCGCTCCAGCCAGTTTATACATCAGAGCTTCACCTAGCTGAGCACAGCCTGCCAATAGGAGAGCCATGCTGTGGTCATGCAATACATTTCCTAATGCACACCCCCCCTTCACACATAATCAAAGTTCAGTAGGTGTCTTAATTAAAAATCTGCCCTGATCATTGAACTCTCTGATGAAAGTCTCAGAGGTAAGGGGTTATTATGGGCACATTTGAAGAATATATAGAAATAAAAGGAGGAAAAAAGAACAGTGGAGGTAAGGTCACAGAAGAATGGAAGAATATAAGGGCAAATTGCAACCAAACCTCCAAACTGTTTTGCAGAAAAATAACTACTGTTGGCCCTTATGGCTTCTCTGGCATTAATTAAAACCTCTTGGAAAAAGAAAATCTATTCACATGTTTTCCAGTACAGTCCAAGCTGACATGCAGCAGTTGGAAACTATGTTAAAAGCAATTTCTTGCTTCTTCTCAGGATGTATAAACCAAGAAATATATGGAGAAGTAAGAGTTTGTGTTGTAAAATCCAATGAGTAGATTAAGAGATTTTCAATTTGGAGAGAGCCCACTTGGGCTTTAAAAAGCCTTGTTAGCATCTTCCAAGTTCACTGCCCCTGCTTCTGACCCTGAGGGAAAAGAGATTTCAAAGATTGCCAAGTGACATAATCTGTGATACTCACTCACTGATACTTACAAATATTTTAACAGATCCAATTACGTGGAATAAAGGGATGCCATAAACAGCTGCCTGCTTCTAAGAGATCAGAGTGCTCTCCCAATTTGCTTCATGTTTAGTATTATTCTGTTTCGTTAAAGGCAGGTCTTTCTCTCCCACCACCTCCAATTTTGCTGCAGAAAGTCTCACACATTGTGTATATATGTGTTTATATCGTATCATTTTTCTTAGCATTTTACCAATTTGTAGGAAAAAGCTTCCATGAAGGAAAAAACCTTGGAACCTATGCTGTGATACAAGAAACTGCAATTTCCATAGGAACATAGGAAGGTAATGAAAGTTTAGAAAAACTTTCAGATTTTACTTCATGTTAAAGTCAGATGTTTCCAGACCAGAGACTGCTTTACTGCAGATCAGATTATATCACTGGCCTGCTCCCTTTTATTAATTTAAGCTGTCTCTGGCTGTGCTGAATGGAAAAGGTTCCCAGTTGCCAGTGGTTAGGAGTTAACAGGATGGCCAAGAAGAACTCACATGCCTCAGCAGTTTTATTCATAAATTCCGTTTAAAAATGGAGAAGTTTTAGAGGGCAATATAAATTCAACTCCTTCTTACTTAAAACCCACATTCACCTCCATGAAGCCTACTTTGCCTGATTTTTTCACACAAAAGTTTAGTTAAGACACTTTCATATTAAAAAAAATCATAAAACAGGAGGAAATTAATCCTTCATTATGTTTAGTTCATTTTGTCCTGTATCCTCTCCCACTCTGCATGTACTAGTTGCAGTCCTAACTAACGACATTACAAGGTCAAGAAGGAAGATATGAAGATTGCTTCCTTGGTTCTGTATGCTTTGATTTGGAGAAAGCCGTTTTATTAAATTCTATGTGTACGTACATATATGCACACACACGTGTACATACACATCCAGACACACACTTTCCTACGTACACTTTTATATGCACATATATATCTATACACTTTTATGCACACACTTTTTTATCTATGTAAGTATATCCACAAAAGAAATCTATATGGTGATGTTCTGAGACTGAAACTTCTTTTCCAAATCACTTTTTCCCTTGCAATTTAATATCAACAGATCTGAAATTGATACTACTGTGATGGAGCATAAATGATGGAGAGGGGATTATGCCATTATCTGCTGTTTGCCACTCAAGAGCTTTAAGTGAAAGTATACATTTTTGAACAGAGATGTTTTTACCACATAATATCCTATTTCTCTGGCCTGTTACCAGGGTCAGTTTGTGATTTTTGAAATGAAAACACTACCTCAGGTTAAAAATACAGGAATAGTTATAGAGAACTAGAGAAAGAGATTAAAATAAAGTTTTCACATAAAAGACAATATCAACATTTTGATAAATGCTATGAAAGGGAAAGATAATTAAATAAATGTGTATCCTGGAAGTTTTTACGCAGTTTCAGTTGCCTGGATTTACTTCTTAAGACATTTTTTGTACATGGAGAATAATTTGTCACAGGTTGTTTTATGAAAACCTATGTGCAACAGTAGAATCTAATAAATAGATTGAGGACTGAATTTTGCTATCAAAAATCAATGAGATCCAAGTTGCCTGGTGGTCTCAAACTTTCTGCTATTACCTCATAGTAGTACATCCAGGATTGTTTGTTGGTCCTGAGAAACCAAGCACTGTGAAGACAAATGTTATAAAGCGTGTTATGTAGAGAGTTTGCAGTCTGAAAGGCAGAGAACAGGTATTTACTCTGATCGTTAGTGGGACTTCTACCCAGAACCTTACAGCTGGGTCTAAGTTTGACATGTTACCTTGTGGATCAGTCTGGCCCCCACCAAAAACATCATGTGAGTACAACATTCTGCATGAGAACAAGAATGACACAAAATCAGAGCTGGGATCCAGTCTAGGCCTCATCCTTTTCCACAGCTCATGGGCATCATTTGCCAAAAGCCAGTCCCGATTTTACTTTTTAAATCTGGGCACATGCTCAATAATGGCAATTGTTTATGCAAAATGCCAGGGTAAAAGTGCCAGTGTCCTTAGCTTAAATCACTGTATGCTTTCTGAATTATATAATACTCTGTTCATAGATTACATGAAACCTCTGTTCACAGATTACATGAAACCTCTGTTCACAGATTACATAACCTCAGCGTCATTATTTCATCCAAATAGAGGAATTTTTGGAAGCAACTGAAGATAAAATGTAGGTCTGTGATGTCTGTGCTTATTTTAGATCCACTGTGTTTCAGACTCACGTAGATCTCTTCTGAGGCTCTAGCACTGCCTGTGAATAAGAGGATGAATGGTTTTGATCACTTTTTAAGAGCAAAATGGAAAGAAATGTACATTACCTCACATTTTCATTGTCTTCCTCTTTATCCAATACTCTTTCAGGGAGACTGTAGGGAACTAACCAGACTGAACACAGAAACAGCTGCTAAAACACTGTAATGTTACTGGCTCATGGCAAATACAGTATTCATAAAGGTAAATTAATGTCTTCTTGGCATTTTACCCTCCTATACCTCATTTCATCACAATTAGGAACTGAAATTTATTTATACTTTTCACAGAAATACTTTTGCAACTTTGGTGGAATGAATTACTACAAAGAGGTACAGGAATGTGACAGGATTGTTTCATCCATAATATCTATACAATTTATGAATCTCATCACCTCAATACTTTAGTACCTATGAACAATGCAACTAAAGGCTTTATAACAAAATAGTATAACCTTGGTTTTCCAGTTCATAATGTTGTACTAGTTGGGCAAGAGCTAGGAAGCCCTCTAGCCGGTATTTTTGCACAGTGTAACATGTTGCAATTTGGTTTTATTGGAAAGTTCTTCAGTGATATAGACTCTGCCTATGGTTCCTTTGTGGGAGAGCCTTGAGAGGTTGTGGAGCACATGGCTGTGGAGCTCACCTTTCTCCCAGCATTTCTGGGGACTTGTTTTAGGGACCCACACTGTCATCATCAAGAGAAGGCCCAATCATACTAAACACATCTGTGGGAGCAAAGTGACACCCCCGGTAAAGTAGGGCATAACTGAGGAGTGGAAAAAAGACAAACATTGCATCTATCTACTGGAAAGAGGATCCAGGAAACTGAAGGGTGATCAGCAACTCCGTCTATTCTCTTGATTGACAATAGACTTGGAATGCAGTCATTGACCTGCTGATATGTTTCTTGGATTTATGGTCAGAAAGTTAGAATAGCTAGAATAAGATGTGTTGATCTTGGATCTGAGCCTGATTTTGTATATTTTGATTTGATCAATTAATAACTAAATGCTGGAGGAATGAAGAAAGCAACCTCCCCAACCATTCTCAGACAGAATGTCATACTCTGTGGTTTATTTTTTTATACCTCAAATCACAGAGGCAATGAGATTTTTTTATTTACTTATTTTACATTACAGATAAAATTTGCTGTCTCTTTTCTTAGAGCTAATCAGGCATAGACAGGTGCTTTAAGAACTGCAATATTAGGATATAAATATAAACCACAAAAAACTGCTAACACCTTGAAACTCTTTGTATTAGACAGGCAAATTATGAAAACCGATCCTCGTGAATATAATTATTTTATTACTTTTTTCAATTTATTGTTGTATATTTAGATACATAGCAAACAGGGAAAAAAATCCCTGAGACATAATAAATTTGCCTTAACCCACCCTTTCACTGCTCCTCTTTTATAAATCTTTGATGACTTCCACTGAAATCTGCCAAATCCTTTCTTTCCCAAAAACTTGGGGATTATTTTATTTACCTTTTAGTCAGTGCTGTATTTTAGTCTCACTCCCATTTCCATCCTCTCCATGACAAGTTGTTTAAAACCACCTATCAGGGCTCTGAAATAGCACCTTTAATTTCAAGCTTAAAACACACTGTGATATGGGACTTCTAGCCTGTTTTTCACTATGCTATTCCAAAAGTGTCCTGAAATGCAGATGTCCCACCTCCAGATTCAATATGCATTCACTCAGCAGAAGAGTAATTCACAGTCTTGTGCTCAATAGTAACTGAAGGTTTTCATATGAAACGACAAGTGTAGTAGAGGATCTTCCAATTTAATGAACAAGATATGGTCTTAGAAACTAAGAGCTATAGACTTCAGGTACAGGTGGAACTTGGGTGTCCAGTCACTTACCACAGCATGACTGCCTAACACTTTCATGAATCCAGCCCTTTGAGTCCTTTTCTTCCTTTTCAATAACTTAAATATTGAATTCCAGAATACATTTACCCAAACTGAATTTTCTGATTCTTAAAAACTATACCTATAGTAAAGCTTTAATGTCAGAAATGCTTTAATCCTCTGGGATCTGATGCATCTAAAATAATTTCTTTGCTAAACATAGAACCTCTTAAAAAGAGCCTTGGAAAACAGATGTGCTAGTAGTCTTGAATGGGAAACTATACACTAACCACAATCCATTCTTTAGCTTAGGATGGAAAATAAATGACACCAGTCTTCAGAAGTTCCTATTTAAAGATTCATTGTGCTTCTGACAAATGTCAACAATCAGGATGGGAGAGAGGAAAAGTGTAGGTGATCATCAAATGAGATCTTCTGCTGGAGGCTTTTATTTAGAATTTCCCCAGTGAGGGGGAAGTAGCCAAGGTGAGATTTCACCTCCTTTCTAGAAAATCATTATTTTACTCTGAAAAATCCTCAATATGTGACCAGGCCACTCACACTAAGGCTGTGCTTCTGAGATTTCTGGACTCTAGCAAATGCTTTTTCCACAAAATGCTGCAACTATAGATTAAATCAATGTGCACAGTTGGTAGTGACTTTTTTTTTAACAGCAGTGAAATAAAATGACTGGTTCTATGACAAAAATATCCTTTTAATTGTCCAGTCTGGGCAATGACCCAAGGTAAAAACAAGCAGGCTAAATGGCCCATTGCCATATCTCTCAAGAAACAATTATAATATTGTTCTTCCATTCCTTGTGTTGGCTGGGTTCCCATTTCTTAATCTGTCTGTAAGGGCTGATATTATTATTTGTCTGTATTTGCTTTTTAAACTGTGGTTTCTAGAGTTTCTCCTTGCATCTATCTCTCAACCTATTTCTTACACTTCTCTGCCTTGCTACTGAATTTTCTCATCTATTCCATTTCCCAGTTTATTTTTTATCCGGGCATTGGTGGCTACTGATAGTTCTGATGTTAGCTTAAATCCATACACTTCACTAGCTTCCCCAGAATGCAATCATGCCATCAAATAATGAAAAATTGCCAGTTGTACACTTAGAGAAGGAAAGTGTGAGAAAGGATCCTGTTTTTCAGGCAAAAAGGAAGGCATCAAAGGAAGGTGTCATATATTGGTGAGATGCCATGCAGGCAGTACATTCAAGAGAAGCATCCAAAAACTTGTGCCAAGGCAATACACACTGAGTACCAAAATTGGTACTGAGGGAGCACACAGACCCTTATGCTACCCTTGAAGCCATGGGGACCACACAGAGTGTTCATTACTGTGCTTACCTATGGCCTGCATGAAGCACTTGATTAGAAAAGAGGAGTCCATACTCTAGACCTTTCATGTTCTTGGCACTGATGAAAGTCAGGGAAATGAAGTTTTCAGATGAACTGGTTTCAGAGGACTTTGCCACTGTCGTTGCTACTGTGTCTTCTTGTTTCCATTTATAAAGGCATACTAAAAGCAACAAATCTGAAAGCAGTTTAAATCATATGCACATTGATATTCCCTGCAACATGAACTAGGACACTGTTAGAGCAGTCAGCATGCTGTGGAATCTCTGAAATTGCTGTAATAGTAAACTTAATGCACCTCCATCCCTTATCCGGAGTCCCACCGAATGTTCTTTGTGAACTGAAAGGAGAAAGTGTTGGCGTAAAGACATGAAGAATAATAAACAGATGGGAAAAGAAAAGATGGTTCCATTTTGGGGAGTGAGAGTGGACAGAAAAGAAATCTAGCTTAGCTCCAGAGGCCTACAGGATCCCCATCCTCTAGCTTCCCCATTTGTTTTCAGCATAGATTTTGGTGGGGAAGAATTCTAGAAGGAAGTTCCCTGGGCAACTAAAAATGAAATATGTTTTTAAGCACAAAGTAGATTGAATTTTATTGGTTTGGTTTCTCTGTGACCCTATCTCATACTTTGCTGTTGAGATCTTCACTTCTTGTTTTCCACAGGAAACCAACATATTTTTCTCCATTAAATTGTCTAATATTAAAAATGAACCCAGAGGTAACTGTCAATTCAGAATATACACTTCTCTAGTAGTGAACCTAATTAAAGTGATGAATTATAGCAACCACGAGGGACGCTCATAACATGAGACACATTTGGGAGTGCTGGGAGCTGGTTTGCCTTCAAACAATTTAGATAGCATGAGAGCTGAGATTGCCAGGCACCAATTTCTAAGGAAAAGTCCCTCCTGGACTGCGCCAGCCATCACCCCATCTGGCAGGGAGCAGACAGCAGAGACACAGCTCTCAGCCCTGGGACACGCCCAGGCTGTCACAAATGCTCAGAGCTTGGCATCACATTTTTAGGAACTGCTGAACTATCACAATGTCCAACTTCTTTTAGGACCTGGCATTTTCATCCTGAAGAATCAATGTATATAAGTATCTTTTTAGCAGACCATTGCAGAAAATGCAGAGGGAGTAACTTTCAAATATCACCGCAAAAGGGACTGGAGGAACTATGTTTGCCCCCTCAGTGTGAAGGTTTGCACTGATGAAGCATATTAGCAGGAGCACCACACCACTAAATACACCATTAGAGGAAGGCTGAAGGAATCATGTGGCCCTCTTGCTCCCTGCTACAGTCTCAGTGGCCCTTTCAAGGCACAGTCATAAAGCAAGCACAGGTCCATTGAACACACAGATCTCCCTCCCATGTGCACTGATCAAAGGGAGAACCACATCAACCACAATCACAGTGAAACATTCATTTTTATCTATAACCCTTTGTTGGCAGAAAGTGATAAAAACAATTCCTTTTCAACATCAACAAAGTTGTTGTTAATAATAATAATAATAATAGCAACAATAATAATAACAACAATAATAATAACAACAACTATTATTTTTTATGGAAGGCAATTGACCTTGCAGGGTAAAATTTAAAGATAACAAGCTGGAACCATGCACAGCTTTATTACCATGGTGAGCTAAATTCCTCTTCCCTCCCCCGCCCTCTCTGGCCCCCTCCGGGATCCAAACACAAACCCATGCTGGGTCTATGAAATGAAAGCTGTCTTTAATGAAACAAGGAAATGACATGACTAAATCAATGGAGCTGCCTAACAGACCTGTGTCTGGTAACTGAAGGAACTCTTGCAGAGAGAAATGGACTATGAATGATCATTATAGAAATACTGATTATGAGATAAGGGACAACAACTTGACCCCAAAACAAATATTGTTGCAGACCTCACTCATTAACTTTTTATCCTCACCTCTAGATTTCTCTTAAACTGTTGGAGTCATGTCATCTAAAAGGTTTCCTCACAGTCCGTTGGCCATTTCAGCAAAGGTCATCTCTAATAGGGCTTACTCTCTGGAAATTACAATTAAGTGCACATTTCTGCATGATTTAGGAGATTACCTCTGATTACTGCGAGAACAGCTACTTCTATGAATATCTGAGGCATGATTGTACTACATTTTATTTGTTCACATCATGCATTTTGTCTGCAGTTTCTTTTCATACCTCTTTCCCTCAGGACTGTCTCGAAAAGTTAGGATCAGTATGTGCAACTATAGAGAACTACTGCATCCATCTGCTCCATTTACAAAAGAAGAAGGGCGTGTCCCTGGTGGTTATGTGAGCAAGGGCAGTATTGGATTCCTTCAGTGTAGTGATCCTTCCAATGTGGTAAACAGTTGCCTCTTTTTTTTCAAATGGTCAGCTTGGTCTAGTTCCTCTTTAATAACTCAATTTGTGATATTTTTTTAGGCCAGATTTTTTTCACACCCTTCCTTATTTTGATAAACTTCACTCATTTCTTGTTTCTGTTTGTTTCTGTCTCAGAAAACTAAGTGAAGCTCATCAGCTTTCACTTAGTTTTCTTAAGAATATGAGTAAAAATGACTGCTCTAGCTCTGATCAGTTATCTTACTATCTTACTATCCCACCTTTGGTAGTCATTGGTAGAAATCAGGTAAGGAATAGTTCTTCCCACTCAAAGGCTTCCCAGCTTCTAGCAGTTAGTAATTCAAAGACTTCCTTAGCAGTAGATTGTATCCAGGAGATTGGCTTTATTAGCCTGCTCACAGCTTCTCGTCCATCTACTCTTTCTAGTTTATCTCTATTTTTAGTCTACACAACATCCTGTGGCACTACTAGCACAATGCATGAAAAGAAGTTCTTCCTTTTATTTTGATTACATGCATGCTACTCACTAATTTCATTGGATGACTTCATACTTGGATACTGTGAGACGTTTAAACTTCATTCACGATCTTATGAATCATGATTTTCTTGACCTGTACTGCGGTGTCTTAGAAGTTCTCTTTACACTGTGAGGACTCTTGCTCTTTTTGCTTATTACTTTGTACTTTTTCATGGATGAAAGTTGCTGGTCTTGTTTCTGTTTTTTTCCTTTCTCACTTAACTATATCCTTTTTATGATAAGGATACTAGAACTGCATGCAGCAGTGAAGAACAGATATAACATGTTTTATGTCTTTGCTTGCTTGGATGTTTTCCTTTACTGTTATTTTTCATCACAACTTTCTGCATGGTATTTTTTGCCACCAGTGTTTTCCTCAAATTGTACACAAGGCTCCCTGGGTATCTTTACTACACACTTTAGTGGACATCATAATATGTATATAGAAGTAGGTTATTTTTCTCTACAAGGTACATTGCTTTGCATTTATACATACTGAATTCAACTGATGAAAACAATGTTTTCAATGGTCAGTCTCAAGTTTAACTGCTCTGAAAAATATTGTATCAAATCTGATAGCTTGCCAATTAAAACAACGGACTAAAAACATTGCTAGATCATTTTTGTTGTATTAGACTTTCATTTGACTTTTTGTGTAGATAATGTCTGGTACTCGTGATCTGACAGTATCCTTTCTGTCCATATTTTTCCTAAATACTTTTCCACACTTGGGAAAGGTTAGGGTGGGCAGTAGGACCAGGTAACCTCCAGAGGTCCTTTTGAACTTCAACCAATCTGTGGTTCTGTGATTCCATGAGAGTGCTTATTTTGGACACTTCTTCCTGGATGGCCAGACTCTAGTATGGGATGGGAAGCCCCCAAACCATTCCATCAACACCTATATAAAGAGTCCACTTAGACTTTCTGCCTTATTTTCCTTAGTTCTCCTTTTCAGCTCAATTATTGACTGGCCCTACTGGCTCTCAGCAAGCTTACAACTCCTGAAGTTTTCAAAATGTTTTTATCAATAGTTTTTATGCCTTGAGCAAGTTGCTAAGAAAAATATTTTCTGGCTGGCTTTATTATGGTTTGCATTTACCATGCTGAACTTGAATCTATTTTCCATTTTCTTCAGTTGAATAATACTTCTGATTTTGTGGAATGCCTTTTATTCTTTTGGTAGCTTGATGGTGTGTATATTTAGGGTGGGCTTCTAATTCAATGAGTTATAAATGTTGGTTTTTATTATTATTTCCTTTCAAGTAAATGTCTATCTTTGTGTCATAAAGACCTTCAAAAAGATTTTCAACAATAAATGTTACACAGTGAACTTCAGGCTGATTTTTTCTCCAATCATCAAGCTTGTCTCATTCAAGAATATTATGATCTCTGTTATACTTCAAGAATAAGATTTATGCATTTTCAGTTATCTCAAAGAATTGTCAAGAATGTAATTTGTACTCGCTAGTCCTCAGTGGTGTGACTGCCAGTTACTTCTTCAGCTAACTTTGAAAAGTGAAGCACAACCTTGTTTTGTGCACTACAGCTGACTTTACAAACAGCAATAGTCTTTCATGCTGAGGAACTTCTTCTTTATCATATAACTACATTATATACTAGGTATCATGTACTTTTTTTCCCTGAAAATCATTTTAAGAAATTTTTAATTAAAACAGTATGGAAATTCCTTTGAAAATCTGATTCCTGGTGCTTCCTGGCAGCAAGCAAATGAGATTCCAACCCTTCTGATCCCCCATTTTATTATTTTTGGAGACTTTTTTTCTTGTTTATAGGAAAAAAATACTTACGCTAACATAACTTGCGAAGTAATATGTCGTTTTGGCAACTATCCCAGAACAGCAACTATAAACACATGTTTAGGTTTTAAGCTGTGTTACACACTAGATAATTTATCATTTCCCTTCTATAGCCATTTCATTTCAAGTGATTAGTCAGACCTGTACAAATAAATCACAACTAACGAAACTGTAACAATCCATATAAAGGAAAAGACATTCTCGTCCTTTCTGTATTTTCAGAGAAAACTTGTAAGGAAAATTTAATAGAGGTGTAAAATGCTTACTTTGCTTTCTACCTTATTAAATTATATTCTTGGATATTTTGTTTCACTGGGGGATTCAGCCTTTCGATAGCACCGGGCTTACTTTTCTGTTTTCAAGTATACATTCCTTTGTGTTTTGTTTGGCTGAGGAACCTTCCCTCGCCCTTGTAGTCTGTAGGTTAGTCATATTTCCCCAGTTACTTCAAGAGCAGGGTACGTTTTTCAGAGGTGCATATCACACAATTCTAGTGGGGAGGCTGACAAGAAGGACTTTGACTATTGCTGACTAACTGAGATTTCTTCACCAATAATCAGTGAAGATCTGGAGCATAAAACACCTATATTTTGAAGGAGAAATTCAAGCCTTTGAATGTGGCCCACTGCTGATTCCTGTCTGTTGTAACATATTGACTGTGTGTGTGCTCCCAGCAATAAGCTTTGGCTTTGCCTTAATAATAGTGATTCTAATTAAGACCTTAAAAGAAAAGGAAAAAAAAAATACCGCCCTCCCAAACCCACATCTGCCCCTATCCCCAGCTGGATAATGTTTTTTTATTCTTTAAGCTATGTAAATTGTAATAATAAATTGGTTTACAAACACTTTTTGATGATGCGACTTCAAACCTTTCTTTATTCCACTGTTCCATCTTTTCTTGTTCTTGAAAAGAGATCTAAGTGTAAGGCTGCACAACTTAAGAAATGCTCAGTTTCAACCTTTCTAGCAAGTTTGTGAAATAGCTTAGGGAAGTGTTTTCATCCATGCATTTCAAATCAGATGAGGGTGGGCCAAGGAAAAGCCTATCATCCTAAACCTATTAAGACTGGCATGAATGTGGGGGGCAGGGGGATCGTCTTTCATGGACCTTCTGTTTGATTGTGATTATATTTAAATTTGAGAGCTTATTATATTTACAGCTGTGACTTCGTTGCTATGACAGCAGCGACACTGCTGTCCATCACTTTTACAGGAAAAGGACAACTATTTACATATTCCTTCATTTAGCTTGATTTCCAGCTCCTTCTTACACCCTTTTCAGTTGTGACTTCAGGATGAATAGATTTTGGCTGACCCCTCACCTGCGTTTACCTGAGAAAGCTTACTTAAGAGTAGCTTAGGTGTGAGTAGTTGGGCAGGGAGAGTAGTTGTCTAAATCCGTCTGTGTAGCTGATTGTCAACATTGCATAAATCTTCACCCTTTCTCCTCTGGAACCTAAACCGTGCTGAGTGCCCTGCTTTCAGCCACACATGCTCCTGGCTTCATTGCCACAATGGACAGCTCAAGAGCAAGCAAGCCACTCTCTTGGAAAGAAGGGCCCTTCTGCCTGTCTGTCTGCCTGTCTGTCAAGTGTGTGAACTCCCGCTGTTCCCCAGAGTGCCAGCAGAAAGCAAATCTCATTGCGCCTGCCATTTCCTAGCCAACACTAGCACAATGGAGAGCATGTAAACAGTTGGCTGGGATGATTGTTACAATGATTGAAGCAAATCAAGGGCAGCTTTGCCATGAACAATGAAATCTGCACTCTGTATGCAAATTCCTCCCTGCTTTCACTTCTGTTTCTCATCTGTGCCAGCATGGTCTTAGCAAACCTCCTATGAACTACAAAAACAAGTTGCGAAACCTTGCAGATCACTGGTCTTTTATTATGAGCTTTCAGTTTCACTCACTTTGCATAAAACATGCCTGCAAGCAGGACCCAGGCTGCACAGCTGGACTCTTTCAGGCAGCTGTTGTGTTCCCCACCCCATTTATTATTGTTATTATTTTTTTTAATACTGGGCTTTGTCGCCTTGTTTGCAGTGTTATTAAATAAAGCGATAGAAAAGTGAGACAGAGTGGCCGCATTTTGTGAATCCCATGGTTCTCCATCTTTTCTATTAATCACAGTTCAGGATAGATTTGAGATTTGCCTAAATCATCCCCATTCAGGAATACCTTATATAATTTAGGAAGTAACATTATTTTTATTTTCCATGCAGAAATAATCTGGCGTGTCAGAGCTGAGGTCCCAGCACCTGCCTTACCCTTTGCTGTGTGTGAATGGCCACATGCCAGTGGCTGAATTTAAGCATGCGCTCTCCTCACTGATGTGAAGCTTGAGAGGTTCAAGAGGCCAATTCCCTGACTTTCAGTGTTCCATTAAACCGCCCCATGCAAGCTGTTTTGTTTTGTGTTGCTGGAAACATGTTTGTCCTTTCTGGGCCCTTGTGCAGAAATAGGGTTGTACTGTTAACCCAGTTCTAAATATTTCTGCTTTGTCAGAATATGCATTTCCACTCAGCTCATTACTATGTGTAGGTGGAATTCCAATGATTTGTTCTGAATGCTAGTAGTCATTATTAAAGGTTGTTCAATGGCCACACTCTGTTAATTAGTTTAAATTGTAAGGGAATGTTGTAATTTTATCGTAATTTTATTTCAAGAGACTTCACCTCCTGTTGGAAAATTCTTTTGAAACTTTTTGTACAAATGAATTACAACTCAGGGTTGTCCTCAAGGTGTAGCACACCTGGTAACACATATGGTTGCCAGCATCCTGCATTTGCTGCATCACTTGTCTTGTGCGTTTAATTCCCCACTTTGCAGACACGCTGTATTGTATATTACAAAACATGGCACGAATCCAACACAGCATGCATGAATACTGTAGAAGGGGGAGGGAGGGGAGTTCATCATATAATAATCATGGCTTTCTTGTTTTGCTTGCTGATCGAAGAACTGTTCAGCTTCATTCTACTTGGTTTTGTTCCCACATTTTTTCTGTAATTTTCTGGAGGTGGCACGATAGGACTGGAGAGCTAATTAAGTTATCTCGAAATTTAGGCTCTCTAAAGACTTAAAGGAAAGGTCTTTGGACCAGTCTGCAATATTCAGTAACATGGTCTATCAAGTGCTTCCTTTCTTCAGGTGTAAATGGAGCAGAAGCATGGTATACACAGAAATGTAAGCAGGTCAGGGAACTGAATTGAAGGGAAAAGAAGCAGGTAATAGGCAGAAAATGCAACTTAGTAGGGATTTGTGGGAAGGTAGAAGAGGATAGACAACATCTAAATTGAAATTGGTGACCCAGAATCCACTATGACAAAGACATTGTTCACAGGTTCACATTGAGTTAGTATTGTAGCTGTCATCTACGTCCCTGGAAAGGTCAGTCAAAGCTGAAAGGAATCCTAAACTGAGGCTACAGATTTTTGGGGCTGCACAGAACCTTGGATAGAGAGTATCGCTATGGAAGTGTTTGCATTAAGACAGTTAGCATTTTTTATTTATTATGTTTCAGCACAGAAAGGAAAGCAAGGCCACCTAAGCCTTTGTGCTTAGGGTTATTTTGTTGGTTTGGTTTGTTTTGGTTTGTTTTGGTTTGGTTGGGTTTTTTTCGCCTGCAGGAAAATACCTCTTCTTAAGGACATATACAGTGTCACGTGTAGCCAGCTATTACCAGGATACCCATACCCTAAGTACACCACCTTCGACTGCTTTTTTCTAAAAGTTGTTTTCCAAAAGCAGATTTCCATCGTCAGTGTAAAACTTTGCACAGCCCCAGATGTATGGTAACGTAGCCACCTTTTACCATCAGAGAAAGATTTGGTGAAGGAATTGTGTATATCTGCTCTGGGCATAGACATTACCTCAGGGCCAAGCAATATCTTCTCTAATTTATCTGTATAAGCAGAATCTTCAAACAGTAATGACACCTATTTGATGAGTCGCTGAGTTAATCCTCTTTAAAAATACTTTGCTTAATATTGTATCCCATTTTTTCAAAATTTATGAGTAGAAGAAATATTTTAGTCACTCCATGTTTATATCATTAATGTATTTAGAAATAAGTGACCAATTAGCCTGTAAAACCTGGTTTCACCAAAAACTCTAACTTGCACAATTTCAGACTTTATTTAATATTTTAAAAAAATAATAATAATAGAAGGAAGCAAATCAAATGCTTTAGTTAGACTCTTCCTGATGACATTCTGCTTTACTTTCAATTCGTTCTATTTTGCCTTCGGTCCAGACATCTGATCTTTATAAAATATACTTTCCAACAAAAGAAAATATTGTACATTCTTACTCACAAAGCATCCAGACTGTTCATTACTTAATCAGTTATGAAAGCAAAGTCTCATAAGTTGGATTGTTTAAAGAAGCTGCATTTAACTTAGGCTCAGGTATTATTCTCCCAAGACATCTTTTAAAAGACCAAGGAAAGGTCTTGTACTATGGAGTTTTTTTATCCAAATAAGAATTTAATTGTAAATAAAGATTGCTCTCACAGGAATTATGATTAGTATGCTGTCATATGTACTGGAAAAAATAAAATTATGAAGCCTGCATATCAATTCTTTATGAGGTAATGCTTTCAACATAAATCAATCCATTAAGGAGTGTCCCTTGACTGTAGTTTCTGGCAATACTGACACAAGTGCAGAGCTTTACAGGAGAGAGGGTGTGCAGAGCATGCAAATAGATAAATGCCTATTACCTGGAGGAAACTCTTTGGCAATAACTGAAGTTTAGATTTTTCTATCAAGTCAGCACTTCTGCAGGGCGATTCAAGTTTGTGACCTCTTGTCACATACCTGAGCTAGAGCCAACACCAATTGGCTGCAAAAGTGTAGAGATCATTTCTCTTATAATCTATCCCACTATATTTCTTGGGATGGAATTTTGACATATGTCAGGCATAATTTCCTCTTTTGAAAGCGGCAGAATTTCATTTGTTTTCCCCCTTGTCTCCTGGGTTTTTTAGAAATGGGAGTTTGTACAATTTAGACAAATGCTACAGAGTTTTTACTACAATGTCCTGCCTTCTTTTTTTGTCTGGTTCGTTGGGAGAAAATATATTTGCTGCAAATCATTCCTTACATTTTACTAAGGGGGGGTTGTGTTCAGCATTATGTGTTTAAGTGAGATTGATTGGTGCTTGCCCTTATTCAGCTCCTTGTATGTGCATTTCAGGACTGAAGGTGCATTTCAGGACTGAAGAAAAAATAATTTCTCAATAGAGCCATGTATTAAATTTGGCAATATTTCAGATGTTCCTTAGTCTGTTTACCAACATATTCAGCAGTAAAAGATGAAATTTGGAATTTCAATTTACAGTTACAAATTTCAAATAAAAATTGTTTGAAGTATAATTACAACTATTTCATTCAGTTAAAGTGTTTCTGGTATCTGAATATTTAGATATTAAACAGAGAAAGATGCCACTATATTGCAGCTGACCTAAACTACTCAAAAAACCAACTAAATAGAAACATTTCTTTATTTAATTTCTAAAGATGATATTTTTTACTCTTATATCCAATTCCCAGTTTTGAGATCAGTTAACTAATGACAAAATATTTCCTTGACATATTGTACAGTCTTACATTCAGAAAGAAAGTTATTGCTTTAGATGGTATTACTTTTGAGCAGTGAATGATAAAAGCTGGAGTGCTAAAAGAGTTTCAATAGCTTCACCAGCTTAGACTTCTACGATGTTTATGGATGTATCAATAACAAATCTGACTAGTTCAGGATGAAAAATTCAGCTTTAGCTTTTTTTATTGCTTGCAAATATCTTTGATTAGATTTCCTGTATTAAGAAAAGATTCTCATCTGATGTAAATCACTATGCTTTCACTGCATTCAGTCAGTACAGGATGAGGATCTAGACAGTGAAAAGTTCATAAATATTCATCCTGCTAGGTGTGCAACTCAGTTTTGACTAGGTGATAAATCACAGGTTATCTTTTCTATCATGAAAACTTGAAGAACATATGTTTCTGAGTACAAAAGTGCATGTTAGAATGAGTTTTAACACGAATTGCTGAATACAGTTTTATAACTCCATTTCTCTCAACACTTTGTGCCAGTAAAATTAGGAAAGGTTAAAGGTATAAGGAAATCAAAATGGCATGAGAGCACAAAATCGAAAATCCCTTTGAATTTTCAGAGATTTTTATCTGGAAAAAAAAAAGCCCAAGCTCTTTCGATTCGAAAACAGTCAATGTTTGTACAATTGTACAGGTATAGTATTTGCATTAAGTAACTTTCAATATTTTGAGATCAATTAACCATATTCTTATAAAATTTTTCTACTTTGGAATTTAAAATAAATTAATAAATCATAAATGAATTAATATAAAACTGGAGATAATCACTGTGATCTTCTGCCTGGACCTCCACTACACTGACCAGAACACTATTACTCTTTGGGTAAAGCTGTATGTTTAAAAGGAAAGAACTACGCATTGGTTTACAAGTCATCAATAAGAAAGAGACTTCATCTCAACTTTTGCCAAGTCTGCTAAGTTGCTTCAATTCTTCATTAATTTGTCTCTCTCTATTTCTGATAATTTAGTATATGGCTGGGAGATAATGGCATGGGCAACACCTTTATTTTTTACTTCACAAGTGAATAGAGAATCTGAGACTTCTGATTCAGATAGAATAATGATTCCAAATTTCACACTCATATCTGAATTATCCATAGTAATTAGCCTGCCACAATTTAGAGATGTCAAAGACCTTCACAAAACTGGGCACTATTCTGATAGTGAAGTTCTATTGACTATCTGTAGGAAAGAGGGAAGAGATGTTAATTTTTGTATTTGGCATTCAGTTGGTATCAAGGATTTTTTTTTTCCATTGGAAATACAGAAAATAAAACAGACATTGCTATCTTGCCTCCAGTAGAAATGTTATTGAAAACAGCTGTGATGAATACAGATAGAGACTGTATTCATTGATAGACTGTATTGATACAAGACTAGAGGTCTTGTATCAAGGTAAAACAATAATAAAACAAACTATTCAGGCACTGTAAGACTCTGGAATCACTGGAAAAATTAACTGGCATCATCTGGTTTGCCTTGTATGTAACAGGGACATCTTTCCCAGTTACAACACAGATGCAAAGCCTCACAATGAAGCAGCATGGACTTCTGACTTGCTTACTAGGGACCAGAGCTTCCTCTAAACCTTGGTAATACTGTCACTGTAGGTTAAAGAAGTCAAACTGTCATGGCCCTATTTTGCTGTAGAAGCACCCAGGGCTGTATCTGAAGAGACTTAGGCTTGAATACCCTTGCACACCTATTTAGTCATCAACACACTCCCTTGGCTTGTGCCAAGATGTTGACTGTGTCTGCTGCAAGGGATAGTATCACTGAGGTATGGTTCCTAATGATGGTATAGTGAGGTAAGGCTGTCCTGGGAAGGGAGAAAGCTTAGGCATAGGTGGGACTCCTGCTGCATCCTTCATCCTGAAGAGTAGGCCCAAGACCATTTTATTTGCTAGCATAGAAGTAGTTTTTATGAATGCTTAACAAGAAGTGTACCTTCCAAAGGCTATAAGCAAAAAGACTGTAGTCTAAAGTCTAAAAGGCAAGAGGTATCAGGTCAACACAGAGAGGTCTGCAAGATAACAGTAAAAGAGACAGCAGTTTTAGTCAGTGATGATCCCAGCACAGTGGCTGCTGTTTCTATTGAAAACATTGGAAGAAAAATGAGGTTTTGTGTATCTTCATGTTAAAGATACTGTCTTTAAAACTACTGCAAATGATACTCTGCAAGGGCATTCCTGGGTCACAGAAATCCGGGTGATGGTTAGAGTTGTTTTTACTTCCAGATAACAGCTGTATACTAAAATATAAAATCACGTGCTATAATCACCTGATAAATTGCTATTTGCAGATGACTGCTTCTCTGAGACGCAGGAAGAGCTAGACAGCAGGAAGAGACTCTCCTACACCTGCCTGCACACTCCATGTCAAGGCTCTACCCATGCCTAAGTGACTCACAGTCTGAGTGTAGCTCAGATCCTCTTTTTTTCATACTTCATGAGCTAAGGGAAGTCCTTAAAATTGCTTCTGCCTGCCTTTTAGTCATGAGACTGAAAGATTAGATGCTCTTTTAGTCTTGAACTTGAAGTCATGTGCTAACTTGGACAAATGCTGTCCCATTATACCCTATGCTTTCTCAGCAGCACTCGAAGAAGTAGAGGAACTCTACTGTTCACAAAGTAAGGAAGGCTGAAGATCTTGGATGTGAAGGCAGGGGATACAAAGTCTTTCCCTGCCGCCTCCATAGGTGGCTGAATCTTGTAGTGTCCTTTCTCAGGTAGGTATGTCTTGGGGAGGAATGGAAGACAAGCTAGTCCATACTGTGAAAGAATTCATAGAACATATATGAATTAAATGGAGTGAAGATTAGTTACTTTTTTCGTAGGGGAAGAGGATGTTGATTTCTATTCCAGATATATTTTGCCTTTTCTTATTGAGAATTTCCCTGCTCTGGAGACTATTTTGTCAGAGGGCTGTAAACCCTGGCATATTAGGATTAATAATTAAAGTACTAATATATTTTTAACTATAAAATTGCAAATGCAGGCATAATGCAGTTGCACAGAATCTACTTAGCATGCCTTCTGCAAAAAGGGACCTATGAAATTTTCATGAATGTTTTATATTGCAGACAGGCGGAATCATACAGCGCTTAATGCTGCTTAATAATAGCATTGCAAACACTTTTCTAGGGATGCAAGCTGTGCTGCCAAATATATATAAAGTGTCACCCATTCCACCAAAAATAAGCCTTCTGATGATTACAAGACTATACTGCATATAACATGCACATGAATACAGGCAAACACACTGCTGATACACTCCCTCATCACTATATATATATATATACTTACAGATTCTCACTTGGAGTACGCAGTGAAGCATCTTTTAAATGGGTAATAACTTCAGCCTCACTGAGTTACCATTTTCCCTCCACAACTGTATCTACCTGTCCGAGTAAATTGTACAGATATGACATACAGTGAAAGATAGACTATTCCAGCATTTTTAATCACTGTTACTGCTTTAGTCACATTTCACCATTATGCTGAGGAAGAGGAACTGGAAAGAATGGGAGGTAATGAGCTAAGAAGAAATGCTTCTGTCATGACATCTGCCACTTCTTATCAGTATGTTCTTTAAGCAGATATCGTATATCTTCTTCACAGAATTTTGCTAGAAATGAAGGAATAATTTTACAAGAAAAATGTACATAACCTTAGAGCATGCTTTCATTGTTGCTCATTGCTCATTGTGTTAGCTGTGCTTGTTAATGACTGTGTATGTCACATGAGATTCTCCTGCTTCCTATCTAGAAGAATATAACTTTCCAATCAGGAACGGGGTAAGAAGAAACCACTGAGACTTCGACTTTATGGCAGTTTAGTCATGCGATGATTAGTCAGGAGGTGACCAAAACCTAAACAATCTAGGAGCATTTTTTATCTCCTTTTTTTTAGTTCCCAAAAGGGACTTATTAGCTCAATTTAACATCACTCTTAGGTATTCAGACTGTTATGACACTTAGTGGTTTCAATGGGAAATTTCATTGAATTCTCTCATCAGATAAGTATTTGAAGACCAGCTGTAAAAAGGACACAATTAGATTCCTATCTAATTCAGTGTGCCAAGGCTCTTGCCAGAAATGATTCTGCCAAGTCTTATCTTAAAAGCAGACAGTCACATTCCTGACCTATGACAGAAGGGACAGTCTCTTTAATCACCACTTCATTATTTGAGTATTTTGATTTAAGTAATTGGAGAAGAGGCAAAAAAGCAGGTTCATTCCAGAGCATCTAATGTAATTGTTCTCACCCATCTCACCCATCTTTTCTCCAATGACCAAATGAGAGAACATTGAGGCATCCACATGAGATAGCTCATGGGGTCTCCATCCATCCTTAAAACACAGCAGAGCCAAAGTTTGCAGGGGGACACTCTGTGACCCTCTTAGAAGTGCCTGTACAACCAAGTCATTCCTCTGCTTTTCAAACTGGTGAAATTTATTGCTCTGTACATGAGCAGAACACAGTTTCTGTTTTCATAACGAACTTCCCAGGAAGTGTTTGTTCTTCAGGATTCTTGTTCTTCAATACTTACTTTTGTGGTTAGCTTTATTGTTTCTGCAGACAAAAGCTTATGAGTTGAGTCTTATAATCTGTTTTATAAGACTTTTTTTTACACGGGAAAGCAAAATTATTTTGAAACAAACAGTGAGATGTGTGAGTTTCCAGAAGGAATCTGTTTCGTGGTTCTAAGCTACCTAAGGATTACATAATGATATTAATTCAGTGGGTTTTATTAATTATATTGTTCATATATTTCCCTTCTAATTTTGGTTGAATTAATCCTAGTGCAGTGTATCAGAGTGAGGTTCAGGAATTTCTAAATTTTCTTTACAACTTTAAAGCTAAATACTGGTTTTGGCAAGACTTCTACTAATGGATATATTTACATCATGTTAAAACTTTACTGCTGTGAAGAGGTATTATATTCTCATTTCCAATAATTACCTCAGTTATCTTTATCCATACACTGTTATGAAGTGATAGCAATATGCTATTCAAGAAAAGAACATGTTATGTGATCAATGCATCCACAAAATACAAGTTTATCTTATTAAATAAGTATGAGTTCCAGAATTATTGAGCTGTTGTAATGATGTCCTGTCTCCTGTAGAAATAAAAAACCTTTCCAGTATTAATCAAAGTGGAATGATTTAGAATATGTGCTACTGGCCAAGCTTTGAGAATAATTTGTGATTGGTCAGAACAGTGTGAAATTACAACTCATCCATCTTTGAACACGTGTGGTAACAACGTTCATGGTCCTAATGGACCTCCACCAAAATATTAGTTGGAAGTGTTCTTTTCCAAATACATATTTTGGGGCTGTATAATGAAATGAGATAAAGAACAGCAGGACTCCCTTCCCAGTTAGCATGTATGTTCTACACCAAGAATTAGGCTCCCTGATGTGTCACAAAATACTTGGATTTGGAGTCACAGTTGAACCTGAAAAACTCTAAAGAATTTAATAGGCATTATAGTAATAGCAGCCTTGGGTTTATTAGATTTACCCCCCATTACCTTCCCTCTAGCAATCCACACAAAACTCATTCTTTCACAGCACTGTAGCTGCTCTCTGCCTCCTTCCCAGCTAATGAGACTGTATACTGCTTTGCAACAGCTGGAAGTGTGTCTTTGTCCCATGCATGCAGACTCGCAGCATTGTATGTCTCAGCTATTTGTGATTTGCCATGCAGAGTAGGCCTTCTGCTGTGGGATATAGTCTGAGCCTGGGAGAAAAAAGGGAGAAAAGCTGAACTCAGCCTGTCCCTGTTTTGGTTGCATATGCCCTCGGCCACTAGGACTTTAGTCTGTTCTCAATAAAAGTGTATTAAATCACTATAAAATAACTTATGTTATGAAGAAACTGTAGAATAAAGAGCACATCAAGCCTGTGAGAAAAACAAACTTAAGGGGGAGGGTGTTTATACTTTTACTTGTTTTACAGTCATGTCCCTAGATAAAAAGTCAGCAAATATTTTCAATCTTGTTTTCAAAACTCCAAAAGTAAAACGTCATCTGATTTTTCACTATGAACTGTTTAAAGTGCCTTTTGAAATAGAGTACAGTGTAAACACTGTACTAGATGTAGACAGACAGAATTGTTCCCACTGAACTATGCATTGATTATCAAATGAGAAATCCATGGCTGTTTATCTGCAGGGAAAAAAACATTGGATCTCTATTCATTATCTGCAGAATTTTTCAGCAGTCTTCAGTGAAATACAGAAGACCACTGTAGTCCTACAAAGACCTTATGTCTAGCCATTACTGAATTAAAAAAAATGTCCCCTTGTTAAAAATCAGCTAACATTATCCCATATTTCATGATCATCTCCACATATCTGAAAGGTCTTTGCTAATGAGAACCTGTAACGGAGAGCTAACATGCCGCACTCATTTGGTTTTTGTCCTGCCTGCCCCCACATGGTCCAGCCTAGCCAATAACAAAATAATTGATTTTACATTACTTTTCAGTGGCTTAAGAAGCTGTAATTAATCTCCTTACTGTTTTGTTAAATGCAAATCCCATAAAACTGTCTAATATGCTTATGAGACCAAAACACCAGGCCAGTGGCTTAGGAACTGAACCATGCTGCTAAGCATACTCCTTTGTTTAGCTTTTACTGATGAGCTTACAGACTGGAGTGGTGAGATGATGAAAACTGAATACTATGGGCTTGCGATCATGTCTTCCACGAGTGCTACCAAACATTAACACAAAAGGGAAACACTTTCATTTTGGCTGGTGCTCAAGACTTTGTGTTTGGTATAGGATGGTCAGCTGAAGATAATGAGTATTTCTTCTGGCCTGGTGTCATCTTGGCAGCAGATTCAAAGGATTTACACTGAACAATAGGGACTTCCAGTTACTATTGATGCTGAAAACTCTGCAGACATGTCTGAACATAGAGGCCAATTAGTTCACATTTGGGAGTGAAATAAAGGAGGCATTAATACAAATGCAGTCTCTCTCCTATTTGATAACTTTTAAGACGCTAACAGGTAAAGAAAATTTGTTTCCTAACCTAACCTGATGACCTAACATACCATTTTATTAAAGGCAAAAGAAATCTTTAGCTGAAGGAATGTAAGATGCTGTATCTGGTTATTAACTAATGAAGCATTTGCTTTTTTATCTTTGAGATTGCATATAGAATGTAAAATTAACAGGTATGCATTTTTATATTCTCAGCTTTCTCACTGAGCACCTTTAAATAGCATCAGTAACAAAATAAAGGGAAAGATCTGACAGGAACACAGAGCAGTCTCACCGTTGAATATAGATTTGGCTCCTTCAAGTGTGGATTAAAGTGAGCTTGAAATGAAATAAACAGAACAGCTTCAGAAGTTTAGAGCTGAAGGGAAGTCATCCATCACAGTGGAAGAATGTTTGATCTGATGTACAGTAGTTTAGTTCACAAACTTCATTGCTAAAAACATTTGTCTCTGCACTCACTGCAAATTCTAATAATAGAAGGCATGTCCTGAAGAAATTCAATATGCCCAGTAATTGTGAGCATCAGTCTTATGGAATGTGTAAAAAATAGACACAGTGGACATTTAGAAACATTCTGCTTCTGTTTGTACTTGATGAGAATTAAAAAAGAAATCCCATAACAAGAGTTACATAAAATGCCTCAGCTATCTAACAAGTATTTACATAATTTGCCATTCTTAAGGAAGATGTTTGAATGCTTGTTTCTTAACTGTACACTGATTGACAACCAAATGTTAATTGGAACTTTTCTGTTTTTTCTTCAACTTGTTCTAGACCCTCTCTAGTATTATTAATCAATTAAGATTCTTACTATGCTTGTTGCATATCAAGCTTTCCACACAATTCAGATACATTAAGAAATGTAGTACCCCAAAGGGTTTGTTCTCCAAAAATAATAAGCAAGAGTTCAGAAATACCCAGAGCTTACTGATTAGATTCAGCCTTCTTATCTGAATTATTTTTCAATGCATAGTTAAAAGTGTCAGACACAAGTAGTCCTTGTGGTGGTTCATCTCCAGACCATGGCTGAGCACCACACACCACTCGCTCACTCCCTAAGCAGAAGCAGACAGAGTCTTCATGGGTTGGGATAAGGACAGTTTACTGACAAAAATCACCACAAAGGTAGAACAATAATGAGCAGTTGCACTTACACAGAGTACCTTACTAATCTGATGATTACAGACTGCTACCCCAGCAACAAGGCTACACTCTTCCCCAACCAGCTGCTTTTATGGGGAAATGGTGTCAGGAGGTGTGGAAAACAGCCTAGGCTAGCTCAGCTCACCTGTGTTTGCTGCTTGGGTAGATTAACTCTGGCCTGGCCAGAATCAGGGTAGTCCTCAATAACAGATCTGGTCATTTTATCAACTTAGCTTACTTTTCAGCCATTTTAACATAGAATTTGCAAATAGTGATTTCTCCTTTCAGGTAACAAAAAAATACTTTCAACACAGCATCAAATGAAAAATACCATCTTCTCCATGGAGAGGGTAAATTTCTGTGATACTTCAAGGTTATTTCCTGTCACTTAAACGACATCACAGTTTGACGATGCTGCATCTTGACCTCTAACACACCTATAAATTGTGATGGCCTACTGAGAACAGAGAACTTTAATGAATACACAAGTTAAATACAGTATCAGCATGCACTCAGATCTGGAGTAAGCATCCTTCTCATCCAGAATATAGACACAAGATGCAGAAACATGAAAATGAGGGGGTTTTTTATACAGCTTAAACATAGAGTGATAAAGATGTAGAAGAACAGACAGCTAGATCCTGTACTATTGCATAACTGAAGGGTACACTGACAAAGAAGGAAGATCTCTCATAATATTAGGTTGAAATAAGTTGTGGTAAAACCTTTTCTCAGGATTTCTTTATATTCAGATTAGAAAAGAAAATGAGGCTCATCTTAAATAACTTTTTATTTTAATTTTAATTTTTACATTAAAAATGCTTATAGACCTATTTCCCATTTTCCCAGTTGTGGTTGTTTGTGGGTTTGGTTTTGGGTTTTTTTTTAGTTGTGGCTATAGACTTGATGTTTTTAGACTAAAAACCATTGATTACACGATCATTTTTATTGTAAAGTAAAATTTGCTTTAACAAAATACACAGTTTTTCACTTTATTGAACTGTTCTTGTTTTTGATGTCTTGAGAGTTCATGGAAATGGAAAAGTAAGCTTTGACCATTTCCTTTTTCATGAGTCACTGCATTAACTCTCCTCATTCAACAGCAGGCCCTCAGAATCCTGGGACAACAGCCATAAATGTAGATATGTGATTTTTTATGAGAACCGTATTATTTAGCTAGATACCAAAAGGATCTTAATAGAGTAAAATCTAAATGGAGAAGATAGGTCATGTTTATCAAAAATACACATGGTGAATGAGGGACTATATAAACCATCTTGTTTAGAAAATACTTGGAAATATGAACTCTTTGTAGATCTTGTTTCTTGCAGATCCTTTTCCCTTTATAGCAGTCTTATTTACATATCTTTGTGTAGTCACTAACTAGCTTATTTAATGCTTGCCTCTACCCTATGAACTAGGCTTTCAAGATACTTTACAATTTCCTAGACCACATTTTTAGTAACACAGGCATATGTCTTCTTATTGAAAAGAACGATCTTTTTTATTCCTTTGGAGAATGTGATTAGTTTCAAAGGTAGATGTCAAAACCAGATTTTTTTTTCTCTTTAATCAAATAGTTTCTAGCTGGAGAACCACTTCTTTTCAGCACAAATCTTCCAACCAGCTGTCACCAGTGCACAGAAGAACATTACCACCTTAAAGCTTGTCAGTTCAATTTTGCACTCATCTTCTTCACTTGCTATCTTATGAAAGTCTCATTAGTTTTCCCACTCTTGTAGGTCAGGTCCTAGATCAACACACCAAAAAAGAAGTATTACAGCTTTCAGAAGGTAAAACAGCCAAAGAGTTTTAATTTAAAATTCCATTTAGTGATGCCATAATATCATCAGACCATGGAGGGCTATTGTATAGGCAGTTTTAATGCAGTCATGAGTTAATCCATGGTAGAGTCAGTCCACTGAAAGAACTAGAAGACAGGTTTGCCGTGAGCCAGCAGGGTGTTCTGGTGGCTAAGAGAGCCAATGGGATCCTGGGGAGCATCAGGAGAAGTGTGGCCAGCAGGTCGAAGGAGATGATCCTCCCCCTCTACTCTGCCCTGGTCAGGCCCCACCTGGAGTATTGTGTCCAGTTCTGGGCTCCCTGTTATATAAAAGACAGGGATGTCCTGGAAAGAGTCCAGAGGAGGACTACAAAGATGATTAAGGGCCTGGACCATCTCCCCTGTGAGGAAAGGCTGAGTGAGCTTGGACTGTTCAGCCTAGAGAAAAGAAGACTAAGGGGGGACCTTATTAACGTCTGTAAATATATTAAGTATGGGATGCAGAGGGAAATGGCCAGCCCCATTACAGTGGTCTGTAGAGATAAGAGAAGGGGCAATGCCTGCAAGTTAGAGTATAGGAAGTTCCTCACCAAAATGCAGAAGAACTTTTACACAGTGAAGGTGACAGAGAGCTGGGACAGGCTGCCCAGGGAGGTTGTGGAGTTTGCATCTCTGGAGATATTCAAGACTTGTCTGGACGCCTATCTGTGCAGTATGAGCTAGGGAACCTACTTTGGCAGGGGGGTTGGACCTGATGATCTCTTAGGTCCCTTCCAACCCCTATGATTTTATGATTCTATGATTTTATGAACTATATGCCCAGGAAGGAAAGATGGCTACAGTGGCTCAGATATCTGCATAAACTCTCATTGGTGTACAGTCAGCTTCTAACAAACTTTCTGAAAAACCACAAAGTTAACTATAAATAAATGATGGTTTGTTCCTTGGTGTTGCTTAGGAGGGAAAAGTGGGTTTTATTAGTGCTATTATACTAGGTGTTACTCTTGGAGTATTTTGTACTGAAGTTTATAACAAATTTAACAGATCTGTAAATTTTGATACATGCCTATTACTGTAACAAATGTTATGCTTAGTTAACCAAGTTGGCAATACTGTATGAAAGGTCTTACACAGATAAAACAGTATTTTGAAGGATCAATCAGCTTTTAGTGACAAAAAGCATCCTCAGGCTGTCCTAAATGCAAAACCAGGTGCTATGTCAATAAGAAGCACACAAGTGGATAACTACCATCACAAATTAAGTTAGTTATTGGAGTCCTCACAAGCTGTATAGCACTAAAACCTTTGTCAGTTCTGATCTTGCTGTCAATGTATCCTTCAGAACTCATACAGGAATTGGTGACATCCTGACAAAGCTTGGTAGTAATATCTCATGTCATGGCTGCCTAGAATCCTTGCCTGAAAAGTTTAATCTTAAAAACCATAGTGTCAATAATAAAAGAAGTTTGAACATTAATAATTTGAACAACTGTAATATTAACAGTTGCTAAAAGCAAACAACAAAGTATGGTATCTAGATGAAATGCAGGCAGATGCACCCAAATCTTTAAATAGCAAAAAATGGAAATGAGAATGCCAACACATCGGGGGTGAGAGAGGTGGTCTTAATAGCAATAACACTGCTGGACTGCACAAAAAAAAATTCCCACTTTAGTCTTCATATCTTGTCATACTTTATACTGTTCAGTCACTGGAAATACAAAACAACTCTAACACCACACATAGTAAAATTTCCTAGTAATTTAACACCATAATAGGAAATAGAAAACCACAGTTAGAAATGTACAACCTTTTTGTCATACTGCTTTCAATATGCATCTCAAGAAGCCAGAACATGAATTGCGTGTCTGGAGACCGAAATACCTCAAGATGAAAAATATAAACATGTATCAGGTGTGTTCTCTTGCTGAAGTTCCCAGTTGCCATGTTCTTACCAGTTGGTGAAGGTTTGGCTTGTCTATCATTTAAGGAAAGATGGAAATTGTACTGGAGCTTCTTAAAAATTAAGGATATAACTGACATAAAAGGCAGCGTGAGCGTAACAAAGATTCCTAGTGATCCAGGAGAGAGAATTAACCCTCATTGTCACTGCAGATGAGTTTATGTATCACTGCAGACGAGTTTATGTATCAGCTCCATGAAAGGCAATAAGTGACAGGAGAAGCAGCAGATCTGAGACATGCACAATGTCTCTGCACAACTAACTCTGCAAACCATTTTCCTTAGGAATGGCAAAGTAAAAATTTATCTTGACAACACTTGAGCTGAACTGAAAAAGCATTGAAACGATCCTTTAATGTATGTTCAACTACCTAGAAAAATCCCTGCACACTCCTGAAACCAAGTAAAAATGTATCGAAGTAGATGAATTTCTGACCTACTCCTTATTCAGCCGTCTGCATGACTTAAACAAATGCCTGCTCTTACACTGCACATCATAATTTTTTGAAGAGAACATTTGTCAAAGAAACTGACCTCCATGCAGAAAAGTAATTTACTGGTAAAATCTGAATATCACTCAGAGTATTGACAATAGTCTTGACAAAGACAAAGTCTCGTACACGTTTGTATAGTAGATCAGTGAAAGTTTCCTATCAAAAGATAAAGCTCTAACGGTGGTGAATATTAATAAGTTGCCAACAGTAGAGCCAATTTATGTCAATACTGTTCAATATCTGCAAGGATAATCAGCCCATCAATTCCAGCTCATATCTTAATATACAAGGTTAAGTCAAAACAAAGGATTTCTACCAAGTAAAGTCACATTAAGATCTGCATGTTCCAGGCTATCGATTACTATATGATAAACGAAAAATACTATGACCTGGCTAAAGCATGATTTCACCTCTGTAGTCAAATAAGAAAATTAGAATCATGGTTTCATTCGAAGTAGCATTTTTATTAAACATACCATCTTTTCTCTTCCAGTTCCATGCTGGTATCTTATATTTTACACAATATAAATCCTCTCTCCCATACCCTTTCTGATAGGAAGATAAACAGTTTTATGTTTCTCTCCATTTGAACAAGTCTTCTGCTTTACATGGTGCCAGCTACCTTGTCTCACAGTCTAACCAATTAACATATTTTATTAAGCTGAGAGCAATTTTCTCAGCCTACATTTAGCTTTGAAGTATGCTGACTGTATTAACAGAAAGTTTTTGATTGCATACAACCTTATCTTATTTTTTCCCAGCTCTGCTAGTTACCCAAATTATTTTTTTTCTCTCTTTCTATGAACTCTGACTTGTATCATGTAGACATATCATCTCATTTGGAGTTAGCTCAGAGTAGCTCTTAATATAACTTGCCTAGCACACTGAGGTCACCCTGTGTGAGTGGTGACAGCTGGATCCAAATATTTGAAGGTTCTCATTGCTTTCCAAATTAGCCCAAAAGACAGAAGAATTTCATATATATCTTGATATACCGCAGACATCATTTCAGAAGAGTTTCCTCCATAGATAGCATGGCTGTCAGGACATGACTGCTAGAATATCACTTCAGTACTTCTTACTGTATTTTCTGAAGAGAAATAGAGGAATGAAGTCCTGCTAAATAGAGCTGATAGGATCAGGAAGGGGTCTGGTTATGCTCCTTTATACAGAAACCAGAGATAACAGCTCCTTAAAATTAGTGTCTGCACAAAGCAGTGTTTAATGTTTTTACTAAGGCTATCAGAGAGTCTTGCTTAGGAGAGAAATTGAGAGCCCTTGTAGCAAAAGCTTAATCGAGAAAGCTAGCAGTGACAATAAATTATTTTCCATTAGGAAATTTCTGTCCTTTGACAAGATAAACAGACTTTGGAATCAAAAAAAAAAGAAGGAAAAAATATAAAAAAATAAAGGAAAAAGGTTTTCAAAGAATGGAAGCTTTAGAGACTTGAGAAGGCTAAAATATCAGCATGGGGTCTGGCTTCCTATACTGACTTTCCTCCTCACATGGTGATAAAAATAATATATCTTAGCTTGTGTAATCTTTAGCATTCATATTGATATGCACCTAATGTGTGCGCACTTATCTGAAGAGATCATTTATCTTGACCTTCTCAGGCTGACTTTTAAGTAGTGTTAGCTACAGCTAGTTTCAACGCAGCTCATGTCAGCTTTAAAGAGCTTCAGGCTGTTTGAAGAGCTACCCTGCTGTAGTAGGCTTCTGATAAATCCCTCCAGCAAGTCTCTGAAACAAATACTATATTATTGAAGATGCTACCAGTATTGTCTGAACAATTTTTTTTGCGTTCTAGACTTGCATATTTTTTCTGATGTTCCTCAGATTTCAACTTCTTGAATAAGTATGAGAGGATACATTAAAAAACAAAAATTGTTTCCCTAAAAAAAAAAGGTCAGCATATGAAAAGCTCATTTAATTTCTTTGTATTATTCTCAGTCTCTGACTATTTGCTGAAGAGAAAGAGAGATCATGACTGGACTAACAGATATAAATTTTTTACATTTATATAATGCACAGAAACAGAAGAGCACTGAGCATCTTTGAACACAAACAGTTACTAGGATTACTGCATGTAAGCAACTTAAAAGAAGCCCCCACCTGTTTCTCTTAAACTCTACTGCATGAACAGGTCTAGAAAGTATAAGAATAACAATTCCACCTAGTAGTATCTTTGCTCACTTGATCACTAGATCAGGTAGAAATGTCTATTTAGAGTGCCAATCAAAACCAAATTCCACCCATGCAACTTGTCAAATTTGGCTGTCAGAATTGTCAAGAAAGGAAATACAAATATCCCAACCATTACTGTAAAGTCTGATGAATTTGATGAGGTTATGATGTTCTCATTCAGGGATTTTTGAAAGATTTGCATAGGTAAAGCTGTGACTTTCCTTTTCACATGTATAAGGATGGTTCCTTTGTTCCAACTGGTGAAAGGGGTTGCAAAAGTCTTCATGAGAAGGGAAGTATCTTTTCCTCAGACTCTGGAGTCCTGTAAAACCACACAGTAAATTGTTCAGCTTGGCCTGAAAATTGAAATTCTAATGCCATTTACCAACACACGAAAAAGCAAAAGAACTCTTCCGTATTAAGAAATCAACTCCTAATCAGGTGTGATGCCTCACTGCCTGTCATAAAACATGCTTTTGCAAGCTCAAACTCATTAGTTTAATGACAGAAAGACCTGTGCAATTACATCGAACCTGCAGGCAAGGTCTGGAATGAGAGATACATTTATAGCACTTTCAGAGGAAGGTTATAAATAGCACAAACTTTCCCCACAGACTAATGTTTAGACCACATCCTACTTCATTAAAAAAAAAAAAAGGAGATTGAAGAGTTTTATCGAAATTTTCTGTTATTTATTGGAAATTAAGGCATGTTAAGAGTATGAAGGAAGAAACAGGATGAGGTTTTATGGTCTATGTTATAGCGGATGTCAGACAAGATAATTACAATGAATTTTCTGGCCTTCAAAAACATGAAAACTAACATCTGTTCACTAGTTTAATTTGCTACATTAGGGAACACTGACCCTAAATTACAGTCAATCAAAATTTTAGGGAGAAGCAGACACATATCATCATTTTCTTAATCTTGGACATACAAATTGAAAAAACCTCCTTTTATCTTATTTTTAGTGTGATTTTTGGCAAATTAATGGATAAATATAAGATTGTATTGAAACTTTTTTCAGAATTACTGCTTTAGAAAGGCAATGAATATTGAATTAATCCATATTAATTACTGTAATCACAGATTCTATGTATTACCAACCAATGCTCAAATGTGAAAATGAGAGATTATCTTTTGATGCTAAGATGTTCAGAAATATACATTTCAGTGATTTGAGCACTTATTCCAGCATTTTAAAACCTTCTCTACTGTATTTTAATTTGTCGTGACATTTAATTTTAAGATTAACATTCTAAACCTTAAACATTTAGTGTATCAAAAGAAAGGCTTCAGAATCCACACATAGGCTGAAACAAAATATTAGGTTTTAATGCTAATTTGAAAGGTATGAATTCTGCACTGAAGGTTTTTTTCTGTAACTAGAGAGGGTAAATTCTTTAAATAAGCCCCTACCATTGTTAAAAAGTGTTTTTATAATTAAAGCATTGTGGACATGCCTCCTTGCACTCATCTCAGTGTAGCTTCTTTGCACATGGTTCCTACTATCTACAACTACCTGGTAACCACTAAAGTGAGCACGCGTGTTAAACTCTGACTTCTTTTATGATATTGCATATAAGTTACAATGATATAACCTGTACATTCCCAAACGATAGTTTCAACTAATTGAATGTAATCCACATAGTAAACTGAAGCTAAAATAAACTGGTCATCTCTACTTATTGGTGCAAGATATGAATCAGCTCTGATGTTATCTTCATTTGAATTCTAACATAGAAGAGCATGACCTAGGTTTGAACATGGACAGAGAGATGTACACCAGACCCACATTTTCATCTCTTTGCCTACTCAGATGCTTCCAACTTGCAAAAACTATGTCTCACTATTTTGATAAGAGGACAACTACAGAGTGAGAAAGCAGTAGCTAAGATTCAAGGTACACTCTGACTCCACCTCCAGCACTTCCTATTACCTTTGAGACAATAAGTTTTGGGCAAACATTTGTTTACTTGCTTGCATATAGTCTGCTGTGGGACTCTTTGTCTTAATTGACTCTCCAACGGCTCCTTCTTTAACTTGGTTTTGTTGCTGGAGCCTTTGTTTTTACCCTCTTTCTGACTAAGATAAGTTCCGGGTCCCTGCTATAGATTCAAGGGACAAAATGAGCTACTCACCCCAGTCTCTGCTTTCCTCTATATGTCTTCTTCCCTTTGCATATAACAGGCCATCTAAAGTCTGTACAATTTTTAGCTCTGTCTGTGCAGATAAAGCACTTGCCACCTAAAACTCTACAAATGTCTCTGATTTCAGTCCCCAAAACCGCTGGGAGTCTAATACCAATTCTTTAGGATTTCTTTTGCACTGCAGTTTGGACCATTGCCTTTTGTGATTGATTTGTAAGGGAATTTGATTGTTAGACCAAGACTGGTGTATTTGTGCAGTGTTCCTGTCCCCTTGGTTCCTTTGATGCTAACATTTCAGATTGGCACTATCTGGTTGTGTCTGTTTCCTGCTTGTTGTTATTCTGCTGGACTGGGCTGTTTGGAGTGCACCCAAGAACTGTGATAAGGTATCTGGAGATGTGTTTTGCAAGGTAACATGTAGCTGACATGCTCTGCTGAGGCAATTAGCTATTGTGCACTGCAGCGAATGATTAAACCTCGAGGTGTCTTACCTGGTATACTCACAAAGAAACAGGGTGACAGGTTGGGTAAAAGTGACAATTAAAGACAGATAGCAGCAGCAAATGGGAAGGCAATAGATACTACCAGTTTAATATGCTTTTTACATGAGGCAAAATTTTCTTTTTGCAGAGAAATAAGTATAGTGCATGGGAGAGTGTGACAGATCAAAACAAAGGCTGATAGGAGCAGGAGCATGGACTTGGGGCGAGCTTCCCCTACCTACTTGCCTGAATGGATTACCTCAAAGAAGTTGTATGCAACTGTAACCAAGTGCAGTCAGGGGAAAAACAGAGAGCATAGAAGAGGAGTGGAGAAAGGTGCTGAGAGGCAAGGAAGCTTCAGGGAATCTGAGTAAGGGTATGCTTTTTTCTTTCCTGGTCCTCACTCCTGGAAGCCCCTCATCTCTTCAAAAGTACAGGGTCCATGTTCCCATCTCAGTCCCAGTTCCCCACTCCTCTTTAGTGTGATAGCCCACCCTTAACACCAGTATTTCACATCCAAATAGCCCTACTCTTTTCTCAGGTTCACAAAAATTGTCAGATAACTGGAAGAGGTCCTGCTCCTAGTGTGGGGGAGACCATGAATTCTGGGCCCAGGCCAGGGAAGACAGCCAGAGAACAGTTTCAGAGGAAGAGCTATTGTTGCCGGGAAATGCCTCTTTCCCCTCTTTCCAGTCCTCCCTCATGTCTTTGGCAGCAGCAACAGGAACCCAATTGCAAAGATGAGGTGGGGATTTGCTGATCATCCTGGAAAGGCACATTTTTCTTTCCTCAGGCATACTCAGAGCAGGCAGTTTGCCATCCCTTGTTGGCTGCAATGTTTTTTGTCATCCTGCCTCACTCTAGGATTTCATGAAGTTGTATATCTACCTTTTTAACCATAACCTGTCCACATGTCAAATTATTCCATATTTATTCCCTTCTGACATCATGCCTCATCAGTGCTCTTGAACTCCCAGAGATGTCTATGTGCCCTTTTATCTGTGCTATTGAAAACCCAGTGCAGCTTCTGTGAAATGGAAGAAAAGCAGGATGCCAGGAAACCTTTGTATTTCCTACAAACCAGCAGGAAAACACATATGCCTAGTAACACTGGCTAGCCTGCAAGAATTATCTGTGCATCTGTTTTGAGGTACTGGTGACAGATTGACACTTGGCCTCGAAGGTAAAGGATACAATGGGAGTAGACAGTCAAGATTTTGTTTACAGTAACTTTAATAAATTGTCAGTGCTTCACAACCCCATGATTACTTCTGGTAACGCTGAAGGCACTGTGGTCTAATACATGACTTTGCAGACTCAAGGAAGTAGCTTTATTATGGCTTTCCCTTGAACTCATGACTTTTTGATTGATCATCATTGATTGATCCTGACTCTTCTAATGATAGCATGTAACTGGGATTTTGGTGAGAGCAGGCCAAGGAATCAATCCCTTCTTCAGCTTTTCAGTCCCTTTCCTTCACTTCTTCATTCTGCCTGTTCAGAATTAGTGCGATTTTATTGAATTTGCTTTCATGACACCACCAAAATGGAAACAGAAAAACAAAAAAGGTATTGTTACCAGGGTGTTTTGGTTTAAATCTGTGAGCAAAGCGTGGGAATGGTATGGATAAAGAGAATGAGTTTAACTGGATCTTAATTAAGAGCTTGGACCATTCATTGAACTGAAGGAGAAGACAGTGTGTATTTATCAGATTGAGAAATGGAGATTTCCACAATGATGAAGCTTAGAAGCTGGTAACTTTTTTCACCAGAAGAGGATGGGTCCTACACCACTCCAGTCTGAGAGATGTCTCCAGTGAATCACATGAGACACCTGAGACTGAGCCACATGGTAGCACCAGGAGGAAGTGTCAAGCCACCATAGTATCTTTGCTGCAAAGGAGAGAGGCCCCTAGCTGACCTCATCTGCTGTTTGAGGACATTTGCTTCTTGCTGGGGTGTGTGGCTTTATGACACTGTGGGAAGACTGCTAAGGTTTGTTCAGCTCTCAGACAACAGCTGTTGCTTTTTCAGGTGTGTACCAGGGATAGTAAAAGAGAAGACCTGGAACGTATCAAGCATGACTACTAGGCTCTGGAGGTCATGGTCAAGAGCATGGAGTTCCAGCTAGTGTCTTCTTGATCCTGATGATGAAGGGGGAAGGCTTGTCAAGGAGTGGCCATATCCTGCAGGTCAACAACTGTTTCTGCAGCTGGTGTCAGCAGTGGGATTTTGGTTCCATGGCTATGGGATACTTGTTGACAATTAAGAACTGCTAGAAAGATAAAAGCCCCACCCAATTAAGTGGTGGAAAAGCTGGTTTACCAAGAGTCTGAACAAACTGATGGGGACAGCTTTCAACTAGGAACAGTGGGGGAAGGACACGAAGACATCCTATCAAGTGAGAAAGCAGTAGACCAGACTAGAAAGAATAGCGTGCAGGGTGATGTGGACAGAGAGATCTCATAATCAAGTCCAGCAAAAGGCCACAGAGGTGATTAAGGGACTGGAGCACATGTCATATGAGAGAGAGTGAGAGAGCTGAGCTTTTTCAGCTTGGAGATGAGAAAGCTCAGGAGGGTTTTCAGTGTATGTAAATATCTAATGGGGGTTAGTAAAAAGGATGGAGCCAGACTTTTCCATGGCACCCAGTGACAGGACAAGAGGGAATGTCAGATATCATATCTCTGTGTACGTAGAGATGGAACTGTCAAGTTGACTAGAGATGCAGAGATCAACAGAAACTAACATGATTAGAGTAACATTAAGAAAGAAAACTACAAAAATACTTTCCTATTGAATTCTTGCTACAGTGTCTCACAAACATTGCAGAATTCATGACTGGTGGACTAATACCAGTCAAATCCATTGCCTGAAGTAATCATTGTTTCCCTTATACAAAATTTACTTCATTAAGCAAATTTTAATTTGATCAAAATCATCAGGTTCATCATTGCCTCCACAACTGAGCCCAGAGGCTACCTCAGAGAAGGTCAGTAATGATCACAAGGATAGCCCTTGAACAGGAACAGCAGAAGTAAATACCCAGAGGCAGAAAAGTGACGTTTAAGATTTTGTGGATACTGAATTGAAAATTACTTTTCCTGCTCTAATTGCTGCCTTCTGCATCTGTACATGAACACGACATCTTCCCATCTCCTACTCTACTTGCTGTTCCCCATCACTACTTGTTTATTCTCATTTGCTGTTTTAAGATGCTGCTTTCAGCTTTCTTCATTCAGTGCCTCTTTCTTTCTTTTTTCCTTACGAAATGCATTTCTGAATTACTTTTTTCACCTTCTCTGATCCAAAGGTCAGACTGTCTTTGACCTCTGCATTTCTCACTCTCAGCTACTTTCTCCTGCATAGATCACAAACTTTGTACTTCAAACCCTGTTTTCTTGCCATGAATTTAGATTGACTTCTTTTCAGGTTCAATGCTTTTTGCTAAATTCTCCTAAAAAACCACACTGAAATAATGTAGTAAGTATGAACAGAAAATCTATTATATCAGATTCATTCTTTTCATTGCACCAATGGGATGATATATGAATGTAAGGGTTATTCATAGCTTTCCAGAATTTAACGTCTAAGTTATAAATTATTTACCATAACTGACTTCTCACTTCCTAAACAATTTTCTGATTTTTTTACCCTTCTTAGTGAAAGTTTCAGAATATCTATCTGAAAGATGATTACTTTTTCAGAAAATCTCTTCAGCTGTTTTTGAGCTACATCATGTGTTTTACCATTCTTTTAGTTCAACACACATCTTTAGAAACAGCAATGCTTGTTTTCCTTGGCAGATTTGGAGCAGAAAAATAAAGTCTTAGCATGTAGGACCTGCATCTTCTACTGAAACAGAAGGAAATTCTGCTTCTGAGTGTAATTGCTAGTTACCTTAACATACCCATAGTAGATCTTACTGGAGTCCTTCTTACCACTCATTGACAATCAACAAGTCTGAACAAAGCAGAAATTCATAAGAAGGCCCATTCTGCTCAAAAGGTTTCTGAGATGTTTAACATCTAATTGAACATACACATATTCATGAAATGTTCAGAATATTCTTCACTCTGCGAAGACACGAGGATGTGGGATACTACAAGTACTGAAATGCAATAGCCCTGGAACTCTAAAATTCTCTCACTGGGATATTAGTCATCTAGGAGCAAGCAAGGCAGACCTCTGCATGTGATACGATATATAGTTAGTTCTGCGCTAGCTCAAGAAAACACAAAAACACAAAAAGAAAATTCTAAAAAAAAAAAAAGAAAGTATAATTACTGGTTTTAAAGGTTCTTTAACAAACTTAGATGAAAAGGTGTTTAAAAAAATTCAAATTCTAAATGCCTTATATGAAATATATTATCATCTGATTTTTCGGTACTTCTTTAAAGCACTAGGACATTTAATGTGGTTCAAATTGCTTTCATATATATTCAAAGAAAAAAGTGAAGGCTTCTGGAAAGTTAAAAAAAAGGGCATCATTTAGACCTTCCATTTTGCACTGAACAGGCTTGGAAATCTAGGCTTTTACAAGAAAGATCAATGTTTTTAATTGTTTTTCTTGGCTCTTTGGCTCTATGTATAGGTATCTGATTTCATAGGTTTTCAGGTTTTATCTAGGCACCATATTACCTGACAGCAGATAGTCCTATAGCAGAAATACATGGGAATTGACCATAATAATAAAGATACATTTTACCGGTAATTTATTATCCATCTTCTTTAGACACATTTGGAAATATTATTTTCTAGTATTGACTTTGAACATGGCATCTTAAACCAAACTCAAGTGTAAGGAAAGTTTCTGAATTATTTTTTTTAAATAGCGTTCCCCTTTCTTACAAATAAATTAATGTAAGACCTGAGGTACAAAAGAAGAAAGAAGGAGGCTCTTCAAGATTCACACTTTTCTTGATTTAAATTAAAAAAATCAAACAAAAAACTTTTGAATTATTCTACAAAATAGCAACGAGTAATATTTAAAAGAGATTTTTCAAGCAGTGCAGCCTTTTGTTTTGTGGGGTTTTTTTCTTACCAAATATATTTTTCAGTAAAATCTCTCAAACAATGCTTTGAAATGTAGTTCATTTTTTGTCTTTAGTAACTGAGATCTAAAATGCCTCCATTCATCTTTTCCTTTCCCAACCTCCTTTTCCAGCTGGGGCAACTGTTGCTGTGCGGCATGGTCTGCAGAGAACTGGTGGCACACTTCTTCCTGAAGCCAAGGAAAAGGGTAAAAGTTACAGGAGTATCACTTTATTGCTTGAAGGTGTTTGATCCAACACTAACATTTTATTTTACCGGAATTTCCAATGCTTCATTTTTGTTTACATCTTCAGTCAAAGAGTAAATCACCATATCAGTCAGACTTCTCTATTCTTAACCTTTTCTAAGCCAGCAAACCAAACTTTTATTGAGGACACAGCTAAACTTCTGCCTGATCTCAAGGTAAAGAAGAAAATATCTTTATTGTAAAAACAATGGAAAGAGTCTTCTTCAAGCTGAGAAGCATTACAGTTGCATACTTGCAGAACATCCATTTAATATAAATATACATACATTCAATTGAAAACACAGAATATAGCTGTTACAGTAAGTCTTAATGGACAAGGATATTAGCAAGCCAATTCCATTGTGGGATCTGGTGTAAAACATTTGCCCATAGATCAGGTTGACTTCAAAGAGAAATCACCTCATTAAGATAATTGCTGGAAACACATCTCCCTAGGTGCTAGTAGTGTTGCTAACTCAACCAGATTGTTTGCTCACACAGTTAATAGTATCTCTGCAAGGAAAAGAAATAGGATTTTAAAAGCAATCATAAAAAGGTAAAAGCAACACCTTAGATAAAACCTCAAAATTTGAGTACAGGTTTTACTAGTCTGTAACAGTATATTTAGGAGTAAGAGAAATGGCTTACTGTATATTTATTTTTCTAAAGACAATACACAAACAAAATATACAGGTCAATGAGAATTGCTCACTTTCCAGTTTCTCAATCATATCATAATTCCATTAAAATTGTTTATTTCTATTTAAGAATTTCCACTTTACAACATTTCTGTGTTATAGTTTATGCTCTGACTTTGCTCATTCTGAGGATTACAGGGAGCTGTAAGCTAGGTTTCCAAATACTTTTGTCCATTCAGTAAAACTGAGATGACTAATTCCATCTCACTTGTAGTCTCCCATGGACAGATCATGCTTCTCTGTCTCCTGTCACAGCAAAGGAACACCAAAAAGATATCTGGTTCCAATTGCTGTGTTTTATGGCATGTCAGGAAAGCTCTATTTCTTAACAGGATATTCCTCAGATCCTTTCCTACAAATAAGTGTGTTAGATGCAAACCAGCTTCCAAATGTTAAGACTTTCCAAAGCCATAGTTAGAGAGCTGTCAAAGGAAGCAATCAATCACCAAAGCTGAAACTGAGAGGATATATCTTCACAGCTGAGAAATCTTCCCACCTCTTCACTTTCAAAGAGTTGCAGACTAAATATCCAATAGATTCCTACTTTGGAATATCCAAGGAAAATTCCACCTCTAGGTTTCCTCTGTAAAGGCAGCAAGTACCAGGTAGGACAGGCTGCCTAGGGGGGTTTTGGAATCTCCTTCTCTGGAGATATTAAAAACCTGTCTAGACGCCTACCTGTGCGACCTGTCCTAGGGAACCTGCTTTGGGAGGGATTTGGGCCCAATGACCTCTGGAGGTCCCTTCCAAACCCTATAATTCTGTGATTCTGTGATCTCAAAGCAAATATAAATCTGTACTTGTATTAAACCACCTATGACATTATTATTCCCCTTTTTAAATCATGGTATATTAGTTTTCTGTCACAATTGTATATTCTTTGAGAGAATAAATAGTTTATTAACTCTCTGATGGTTTTGGTACGTCAGGCACTTTGATGAAATTGATGAAGTTACATTAAATAATATTAGGATAGCATAGTATGATACCATTAAGGCATTCTAATAATATACTATGGAAGTAATGGTAAAAAGAAGTGACTTAAAATAAATGAACAAGTATTAATTTCTAAAATGCAATAAACAAGAAAATAAAGCTAGGAAAATGAATAGGAAAGTAGTTGGATGATATTGAAAGAGTTGGTCTTTTAGAACTGCTTTCACAAAGACAAGGGGCTCACCTCCTCATGATTGTCTTGCTCTCTCAAGCTGAAGAAACCATTAGTATGAAAGAGATAGGAGGCTGTTTTGTTTGGGTTTTTTTAATAGTTTGGCTCCCATCATACAGATGCACAAAGACTGCAGTACTAAATTAAAGGTAATTGGTCAGAAAACTGAGTCTTGTAAAGGCACTGATATCTAATTTACTTGTACCTGCAGGTAACGCTTCACTAGAGAGGAGATTTGAGTACTTTGTGGCCAGATAGAAAAACGGTATCTTATGCTGTGGCTGTAACAGTGGGATGAATCTCATCTGCCTTAGACATCTATGTGAACACCATACTACTATTTGAGTTCAGATAATTAGTGATCATTTGAAGCAAATCTCCCAGTTATCAAGAATTTGCAGAGCGTCAGTTCATATCACAGAGCAGCCTCAGAGCAGGCAAATGGCCTTCTTAAGCTATAGCAAAAGATTATTCCAGGAACAGACTTTATATATTGCAATTGTTAATGGTAGACCTCGTAATGTGCCCTCCAGGCAATCAGACTTGGGCCAAGCTAAAGTAAAATACCTCAAACACACAGACAGCACATATCAGTTCCTCAACATTTTGTGTATCACTCCATAAAACTTCTTCAATTATACCACACTACTTTCTAAAATACTACACTTTGCCTATATTATGTAGCCCTACATCTGCGGAAATTGTCCTAGACTTCCTTTATAGTCAATGGAAAGAAAAAACGTTTTAGGCTGAAATTCATGGGAATTGTTTTAGATATGCTTCTGGAGGGGAGATGGGAGTGGAACTGCTCTAAAAAGGAGATTTAGACAACTATTTCATTTGGTTAGATAAGTTCGTCTTTGGGGTTTGAAACAGGACACAGTATGGCAGTCAAATAAACTTCCACAGCTGAGTGTTTAGCTTCATTAACTTATAGGGTATTGCATCAGAGTCTGTGGCAGCCCAGCTTTCAGATCTCAATTTTTCAGAAGTATCCCTTCAGGTTCAATTATTCCATCCATTAAACAAAGAAGAGTTGTATTTTGTTAAGCACTTTTTGATCCTTAAATTCAGAATGTTATTAGTTTAAATTTGCAGTGGGAGGAGAACATTTGGCAGAAATATCTTTTGCCAAAAGAAAACCTGGGTGACAAGAATACTGTACTATTCTGCTCCCATTTCATATTTTCATTCTGGACATTATACTTAAGGTATAGCATATTGTCCTTCCATGTTTAAGAAACAAAACTACCATGCAAATCTCAAAAAGCAGGAATGTGCAAAAGTTAGAGAACCACTTTCTAACCATTCTCTCATATGCAAATGTTCTGTTTCTACTGACAATGACGTACCCTGCAATGTTGCAGAAAGCTTCGTTCTGCTTCCAACAGATAAGGATGTGCACTATATACCACATTAATCTCACTTACTGTATAAAACAGAGCCTTAATTACCTCTTTAGCACCGTTCCTCAAGATTCAGAATTGAGAGACATGCACAAGTAAAGTTCATAGTGGGCATGTAGAGAAAATGTCAGACTCTAATAATGATAATGAAGACATGTTGAATGCCCTCTGTATTCTTTTTGCCAAGGATGATGAAAATACACTGTCAGTGAAAATGTAATTCTAAGAAAGAATCATAAATGTACCTGTGTAATCAATAGTTTACTAATCATGTACTGTGAAATAATGTAGCTCTGTAGGTATGTAGAGGACAGCAGGGCAGTACTTACGAAGCAGTATGCAAATAGTTAATTCAGCTAATGTCTGTGCGAAAGAAATAGAACTGAGGTAAATACCTAATACACATTTTTGCCTTGTTAAGGTCCATTTTATAATGCTATCAGTTTAATATTTTCCATAGAGTACGTGAAACTAAGCTGGTGGTGAATTGCAGTGCTAACAATATTTCTTCCTTAAAAAATTATTTTGGGTAACTTACAGCAAAATAAATAATGAACAGCAAATTCATCCCCACATAATGTTAAGTGTTTCTAAGATTAAAATGCATATTAAAAATCAATGCTGCATGTCAATATCAATTTGCCTCACCAAGGCATTCTCCACATGAATCCCAGATAAAGCAAGCCTTTCTCAGATTTTTATGAGGTTAAATATTTGTGAAGAGTTTAAGAACGCAGAAACCTTGACAGTTAGCAAGGGAAATAATCTGCTAAAATTCATTGTTCTTGAAATGTAGAATTGTTATGGTCAGCTGAAGATTACTAATGAAAATATCCGGATACTTTAGAAAGGGAGATCATAACTAGAGATAGCGAAGATGTTATATGGGTAGCATATATGAGCTATCTATGAAAATAACACTTTGTACATATAAATTTTACATATTACACACCATCAGTGTCTCCAAATATAAATGTTTTTTTCAATCTTTAATGATTCTATTTTATAAAAACATATGAACTGATAAAAGATTTCATCATTGTGTAAGTCACTGCCTGAAAAACTCTAGAGCATATAGTGAACTCCCTGATTAGTACCCTGACAGAAGTCAGGGTTAGAAAAAATTTAAACTTTCCAGAATAGTAAAAATCTGTAGCCAGTCAAGTTAGTGGTTTTTTTAAATTTTATTTTGAACTTTTTCTAGAATTAACAAGTAGCATGACCTCGGCTTTTCCTGTGATAATTATTGCAGAAGTAAATTATATGTTTGGATTCTGTAACAAGCCTCTCTAACCTTTTGCACCCCTGGTGACTGAAATCTTGGTGTCCAGATCAGCCCAACTCTTACATTTCTCAGCAATGAGGTATCCAGAGCACTCCCAGTCAGACACATCATGCTATGGTTTTGTGTCTGTGAGCAGCAAGAATGAGCTGCTCCTGGAGTTCGCAACAAGGCATGGACAGTGAATACCCTGAGCAGGGCACAGAACCCAAGCAGACTGGGGTGATGAAACTCTGTAGGTGCCTAGGTTTGAGCGCAAATGGAGCTCAAATGGGGAGGTGATGCTTGGGTTGCAGGTGAGACTGATCCGGCAAGTCCACTTACCCCAGCCAACAGTTTTTATGCATGCAGGAGAAATTTCTTTGGCTGTTCCTGAACAATTGTAATATGGGAACATGCTGGATTAATAGGAAAACTCTCAGTCTGTCACAGATACGAGCAGACCAAGAGGTCCTGGTTGGCATTGCCCAGGATATCAACATGGGTTTATGCACAGTGGTCTGGGGTCTCTGTTTTACTTCACCTCCACATTGCCTCAGCTGTGTTACAGAGGTACTTGGACTTTTCCCTGACCCTGCTAGCCTGAATCATTGGCAGCTCTTCTGGGAGTGATCCCAGACCTGAGGTGTAAGTAATCAGAAGAGACGGGCAGACAGGATTCTCATAATTTTGAAGTCCCAGAACCTAGCATCCCTAGAGCTCTAGGTGGGAACTAGGGGAATAAGACTCCTCCCCTCCCCCTCCCCACACTGTAAGAGCAGAGCTAATCCGAGACCACCTCATAAGACTGGATGTCTACAAGTCTATCGGGCCAGATGACATGCATCCCAGGGTCCTGAAGGGGCTGGCTGATGTGGTTGCTGAGCCACTCTCCATCATATTTGAAAAGTTGTGGCTGTCAGGAGAGGTCCCTGGGGACTGGAAAAAATGTCATGTCACTCCCATTTATAAGAAGGGGAGCAAGGAAGACCCAGGGAATTACAGGCCGGAAAGCCTCACCTCTGTGCCTGGGAAGATCATGGAACAGATCCTCCTGGATGACATGTTGGAGCACATGAGGGATGAGCATGTGATCTGGGACAGCCAGCACGGCTTCACCAAGGGAACGTTGTGCCTCACCAATCTGGTGACTTTCTATGATGGAGTGACAGCATCAGTAGATAAAGGGAAGGTGACCAATGTCATCTACCTGGACTTGTGCAAGGCCTTTGACACAGTCCCCCACCACCTCCTTATCTCTAAATTGGAGACATGTGGATTTGATGGGTGGACCATCCAGGAGATAAGAAACTGCTTGACAGACCGTAGCCAAAGGATGGTGGTCCAGGTGGTGACAAGCGGTGTCCCCCAGGGGTCTGTCTTGGGACCGGTTCTCTTTAACATCTTTATCAATGACATCGATGATGGGATTGAGTGCACCCTCAGCAAGTTTGTGGATGACACCAAGCTGAGTGGTGTGGTCGACACCCTAGAAGGAAAGGAAGCCATCCAGAGGGATCTTGACAGGCTGGAAAGGTGGGCCCGGGTGAACCTAATGAGGTTCAACACTGCCAAGTGTAAGGTCTTGCACTTGGGCCGGAAGAATCCCAGACATAGATACAGAGTGGGAGAAGAGCTTCTTGAGAGTAGCCCTGCTGAGAAGGTCTTGGGGATTCTGGTGGATGAGAAACTTAACATGAGCCAGCAGTGTGCTCTTGCAGCTCGCAAGGCCAATGGTATCCTGGGCTCCATCAGAAGAGGGGTGGCCAGCAGGGACAGGGAGGTGATTGTCCCTCTCTACTCTGCCCTTGTGAGGCCCCATCTGTTGTACTGTGTCCAGATCTGGGGCCTGCAATACAAGAAAGATGTGGAACTGTTGGAGAGGGTTCAGAGGAGGGCCATGAAGATGAAGTTAGAGGGCTGGAGCACCTGCCTTACAACGAGAGGCTGGGTGAGCTGGGCTTCTTCAGCCTGGAGAAGAGAAGGCTGCGGGGGGACCTCAGTACCTTTCCAGTATCTGAAGGGAGCATACAAACAGGAGGGGATTCAACTTTTTAAAAGGATAGACAGTGGCAGGACAAGAGGGAATCGATTAAAACTAAAGGAAGGAAGGTTTAGATTAGATATTAGGGGGAAGATTTTTTACAGAAAGAGTTGTGAGGTTCTGGAATCGGCTGCCCAGAGAAGTAGTGGATGCCCCATCCCTGGAAGTGTTCAAGGCCAGGTTGGATGGGGCCCTGGGCAACCTTATGTAGATTCAGGCCTGAGGTTGGTGTCCCTGCGTGTGGTAGGGGGGTTGGAGCTCTGTGATCCTTGTGGTCCCTTCCAACCCATGCCATTCTATGATTCTATGATTCTCTCCTGTCCTGCTTCAAGTCTGCCTCGTTTTATTTTTGTCCCCAAGGTTTCTGAGGCAAGGAGAAAGCCTGCTCTGGGGCCACCCTCAGGTCCACCTCATGGACCAACTTCTGCTGCTCCCTCAGAGGAGTGCTGGTAACAGATACTGAATAAATACATGAGCTTGCAGTCAGGTAAAGATGAAGCAAGACCTTTATATTCATGCAAACATGAGCTATTTATACAGATGCAAATTTGACAAGCAAGTTCTGCAGCAATTCAAAAGAATTAAATCCAAACTGGAAGAGTTTGTTTAGTTCTATTTTATTTATATATGTCAGATATATACAAAGTTGGCATTTTTAAATTTAAACTCAGATACCACTTGCTATCGCTCTATTTGAATTAACTGTTGCCAATACTTCTGTATGTACAAATCCCCATTTTAGTCAGGGATATCATCCCTAGTCAGTCTGTGTCTAGAGAGAGGATATGGATGGCTTCAGGGCTCAGATCGCACCTTGGCATATGTACTATATAAACAGAACATGGCTGGTTACCAGATTGTTTTTCTAGAAATGGCCAATCATTTATTATTATCAAAATTTCTATGACATGATCTGCAGTGTCTACACAGTAAATTTGTGGATATTATTTAACCTTCCTTCTTGTGCAGATGATATTTCTAAGAGGTTGTGGTTTTTTGCTAGCTGCTAACTTTTGGAATTTTCCTTCAAAGTGAGACTTAAATAAAACCTCTGCCAGTTGATGGATGTGATTTTGCAGTCTAAAACCAGATGCTTTTCAGATGCTCTGGTTTTAAGTTTGCAACCAGTGCTTGCTCATCATTTATTTTCCTTAGGGCCCCATTCTGAAAGTTGACTGAATACTATAGATAGTCCCACCTCTTCAAGGTCAGAGAATTTTCACATGATCCAGTACACATCTATGATCTGGAAAGTGTTTTCATGTTACCTTGGTGGGTATTGCAGAGTTTGCACAATCTTATCTGCTCTGTTCCTCGCTGGTGTGGACTATCTGCCACATAACATACAGCACTCTAGCCTTGGAAATTCATTATGAAGTCCTTGATCTGTCATTGATAAGCTCTTTGAGAAATGTATTTAAGATAGTGAACTGTTTAGATACTAGTGCAACTGGGGCTACATGAGAGATAGATATTTACTTGTTTCTTATTTCCTATTATCCCTTTCCAAGCATAGTACTACAAACTGAGATAGACCTTCAAAGATTTGATGTAGGGAAAACACGGGTTCAAAGTGGTGTCTTTCACAGTCATATACAAATTTAATAGGTGTAAAAACAGGTATTTCAAAGGAAATCAGCTCATGTTAGAAAATCTCAACTTTTAGCACATGTGGAAAAGGTAAGTTTCTTAATGTCACTTTTTTTCCTGTTCAATTTCACTACATGCCATTCCCTGTTTAGGCCTTCAGTCCTCTGTTTTGAGTGGGAGCTTCTCCAGCTGAAGTCCCACAACACATTCCTCTCATCCCATTGCCTCTCAGGACAGCAGCTGAGTTTCCAGGTGCTCCCCTTGAGCAATATCCTACAGTCTTTCTGTTTCACAGAAGTTTGGCCACATCTAACAAAGAAGGGCATCTCCTCATGTCAAATATTCTATACTGTTGCTGTAGGAAAATTAAACTTTTATTTTTACTTATTAAACTATAGTAGTGCTACAGTAGCATCAGTATTTCTGATTTATTATGATCTTGTCTCTTCCTGTAAGTGATGATTTGCCATCTTCATCTTTCTTTTGTAGAATGACTTAGTGCTCTGTGCTCTTCTCTCAGCGCAAACCAAGAATTATCTGCTTCAGCTGATTGATTTTGTTTTCACTGAATATTTTACTCCTTTTGTAATGTAATAAACATGTTTATTTCAGAAAGAATAGGATGAGGGAAGTGGTGTGGTATTACTACTATGTGAGATAACATGGAATGGCTTTGGATTTTATTTTTATTTGTTTATTTTGCTGAACCACTATTCAAATTTCAATGTATAAAGGACAGCAAATTCAATGAGGAGTTTCCATAATTTAGTCAGTAACTTTTAAAACTATCCAAATGCTAGCGGCTTTTCTCAATAGAAAGCCTCAGAAAGGAGTAATGAGAATATGCTACCTCCAGCTATGGGCTAATTTACATACCCTTCAAACTATGTATGCTGTAACATATGCACACCTCCCCACACACACATAAAACCAGAATAATTATGATTTCCCACCCTTTTCCAGTTAGAGCATCTTGAAGACAACCAGTGTGTTTGCTGAAGACCATACGATGAGGTGGACTAGGATTTGCCTTTAAGGACTAGTATTTATCCAACCATTCCCTACATCTCACAATTGGATCTGGTCCCAGGAGACCTGACCTGAAGCCCTAATACAGAAGGGTCCTCAATGTGCTGGTGAGGAGCAACTACCTGAACAGCTCCCTAAGGATGTTTGCAGTATCCCCACTGCAATGGGGTCTTTACGAGAACATGTGAATATCAGTCATTAAGTTTGCCATCATTAAATGGCAGCTAAGGAACAGTCAGGAGTGTTTTGGTTAGAAAAAGCCCATCTTCAACGTGGCATGAAGATGTGTCTCTGTAACCTCCATAGTTAGAGCTGGCAATAATAGGAGGGGGAAGGCTAATTCACAAAAGGATGTCATGTGAGAGAGAAAGATTAATCCAAAGATCTGTACTCCATTCTAAAATGGGTGAGAGATTGTTGCTGTCTGAAGAAACTTGCTGTCAGATGCCATGTAGACAGGGTCAGGGAACTAATTAATTTTCAGTGGCAAGGCAATGAAGAAACACCAACTGTGTGAGATGAATGAATGAAGTTTGAATGAGGTTTTCAAAGTGGGAACTTCAATATGGACCACCTAGTGCTGGGAATGTGATAGGTCAGCTGGTGTGGTCAGGAACACCCTTGGAAATGCAGTTTTAGAGCTCAGAACTGACCTGTGCAACAAATAGGTTGGGGTTTTTTTTTCATCTTGAATGAGCACACTGAAATTGTGTGAACAGACCATCTAGGTAATGTCACCCTGAGAACTGACCACAGTTGTGTGACCATTTCTACAGAAAGTAATTCAACAAGATTTGTGTTTTGCTTTCCATAAAAGTGGCACTTATGATTTCGGTTAGACACGTGCTGCTTCTCTCATTTTGAGTTCGACCAGTTGCCTCTCTTGTCCTTTCTGGATCCTGTGAGTACTAACCGGTACTCTCCAAGTGACATAGATGGGGATGCTGAATTGTAGGGGTAGATGGGGCCTTGAGTACCCTGGTCTAGTGAGAGGTGTTCCTGCCCATGGCAGGGAGGTTGGAACTTGATGATCTTTAAGGTCCCTTCCAACCCAAACCATTCTATGATTCTATGATTCTATATGCATTTTATGTGGAGTAAAATATTAGGATCGTAAATTCTAGATAACTCCTAAGCGTGAATGAAAGTTTGATGTGATTCGTAGTTTTCAGAGCATCCCAGGATATTGGCACTCACCCCTAGTCCAAACTACTCTGCTAAACTTTAAAACATCCTTTCAATAAAGGAAAAAGAGTGAGAAAGGAGAGGAAGCCAAAATAAAATCAGAAAAAAGATGTCCATTTTGCACAGTGACTGATTTGTTTTGTGGGGTTTTTTATTATGAATAGATTTTATTTTCAAGTTTTATTCTTGTATCATCACAAGAACATCTTATACAAATATTCATAGATGGCAGAGTGTCTATTAGAGAAAAAGGAGACTTCATACTTAGTAGAAACTGACATATATGGCATATATCACTTTTATTTAGAATCTGTAGTAATATATTGGCAAAATGTATTGTTTCTCAGTATATAGACAATAGTATTTGTACAAGAGAATGAAAAACAATCAGAAGAGTGAGTAGTAAGTGGTGCTGTGTTCCAAACTGCACCTGCATCTTCAGTGCCAGGATATTAACACTCTTAGCAGTGCTATGAGAACATATCCCCTTATAGAGGGGATTATCCAGGCAGGAACTCATCTTTTCATATACATCTGTGGTAGAATCTTGGCGTTCTCATCACATCAAAAATCTTCTTGCAAATTCATACACTCACCATGTGAGGAAGTCAAGAGTAACTGTTAAATATTTGGGGTTACAAAATAGGTGATTACCTGTAAACTATTTTGTAACCTAAATATTTCACTTGTAAATGCTTGTGTTATGAAATGCTTTGTGATTAATTTGTTAAACAATACTGTATCAACTATAGTCCATGTTGCCATAAAACAAGAAAGATAAATTGTTCCCATTAGGGAGATAGAGGAAAATGTTATTTTGGATAGCTTGGTTAACACATTGATTCTATTTTCAAGAATGAGCCAGCAACTTATAAGTTGCTGTACACAAAGCAAAGGCGTGTGCACTGAGGCTGGCTGCATCAGGGGACACAAAACCTGAAAAAAAATATGAATTTTGGACGGCGCTGTGTGTGTTTCCTGACCTAATTTATATGAGGTTCAGTTCACTCAGTAAACTTTGAGAGAATTTCAGCGGAACTTTCTTCACCTCTCCTCCCCCACCCATGGAGACCCTGAAGTTTTAATTTTTTTTTAATGCATATGCATACATATAGTAGATATGTGAGCTATGTTTTATATGTTTTAATGCATATCTTTCAATGACAGCTATTTTTAGGCATAGCTATTCTATGCAGGCACAGTATTCCTTCTTCTCCAAGGAAACAAGAAAGTCTCATGAGTTTTCCTATATGTCCTGGTTCTGGCCAGGCCAGAGTTAACTCAGCTCACCTGTGCTGGCTGCCTGGGGAGGTTAACTCTGGCCTGGCCAGAAGCAGGACAGTGTAGACTTTGGGTGTAAAGTGCTGTAAAATGTCACGTCAGAGGTCAGAGGTGGGGAACTTTAACTTTGAAACACATTCCTTCCTCAAGAACTTTTTGCAGAAACTGTCTTCATTATCTATGCTTTTCTTTTTCATTGGACCTAGAAACATGTGAGGTCACCTTACTACAATTATTTTAAGGCCCAGGTTATGTCTCTACAGAAGATGCTCTGTACCTAGTGCATTATAGCTCTCCTAGCAAAGCACACTTCTTTTGGGGCTAGGTTCAAAAGGTCATACTTCAAACATGGTGGTGAAATTAGTTACACTGACATGACCTAAAAATATCCACTCATACAATCTGTTAATATGATCTCATTCATCACATTAAGGGAACTTTAAAGGATTTTTTTTATGTGGATGTCTACCTGTAGGCCTCTTCAATCTGAAAAATGGAGCTGAAATTTCCATGAGGGAAAATGCTTCATTTTTTAATTATTATTGTTTTAAATTTTCCTTTTCAGAACAGATATGTTGTGGCCATAATCTATTTTGGGTTTCATTTTGATCTTTCTTTTTTTTTTTCACTCTCTCTTTTGATAATATTTGAGGAGTTTTCTGAAAGACAGAAGAAAATCCAAAGGTTTTCAAAATTAAAAACAACCAAAGAACACTTTATGCCAATGCAAGTCTCTACTGCCTGATCAGGATATAGTAAGACAAGGTTTCTTTGCTTTGTAAGCACATATCTTGCCCATGTGGCTTCTGCTTCCCTTATTGTTGCTCTTGTTCTTTATATTAACATGTGCATATGATTTTAGGTAAAGTTGAGGTGTTACCATGTATTATAAGATGAAAAACTACTGGCAGATCATCACTCCCAGTTTCATGCAATGCATTATCTTTTTCTTATTGGATTTTCCTGTAGTGTCTCATGTTTTGTCTTCTACAGGCAGATTTATTCTCTAGTAGTGTCGTCCCCAGGTGTGCCTTTGCATTGATTACAACATAAAACAGTGCAAAATTTTTACCATCATCAATTTTATTTCAATTCTTATCACTGAATTATATCATTAAAATTATTTCAAGGAAACTTCAGAAGAGAAGGATAATAAAAGCCATACTAAATTCACCAGGAATATGTCCTTCCTTCCAACACTCAATCTCTTTAAATGCATAAGAAGATTTATACATAAACATCACAATCTTAAAAATGACCCAATTTTTGCCTGGTTGTTTTTCCTTATCTGTCACTTACTGAGGAGGCTTTTGGTAATCCCTTGATGAAACTTGAACTCTTAAGTTTGCTGTTTTCTTTTTTCATGTGAAACTATTTGGATTGCCAAAATTACATCCTGTGGAGCAGTAGGGGCTGGATAGCATTAGAATGAATGTAGATCAACAAAGGGTAGTATGCTGGTTTTGGATAGGATAATGTTCTTCATAGTAGCTAGTATGGGGCAACATTTTGATTTTTTGCTGAAAACAGTGTTGATAATACAGAGAAATTTTCATTATAGTTGAAAAGTGCTTACACAGAACCAAAGCCTTTTCTGCTACTCACACCACCTCACCAGTGAGTAGGTTGCACAGAAAATCTGGGAGGGGGGACAGCTGGAAGAGCTGGCCCCACCTGAGCAAAGGGATATTCCATGCCATATGATATCATATGTTAAGCTAATGTCTACAGATGAGGCATCTACCAGAGAAGCAAGCAGAGCTCTGTAGCTATAGCATCACAGAGAATCAGTGTTGTCTTGTCCATAGCTTGGGACCACAGCTGGATTTTTTTCTGAAAGAAAATTCACTTTTTTTCTTAAGGCTTTAACATTTGCAATGATGAATAGACAAACATTAATTTTCTTTTGCCTTCCTGAGAGTGAATCAATGCTCCTCCTGTTGTAAATACCAAAGCAAAGTCACCACAGATAATATTTGGGTTGACCCATTCCATGAACAACATGTTTATAGTTTGTTCAGTTGTCTACTGAAATACAAGAAGTGACAACCCTGTAATAGGCATGCTTGAAATTACAGTTACTCTTCTGGACCTTTCCTTGTCTTTATTTGTGTGTCTATGTGTGCTTAATTGCTGTGAAAGTTCTTATATTTCTTAGAGGAATATGAACTTGATAATGCCGTTTTCTATACTGTACATTGTACATTTGTATTCTCTCTTAATTCCCTGCTTTCTTAGATATATCTTTGGGAATGCTTCTAGGAAGTGACACACTGCTGTAAACTAAATGTCACAATTTTATTCCTTACTACAAATAAAATTTTGGGAATGTACAAATTATTATAAATGTTCCCAGAAAGGTCATTATTTCCAGCTTTCTTTTAAGTTTCATAAGTTCTACAAAGCAAATTGAGGTGTTACTGTAATTCATAATCTTTTGTTGAAACCTTGTAAGTATTTTTCTATTGGACATTATGTGATAAAAATGCAGTGCTTGCATGGAAGGTGAATTTGATATGGTTATCAGAGCTTGCATCACTAAAATTGTAGTCAGGTCATATTTATTAAATTCTATTTTTTTCAGGTGAGCCTTACATGGTTTCTCAGAGCATATAGAGTGTAAAGCAAGGCATTGCAAGGCTCAGCTGGTTTAAAAATAAATCTTGAGCAATGAACAAAAAGTCTTGGCATAATACAGCTGCTGGCATCATCATACAATACAGCAGAGTTCAATTAGCTGTTTTCAGGAAGAAAAACACCATTGTGTGCAGGAGACTGTACCAGTAGAAGGGATGCATGAAAAAAAAATACAGCAGCCCCTTTTTCCTTTCTGAAATCTGCAGAACATCAATTCCAAAGTGAGCTTCATAGACAGAAATGCACTTTGCCTAAAGGAATCTTTCTGTGAAGCATCCTGATTTAACATAGGAGTATTTAAGTTAACTGTTTTAATAACAATTCGAGTTTGACTTCACCTAAGGAAAAAAAAATACATCTCTGGCTAGTTAGAAGTCCTCTTTCCTGTAACCCAACCCACTGTGACAATTCCAGGCTCTATTCAAGTTTAATCTCTTCTAACATATTTATCAGGCCTTTAGCTCTCAGTGCTCTTTGTAAACACTGATGGGCCATTGCTGAAACACCTGTATTAGAGGATCTTTTTCATTGTCTTCTTACACATTTTATTAAAGAAGAACCCACATCTTGCAGAGGAGAGGTGCACAAGTGGGAGACACCATGGTCCCAGAAAAAGGGACATGTGGATGACCCACAGCTGTATGGGTATGGTTATGGGTAATGTAATTCTGTAAGCATGGATGTGGTTGTGTGTGGGCTTAGGGTTAAAATACAGAAAGGTGTTTAGAAAATTGTAGCTATTTATTACATGTCACTGTGGCTTACTTGTTGAACTAGTTATTGAATTTTAAATTTGTAGTTTACCAGTTCCATGTAGCTGCATGTCATCAATTGATAATAAATCTCTTCAGCCTTGATTTAATAAACTATGTGAGCTGGGTTGTTTTTTGGTTTTTTGTTTGGTTTTTTTTTTCATTTTGACAAAGCTTCTCTGTGTCTGTTAAAAAAATGTAGAACATTACAGTACTATTTGGGGCTTATTTGATCCAAGAAAGGGAAAAAAGCCTAAAAGCTGTTCTAGACCATTAGATACTAATAGTCTAAACATCTTGAGAAGTCACTAGAGATTTGCAGGATTACCTAGGATCATTTGACTTATGCTGCCTCTCTTCTGCTTTTAGTCATAATTTGTTATAGAGCAGACTTAAAAAGTCGTGCAAGTAGACTCAAAACAGTCTCCTTATAACACGTGCTGCACTCAGTTCACTTAAACTTGTACAGATCAAAAATCATCTGCAAAAAATCATGTGTGAACACAGCTCCTGTTCTTTTTCCTTTCTGGTATCACCATCATCTCATCAAAACTTCTAAAAACTTGTGATATTAAGATTCATTGTTTGAAAAAACACATTTTAAATATCATACGTGTAAAATACAGTTGCAATGTAATTAATGGAGAGCTGTTTAGTTAGCTAAACGCGGGGATCTAGTTTAGGTGGAGCTCAGTGGACCTAGGTCACCTAATAGCTTCCTTGACTAGACTGAGTGGATCTCCATGAGCATGAAGGAACTTTCACTGCACTCTATATATTTCATGTTGGTGACAATCTGGAGCTGACTCCTCACCTCTTACTCTCAGTAAGTACTCCCTAAGAAGGAGACAGTTTATTCCCAAAAATGAGCTCTGGGGAGTCCCATCCATAATTTAGCTTGATTTTTTTTCTTTAATTGCATTGATAGTGAGCGCTATGTATGCAAATGTGGTATTTGGTGCATTGAAATTAGCAGAACCTACATTGCAAGAATCTTTTGTTTCCAACACTGATGTTGCAGGAAAGAGCTGATCTGTCCTGTAGACTTTGATCATTATCTAATTAGGACTTTTGTTTGTTTTTTTCCAACAGGTCACATGCCCCCTTTTCTGGGGTAAATAAAACAGCATTGACAGGATTGCTTTGCTGCTGTTGTCTAAAGCTGTTAAAAGGCAAGTGATCACTAGTCAAATACCATGCAGAAGAAGATCAGAAAGCAGTACACATGCTCCTCAGTGACACCACTACTTCAGAGACTCTGCCAGGAGGAAAGACTGATGAGAATTTGAGCTTGTGCTAATGTGTTTTCCGCTTATTGTTGTTCAGATGTGTCCCAGAAAATTAAAGACTGTATTTTGGGCTGCCTAATCTTTTGGGGAATGTAGGTCAGCCTAAAGAAGCAGCAGCAGTAGGATCTGTGATCTTCCACACTGACTTGCACGGAGCAGGAAGTTCAGGATCAGAGCAGGTAAACCGAACCCAAGAGTATTGGCAGTCAGGAGTGACAGAGAGATGTCAGACATTGATCTGCAGGACAGAAGAATATGTCTGATGGCTGACACATGGCTCCTGTTTTTGTTTCTGAGTATGGTTATGATGAATTCTTGCTATGAAGCAAAACTGTGAGATTAACATGGTGATTTGACATTCTTAAATTACTGTTGTTTTTCAAACAGGAGAAGTTTGAAGTGATGAGAGATGTACTTTGTAAAGACCAAAGAGTGGAGAATATTCTCATCTGAATGTTGACTGCATTTGCAGGATTTCCCAACGTTTTTCTTGATGGGTTCCTGTTATCTCCAATAATCTTTGAAGGCGACAAAAATCTACTTTTACTGTGAGTGCTGCCAGAGAGCAGTGGCTGTGTACTCCCATGAGAAATGTGCCCAGGAATACTTCCTAGCAACACACTTCTTCACACCCAGACCTGGCATTGGTGTGAGAGGGAGGGGACAGAAATGGGAAGAAGTTTATCTGTCCAGATTATTGAGACATGATGGACATCTGTTAAGAGGAAATACTGTAAGCATCTGATCTGTAAGAGTATTTTTGCTTTCTAATTATTTCACTTAAATACTACAGTAAAAAGCACTAGCTAGGAGCATGTGCAAATGGCATGGGCAGTTAGCTGATATCTGGAGGGCAGTATTGAGGAGATGATTTCCAAACTGCCTCTTGCTGCTTCTACGTTATGGAATGATTCTAGAGGTCGAAAAGAAACACTTCTGCTCTGCTGAGTCATGGTTTAAGAGTCTTAGGGACTTTAGAAGTATAGAGGGAACCTCAAACTGTTAGAACAACCTTATCTGCACTGGCAGTTTCTAGTAGCTCTTGTTGTCATGTGGTTGCTTACACAAATGAACTGAGTGAAGAGTGCTAGCAGGAAAGAAGTTCCCTGTTGGGGATGGACTCCTTAAAAACTTCATGTGGTGTCAGAGCACCTGGGGTGAAGTGGTTTCACTCCCTTAATGGAGTTTGGACAAATATAGTATGGCATAAAGTACACTTGCTCTCCTGGCTTTTTGGAGAGCTGCCAAACATCCGTCAGGCTCTGCAGTGATTAATGATACGGACTAAACTTACTAACCTGTGGTATTCATTTATATGCTAATGACAATAACGTACATGGTAGAGGCAAAAAGATGTGCTGTATCTCACATTCCTAACAGGTCTCCCAAGCATCACTTTGGAGTCTCATAGGTTTATTAAGTACTTGGTAGTACTCAGAACAGTGACCCATTTAATTTGCTAATGTTTGTCCACATGTGGCTAATAATTGGCCTTTTAAACGGATTTTGCTGTCCACACATATGAAAAGGCTACTGCCACTTCACAGCAGCATATTCTGGTTTTTGCATTTTTTTATATGCATGGTGAGTTTTAATGAATGTGCGGACATTTCTTAGTGATACCTACAAACAATAAAACAATGCATGATTATGTTTATTTGAATAATTTTTTTCCTTTTGTTTTGTGTTTCTAAATTAGAAAAATAAAATATTTCTGATGGATGATTTTCCTGATGATGGTGAACTGAAAGAGCTGAACTTCCACAGGTCTTTCATTTTATAGTACTCTCTTATTTAAAAATTGTGTACCACTGTTAAAATGAAGCTGACATTCTGGTAATGGGCTGGATACATCTGACTATTGAAATTATTATTTTTTTTTTTTTGACAACATAAATATCTCTTGCATTTCTTAAAATCATAAATGTTTATAACCTGCCATATCACAAGATGTCCCTTTTTCTTCCCTTGGGAGATTTCAGTCTTAAACATTCTTTTACCAAATTTTCACACTCTAAATTACTTAGAATATCAGTTAGTGCATTTATTCACCTTAAATGCATCCAAATATCTCTTCACTGTGCAGGCAACACTGTTGAGCCATCCAAATGTTTCAACTAGTCTATGTGAGAGAATCCCGCAAGTTCAAAACACTTCAGAGTTCATAAGAAAGTTGGCAAAAAATAGTCTCTGGTTTCATGCAGCCTCCTTGCAAAATAGTTTAGAGACAATAAAAGAAATTTTGAGTGCAGAGGGAAATCTCTCTTTTCAACTTGCTCCACACCTAATCATTCTGCAAGACAAAATTAAGCTAATAAGAGTTCTTTGTACTAAGGGAATTATTAAGATATTAATGTGTTAGGCTACTGGCACAGCATTATGGAAATAATAGTATTGTGCTTTGGTGAATCAAAATAACTTTTGATTGAAGGCTGGATTGAATCTCATGACTAGTTTCAGGCATCTGAATGCACCAGTGGGCCTCTGTACAGGGACTTCCTCCTTTCTTACCTTTAGCTATCCCCAGGGAGGCATCCTGGAGATGTCTCTTAATGGAGAATAGACAGACTCCTCTAGATGTCAATTTATCGCATTAAAGATAAATCAACATAGCTGTTTAAGATACATGGAACTAATTGTCCTTTGGAGGTATTTCTCTCATTTCACTCCTGAGCAAGGAGCCTAATGATTTTAACTGAGTTGAGCCTTCTTGCAGAAGACTGCTTCACTTGGCTTCTTGCAGTGGAGAGGCTTTTTTCAGCTTCATCCAGAACAAAACACAGCAAGTTCAGGAAGAAATTTCATATTAACAGTCATTTAAATGTAGGCACTAGTGCCATAACATAATTTTCTATTTTTAATTCACTATTTTCCAGGTCTTGCTTTTTATCCTCCTGGAATATAGCTTTACTGTATCTTAAAACAGGAATATTAGAATATATAACCACTGAGCTGATCAGGGAGTTTAAGAGTTTTTCTGTGCCTCTTATCCCACTATTAACCTTATTTCAGATATTACCTGTTGGACAGATTTCAAGTTTAGTGTTACTGTAAGAATTACCTTCTATTCTAAGGGATCCCTGTATTAATTATAATTGCTGTTGTTCTTTATCTATATGTCTTTCAGTACTTTTATGGTAAAACTAAAACCAAAACCAAACCAAACAAAAAGCCCAAAGATTAAATGCCTCTTTCTTGTAGATTTCTAAATATTTTTTTATTAAAAGATGCTGAATATCAGCAAATTAGGACTTTGTGGTCAAACCTTCTATTGTTTTAATTATCCACTTTGGAATCTTTAAATCTATTCTGACATTAAAAAAATCCATCACACATGTGGAAGGCATAGATGATGAAATTTTCAGTCCTTTTTATTAAGGTCAATATAGGTGTCTTTTCCACTGTACAACTTGTAGATATTCCTACTTTAAAATATCCACAAGACATAGCTTTTTTTCCCCATTCTTATCTGAGTGGCCAACGTTTTGTTTTCTTCACGTGCCTTATCAGAATTAGCACTTTTAACCTACTTTTAGAGGTACCACATTTGGGTAATCTGAGAAAAAGAAAATTCCACTACAATGAATCATGTATCTTGACTTGCACTTCCAAAGGAAGGAAAAAGGAGTAAACTGCTGAACTTGAACAGTGTTATAGTCTTGCTGAATTTTAGAAGTATAAATTATGCTGATCCTACCTCTAATGCCATACATGTAATTTGATTCAGTCTACTATACCAAGCAAGCTGACACATTTACATTTTTTTTAATCTGTGCTAGGTGTGTGTGCATAAAAGCCTTTTATTTCAGATATACATTTTTTTACCTAGAGCCTTCTGTTACTCCATCCAAATACAGATGTTTTTGTAGGTCTCTTAGCAAGGAGACATGGTGCTGCTATAATTCATGCCCATTGTGCATAGGAGGGACACATTTCTTTGTTAGATATAATATTGACTGACTACCATCATCATTTGAGATACTCATTTTAACAGAATGCCACCACCTCCACCCCAAGATTTTCAAGCCTGCAAATATTTTCTCAGATGTTGAACCAGATGTTCTGCAAAATTTTCTCAGTGACGCTTCCTATGATCAACAATGGAGTGGTTTAACTGAAGGATCTTAAAATTTGGGATTAAATTTTTTCTCTCCTCTGACAAGGCCTTAACATGTAGGCCCCTGTTACCATCAGAGGTATAATAGTCCCAGAAATTATGTGCCTTCTCAAATGCCCAGGTTGCTCCCTATCGTAGTGGACTATCTCTACAAGCTGAAGGGTTGACTCTGCAAACCTGGTATGAATTTTGTGATGGGGCAGGAGAGGTACCTATAACTTGAGAAACTGCAAGGATAACTAGTTTTCATAACTTCAGTGTTTGGATACATGCTTACACCTTCTAGCAAAACCATGCTGAAGTGAACAAAATATGCATCTGAATCAAAGGATTTAAAATTTCTCTTATCACTGTCTTGAGTGGGATTCTGCATAGTTTTAGGATTGTTTTTGTATCATTAATCAGACACATTCAAACAGTTCATGCAGAGAGTTCATGACGAAGAACAAGAGAGAGGGCACAACTCCATGATAAATACATGGCTACTCCTGTCTGGCTCTTAAGGACCTTTCTGCTCTGCTGCTGCTGCTGCTTGTCATCTTGGACAGAGGCAGGAAACCCTACCTTGTTTCTTAAGATCAAAATCATACTCCTTAAAATTCAAACTGTTTTTAAAGTTGCTACTGTGAAAAACTAAAAAACAACAAAAATGACTTACCTACTCACACATCTCCTCATGTGGATTTATTTTTTGCTTGACTTCCTGTAAACCTCATTTTTCCTTAGTAAGCACTTTCCACAAAAAGGTTTCCAGATGATTTGTTGTTTCTTTCCTATTCATTCCCAGATGTGCATATACCGATGATAACAATTATGTGCCTGAGTTTCAAGAATATGCTACTTATGAATGACAGTTTTGTAGTTTTATTGCCTCTTATTCCTGGACCAAATTCTCAGCTGATGACAGTCAGTGTAGCTCCACTGATTTCACTGGTGCCATTTGACAGGTTGGACCATCTGAGTATGTTTCATTTGAGGATCAGATTTTCTGTAGTAGCCATTAACTATAGATTGCTATAGAAGATAGTTAAAAATATTCCAAACAATTAAGGTTCTGATTCAACAAAACAGTTAGAAACATACTTAAGTTTTATCAGTTTAAATGTGGCTATGTACGTAATGTTACTTAGTGCTAAGTAGGTGCTTTAGTATTCTGCAGAGCATGAGTTAGGTATTCCTGTTAAGGATCCTCCAACTGGGCAGTAAATACAAATAGTACATAAAGTACAATTACTGATATAACCAGAGAAGGCATGGATAAAAATAAAGGTCTGCTTTAAAGATGGGATTGCAGATGTGATTTGCCATTCTGACAATTTACTCTATCAGAGGTTCTTGAGTGCTGAATGAATCTTATCTCTAAAAACCGAGGGAATATTATTTCTTCTCCCCCACCTTGTATAAGATCCCAACACAATAGTAGGAAGTGCTATGCATTATCTGGAAATTAAATAATTAAAAAAGTGACAAAGGAAATGTCAAGGGTCCTCCAGGCCTTAATATCATGCTTAACAGAGAAGCTGATACATCATTATCAATGTCGCATTCAATACTTGCACTGATCTGATAAACTTAGAAGATGTAACTTCTGAGAGAAGCAGTCTGAACTCTAACTAATGTGAATACAGGATACGTGCCAGAGTCTGAATGGAATATGAAAGACCATGCAGTTAACACCAAGCACAAAATATCCGGTGGATAACAAGTTCTTTAAGATCTCTTCTTTGTTCCACATGATCTCAAAATTTTTATTCAATACCCTGAACTCCAGTAAACTACAAAATTTACAATGGGAAGAAATGAAAACAAGTAAGCAGTATATCTGATGAGCTTTTGAGATTATTTTGCTTATACTTTTTGTCATGGTAATCATTTTGATTGCTGATTACTCCAGCAGTAGTTTAATGAGGCCAAATAATTTGATTGTAGATATAATAAAACATTCCCTTCAAAGCTGAGAAATCTGGAACAGTGAGATAAGGATTAAGCTGGGTTTCATCTAACACTTCTAGTTCTTAATTATAAAATTTAAAGTGCTATTAATTCAACTTTTACTACCCACATTGACAAGTATTGCTTTGTCTTTAGCAGATGCTGTTTATTTTTATCATTGCTCAGTAAAGTTTAAAAGATTTTTAAGTCTTCAAAAGAGAGATGTCTTGCAGAAATCCTTATTCAGCAACTGCTCAGGAATAAGAAATCAGGTTTAAAAGAAGGACCAGTGGTACAGAAGGTGTGACACTTTCCGTATTACTTTTAGATGAATTGTACTCCAAGTGCTTCTGAACTCTATCCTCTAATGTTTGTTCCTAGTTGTGAAAACACAGATTAGCTGCCGTCATATTTATTAAAATTTAATGTGTTTCCTTTTGCTCAGGAATAATTTTATTACTCAAAGATATTTTTGCAGATATGACAAAATAATTATACCTGTCATCTATATTAATTAATTTATTTGTTAATATGCTTTTCCACAGCAGGTACAGAAAGAGACCAGCAAGCAGGATGGACATCATTTATATGTTAAATTATAGATTAGCTTTTCGATGTAAAATGGGCACAAACAACAGCACTTTTAATGACAATATGGGTATGGACATAATAATGACATTATGAGCTGCGTTCTCAGATGAAAAATTCGGTCCAAAAATCTACCATACAAAACACAAGTATACTCACTTTCACTCTTCTTATTCTCTCCCCCATCCCACTTGAGTAAGCCAACAGCTGCGTGGTGCTGAGCTGCTGACTGGGGTTAAACTGTGGCAGGCCTCTACATCGATAAAAGAACTGCATAAATGTCTTGCTAGGTTAGCCTAAAAGGACCATGGTAAAAACCTTACTTAACTAGCTTCAGACACCCCATAGAAGTGACCCATGCTGGGACATTTGGTAAAGAGATTAAGCTCTATGGGAAAGGATTCATGTCAGAGAAGTTCATAGAAGACTGTCTCCTGTGAGTGGGACTCCACTCTAGAACAGTGCAAGATTGTCTCACACTCATAGAACTGAAACTCTTTGTATTCTGCATCATATATTTCTTCCAAAACTCTTTACAGACAAGTTAAATCTACATTATTTAAAAAGAGAAACATCGTGACATCTCAGCTGAGATCTTGGTTAAAGATACTAGCTAGCTTTTTCACTGAAGGGTGTGCTCTTCTCCTAATGTCATAGAATAGTTTATCAAGATAACATTGTATTACAGGAGTGAGGAAAATGGTCTTGACTGTAGTATAAACATATAAACCATTTTTCCTCACCATCCAATCACTATGTTCTACTTAATTTATTTTCAAATTGTTTACAAGAACTTAAACAACTTTTGGTTATTTCCTCTCTGGTAGGTCAGGTGAAACCTTTTCTTGTCAGCCTCTGTCAAGAGTAATTGCAGAACAGACAGATATTTAAACTTCTTTTAAAATGCTGCACATGCAAGAAACTATATGAAATGAAAACTCTTTCTTATGCATTGTATGTACATATCTTTCCCGACAATTTCATTTCTAGGATTAGGAAAGGAAGAACAAATCTGGTATCTTTTCAGTGAAGAACCTGAACTTTTCGGAGATGAGAAATATGAAGGCACTTGTGTAGGATGACATCATCAGACTGAAATAAGAACCCACCACTTGAAGTGCAGTACAGCTTTACCTCTTGTCAGACGTCAGTCATCAGCATGGCAGCATATCCTTGGCCAAATCTCAATCCTTTTACCACTTTATTATTCCATTCCATGGTGAATTTCAAAGGAGATGGTTTACAGATGATTCAGTGAAGGCCATCATTTGACAGGTTGATTTGAGCTGCAGGAGATCCAGTAGACTCCTGGAGTCTATAGATGGCAACTTTCTGGTTCAGGTATTGGAGAAACCAACAAGAGGTGATGCATTGCTGGACCTGGTACTCACTAATGTGAGGGAGATCATTAAAAGTGTTAAGACTGGAGACAGCCTGGGCTGCAGCGACCATGCCCTAGTTGAGTTTGTGATCTCAAGAAATGTGGGCCTGGCAGAGAGTGGGATCAGGACCCTGAACTTTAGGAGAGCAAACTTTAGGCTGTCTAAGGAATTGTTGCCCAAGATCTCCTGGGAGGGGGTCCTTAGTGACAGAAACGTTGAGGACAGCTGGCTACTATTTAGGGATGCCTTTCTGAGAGCTCAAGAGCTCTCTGTTCCTCTGAATAAGAAAGTGAGCAGGAGGGGAAGGAGACCAGCATGGTTAGGTAAGGACCTGCTGGTCAAACTGAGGGAGAAGAAAGGCAAGTACAAGCTCTGGAAACACAGGTGTGTTGCCTGGAAAGAATACAGGGATGCTGTTCGGACTTGCAGAGACAGGATCAGGAAAGCCAAGGTGCAGATAGAACTGAATTTGGTGGGGGCTGTTAAAAACAAGAAGGGATTTTACAGGTACATTGGCCAGAAGATACAGGCCGAAGAGAGTATATCCCCTTTGGTAAATGAGAAAGGAGAATTGGCTGCAACTGATGAGGAGAAGGCTGAGGTACTGCATGAGTTCTTTACCTCAGTCTTCTCTGGCAGCCAGGATTCTCATAATTCTGAAGTTCCAGAACCCGGCATCCCAGGACATCCAGGTGGGAATTGGGGGAGCAAATCCCCCCTCGCCACCCACTGTAAGAGCGGAGCAAATCCGAGACTGCCTCATGAGACTGGATGTCTACAAGTCTATGGGGCCAGATGACATGCATCCCAGGGTCCTGAAGGAGCTGGCTGATGTGGTTGCTGAGCCACTTTCCATCATATTTGAAAAGTTGTGGCTGTCAGGAGAGGTCCCTGGGGACTGGAAAAAACGTCATGTCACTCCCATTTATAAGAAGGGGAGCAAGGAAGACCCAGGGAATTACAGGCCGGAAAGCCTCACCTCTGTGCCTGGGAAGATCATGGAACAGATCCTCCTGGATGACATGCTAGAGCAAATGAGGGAAGAGCACGTGATCCGGGACAGCCAGCATGGCTTCACCAAGGGAGCGTTGTGCCTTACCAATCTGGTGACTTTCTATGATGGAGTAACAGCATCAGTAGATAAAGGGAAGGTGACCAATGTCATCTACCTGGACTTGTGCAAGGCCTTTGACACAGTCCCCCACCACCTCCTTATCTCTAAATTGGAGACATGTGGATTTGATGGGTGGACCATCCAGGGGATAAGAAACTACTTGACAAACCATAGCCAAAGAGTGGTGGTCAATGGGTCTATGTCCAGGTGGAGGCTGATGACAAACGGTGTTCCCCAAGGGTCTGTCTTGGGACCAGTTCTCTTTAACATCTTTATCAATGACATCGATGATGGGATTGAGTGCACCCTCAGCAGGTTTGCGGATGACACCAAGCTGAGTGGTGTGGTCGACACCCTGGAAGGAAAGGAAGCCATCCAGAGGGATCTTGACAGGCTGGAAAGGTGGGCCTGGGTGAAGCTAGTGAGGTTCAACACTGCCAAGTGTTGAGGGACAGGGAGGTGATTGTCCCTCTCTACTCTGCCCTTGTGAGGCCCCATCTGTTGTACTGTGTCCAGATCTGGGGCCTGCAATACAAGAAAGATGTGGAACTGTTGGAGAGGGTTCAGAGGAGGGCCACAAAGATGATTAGAGGGCTGGAGCACCTGCCTTACAACGAGAGGCTGGGTGAGCTGGGCTTCTTCAGCCTGGAGAAGAGAAGGCTGCGGGGGGACCTCATTGCAGCTTTCCAGTACCTGAAGGGAGCATACAAACAGGAGGCGATTCAACTTTTTAAAAGGATAGACAGTGGCAGGACAAGAGGGAATGGATTAAAACTAAAGGAAGGAAGGTTTAGATTAGATATTAGGGGGAAGTTTTTTTTCAGAAAGTGTGGTGAGGGGCTGGAACCGGCTGCCCAGAGAGGTGGTGGATGCCCTGTCCCTGGAAGTGTTCAAGGCCAGGTTGGATGGGGCCCTAGGCAACCTTGTGTGGGTCCAAGCCTGGGTTGGTGTCCCTGCATGTGGTAGGGGGGTTGGAGCTCTGTGATCCTTGTGGTCCCTTCCAACCCATGCCATTCTTTGATTCTATGATTCTTTACAAATTAAACTGTTTTGATTTAGCTTTCTTCCATCCTAATTATTTCTTCTATCTAGCATCCTTCCTTGAAATAGAAATTTCTCTACCAATCATAGCCTAAAATCCTTTCCGTTATCTGATATGAACACACAAAAAAGGATAAAATAAAAATGTGACAAAAGGTTAAAATTGACTATGCACAAAATTCTCTGTTTTGAATTTCCACATGCATTAACCATATCTCATGTTATTGACGCTCCCTGAAAATATTGCCTGCTCTATCACATAACCTGTAGACCCAGAGGTCAGGTGGACTTTTAGATTGGAGACAGTTGGCTGTGAGGACCAAAAGATGGCACAATACTGGGATCAAGGAGACTCCAGAGTAAGGCCATCTCTTTTATTGCCTGCTTCTGTACTACTCAGTTACATTTCTCTCTACATGTTAATTCATGTTTAAATGTAAATTTTTTTACACAAGATAAAAGTCCCATAATATACTAAACATAGGTAGGCAATATGTATACCTAATATGTATGTAATGAGCATTTAATAATAATTAAATGCTTACATATACAAGAATATATGTATCTTGCAGCTGTACTTGCGGACTTGTCTTAATTTGACGTTTCTTTCTTCAAATGCTCATTGATTAATTCACATTTTGTCTATCACGAAGTGTCCAAGATAAAAAAAAAATCTGTCTTTTGATTTCGCCATGCAAGTGTGCAGTGTAGGCATTTTAGTTGTTTTTAAATTTAAGTAAAGAGGAAAAAAAATTGCAATTTTACTTCTTGAAAGAATTTAGGAGTTTTCCAGAGATGTCTCATCCAAGCAATGACTCCATACAACCCTGTTCAGCAATTCGTGAAGGCAGTGTTTTAAAAGTGGCTGCCATATTCACTTACTGCTGGCTTTGCAAAACTTTAGAGCTTTATCCTTTGATGATCACAAGAGTTTCACCAATTTCACACTTCAATTATTCATGCACAACTTAGGATTCTTTATTTTTGAGTCCCTATTAATTATTAGTATTTGCCCCATTTTGTTCTCATGCTACTATTTGCAGAATGAAGTATTATGTGGTGTACTGAATTGATACAATTGCTGCAGCAGCCAAGGCTCAGAAGGAGAATAATATCTTTGGCTACAGCAGATGGACAGTCCCAGAATCTCTTTACTGGGTCATGAGAAAATGCACACTAAAATATTGGCATCAGTTAACACCATGCAAAGTATCTGTCCTGGGTTCAGCCCAGCAGCAGGCTGTGTTAGCCCTGAGAGTATTCCATACCAATTGCATCATGATCAGACAGGCTGCCCCCCCCCCCTTTGCAGGGGCGACTTCGGACCCAGGCACGGGAAGTCCCGGCCTGGGCAGGCGCAGTGCCAGTTCCGGGGGAGACTCCAGACCTATCAGGAACTGCTCCCAGCACGGGAAGTGCTGGTCTGAGCAGGCGTGTGGGAGTTCCGGCTTCTCTCTCTCTCTCTCTCTCTTTTCGGGATCGGCGTGGCAGGAGGTGGTGAGGGGGGTGCTCGGGGGTGCTGGGCTCGGGGAGTGCTGCGTTCGGGAATCTGAATCGGTTCGGGCATGGCTCAAATGGCATAGTGTGGTGAGAGGTTTGCACTGTATATAATAATAGCACTGTAGTTAGTTGTTTTCATACTTTTCCCTGTGTTTTCCAGGGCAGCCGTCACAGCCACCAGCTCGGCAGCCTGGATGGAGTGTGGCAGGCACTTCCCCTTCATAGGCGGCCAGTATTTCCTTTTCTGTTGGAGTGTAATTGGCCTCAGATCCTTTGTAGGCCCGACTCCAAAACCCTAACGGTCGCCCTCGAGTCTCCCCTTGTGTTTTTTTGCCAGAGACTCCAGGTAGGACCATTGTCACCAGCTGCAGTGTAGAGCACATTTTTAATGTCTGTACCTGTACGGACAGGTCCAAGGGCTACAGCATGGACTATTTCGCGTTTGATCTGCTCAAAGGCTTGCTGCTGCTCAGGGCCCCATTGGAAGTCATTCTTCTTTCGAGTCACATGGTAGAGTGGGCTCACAATGAGACTATAGTTTGGGATATGCATTCTCCAAAATCCTATAACCCCTAAGAAAGCTTGTGTTTCCTTTTTGTTACTTGGTGGAGACATAGCTGCAATTTTATTAATAACGTCCATTGGGATCTGGCGACGCCCATCCTGCCATCTTATTCCTAAAAACTGGATTTCTCGCTTAGGCCCCTTGACTTTACTTTGTTTTATAGCAAAACCAGCTTCTAAAAGGATTTGAATTATCCTTTCTCCTTTTTCAAAAACTTCCTTTGCTGTATCGCCCCATACAATGATGTCATCAATATACTGCAAGTGCTCTGGGGCTCCACCCTTTTCTAATGTACTCTGGATTAGTCCATGACAGATGGTGGGACTGTGTTTCCACCCCTGGGGCAGACGATTCCATGTGTATTGGACACCTCTCCAAGTGAAAGCAAACTGTGGTCTGCACTCTGGTGCCAGTGGGATTGAGAAGAAAGCATTTGCAATGTCAATTGTGGCATACCACCTGGCTGCCTTCGATTCCAGTTCATACTGGAGCTCTAGCATGTCCGGCACAGCGGCACTCATATTTGGAGTGACTTCATTTAGGCCACGATAGTCTACTGAAGGGGTTGCTGAAGGTCACCAAAAGTTGTTGTGGTTTATCCCTCAGCGGAAAGCTGAGGCCACAAAGGTCAGACAAGAAAGCCCCCTACCACTTTAAGAGGTGGAGGATGGGCGAACGGAGCTAAGAAAGGGGCTGCAGAGCCAGAGGAAAAAAAACCAAGGCCTGCAAGGTTAGGATAAGGATAGTTTACTAAACAACAGGGAAAAGTATGAAAACAACTAACTACAGTGCTATTATTATATACAGTGCAAACCTCTCACCACACTATGCCATTTGAGCCATGCCCGAACCGATTCAGATTCCCGAACGCAGCACTCCCCGAGCCCAGCACCCCCGAGCACCCCCCTCACCACCTCCTGCCACGCCGATCCCGAAAAGAGAGAGAGAGAGAGAGAGAAGCCGGAACTCCCACACGCCTGCTCAGACCAGCACTTCCCGTGCTGGGAGCAGTTCCTGATAGGTCTGGAGTCTCCCCCGGAACTGGCACTGCGCCTGCCCAGGCCGGGACTTCCCGTGCCTGGGTCCGAAGTCGCCCCTGCAAAGGGGGGGGGGCAGCCTGTCTGATCATGATGCAATTGGTATGGAATACTCTCAGGGCTAACACAGCCTGCTGCTGGGCTGAACCCAGGACAGTATCATATCCATATTCAAACAAAAAGGCTCAGTTCACTTTCAAGGGAATATTTTCTGGGCTTTTTTCAGCTAGGATTTTTTGAAAATCTGTTATCAGCCACATTCATTGTAAATTAATTAGCACTTTTTTTTCCTGATCCTGACCTATGGCTATTTAGCTTTATACAGTACACAGAGTACTAGCTGATTGATCTTTGGATGTGTTAACCCTTCTAAAATTGGACTCCAATATTTTAGTTTTGCAATCTCTCTCAGATTTTCTAAGATAAGCTTATCCAAGCCGTATATGGTCTGACAAATGTCTAAAGAATGGTCTGATATGGCTAAGAGGGAGTGAAAGGTCTTTCTTTCTTTGCCAATAGAATCTTTTACTCCTTAGCACATTAAAATGTCTGAAACAAGCCCCTGACCTGGGTTCTTTACCATATCAATCTTTTTAATCTCAAAAACTTTGTTTCTAGTAATTGGAATAGACTGGATTGGTGAAGAGAGGGGGTGTTTGAAAAAAAATAGCTGAAATAGTCTTTCGACCAGAATATGGATTTTTCTTTAGAAATATTGCTTCTGTGCTTAATGGGTGCTACAGATTTGTTGGACCCCAGGATGGAAGATTCTTGAGATTCCCCATGCTGCATCCCAAAGGTAAAGCCATAATCCATCCTCTAGGGGAGAAGAGAGAGACACACACAGAGCACAGCTGAGCCGTACTTTTCAAGATTTTTATCTGTTTGTATTTATAGAGATACTTCTCTATACAATATTGCAGATGTCAGTCAATGATACTGGTTTTTTCAGAAGAATATATTTTTTATTTTAATTTTCAGGCATTTTCTATTTTGACAACAGCAAGTTGCAGCAGAACGTAGGCAGCTTGGGGTGGAAAGAAATATCATTATAATCAAAAACAACTTTGTGGTAAAGATTTCTCATGAGTGCATTCAGTCAACCTAGGTGACAGGATGACAGAACTGGAATATTTTTCCTGTTTAGCATCTCTGTTTTTGAATAAAACTCACTAACAAGGTTTATTTCTGTTCTGCTGCGTACTTAATACTGAATCAAAACTAAGAGCAAATACCTCAAATGATATTATGGAAAACAAGGAATGACTACTTAACATGCCTTTTCATGACAATCAATAAACTTGTGGTACAAAAACACGCAAACTCTTTTGATACCAGCATGCACTTTTGAAGGTCCTTAAAGGTGGTTCAGAAAGATTTACAACTGCAGTGCTTGAATAGGAAAACAAAACAGTTATTTGTTATCATTTGTACAAAGAAATACAGAGTTGAATTTGTCATTATTTATAGAAATCATTACATACTCTATAAAATAATTAATATTTACATAACTTTGGATGAATTTGCAAATCCTCAGTTCCATATTTTTAAAATTTTTTATAATTCATTTAGATAGAAATAAAAGCTTATCCAAACTCAGAAACCTCTTAGAAGGCAGCTGCACAAATGAAAATGCAATGAATGACCACAGGACTTAAAATTGGTAGAGGCTGAGAACCTTTCTCTCAATTTGTAAGACAACACTGATATGCAGTCCTGGAACCAAGAAGACTTATCATTTAGTTACAGTCATGCACATCATCTTTAAAAGCTTTCTGACTCTGTTTTTTAATAATTTCATCATGTTGCTAAGAGCAAGAAAGAACAATGTGTTTGCAAACAATTTTTAATTTGAATATTATGAATGAAGGTACTAAATACAACCATCAGGATTTGCCTGTGAATAGTCTGACACATAAAGAGAGGCTTTCTGAGTAATGATATTTAGAAAAAATAAATCAGTAAGTCACAATATACTCATTTCAATCAAATTCCTTGAAAAGATATGTAAAGACTGAAATATCTCAACTGGAATGCTGACCAACATATATCTGAAACATGCATGGTTTTGACATAAGACTAATTGAAAAGGTTCTTCTATTTCCAGCTAATATTATGTGTAAATTATATAAAAGATGATTAAAAGGCCACTTTTCTTCCACAAAACAAAACAAAAAAAACCCCACCCCAAGTCCAAACCAATCAAGCAAACAACACCCCCCACTCCACCCTCTTGTTGTTCCTTTTGCTTAGTTTGTTCTTTTTTTTACCCTCTTGTCCTCCACCTGAAGGGTACATCCAAACATTACCCATTTGGGGAAAATTTTATTTCTGTAAAACTCATCTTGTGAAATAGATGCTCTTGTGAAATAATCAAGCTATATTGGTAGAAACAATTCTTTGTGCAAGTCACCTCATGATGCTGCAATATACAATTACCAATGTCGTTTTTTTTCCTATTACTTTTTTTTAGTCTAATGAGCAAATAGAAAACATACTATATATAGATATATATTGCCTATTGTTAAAATGACTGTCTATGGCTTTGAGTACAGGAAGACTGACCAGCACTGGGAGATAAAATCTATGGAGTCTTGTCGCAAAGAGATTTTTTGGCACTAGACATTGTTACAGAAGTATATTTCCTGGGCTATTATAATCTGTTTGAGGACTGGCTTGTATAAATACCATGGTTACATCTAAGATACATTGCATTTCAACATCCCTGATTTCCTCTTCATTTGCCAGGCAATCTGCAAAAAACATGTACCTACTTGTGCTTGGCAGAGGGGCAGAATCATTTTCATTGGAAACAGCATTTTCTCTGTCTTGTGAGAGCGTGATGAATTGAATGAATTATGAACTCTTTTAGTCGTAATATGTTACTAAATGAGCTCCAGTTTTGTTTGTTTGTTTGTTGTTTTCAATATTTGCATACTGGATAATTAGTTTAAAGGTAATGTTGCACTAAACAAATTGACCTGATTTTTTTCTGATATCACTTCAAAAAGAATACTGCCTTTGAATTCTCCATTATCTCCTCTAAAACGTATTTCAGTAAAAATTGTACGGATTTTTTAAGACTTTAAAACTGTATAATTTCCACTGTAGAATAACACATTGGTAAGTACTCAGCTGAAGAGTGGCTGGGTTTTTTCCTGCTTCTCAGTGAACACAAGCATATTCATGTGCATAGATGAATACTGCATTTTTTACTTTACTATGCATTACCAGGCTGTTCTAGAATCCAAGCACTGCTTACTCACATTCCTTTTCTAGGCTCTTGTAAAGTTCCTTTCTTGCATCAGTGCAAGCTTCCCAGACAATTGATGAACAATCAAACTGACAGGGTGGAAGAGCAAATGCCCAGTAGTTTTTTCACATAGACACTGCTACAAGTTTTTTTTACTGATAATTTCCCTTCAGCCTCGACTTTCTGCAAAATTAATGATTTTATGTCTTAAAATATTAAAGTCTCCCACCAGACCTGTGCATTTTAAATGCCCATGCCATAATCTGCCTTCATGTAGGACAAAGGGTAAACTAAGAATACAATATTCTTAAATAATAGTAGTTGTCTTCATATTATAATTCAGCTTGCACAGATTGTATTGTTCCAATGCCTTTTTCTCAGAGCTGGAAGTGCTTCCAAAAAAGTGGGCCAGATCTGTCCTTGCATATGTAAAGACTTTCAGGCCAAGAGGTTTTCTGATCTGAAGTAGTTTGGTTTTCTTTATGGAACCTTGCAATTGCCTTATCTAGAAAATGTCATTCTGAGCTTAATTAGTTCTGGCATGGTGATTACATCTACAGACAACATGGCTCTGTATGAGCAGTGCAAGGCACGGCTTTGTAGTGTAAGCTCCCACAGAGTTCATAAACTGCTCCTTAGCATTATCTGGCAAACAGAAAGACAAAAGCACTGTTAGTTGATATCTTTTTTAGTCTCATTAAGGTAGCAGAAACTTTCAATGTAAACTGAGGGCATTATTGCCCACCCCTCAGACAGTTGGCCTAGTTGTAAAGATGAAGCTGTGGCACAAATGTAGCATGGACATGTCAGCTTTGGACATTACTGAATCTGTTCTTTTGGCCATGCAGCAATCCTGAACGTGAGATGCAGACCCAGAAGGAAAATGTTTAAAAAGCAAGAAATAGAAAATGAGCCAAAGAACATGGAATTTGCCTAAACATGCTATCACATTTTACACAGACTATGTAGCAGTAAACAAAAATATATCCATTTGTCAGCAATAGCATCCAAAAGGTTTCTTCAAAACCATCAAAACGTTTCCTCAAACCTAAGCATCTATGCTTTTTTCAAAAGACCTATTCCCATTTTTCCTGTCCATCTCTAAGGCTCATTTATTCTTGGTATAAATCTAAACATATTGGTTGTATCAAGCCTGATTAGAGATGCAGAAGTAGGCCTGGAGGTAATGAAAAGTAGAGCATTCCTGTAAAAGTATTAGTTGTACTATTAGGATTTCTTCCATCCTGGAATCTCAGAGCATTTAAATATACTCCAACCTCATAGTGAAAAAAAAAACAAACCAGGAAACAGGGAAAGAAGTAGTGAATAGGAAAAATAAGTACGAAAGGATGAAGCATCTATTTTTGTCATTTTGAGAAGGTAGTGATCAAGCCTTTCCTTTCACTATCATATTTGTGTATTTAGCCTGATTACTCATTCTGTCCCACAGTACAGCTCATAGGCACAGTCATAGTAGTGCGCTAAATTCTTCACTACTACAGTGCATTCACACACATTTCTGATGTGGAAACTGCAGAAATCTTAACTTTGTTTTTAGCTCCACTTGGACCAAGGCCTGTGAGAAAACAAATCTCTTCTTAGAATTTAGGGTAATCAAGTTTTTATTAGTTAATTTGTCTTTCTTCTGGGTTTTCTATATGCTACAGACAGAGTTCCAAACATCCTCTCTGAAGTTTCATTATTCTTCATTATTCTTCTTGCTATTTAACCAGGTTTGGTTTTGGTTTGGGATTTTTTTAAGATACTATATAAATTATTGCTATTTCTTTGTCTCTTTTGTGTTCAAATCGTATGAGCAATCTAAGATGGAATACTGTAGGCTGAGATGTTCATTGACCTGGCATGTTTTCATTGAAATGTTAAAGTTTAAGACTGCCCTGTTCCACTTGGTGCTTGTTTTTCCCTCAAGTAATAGCTGACCCTTTGTAGCAAAGAAGGATGAAACTTGCATTCACCTTGAAAAGGAAAAGCAAAAAACCATACCAAACACTTTTAAATAAATGGTATTTGTCCAATAACATCTTTCTTGTTCTAGTGTGTATCATCCTACCTTACTGATAGAAAATATGTGGAAATCTGTGAATGAAAGAGCTATATAGTAACTTTCAGGGATGTAACAAAAGGTTTTCCAGAGACCTCAGGGAATAAGGCAAATTTTGAAGATTTGTTGCTACTGTTGTAATAAGGGTGGACTAGACTCCATTACCACAGGAGTAACACAGATTTTGAGTCAAGTATCCAAATTGTAGTCTCTCCAATCCCTTGATATGTATCTAATCTCAATGGGTAAGGTCTGCATTTTCTCCAAAAGGTCTAATAGTGTGCTCCACCCTGTCTCCTCCCTACACAAGCAAACTTAAACTCAGAGTAGATAACTGAAGCTGGGTTGCTACCTGAGCTTGGTCTGGACACTCCAGAAATACTAGAGAAATGCCTAGTGGGACTGCAAGAGAGCTGCTTTCTACATGTATCCCACACACTGATGGTGAATTCTCTGTGGCTCTTAACTCTTGCAAATTTGTGTGATTCAATAATATTCTTGCCTGGAAAAAAGGGGATTAATAGGGTTACATAAATAAACTATTTTTAAAAAATTACTTCACACAATATAAATACATTGATCTACTTTACCTATGTATGCCTTCTGTGTGTATACATGATGTATGAACAGTACTACCCTTTCTGACTTGGAGAGCAATTGTCATATAAACAATGAAGTCTCAAAACATTTATACGCTTTACTGTGGAGATGAAGACAAAAATGCTGTTGGATAATAGTAATTGTATAGTATTATGTTAATGAGCAACCCAAACTATAAAACAGAGAGCTGGAACTACTTGCAGTCTTGATGGTGCATTTCATAGGCATTTCAATTTGAACTAAAAGGTTTAAAGTGGCTAATGATTTATTTTCAAAAATTTTTTCACAACAAAAATATTTTATTTTACAGAACAGGTCTAAGGTAAAAATTAGTTGATTCTGAATCAAATTATATTTTCTTTTATTTTTATATAAACAACAAAATAATTCAGCTAGCTTTATGTCAGAGGAACTTAATAAAAATATGACAATATTGATGTAAATTCTTCCTCAGTATATTCAAAGTGAAGATTCACAATGCTTTTAAACTGATGTCAGATGCAATATTGAAATACAGTTAAAGTATCCCTTATATACAGGTAAATAATTGCAGATTCTCAGAAATCTGTTTCATGGCCTTTAGTGCTACAACCCTCTTCATACTTCTTTCACTGGCAAATAACGGGAGGCATATATGACCTCAGGTCTCTCAAGGTAAAGGATTCATAGATGAAATCAAAACCCATCACATTTATTAAATAATAGCAGTAAATTCAGCACAATTACATCCATAAGATTATCATCTGCTTTATTCCCTGGAAGAAGGCAGGTAAAACAATTGTTATAATACTATATTATGGTATTTCAGTCTTGAAATATGAAAATAGTTAAATACACAATAAAAGGATTTTTTCTGCTTGACTGAGATGATAGCTGTAGATCTGAAACAGTGCATGAAATGCAATCAGACTGGAAACTCCTGGAGGGTTAGGTCTGTATATACAATATCAGCATGAGCAGAAGTGCTTATAAAGATGTTCTCTTATATTTCAAACATGAGGTACCTACAAAACCTGAATGTCATCCTGAGTTTTATCATGAGTGAAATTTTCTTGCTATGAAATAATTCTTTTCTCTCCTCTGTCAGTGCTTGTGTCATTAATGTCTCTTGCAGACAGAGGTGGGTTGTAATAGCCTGCTAGATCCTTGCACCCACACAGTTTCCATGGCAGAATTGGGCTCTATGTTTTTTCTCATCTTTCAGCTACTATTTTAAGAGTTCATATGACTGTCATCTAGCTTTCCAAAAATCTGTCAAAGCTCAAAGGCAGAAGGAGAGTTTAATGGCAGATAGTTACAAACTGTTATTGCAGTAGAGTGTAAGTTTCAGACTGATAAAAAGGCTATTTTCTTCTCATTTTATAGTAGTAGTGAATTAGCTTCCCTATCTGATTACAAGAAAGGCAATTGTGCCCCTACATTATGATTAAGATCAAAGGTTTATGTCTACAAGATCAATAAATAGCATGTCTTTGCACCCCTGAAATTGAAATAGTTTAATTATTTATGAGCAGCTTCATGAGTAGTTACTGGAATAGTAACAAATCTACAGGATTTAGGCAATTGGGTGCTAAATCATGAAGACTTTAAGCAGCTAACCTACTTGCTCTCTATTCAGACTTGAGTAAAATATTTATTAAGTAACTCCTAATAACAGATTAATTAATAAAAATGTATTTCTTTCATTGAAATGTTTTCAAAATATAAAGGAAAATGTAGCTTTCTGCAATTAATCTGATGCTTTTTCTTTTTTACTATTAACTGGTTAGATGGTATAGAGTCAGATAAATTCCTCATTTATTCACTCTCATTTATCCACTTGTAATATTGGAATAATAGCATTCATACAATTATCTTAAGCATTGGATGCAGGGGGAATTAGCCAGCCCCTTTTCAGTGGTTAGTGGAGACAGGACAAGGGGCAATGGCTGCAAGATAGAACACGGGAAGTTCTGCACCAACATGCGGAAAAGCTTTTTCACAGTGAGGGTGACAGAGCCCTGGAATAGGCTGCCCAGGGAAGTGGTGGAGTCTCCTTCCCTGGAGATATTCAAGATCCGTCTGGATGTCTATCTGTGTAATATGAGCTAGGGAGCCTGCTTTTGCAGGGGGGTTGGATGACCTCTTGAGGTCTGTTCCAACCCCTACAATTCTGTGAGTCTGTGTAATTCTGTGATATATATACACACACACACACACACACACCGTACTTTAGGTGCTGTTGCAAGTTCTTCTGAATACTTAAAAAGCAGAATCTGAAGGGTTTGGTTTTGTTTTTTTTTTCCATTAAAATAGTGGCAAGTTGTGTTTATTGTTGTAATACTTCTTTGAAATATAATGGTATAATTTTCTTAGTTACTTACTGTTCTCTGACACACTATTCCAGGTTAATCAACAAATCACAGTGAATTGTATTACCCTTTCTTATGTTTCAAAAAGACACATTAAACTCTATTTCAAGAACCCCCACTTCTGCTTTTTAAGTCTTCAAGGTGATAGCCTTCCTCATGCTATCCCCAACAGAACATGCCTGCTACAGAATCAGGAAAGAAGAGCAAGCAGACCAGAGCAATGAACACTAGCCTGCACTCATACTGATTTCAGCCCAAGAAGTGGCTGTTAACAATATCATAAGCTAATGCAAACAAGCTTTGAGCTAAGAGCTCTGGGGAATAGCTCCCTGCATCTGTGGTTCCATCAAAAGAAATCAGCTTGCACTGTCTAGGAATATTAGTGCAATATAAAAAAATGCCAGAGTGGGGACAAGTAAATGATGGTACATTGGCAAAAGTGTAATATACATGAATAAACCCACAAAATATAATGATTTATAATATCAAAACCTGATAGCCAAAATTATTTTAATACCTTAATAATTAAGTCAGTAACCACAATAAATTATGATTAACTTAACTATTTAGATTAATCTAAAACATGGTTTAAATAACTTAAAAGGAAATTGAACATTGACAGTATAAAAAAAAAAAGAATAAATTTTTAATGCTAATGAGCAAGAAGAGAAGCTAGCCTAATGAGGGAAATGTATGAAGTGGGCATACTAAATAACAGTAAAGCATTTGAAGCATGATATATCTTTTCTGTGCATCCTTTACCTAAGGATCTTGGAGGTGTTGGTACACTTTAGTCTTAGAATGTGTGGGAATGAAGTGTCTGACATGAAATACCAACAATACCAGCGTGGCTGAATTTTGCTGCTGGGAGTTTCTCAGTGAGACTGAGATTCATGGTCTGAAAACTTTTCCTGAGTTTCTGGCACCTGTATTTGACAAGGTTAATTTGCTTTTTCTTTTAAAACAAAGAGGTGTTGGTAGAACCTTCAAACAGGAATTGTGGGACCTAAATGGAAAGCATCTTAGTCTTCATGATCTGGTCTAGGTTGGAACCATTTCTCAACCTTTTGTTTTGCTGAATGAAACTCAATGTCAATTGGGCTATCAGTAGAAAAATGTGAGTGAGCTATGCTCTATAATGCTGGGGGTGTTAGTCAAAGGTTCAGTTCCCTTTATTCATACTGTCATCACATTCTGTAATAAGACTCATCAAATAAAGCACTGAATTCAGTGTCCATTTTTGGTATTTACAAGTCCATTTCAGAAGTCCCAATTACTTGAAAAACCAAGACCTAAAAGGAAGGAGTTATAGTTGCTTTTAAACTAGGTGTTGCAATTATTTTGTAGATTTGCCTTCTGATTATTTTTTTTTAATTAGTATTAGCAGCTCTTATGTTTGCACTTCTTTAAATATATGAAGTTGTAGAGTTTCCCTTTTTGGTGTGCTGTGGAAGCACACGACGTAGTGGAGAAGTAAGGAAAACCAAGGAGAGGAGAAAGAAGGTAGCTGAAAGTCCTCTGAGATTTTCTGTGTTTTCAGAGTTCAGGAAAGTATGGCTCTCAGTGGCAGAAAATTTGAAAATAATAATTATTTTGCTATTACTAAGCAGACGGGATATCCTATTATCTGGATCAAATGTATGACATGGGTAGCACTACTGAAGAAGGCAGCTGCTAGCTGTAATGGCAGCGGTTTCAGGGACTGGAGAACATCTGTGATATGACCTGAGCTCATAGCAAGAAATAATTTATAAAGCTTTTCACATTTGCAATAAATACAAGTTAAAAGAAAATACCTGAATTTGCAACAGCTCAATACAAGACCCAGCATAAGCAAGGTAATTACGAATGAAGTGACATATATATGCAGGAAAGCATTAATTCTATGCTGAAAAGTATAAAATGAAAGATAATCGTGTTTAAAAACACTTATAGGTCAAAATTTGCTTTTCAAATCTATTGTTAGAAGTTGATTTCAGGGAAAATTGTTCGGGGTTTTTTGTTATTTAAATCGCATTTTACAGAAAGTGAAATAACTAACATAAATTAACACAATTCCCACATTTATTTATGTCTGTTTTCTTGGGCTTTTTTGAAAAAGAATTAAAAATTTTTACTGACAGTTTACTGGAAATTTCGATTTAGTAACAGACCCCCATTTTTGTCACCTCTGCTTTTCATTTTTCTAGCTCATCAGTTTACACTACTGCTGAATAAACCATGAACAGAAGTAATACTCCCTCATCAATGACTAACCATGAATTTTGAAGTTCACAATGAACAGTTCAAATTCATTTGATAGGATACAAGAGGAGAAGAAACCTGCAAATAATTTCTGGTCAGGAGTACTTTAAAGAGATTTTTAATCTGCTTTTGAATATTTCATGTGGAAAAAAACCCAAACAAGCAAAATCCAATGAATAAATTATTCATTTTGAATTATTCACTCATCCACTTTCTGGTAAGAGCTTAAATATAGTTTCACCACGTTGTACCATGATGTGATGACATCTAGTGTTGCAATATTGAAATCATCTTATTCTATCATAACCAGAAAAAAAATCCCAGCAATTTGGTGTGTGGAATTAAGACTGCCTTCTGACTGAGTTAACATAAGCCTCAGACTCCTTGGGTGTGTTTTGTAGCTCCTCCTTATGTTACAAATCCAAAATTATCATTGAATTCCAGGAGAAAAAAAATCCTGATGAAATCTGGGAATCCTTCTTGTTCTGCTTGATTAAATTATCAGAAATAGTTTGCATAGTAGAAAGGAAAATACATGTAACTTTCAAAAAATATAAGGGTGGCACTAGGGGTTAGCAAAAGCTACATGGTATTATAATATTTTGTGTTGAACAGCCAATGATCATCAAGGAACAGAACTACTAAAATGAAATTGGTTGTGAAAGAGTTAAAAAGGTTTAAAGCATTTTAAAGGATTTTTTACCCACACAAATATGGGCAATAGTCATTGAAATTTTCTACTGCTATAGCTGCAACTTGTAGCATATTTAAAATGTGCTGACTTCGAAAATGCTGAGAATTCATGATTCCTTGTCAGTAAATAGGCTGCTCCGTTAACACCAACACTTCATCAGATCTTGATTCTGACTTCTCTACCATATACATTCATGGCACAATTCCATTATTAGAACTGAAAATGCTCTGTACTTTGTTGTAAACTGGTCAACATAAAGGAGATTTAAATTGACCCAGAATATGGATGTAGAAATCCTTAGCCTTTTAAATAAATTCTTTTAAAAATTATTCTCAGGTGTATCAGTGAAACCTAGCTTTTTAAAGGCCACTAATTTTGTGTCAGGGAATTTCCAGAACTTACTTTAAATTATGCACATTGCTCTCTGTTTTCTTGAATTACAGTGATTCTGTTGAATTGAAGCTTGATCATGTAAAATTCGACACCATTCAGCAAAGTTAGGCAGAAAACAATCTCATCTTTAAACATTCATGTAATTCCTTTGACATAATCAATGGCACTACCCAAGTGCTTACTGCTAAGTGAGCACTTAAGTCCCTTGTTAAATTGAGCTTTAGCTAGCCATGAAATTAGTACCTACTCTCTCAATCAGACAATGAGAAATGTGCAGAAATAAACAAATACTGACACTTGTACAAAACCAGTTCTGTTATCCTATGCAGCCAGTTACCCTTCTATTCAGAAAGAGCCAAATGACTTCCAGGCCATTAAATATATCTGACAATATAATGTCCTTTTCTCCCAAACAATTTCAAATTTGGCTTATTTTGTAATAGCTCCCTTGAACCCTTGGCCACTTGTCTGTGCTTTAAAGGTATTATGTTCTGTCTGTCAAACCTTGAGTCCTAGATGGAAAGACAATAAATACAAAGTTTAACTCAAGGACATAAAATAAACTACTGTAATTATGAGGTTTAATTTGAAATAACTTCATGCTTTTCCAAAGCATAGTAGGTGTCACATGTTATGGCTTGACATAATCGACAGCACTCCTTGTCATCACTTCCAAGTATAACACATCCTTAGTGTGGATACTGACTAGCCCTGTGGTTCTATATGTCACCTTGCATAATACAAACCTACTGATTCAAGGTCTGTCACCATCATGGTCGCCACTAAAGACCCCTTCCAATGGAGTCCAAAAGTCAGTCTAATTTTCCCACAAAATATTATTAATTTAGGCTGGAATTTCTTCAAAGTTTTTGGGGTGTAAAAACCATATATATATATGGTCTTTGCAATAAACTTAGATTTTGTGTTTGGACCCACTGAATTCACAAATGCGTGTATGTGTCCTGATCCTCAATCTGGCAGTCAGTACACTGAGGCACCTTGGACTCCCTCTGTAATTCATAGAGCAGAGCAAGGCAGCTACACAACAGAGAACTTTTCAATGAGATAGATGATGTGATGCATGTCAAGAGAGGAAAGTCTATGTCAGCTGACAGGACTGCCACAGAGCAGGATGTTTTGGGTTGCTTCCTCAGACTCAGGTGCTGACCTGTGGCCTTGGTCACTCTGTAGGACTGGAACTGATAGATAAAAGCCCTTTGGTGTGTCTATGTATCTGAAAGAAAGCAGAGAAAAGCACATAATTTTCATTACAGTCTGGAGGTTAGACAGTGGGTGACTGGGGTCTTTGGTCCTCCATTTCTGAACAGGAAAACACCCTCAGAAGTGGATGCAATGCACCACTGGATTGCATTTACATTCTATCCCTCAGACAAAGGATGAATAGGTTTTGGAGGCCTAAAGGAGAGCAAAGATCCTTGCATAAGTGGTCTGATAATGAGCACATTCTCCTGGAAGGGCAAGTCCCGGATTCCTGTTTCTCCTGTCAATGCAGTTTATGCCAGACACTTTTTAACTCAGAAAAGCTAAACAACCCCAAAAGTAGATACTGTAGTAATCATGAGCATGATATAACCCAGCAGTTTTCTCTCTACTACTTTGCTGAGATCATGAGAAGATTTCATTTAGTATCTTCTATTTTGTCTGTATCATAAAAAGGTTGGCAAAACTATCTTGGACCAATTCAGATTTCTTTGTGATATAAAAATGTGTATGTCTTACATTCATGGAATTTCCCCCAATCTTATTAAGTCAGCTTTTCTGATTTAATTACCAAAAGCCTTGTATGTCAAAACTGATCAAGTTACCTTTGTTTTTTCTTCCATATTTATTTCAGTTTCTCATCCTAAAGTCAGCACTTACACCATGAATCAATCATATATGGAGACAGACTGTGCTTGAAAATTTGGCCCAGAAATTAAGGCACTAAGTCCACACATTCTTTTCTGGAAATATCTTAAATGAAAATACTACAATTTTCAACACCAAGAAAGGAATGGGCTTTGAGAACATATCTGCAATCTAAAAGGTAAGAAATTTATTGTTAGAGAAGCTAGTTCCCCAAACATGTAAGATTTGATTTTGCTAAGACATTACATGCATCAACACCTAAAATTGCATATATTAGTATTTTATAAATAAGATACTAATATACTTAGATACAGCATCCAGTGTGTTAGGCTTAAATTTGTATGTCCTCAGTACTTTTCAGATATCAGAATGTCATGATTACTGTAATAAAAACCTAAAAGAACTATTAACACTTTTGATTTTATTGTATCTGTTCTTTTAATACCAGTTCACTCACAAGCTGATATAAAAATTGTAGTATTCTGCATTGCACAGAGAAGCACAGTAGGATTTGACAGGACCCGCTTTTACTGTGAACACGGAAGGACCTGCTAATGATTCTACTGCTGGAGTGGTTTTTTGAACATATTTTGTGTTTTAAGTTGCCAGGGCTACTTCTTCAACAAAGCAAGGATTAATTTTCATTTATTAATTAATTTTTATTTTTGTGTGCTTTATCTCTTGAAAAGCTATGCCAGGCAGCTGAGGCCAAACAGTCGGGCAATTATTTCACAAACTCGGTGTGCCAAAAAAGTTTAGTAGCTATTCTCTACTACCTGCCACCTGCCAGAAACTGTTTGCTGTACAAGTGGTGAAATATTATCTCACTGATTGTTCAAGCCCGGTTCATTTTGACTCCGAGTTTTGTCTTCATAACAGTGTATAGAAAATGTAAGTTAAACCCTTCAGGGAGTTAAACAGCATGATAGTCCAGACAGTAACACATTGCTAGTTACAGTTATTTCCTGATTCTCTTATTTCTATTATTTTTAGGATTTTTATGGGGAGCAGATCTCTTAATCTTGAAAAATAAGAATGTAGGAAAACCAGCCATCCATGATGAAACTGAATGTGACTGAACATGCTCACATAAGCAATGCATTTTTAAATTTGAATTTAAAGTTGGTCAAATGTGCGTACTTTTGGAAGTGTCTTCTTTAGGGCTTCTATGGCATTAACATTAGGTGATAAAGATGGGAAAAGAAAACTATCATTTATAACATTTATTTACTTTATACTGTCTGTTTCTACCAGCAAAGAAAATTTTCAGAAAGCTAAGGAAATATAAGAAGGAGCAAAGAAGGACTATGCCCAGCCTATCAGTGCATTCTCAAAGTCTGAAAAAACAATAAACAAAATGTGAAGCTGTAAAATCTAGCAGTTTGAATATAAAAGTGAAAAAACCTTTTAATTATTCTAGTTTGCCTTACTTGAACCTTTGCTACAAGCTTTTTCAAATTTTGGCCAATTTTCCTACAGTTAGAATTACACAATTGTCTTCGAATGGCGTAAGTTGCAGGATTTATAATAGTGTCATACTAGGGGAATTCTGGGGAAAAAAGTGAAACTATTTTTTTTCACATGTGATGTGTTGTCCCTGGCCAGTACCTAAGCACCCACCAGTCACTCATTCTCCACCATGGTGGAATGTGGGAGAGAATCATAAAAGGAAAAAGTGAGAAAAATTCATGGGTCAAGATAAAGACACTTAAAAGCATGATGGTTTAAAAAAAAAAGAAAAAAAATAAAAGGAGGGGGGAGGAAAAAACCCAAAAAGTGATGCAAAGGCAAGCACTCAACACCTCCCACCAGATGATCGATGCCCAGTCAGTCTCCAAGCAACAGCTTCTTTGGAAGGACTAGATAGAGATAGGATCTGCACCCAGAGTTCTAAATGGAAAATAAGCTTTCTGTGAAGATGCTGGTAGTGGCTTCTGCAGTGTAGACAAGCAGCCTGAGTTTGATAAGGAAAAAGAGGAAGCAAATGGAGGAATGTAGAGAGGTATGTGATATGGTCTTAAAAGAAGATGTCTTTTATTGTAACATTCCAAATGTATCTGACACAATAATATTTATCAAGGAGGAAAAGAAAAGATGTGAGATGATTTGGTTTCAGAGGAGTTTTATGCTTTAGTTAGATGTTTAGACAGGAGGGTTTGAAGGTTTTAGGCATATTTTGTCTTGTAGAAACTGTAATATTTGGGCCAAGCCTAGGCAGAAAGACCTACAGAAGGGTCTGTGTTAGAGGTAACTAGAAGGTTATGGATCACAAAAAATAAACAGTGGAAATACTATCAAGGGAAGATGTGGGGAGGGAGATGATTAAACTATTTTAGCCATCTTCTTGAGTGGTTCTTGATCTAGAGAGAAGCAGATTTGTCTAGAGTACACATCTGGGAGTCATCCTTATTAAGAAAATCATTGTATTTATTTTTGTGATGAGGTTAGAGAGAAACGAGTCACAGGAGAGGATGAACAGAGAAGGAGGTCAAAGAAGATCCAGAAGTACTGGTTCTGAGATATGGCTAACAGCCATTAGAGGCTATAATAAGAGCAGCTTTATTTTGTGTAAAAGATAAAAGCAGATTTGGGAGGGGTGTAGTGTACATCTGACAGAGAGCCTGTCAGCAATTATAAACATGTTGAGTTGACTTAGAGAGACAAACAATAAAAGAAGAAAGACAAATAGCTGAGGTATTAGCAAATGATGATATCTAGAAATGTGTTTCAAGTGCAAAAGTATTTCACAATAAACAGTTCATCAGATAAATTATTATTTCTAGTTTTCTGAAACTTGGCGTCATAGCTGAACCCCAGATGGCAACTAAGCACCATACGGCCTCTCACTCACCCTTCCCACCACAAGGGATTGGGATAGAGAAAGGGGGAAAAAAGCCGCCTCAAGGGTTGAGATACAGTCTAGTAGGGTAAGAAAAGGAGATGATGATGATGGTGATGATAACAACAACAATATCCACACCACAAGTGATTCACAAATGCAATTACTCACCACTTACAGAAGGAAAAAACCCAACCTGATGCCCAGTCTGCTTCCAAACAGCAATCCTGCCTTCCAACCAACTTCCCCAGATCTGTCCAGATCATGACATTCTGTGACAGAGAATGTCCCTTTGGTCAGCTTTGGTCCCAGCTTCTTGTGCACCTGGCAGGGCCTGGGAAGCTGAAGAGCACTACAATTACCTAGCAACAACTAAAACCATCAATGTATCATCAATATTATTCTCACACTAAATCCAAAACACAGCACTGTATCAGCTACTAGAAAGAAAATTATCTCAGCTGAAACTAGGACACTTGGACAGATTTAGGTTTTGTAATACTATGATGAAATTTTCACGCTGTATGTCCTTCATGACCTGTGGTACCCTGCTTCTTTCGATACTTGTTCATGTCTCTGAACAAGTTTTGTGAACCTGCACAAAACTGAAATATTGGATAGGTCCATTGAATATATGCATGTATGTATTTTTTTAATTATTGTTATTTCACTGTATCCTATTACTAATAATACTCTTCATTCTGGAAACATTAGCTTCATAGCTAGAAAATTGAGTTAGTCAAGTAGATGATTTCTGCATTTACAGTGAAATCTAAACTATGTAGAAAATATTTATTACTGAAACATTAATTAAAAGTGGCCATTTTTTGTTAGAAATTGAAAAATAAAAATAAAATTATTCCACTGCAGTCATTTGGCCAGCCAATGATATGCCAGCTTTTTCAGTACTGCATTCTAGGACACTACAGGAACTGGTGAGTTAGGGGGTTTCAAAATTTGTAATTACGTTTAACTTTTGGGGATTTTAAAACTAATTTCTATTTTTCCTCATAGAACACATTTCAACACATAAATTTAAAATATTACTATGCCACGGATCTATAGTTTTATTCATATGAAGGTATCACAAGACTGCATCTTCCAAGACACATAGTTTTTACTGACCAGATAAAGGAGATGCCTAAACATCAACTCCTCTTTATCTTCCCTCTCCTATTTTTAACTCTCAAATTTGAGAGTGATAAAGTTGCCATAATTATTTTTCATGTGGATTTCTCTCTCTGTGGTGCTGGAACTGAATGGCAAAACTCTGCAGTACATTCTCTACTGCCACTTCCCACAAAGTTAATGATGCTAGATGAATCTGGGACACCATTTGTCAGTGGTTGTGCTATACCACAGTCCTGCTAAAATAAATCCAAAGAAGAACAATAATGGTAAGCAAGCATGAGAAACCTCAAAACCATTCACAAAAATTAAGTTACCACCCCCAAGAAACAGAAATCACACTGAGAATGTCAGCTCTGCTTCTTACAGGCTGTTCTGGTAAAGCAAAGAGCAATCTTAACATTCATATTTGTCAACACATCCTCAGCTTGCTGTTTTGTGGTAACGTGTTTGGATACAGGAACGTATCAGGGCCACATTCATCCATCCCATGAATACAGGGCGATTGAGATTATGCGACTGTAACCTTGATCAAAAGCACATGTGCCATTGCACCTGTCAAATTTCTAATAGATTTGTAAGCAAAATTGAAATGTGGTTTGGTTTGTTTTTCAGCAAAGACAGTTATCTTAGTCACACTGCATGACCCCTTACTTCTGCAGCAGTCATTGGAGTATTCAATGAAGCTATGCTTAAATTACACTCCTCTGTTGGATGGATTGGTTTCATATTAGAAAATCATACATAGAAAGAATACATATTAAAAAAAAGAAAAAAAAGAAGCTGAAAGACAATGTCATGAACATAAAAGAAAGAGGATTAGGCCATGCCCAGAGTCATTCCAGCCCCAAGGGCAAAACTGTTGAAAACTAGAAGATGGCTGAATAAAATCATGCTCTGCAGCTTTGCAGGAAGTGCATCCCTCTGCCTACCAAAACCAAAATACCTTCCACAAATTCTTTCCTCCATTATGTCTTGGCAAACATATGGATATAACCTTTCATTAGCATGAAACCTTCTGAATATAGAAAAATCATAGTAACATGAGGCCATATCAGTTACTTGCATTAATTATAACAGGAAGTGGGTAATGAATGGAAGAAAAAAACCCATTTACTTGGTTTCATTCAGCGAATACATTACAGAAACTTTCTTCTAGTGGTTTGTACTAAAGCTCATTTGTAATTTATTTTTAGATCTTTCTAACAAATTGCATGATAAAATCATTTTACAAAATTGAAATGTACAATTACTGGGAGAGATCTAAAAATTATAGCAATAGGAGAGCAATTAAAAGGTACTATTTGAGATTTCAGTTTTAAAAATCTTAACTGGAATATTCTTCATTACAAAATACACTTAATCAGCATGTTTCCAGAAAACTGATTAAAGCCTAATAATTCTAATAATTAGCCACTGCTGCTATTGGGACAGTTATACCATTGAATGGGATTCTTTGGATTGATTCGCAGCAATCCAAGGGTAATATACCTATATTCATTTACATGTTAAGTCTACTTCTTAACCAACTGTCCTGCAGTTGTATCACATGTAAAACATTTTACTAAAGCTTCAGTTATGGAGTGTGTTGGATGCTATGACAAGGAGATTTTTTGACAAAGTGTCTGAAAGTGCTTGTCAAGATGCAGGTTGAATCACTAAGCACTTCCTCCCAGTCCTGTTCAGCAGACTGGTTTATCAAGCATCTCTCTGATTCAGGGCCACCTCTAGTGCAACAGCTCTTATCATAACAAAAAGGAGTTGTGCAAAAGCCAACACACATTTGTCAAGAACAGATTTTGTCAAATTAATCTCATTCCTTTCCATGACGATGTAACAGGACAGAGGCAGCAGAGGAGAAGCAGTGGTGCCATACATCTTGGCTTTAATGCGTTTTTTGATACTCTCTCAGGTGTCATTCTCATGGCCGCACCAAGGGAGCTATGGTCATGATGAAACTACTGTTGGATGCAATCTTGCTGTATAAGTATTCCCAAAGAGTAGCTGGGAAAGATTCGCTGCCAGGATTTAGGGATGTTAACAGGTGGAGTTCACTAAGATTTCACTTGGGCTTCAGTCCAGGTCTGTTCAATGTGTTAAAGTGATATAACATGGGCCAAGACTATTAAATTTACAGAATGTGAAGCTGGAAGTGCATTGAGAATCATTAAATATCACCGAACTGGCAACAGCACTCTGTAGATAACTATGCAATGTTTCACTTAACTCCGTAGTCATTGTGTGCTTATTTAAATTGCATTGGTCTCCAACAGGATCTCTCCTCCCTTGGTGTCCTCTGCCAAAGAAAATAAGCAAAAGAGGAACTGGAATTATCTATGTTCATATCCATAATGGACAGAACAGGAAATAGTCATCTCAAATTGCAGATAGGCATTAGGAAAACCCTCTAGGATTTGGGAAACTGAAAGCCCGGAGCAGACTGTCTAGAGGTTGTATCTTTGCCACTGGTTATAAACAGCAGACCCTGGCAGGATGGACATCCTAACTGATCCTTTCTGTTCTGACCTCACAAAGGCGAGGATGCTACTGGGCCCTGACCCAATCCCAGAGAGCAGTATGGTTAAGCAGGTGCCCACAGGCACACATGCACACACGTGCCTGATCACATAGATCCAATGAAGTCAGAGCACATTGCTGGTACCAGTAGCTGTGAAAATACCAGCAGCAACCACACAAACATGGAGTGCAGGTGGCCCCATTCTGCTCCTATTCTCCTGCCAGGAGACAAGTGAAACTCCCAATAATAGAATATATACACAAACAATATGCATCTCTTCAGTACCTGGTCTTGGATGCTCAGGCTATCTGGTTACTAGTCCTCAGACCCTGCTCTCTTGGTGCTGGCCCATGGACCTACCTTCTCAGCACCCCACAATAATCCCCATCCTCCTGAAGGCAATGACCTCCTTAAGTCTTCCTGGTGTTCTCTTGTCTCCTCTTGGTGCCTTTCCCTACTGGGACAATGGCCCTATCATTCTCCTTTGATGGTCCTAGGAGTAACCAAATTGGGGCTATGTGTTTGCTCTGAAGAGGTTAATGAGTTCCCCCTGCCCCATCCGTCACTTTAGCCCTGATCCTTTCTGAGTCTGTGTTGATTTTCGTTAGCCTTTAATCACATCACCTAAATTAGGCATTTAAGGGAAGTTTTGATAAATATCAAGAATGGCATCATAATTGTCGGTCTCTGTTCAGGAGGAATAGACTTTTTCCTGGAGTCCACTCCAGGCCTGTTTACAAGCATTGTTATTAGACAGCTTTACCAGAGAAGCAAAATACAATCATATCTGACCTCTAAATGGTGTTTCTCATTTAGAACTTTCTAAAGAATATAAAACATTATTAAAAGCCCACTAATTATTTGTGTGTGCGTGTGTGTGTGTGTGCGTGTGTGTGTGTGTTTGGCATTTGTTTTCCCCTAGGGTAAAAAGTGTTCTTTAAACAAAACATGGAGACAAGTCATATATCTGTGCCACTAATCACCTGATTCCCACATGCTGTTTGGATGAATGGTAGACTTAGGATAAAAGGTTGAATGACTCCTGTTATCTGCAGAGTTTTTGCCCTCTGCATCCTAAGACTCCAACAAAAATGGGAGCAGAATGAAAATTTACTGCAAGACTCTGCACCTTTAATACCTCAACACTTGGTTTTATTCCTTAAAATGACAATGAAAAAAACCCCCACACTAAATTAAAACCTCAGAACTGTCTTGGTCAAATAAGAGACACGTAAAGCTAACCCACAGTTCAGAGCTCTACGTATACTGTTCAACCAGAGCCACAGTCTCCTACTGCTTTAATGACTAGACATTTTGAAGAAATCCACAGTAATCCATAAAATTTTTGCAGGGAAAGAAATGCAACTGTGAAGCTTTTCCAGCTGTAAGACTTTCAACTCTTCCTTTTAAACTTCCAACAGTTCTTTCCCAATAATGTACAAAGTATTTCCAGTATCTTTAAAAATAAAAGGCATCATATTCTAATTACATTGTTAATTGAAAGTGCATTTAGACTGTGATCCCTGACATCACAATAGTTGCAAAATAGTTTGAAGAGTAAAGAAAGATTAAGGGAGAGCTAGGACGCATATTTCCCTAGCATTCCTTTAAAAATTAAATAGTGGAGAACATGGTAGGTGGTTTAGATTGCTGCAGAGTTTTAGGGGAAATACTCAATGCTGTCTTAAGGAACAGAGAAAAAAATCTCAGGTGTACATTTCATTGGCACAGGAATTCAAGAATGTAATTGTTTGGAAGTTTACAAAGCTGGCAGAAAAAGTATTATAATTTGATTATTTTTAGAAGGGAAGTTACAGTTTGTGGTTTTGTGTTTAATTATTGCAGTAACTGACAGGAATAAAGGTCAGATTTACCTGAAGAGATTATTCCATTCTTCATTTGTAATAACTTACACTGAAGTTTCAAAACTTCTTACAACCATCATTAAGTGGTTAACCTGTGAGATAAAATATCCAATTAGATGGACTTTAGGCCTGGCCAGCTTAGTAATTTCCATGTTTTGAAGACATATATAAAAAGAAAAATCCAGTCAAAACATGTTGTATATGCAATGCTGTCATTCATGAAGCTCTCAAATGTCTTTTAAAAAGCAGGAACACCCTCACCCATCCCCTGAAAAAAGCGCTGATGCTGAGGTTGAAAAGAATATGAGAGCTTTATAAAGGCATACTAATTAAGGAAGATTTTTTTTAAAGCTTCTTAATCCTTTCTACAAAATGTCGAGCTTCAGTGCAGATAATAGTGTGTTGATTTTCTAGAAAGTTTTCTTTACTGCCTTACTTGAATCACTTCAGAGAAGTTTTATTCATTTTAATTTCAAGACATTGTTTTTGAATACATTAGGTGGATAAATTGGATGTACTGCTATTGTTATAATGTAACTATTCATTGTACTGTAAGTTTAAGAGGCAAGGAACTAAATGGAGAATGTTCTAATGACTTTCTCATAAAGAAGAGCTGCCATTTGAATGAAAACACATTGCTATTTTACTTTTTCAAAATATATAAAATCAGTATTTTTGCTTTAGAATATCATACACATCTGCTCAGTCATGTAAAGTACCTTGCAGGATCAGCAGTTATTCTACCAATCATGCTGACCTTGGCAAAGTTAAATAGTTCATATATTCCATCTGGGTGAATGTGTCTTTGACAGCTGTCATACATATCCCCTCTGTCCATGTTTTTCAATTCTTTACATTCATTGTGACTTACAAAAAATAACATCTCTTAAAACCTAGTTTTCAAGCTAAAAATTCATATATTGACATATACACACACCCCAAACACCGTATACACTTGTTTTTAAAGGAGTTTTTCCTTGTTGGCATCCTACTGCAGAGAAACCATCAGTTTCCTTTTTTTTTATTACATTTTCTAAGAATGTGTGTTTACACACATTCCAAGTCCTACATCCAGACTTTATTTGTTCATGCTACATCTGGAGAACTGCAGGACAGAGATATTTTGGTGAAAAGACAGTGCAGAACACCTGAATTAATGCTGCTGTGGCTATATTCCCCTCTGCAGTATTTGGGGCAGTTGGAAAAAAATTCAGCTAGCTAGTGAGGTTGCTAGTGCAGCTGTGGTGAACTCCACAAAACTTGATGAGGTTAGGTCTGAAAAAGACCAGGGTTCAGCTGAAAGCTTCAGCAGAAAGGTTTTTGCTCAATAGTCAAAAGTGACCTTTAAAAAGGAATTTCAAACCTGTGAAATTCAGTGCAGGTATTAACATAATAGGCATGAGAATTCATTTCTCTGTACCTCTGGAAATCCCAACCAACACTAGTATTTAAACGTTCAATTTTAATTCCCACAGAAATAATTTCTATGTCTGAGTTGCCACCTGCTGCAACCAGTAATGGTTTTCCTGTGAAACCTGGCAAGCATTCAGAGGCGCACTCAGCTCGAATCACCTTTCAGATACCACTGCATTTCAGAGCTCTTACAGACTTAGGCAAATTTGGCTCAGCCCTGCCCCCCACCCCCAGTGCAACATTCTCGGATCACCTCTTACACTGATACAATCTCTAACCAGAATAGGTTTTGGCAAAAGCAGTCCCTGCAATTGCCTGTGGTCAAAAGCCATGTTGAGGCCCTACTAAGGAAAGTTAGGTACTTGAGTAGGTAATATAATGTGTTGGTGAGGGTACAGCTTGTCCCCCCACTTGCCTTAGCTCCACCCAGGGCTTTCCTGAACTTACTGGTGGTTCAACTTCTGTCTCTTCAAGCAATATGAATACTACCCTGTGAATGAATATATTTTTATTTTTCACTGAGTAGAAAATCAAAGTGTAGCCTTATCTCCCAGTCTTGCAGTTCAGGATCTCATCTTTGATACTAGATATGCAACACACGATTTTCCCCTCAGTTCACATAGTATCTCAGGGACCACTTACAATACACCCAACACCTTGGATAAGTGAGATTCCGTTGTCATTTACTTTTGCAGACTGAGCCATATTGAGAAAGCAGCGGAAAGAGCTTGGTCTTCTGCTCTCACCCCTCCTCCACATCTATCAAACAGTCATATGGCTTCTGGTAGAAACCCAAAAGGAAATAAAGTCATATTTTTGATCAGAGCCAAAACATTGTTTTAGAATAACAGCTGTCAAAACCTGGCCAAAAAGATTCATTTTAACTGTGTATAAAGTTTCACTCTTCTGTGTGTACAGTGATTTGTAAAAGTGTCAGTGGCATTGTCTAAGACCATAAGGAAGCACTGCTGAAAGCATTTAAAAGTTCAGGGGGGGCAGGGGGGAAATCCTTGTCAATCAGCTTTTCAAGCATTCAATGATTTTTTCTCCTTTCAGTAGTAAAATGTGCTCAGCACAAAAGTCTTTGGGTATGCATGCAATTAAGGATGGGGGAACTCTAGGGGAACATGCTGCGCATCAAGCCTGAACTGGAAAGAGAAAGGATTTCAATCCATGAGTTTTGCTAAGGTACACTTCAGAATTGTTTTTGTTGAAAGACAATAAGGGCATTGTCTTGTCCTCCTCCCCCTCCACAGGCACTCTAGGCTATTCTCTTCTACTTTGTTCAAAAACATTACCAACCCACAGTGTATTAAAGGAATCATTGTTAGGTAGTGTACTCTAAATTCTCTTTCCAGACTGATTTTCCTAGCCATCACATGTGGCTGGTGTTTTTCTCCATGATGTGGTCTATATACTCCCTTCCAAAGCTCATAGCCAAATGGCCAGTCTTCTTCAGAGAGAGACCACAGCTGCCTGGCCCTCACTGTGGAGACGTGCACTGGAGCATGGCTGTCACAGCTGTGCTGAGTTTATTCACAGTCAAACTAGAGAGAAGGACTTTTCTGATTGCAAGTGGAGAGGGAAAGGGCTACAGATGTTAACATCCAGTGGAAGCTGGGAATACTTACATATTTTGTTGATTTGCCATAGTCAATGATTTTTTTGTTTGTTTGCTTCTTGAAGACTGAAACTGCCTGGAAGAAGGCAAGGAATAGTTGTACCCCAGCTTTGACATAACAAAGTGTTCAACCATTGTTTTCACAGTCCGCACCTACTAGGTCTTCAGACTCACAAGAAAGTTTTCTCTTGACCAACCTTGCTCAGACTGCATATCACTTGTCACGCAAGTCTTCTCCATTGCCCAAAGAGCTCCCCTTTTTTAGAATCACAGAACTATAGGAAGTATGATATTTCACACTGTGGAAGATCTGCTCTTGGGAAGATTTTGTGGTGTGTTAAGGCATTTTCCTAAATGACCTCAGTCATATTGTGAAATAAACTACATTTCCAGTGCAAATTTGTTATTAAAAAAGACTCTAGCAGTGAAATTTTGTCCACAAATGCAAGCCAAAAAGTTTACACTGGCAACATTTCATAATGCAGACCTGCTTGTTGTTATTTGCCTTCAAATGGGACAAGGTACAGGGTAATGCGGTAACTGCTAGAGTTGTAAACTCAGATCTGAGAAAGTCAAATTCAACTAGTGTTTTCTAATGTTTAATCATCCACTTACAGTTGAAAGAAAAAAAAAAACCCACAGCCCAAAACACTTCATCTTTCCAACAGCAAAGTAAATGCAGTTGTCTTAAGTAGACTTCCTCAGCACATAATTGCTCAGAATTTTGTAAACAAGACAGTTGTTGCCGTACAAGATGGAAAAGACTACAGCTCTGTTATTCTCTTTCTGCTGTGCTAAAAGGTTTTAACAAGGCAGTAAATTTGTTTCTGTCAGCTAATAATCTTAACCAGATACAATTCTAAACATGCAGTTTTATTATATGCAAAGGATAGAGCTCTTAAATTTGAAGATGCCACTTTTGCAGACAATTTTTAAAGGCAGTTTGATGTCTTTTATTCTTTGGAAGAGACTAACTGGCTGTGGTGACTGATAAAAATATATTTTTTATATTCTCACTTTTTATAGCAGTTTAAAAAAGTTTTCTCAGATTGCTTCATGAAAAAAAATGAAATATAATTAGGAAGTTATCACAGAAGCTCTAGCAAATCAAACAAGCATTTTCCATATAAAATATGAAATATAGAATAAGAAATTTCTCAGTTTTTCCATCACAATTTTCCATTTAAAATGATCTCTTGTCTTTTTCAATAAAAGAATATTTCAAAAGAAAGAAGATTTTGTAGTTGTATCAGTAGCTGGTGGGGAAAAAAACATTTTAAAAATGTAGTCGAAGTTTAAAAGAGAAATTGCAGGCTACTTTTAATCAATGCATACAAAGTTTGGTGGATTAATCCTTTTCCAACACATTTAACTTGAATTAAGAGTCTTAGTTCATGTACATTTCATCCAAACCCACCTTTTTTGTTTGCTTGTTTTCATTTTCTTTCCACTGAAATAGAATTCGCTAAAGAAAACTATATTGTAAAAGTGGGGTAATCTTTTTGGCACACTGAATAATTTCAACTGTCTTCTTACGAATTACCTGAGTGAACTGAATCCAAGTCATGTTCACAGGAAAACACATGGATAAAATTTTGCCAATACATACTGACCAATGGCTGGTTAATGTGCACAGGCCATTATTAGAAAAGGCCCTCTGAAAATTCAGGTGTGATTCCAACACTGTAGCCAAACCTTTACAGAGAAGACAGATGATATAGAAGTCAGCATATTGGAACAGAAGAAGGATTAGATTGCTTTCTATAATGCAGTCACTGATTGATTGGGCTGACACCGTCAGTGTCAAAGCCCAGAAAATAGGACGAGTATTGTGAGGGGAAGAGGGAGTATGAAGGTAGGGCCAGATGAAAGTAGAAATATGGAGATTCCTTATCTGTCTAACTATGTGTTATTTTTCACACTACTCATATAGTTTTCTGCCTTCTTTGTTGTTCCACTGGCATATTTTGAGAAAAATGTCAAAAAAAAAAAGACAGACAGAAGATGAGAGGAGACTGCATCTGTTTAGAAGAGGGATATTAATTTGTGACAGAGGGTAGAAGTAGACAGCTGAGGTCATGGGGAAATATCTTCATATGGCTTTGCTGCCAAATAAAATCTACATAGAACTACACTTCTGAGCTCTGGTCCAATGGTGTGAAGCATTTTAGTGGCAATGCTGCCTTAAGGACTCTGCTCCTCAGTTTCATTTCTGTTCCACAGTGCAAAGAATAAGTTAAAGGGAAAACTCTTTTTAGCCCAGGTCACCTCACTGAATTTATGTCTGTGCTACTGAGGAGAAGGTGAAGATGATGATTGTAGGGTTCAGTAGGTGAGGCAGAAGGGAAGCAGAATGGATGGACAGTGCTTACTCAGGCTCTGCTCTTTCTGCCATGGAGAATTCAGACCTTAGTTTTCCAGAACTTTTTGTACATTATGCATTTTCAACATTGGAAAAAATAAAAATTAAAAAATAACCTCTAAGTGAACAGGCTTCCTCTGTCCTTTATGTAAAATTTCAGAAATGATACTGGTATTTTCCAAAGCAGATGGTCACAAGGAGCTATGAAATCCAGGTATTTATTATCAAATATCAAATGCTGGAGAATCCACTCCCTTTTTGTGGGTTCCTAGCCCTCAACTAGAAGCAAAATGGGTATCAAGCACCACTGCATACTAGTTAAGTCTGTCTCTCAGGAGACATTCAAATCTCTTCAATGGCTCTGAATGATCATGTTCTCAGGAATTCAGATCGATTCAAGGGAAACCAAAACCAATGAAAAATGGGGATATGCAGAGGTAAAGTATTAATGTATTCTGACTAGAGAAACAAAATTACACATCTCATCTTCTAAGAAAATGTTAGCATAAAACATTAACTGAACTTTGTTATCTGTGAAAGATCTGTGCATTGGACCAAGGGCATGTTTTGTTTTGTACATGAGGATTTGGAGAAATCAGAAGACAGGGAGTTGGGAAGATGTGTGGAACTCTTTCTGCTGGCAGCAGACAGAGAGCAAGGAGTACCCTGACAGTGAAGCTTTCTGATTGCTTTCTTGTCTGCTAAAATGAACTTGTCAAATGAAACACAAGCTGTTTGAAAAGGTGATGCCAACATGATCTAAATAGAATATCTAATTCAGGAGACAGAGAAAAAAATCTCATAAGGTTAGATACTTCAAGATCTTGAGTGCTTTTCTTTTTGGATTGCAATTTTTTAAAGAAATTCTAAAGAAGAGTGCAAAGTAAAACAAATTTCTTAAATGTTTTGTATCTTCCTTCAGTGAATATAATAATCCACTGCCAGTGGGATTCTGTTCTCCTAAGGAACTGAGGCAAATCTCAATTTAAGGGAAATTTGTTTTCTAATTCCAAGTAAAGCAATCATTATAAACATCACCTGGCTACTCAGGGCCCCTAAGAATAGGCAGACAGACTGTTGATATTACAGCTTCAGTTTCAGGTCCCATGCCTGAGTTTGAAAAGGATCATTAAAAAGGCACATATCCCCATTTGCAGGATCTAGGAGGACTGGCTTCCAGAAGCAAAACCTTGAGAGCCATAAGGGACAAGGCTGGTGATCCTTGATGTGGAAGCCAGCTAGGTGCACGTATTCTTGGTTCGTCCTTTGTCCTGGCTGCATGCTTCAGTGAGCCTGAGGCATCCTTCCTGGGGAAATATGCTGGTACATAGTGCCAGCACAATTCAGCATCAAGCAAAGTTATCGCCTCTTTCGTGTCAAACCACAGCTGGCAGTGAGATGCCCACATTTTCATAGTGACTCAGTGATCAGAGTGCTAATGAGTGGAGATTCAGCTTCCTCCAGAGCCTGAAGAGGTCCACACTCCTATTTCTCAGGAGGATGCACTACGGCCCAGGCAAAGGTGGTCATGAGAAAGTTGGGATCTTCACGCTTGCTGCTGAAGGTAGGACAACGTGCAGCCAGCAATGAAAGAGCTGTGGGAACCCAAGACTGAATTCATTACACTGCAGCCTCTGGTTATGGAGGTGCATTTGAAAATGGGGAGCGCGGCATTCAGACTGTTCCAAATGTTGCTTATGCATTTTATCCAAAGACTGTTTAATGAAAAATCCATGGGAACAGTGAGCGGGACACAGTCCCAGTAGAACGTCCTTCAAACCAGGCAGCGGGAAACAGGCTCCTGCTTGGCTTGCTAGCTCTCTCTGTATCCCCATGGATCTTACATTACTGATGGCTGTGTCCTAGACATTTTATTGGCAATATTGGCAACATCCTCTGTAGGTTTCCAATGTGATCTCAGATGAAGTTGGAAGAAAGAAACATGACTGCCTCCTAAATTGTCCTGTAAACTTCTTGTCCTGCTATCTGGAGTCCAACTAAGCTAATTTATTGCTACTCAAAGCTAAATTATCTTTTTTTCCCTCAGCTGAGTTTTTCTTCCAGCTCCAGTCATCACATAGTATATACTCAGGAGAACAGATTTAACTGATGCCCTGCATGCACATGGTATTTTTCTCTGAAAATGTTATTGAAGTTGGGCTTTTATCTGTCAGTTTTCATCTATTATTTGGTAGTTAGGAGAGACTCATGCAGGATTTCTTGTATAAATTATTGATTCTGTATTGGGTGAAAGACTTATAACTGCATACGTACGTCTGAGACGTTAAATAGGATGAAGCCCCGCTGCTAGCTTTCCTCAGCAAATGTGTAGTCTTATGATAGACATATTTAAATTTAGATGCATAGCTTCAGCCAAATTGGTTGGCTTTTGCAGAGTTTTATGATTATTATTTTGTTTGTGAAATGATGAAAAAATCATAATTTGTTGAAATTGAGGACCTTTCCCCTGCAACCAGTCAGCCACAAAAACTAAAATCAAAGAGATTTTTGGGCCTGCAATTAACAGACACTTCATCAAGCTTATTTTCAAGGAAGAACAGAAAAACCTGCTTGCTTTCCTATTTTTCCCTTCTACCCCCAAAAATGTTGCCTACAGAGCAGTACCACTTAAGCTTCTGAGCTCAAACAGACTGCAGTTTCCATTCTGGTTTTGGCAGATTTGGCGTAAATACTCTGTACTACTCACTGACAGAACTTGGAAAAGGCTGGTGAATACTTTGATACACCAAGAAGGCAGGAAGAGCTAGCAAGGAGCAGAAAATGCTGATGAAATAGTCTTTCTGTGTTGCAATACTGGTGGAAACAGGCTGTACACCTGAGAGGTTCTTTGAAAATGGCACCGTGTACAAAACAAGCCCATTTTCACAGACTTTGCGCAGATGCTTGAACCTCCACAGTGCCATATGAGCATGGTTATGTGTCTTCTGGCAGACAGCCCAATCAATTCAGAAAGCTCCTTAAATGAGATGTGGCCTGTCTACTGTAGTGTAGACATGCCATAAAAGAGAATGTGCTGAACTAAAAAGATTATATTAATGATGTAAAATGCAGAGACAGAAGAAGGCGTGAGTACTTGAGTTGAATGGTCTCTAGTCTGCCTTGACTAAATCATCAGTAGGGTTGATTTAAACTGTTCAAATGTCAGATGTCTTGAAGATCCACCATAGTCCTGCACAGTATTATATTTTCATTACATTGATGTGACTAACTCAAATGTTTTCATGAGGCTTATTAGCATTATTTTTTATTTATGCCTTTTGATATAGGACAGATCTGGTTCTAGAGCTCTGCTGTACCACAGGGCAACAAGTAATAGATTAGTCCTTTGAAGGGAAAGAGTCTCATTCAAGAAATGAATTAAATGAAATAACTATCAATCTAGTGGTTAAGACAATTTCTCCAGTCGTAGCAGGACCAGATGTTTGACTTACTCTGGTTACTTATAACTTGCATGCCAGATTGTGAAGAACAATGTGACTACTTGGATTCTAAAGGCCTCCTTAAAAACTGCTCCCTTGTGAGGCATTCTCAGGCTGGGAGAGAAACCTTCCTGAAATTAAAACAAAAAGCCACAAATTTACCAGAAAAGCATAACTTCTTCAGACCTATCCTACAGATGCATGTTGAACCATTTTGTGGACTCTACCACTACCAGGCTTTACTTACGTGCTCATGCAATGAATACATTTCATCTTGCATTGATATTTTGACATATCCTCTTTGTTAGAGCACCATGGAATCAGTGTTCCATTCTTACAGCCTGACCTCAGTCTGTCCCTCAAACAATACTCTAGGTCTCAATTTTTTTTATAACTGAAATTCAAGGGGTGGGACTGTGGGAACCATAATAGACTGTGTGATAAGTCTTTGCCCTCTTGCTTAGCAGGAATATCACAAGGCAAAACTGGAACCTGTAGTTATTGAAAAGGGAAAGCTGCTTTTATGCATCTGAGTGATTTTGAAATCCATGATCTTTATGAGATATATTTTAGCTTTCTCTCTGTGTGTCTGCTACAACTACAGCATTTTATTCATATTGAAAGAAACAAATCTGGCCTATATTATTTTCTCAACCTGTGAAATTTTCTACAGAACATTTGGCTTGGAATAAAAGCTTCATGGTACTTTAAGAACAAAGTTTATTCCAAACTAAAATAGCATGATGCCTGGACCTCATCAACTTTAATATGTAGGGAAAAAAATGCAGTGAACAAACCAGCTGTCTAACCAATTTTGGGGAGAAGTGATAATGAGAGCAACTTTGGCATTGAAAGAAACTCTGGACATTGATGTATCTTTCTATGAAGGACAAAGCTTCAGTTGAGCCAATAGGAAACTCTTCTGAGACATTTCAGTAAGCAATTAGCTAAGTAATACAAAATAATAATAATAGCAGATACATTAATAAACAATAAAAGGCTATCATATTCCCCAGGGGTTCTTTGAATTGTAGTTCCTAATTACCAGCGCATGTACAATAGTGATATCTCTAATTTTAACCTGTGATTGTCCCAGAGCACTTTATCATTGTTATGGACTGATCTCCTGTTTTCTTCTGTGTACTGTAATTAGATAAAGGAGTAACATTTTTTTCTTATCAGCTGTAAGACTTGTAAAAGAGACAGTCCCAAAGCTTAGGTTAGGTTCACAGCAAAGCTGGGCTAGCACATATATTACCAGAGAAGACTTAGCCCTCAGGGCTCTTCAAAGAAGAAATTGGATTTTGTCAAGGACAAGTGATTATTATTTTTACTTTAAATTTAATAACAAATAAGAAAAGAGAGTGCAACAAAATAAGCAGCTTTCTGAAGCATCAGAGTGCTTGGATTCAAGCATTCAGTGATTCAAAAGACCCTTTCTTTTGAATGTGTTTGGCAGAGACACTGTGGAAACATATGACCTTTTGCATACTCATAGGGAGAAAGATGAGTTCCTGCAATCAAAACAAAAGCATTCTCAATGAAATTAACAGGGGAGACTGTCAATGCTGAGAAATCCCAGTCTAGTGTTTGCTCATCTGGAAAAAATCTAGACATCAGATTTGTTTGATTAATAATATTTTTAATATACATTAGACAAATTAATATCTCTCATATTATAAGAAAAGACAGTGGTTTCTCAAAACAAGATTTAGTTCTACTTTACTGCAGTAAGTGAGGCAGGCCAAATTGAACTCTGGGAACGCAACACATTTTCCATGAAAATTCATCTGAATTTTTTAATGTAATCATGTTAGATATCTGTTGACCCTTTTGTTTTATCTGTTCCTGCTAAATGAAACCCTAGCATAGCTCCAGTTAATTCAAAGCTGTTCTACTATGATGAGCTGGTCTACTTTTGGTTAATTTGGGGTTTATCAAAAAGAAACAAGGCAAAGGATTGACCACTTAATGATATATTTCATAAATTAGCAGCTAGACTCAAGATTTCTTTTTTCATGACAAATTATTCAGATATATAATTCTTTCTTCTTTCAGATTAAGTCACTTGGTTGGTTTGGTGGTTCTTGGAGATTGTTTCCTTAGAAAAATTGCAGAATGAACAATTTCTTTCATGTCCTTCCATTATTCACAGAAAACACACAGTCTTAAGTCATTGACAAAGCTGGGCTCCAAGAAGAGCTAATTTCTGTAATCACTGCTCTTAATTTCTTTTAGGAGGGCACTGAGCCTATACTTTTTCTAGGTGCCTCTGGGCATTGCTACAATATATGAGCTTTGTTTAATTCTGATTGAATAAATATAACTTTACATCTCTTCTCTCTCACACTCAGACACACTAACCTGTGATTGAGCACCTACAATTGCTACATCGGCCTTGAAGGAAACTCTCTGGTACAATGGCGTATCTCATTATATTACTGTATTGTGGTTTGTGGCCCCTGTTATTGTAGCTATCAGTTCTAGAAAAGTGTGTGGGGATATTTTCTTAAATTCATGTTAAATTCTTGATGGCAGTTTGTCAGCCTCAGTGATGCCAAACAACCTCATAGTTGTTATTTCACATATGCAGAAATGTGGAAAAACTGCACGTGTACATTTGCTGTAGTTCGTCAGCATAAAACATATATGCATTTCAAGAAGCTAAGTTTGTACGTCTAAAGTTGTAAAGCAAACACCCCAAAACACAGTGATAATACCAAAGTATTTGTCTCTTAGCTTTATATTTGCATTTGTTGTTCATTTAAACAAATTTCATTGTGAATGGGCTTTCAGCAACATCTAAAATAGTTAGATAGCAAGATTGTCTAAAATTCAGTGTCAAGGAACTTCCTGTAAAAAAGGCAAATGCATCTTTGCTACAGTGGTGTATTACTAGTCCATATTGTTAATTGTCAGATGGAGTTAAGACTAAGGGTAAGTGACAGTCTGCCTATCCATTCAACTTCAAAATTCCCAGGAGTCCTATGATTTATTTAACTTACTATAGAAGTGTACGAGTTTGTAGACTACAGAAGACACTAGCAAGGCAGCCTGTCTTTTACTTGTAAAGCAAGTCTCAGGGCTTTAAAGAAAAACAGTATAAAGTATTTATCCAAATGTATAATATCATGAAAGATCTGTTCCCTCCTCTTCCTTTCAGGCAAACAAAAAGTTTAGGCCATAGGATACATAGAATGCTGTAAACTGTGTGCAGTCCTAAAAAAAAATAATCTACCAAGATCTGAAACTGTGACTCATGCTTAGAAAGGTTTTCCAGACTTTGTTTTAAAATCCCACTTCTCCCTCTGTCCCACATCTCTGAGAGAGGAAATCACATGCTCTGACTTTACTTTCCCTTCACAAAGGAGTGGACAAGGGCCAAAACTGAGGTTCTTCCATATATATTCTTATTTGAACCAATTTGGATTTTCCATCTGAACACTGAAATTTTGTGGCTAGTTTTGATGTTTAGTCATTACAGTTGCTCTTTCCGAGCTGTTATCTTCTCAGTAGCTTGCTGAGGATCTAAAACCATAGCCAAGATAACACTTCTTTGTTTCTTCTTCCTACACACATGCATGCATTCACACACATGAGCAACTCTTGGAAACCAAGTGTGCTATTTGCAGCGTGCCAAAAAGATTTGGAATTTGGCGACTTCCAGTGTCCTTTTTTTCATACCTGATCTTGGCATGCTTGAAACCCTGGAAAGTCACAATTTACTTTCCACATAGCCATCCTGGATGGCTGAGAAGCCAAGCCGTACAACAGGATATCCAGCTATTGAGTGCTGCTGTCACAGGTGGCCAGCTCTGCAGCTGCAAAGAGCTTCCTGCCAGGAGGGCAGAGTGGGTCCACAGGAAGAAATGTTCCTTTCCTCTTCTAATCTGTTTTCAACTATAAAGGAAGGCCCAGGCTCACACTCCTCCAGCAGATCTGCCTACGCAGCGTTTTTCAGCTGGAGCTAAGTCTCAGCTAACATTACTAACAATAACTGCCCGAGCAGACCATTTACAGGGCTTCAAACAGCGGGGAACCCTACCTCTAACGCAGAGATGCCCTTGAGAAATGTTTCAGCTTGATTGTATTACTGTTGTGCATAGTTGTATCATCGTCAGTGATGTGCAAAAAAAAAGGACAACAAAAGGAGCAGCTACCTTTTTCTCAAGATTTCACAAGTAGGCAAGTCATATATTTTCTATTTTGTCCTGCAATCAGCCATAAAAAGACTTACAAGAGCAAAATTGCTTCAATCAATCATGACTTTTACTGCAAAGGAAGGAGGCAGATGACTTCTGTCTGTGAATTTTACAAGCCAACACTTCAAATCATGAACACTAAAATCCTGGTTATATAAAAAAAAAAAAAAGAGTGTGTTTGTTCACAGCAGCATTAAGAGAGAACATGTGCAAGTTCACTTTGCATGGTGAACCCAAACGTATTTGCCAGAAGCTCTTGAGCTAAAGAAACACCAAGAATGGAGACTGGGAACAGGGCAGGTGAGATATAACAGGGATTCAAATACTGTTTTAGTGGGTTAAAATTTTTGTTGAGTTTGAAGAACATTACGCAGCTGAGCAAAAATGGTTTTCAATGAGCAGAGAAGCAGCTGAACATTTTGTGAATATGTGTAGGTCTCATCTATTTAAAATGGAGAGTAATTGTAAATTTCTTCAGGTATTAGGGTCTTCATGCCAGTATGAAAAGCCAATGAGATCACAGGAAGAATTTAGACTGATACCAGTGGGTTTCCTAGACCCGATTCTGCAAGCTCATGTGCTCCTGAAGGCAGCGCCATGTACTTTTATCCCTAAGAGGTTCTGTATCGTCTGTACTAATAAGCAGCTACTCTTGTTTCATTCTAAAACTCAAATTTTAAGCTATGGATTTTTAAACCTATGTTGCAAAAAGTTTTGTTCTTTCAGATCCAAAAGATGAATTATCTACACTCCAAAATAGCTAATCTCAATCTGCCAGGGTACTTGGAAAAATATGACACAGATATGATTTCTGAAAGAGGTGTAATTAAGTACAGTTATTCCAGGAGATCACCTGGGAATGTGAAAAATATCTTAATGGACTTACTGAGCACAGTCAGATTCTTACGTGATTAAAGGGTTCCCTTTCTCAGAATTTGTCACGGTCTTGACTGAAAATTATGATCCTGGTAAGAGTATATTCCTAAAGCACTGAAACAATTGAAAATTATATAAACATGGGTGGTCTTACCTTTCTGTCCTGGAAAACTGTGTTAAAAAGGTACTATAATAAAATGCTCAAATATTTGTATCTAGTTGGTATGAAAATTATATTTTTTAAAAAGTGAATGACTCAAACCTGATTATAAGATGAATTAAATAATAAAATTTACTGCATAAATACTATTAATACCAGAATAACTTCTTGTTACTTGATATTAGTACACTTGAAAAGGCTAAGCCTTAGAAGTCCAGTATGAGGTAAAAATGTCCATTTATACAACAAATAGGAACCATTATTACATTTGTCAGTGTTCTCTGCTGTAATTTTATAGAACAATGTTCTCATAATGATGATTATTTACTAACTTGGAAATCCTTGAAAATACATTCCCCCGCTTTCTCTGAGAAATAAAATAAAATTACTGCCTTTCACTTTGACTTGGCAGATACTAACTACTTACCAGCTAGTCTTATTTTGTCATATAACAATTAACACTGCAAATCAGATGATTATCTTTTCACCTTCCCATCTTAACATCTCAGATATAAAACAAACAAAGAGATGCAGGAAAACGTGGTTCTATGAAATCTTTTATTTTAGAGGTAATCAGGTTCTAGATGATGCCTTGTGGATGCAGAAATCTTTGCGGACTCCTTCAAAATATGCTGAAACTCAGTTCTGTGAACTCATGTGGATCTTGTGCAGTATATCCTTTTTGCAAAGACCCTTTCTGAAGACATCCATGTGTTCGCCTCAATTCAGCATACACTAAAATATTTGCTTCAATTCCCCTGACATCAGAGGGTATTAAATTTGGTTTAAAGCATCCTTCCCAGGTAGAAAAGCTTCTCCTAAAACAGGATAGTAATTATCAGGCTAGTCCTTGGAGCTGCATCTAAGTACATCAAGGATAGGAGGGTTGTTAGGAGCAGTCAACAGAATTTTACCAAGGGAAAGTAATGTTTGACTAATTTAATTGCTTTTTATGAGGTTATAGCCAGGTGGATAGATGATGGTAGGGCAGTGGATATGGTCTACATTTACCTCAGTAAAGCACTGAATTCTGTCTCCCACAGCATCCTCATGGCTAAAGTGAGGAAGTGTGGTCTGGAAGTTAGTGAGGTGGATTGAGAACTGGTTGGAGGAAAAATGCCCATGAGTTTTGATCAAAGGGACAGTCTAGCTGGAGGCCTGTAACTAGTGGAGTCCCTCAGGGGTCTGTACTGGGACCAGTACTATTCAATATGTTCATCGATGAGCCAGATGAGGGCATAAAGTGTACAGTCAGCAAGTTTGCTGGTGACACAAAACTGGGAGGGGTGGCTGACATACCAGAGAGCTGTGCTGCAAGACTTAGGCTGGAGAGTCGGGCAGGGAGAAGTATAATGAGATTTGGCAAGGACAAGTGTAGGGTCTTGCATCTAGGGAAGAACAACCCCTGGTACCAATATAGGTTGGGGACTGGCCTGTTGGAGAGCAGTGTAGGTGAGAGGGACCTGAGGGTCCTGGTGGACAGCAGGATGACCATGAGTTAAACATGTGCCCTCATGGCCAAGAAGGTCAAGGGCATCCTGGGGTGTATTAGGAGGAGTGTGGTTAGTAGGTCAAGAGAGGTCCTTCTCCTCCTCTACTTTGTCCTGGTGAGACTGTATCTGGAATATTGAGCCCAGTCCTGGGCCCCTCAGTTCTGACTGATCCTGCTTTGGCAGGGGGATTGGACTAGATGATCTTTCAAGGCCCCTTCCAACTCATAACATTCTGTGATTCCGTGATCATGTTAAATTTTTAGAATACACTTTAACTATAAAGTTGCTGAAATTGGTCAGGTTTTCAGATTTGTAACCTTTCTGCTCCCTGTATGATGAGCAATAACAACAAACACCCAGCCAATATCTGACTGACTGGTGTAGCCAGCTTTGTCCTCATGGCCCTTTCAATATGATCATGAACAGATTTTAACATGTCTTATCTAGGCTTATAATCATACTTTAGTAGATGTAGCATCGTATTTTTGTATTTGGAAAAGAAGACTTTTACCACACATTGTTCCTTGATATTTTTTTATCTTTTTTTCTGCTGCAAACCAATATTTTAATAGGAGAATAAGTCCTTCTTGCTCAATAAGAAAAATAACAAGGAAGAATGATAAAGATATGTCATTAGTTTACTCAAGTTTCACCAAGCATACTTGAGCATGACAAATGTAAATATATGAAACCTAGTTCAACAATTTGTGACTGATAATCACATCTCATAAATTATCTAGAGAAATAAGTTTCATAGATAGAAGATCAAGTGTGTTTCATATTGAGATATTCAATCAACAAATACGTGAGAAGTCTCACTCTAACATCTCAAAGCTTCCCACATTTTATAAGCCAAATCCACTAAATCAAGGATACTATTATATCACTAGAAAAATAATCTTCCTTATAATTTTTTTGTAGAAGATAATTTTATTCACTTGGTTCAAATCAAGAAAAACAGTCTTGTATGGTAATTATTCATATTCTGTAAGATATAATCATGAACCTCTTTTGCAAAATTAATTAACCTTCAGTTTCACTTTGGAAAGATAGTAGAATTTAATGACTCCCCCAAATCATCTCCTCAGTGAAGCCTGCTGAGAATTAACAAAGCTTGCTCATCTGAAAATATTACAGTTTGCAGGCTATTGCCACTGCATGATCTTAAGGTTGCCTGATGATTTGCATTATAAATCCCTTGCTTCATTTCAAGCATTAAAAAATGTATTAATTTGGCTGAAGATGGTGCCCCGTCTACATGCAAGCTATACATTTAGACTGAATATTGTCAACCTTTTTATACTGTTGACCCTTATATTAATTGACCACTGAAACAAATAATAAACACAGTAAAAAGAAACACTAATTACAGTGTGACATCAGGTTGTATTTTTTAATTTTCTGATGATCCTCAAACTTCTCATAAATAAATCAAGCGTTTGAATGGCTTGTTTGTTTGTTTGTTTGGGGTTTGGGGGGATTTTTCTTTTAGTTACTCTCTGGAGCACTGCACTGAATCGCTCACATCAGAATTGCAGGCTTATCACTGGGAACATGTTTGGGGCCAGTGGGAGCTGAATTTTGCCAGCTGGCTCTATTGTTAGGATGAATTCCTACCCTGAGCGACAGGGTGAATTTTGCATGTATTTAAAAATGTCTGGTGGAAAAGCCTGCTTAAAATGGTTATCTTAGTCTAGACAATGGCCTGTGATGTTGCAGGATACTACTCATCCACAGGATTTATAATTTGTTTTCTCTAAGTGTGGAATCTGTAATAAAAAACAATGCAAAGAGATGTGTCATGAAGAAATGTTTTTCAAATAATTTGTGCCCGTACTTCTGAATATTCTGGTACAGTGGCCTTACATTGCCCAGTAGTCTTTGAAATGTAAGATCAAGATAATTTTCGTATAATTAAAACCAGGATATCATACTCTACCTTATTAATAGTTTTCAATTATTTTTATTTTTTGCACATTATCTTGAAAAGTGTCCAGATTTGGCTCTGCCCAATACATACTTAACTATTCGTAACTTTCCAGATTGTCTGACATTTTTCATCAAGGGTTGCAGAAATCTGCAGTCAGTATCCTTATGTTACTTTTCATTAGTTTTAGTCACTAAATTATAGCAGGGAATGAGAACAGAGACCATGTATCCCTTCCAGAAACCAAATGGCAATCAAATGAAAGATCAACTTAGTGTTAGAATACAATACGTCCAGATCCAATTGAGTTTTTAAATTCCTGAGAACAGTGTAAGGCAATTCTCCCCCTGAGGGTCTAAGAAAATAAAATGTGTGTGAGGAAATGGTATAATAAACTGGTAATATATTTCCATAGGGGATACATAGGAATTTTCCATACATCCTCCTAGGATGGCAGTAAACCAGCCTTAATAGCAGAAAGTAAGCCATTTCCATAGCGCAAAAAAGTTGCATAGAGGCCCAAACTCCAGGCTGGATTTTCTGTTGAGAGATATTGTCTGCTGTGCCCAGGAAGCTGTCCAGGTTGAATGACTGATGTTGGCATAGAAGGAAGTTCAGAGCTGTATTGGGCAGTTGGCTGATTGACAGGCATGTACTCGTCGGACTCTCAGAGTAATACAGACTTTGTCTACATTAAATATGCATTGGGTTTCCTTTCCTTTCCTTTCCTTTCCTTTCCTTTCCTTTCCTTTCCTTTCCTTTCCTTTCCTTTCCTTTCCTTTCCTTTCCTTTCCTTTCCTTTCCTTTCCTTTCCTTTCCTTTCCTTTCCTTTCCTTTCCTTTCCTTTCCTTTCCTTTCCTTTCCTTTCCTTTCCTTTCCTTTCCTTTCCTTTCCTTTCCTTTCCTTTCCTTTCCTTTCCTTTCCTTTCCTTTCCTTTCCTTTCCTTTTCCTTTCCTTTCCTTTCCTTTCCTTTCCTTTCCTTTCCTTTCCTCAAACTTAAGGCTTACTTAACCCCATGGCAATGGCTTTCCTTTTCCCCATAGTCTCATGACTGGTGCATCTGGGATGCAGTAGGCATCTGTGCAGATTCTGTATTTCCTAGGGGTGATTTGGACGCTCACCCCTCATCACAATATCCAGAACTGGTATACTCTGAAAAGTGAGGAAAGTGGAACGTTCTTTTTACTTTTGCACTTTTTCATGCTTGTTACACTTACACTTTCCATTCCTGTCTTATTTTGTGTCTTGATGCAAGTGATTCTTATATACTGTTTACAAATGCTCCTATTCTGAACATGCTATCCTCAGCTGGATCTAATTCCAAATACCAGCACAGACACAAAAAAAAATAAAATTAAGAAATTCTACTTCTTTCAGAGTGTGTTCCTTCAGGACCAAATAGGTTTCTTCAAGTTTCCAAGACCTGAAGTATAAGACTTTATAAATATTTAGAGATATTTTGTTAACTTAGTTTGTCATGGAGGCACCAATGAGAAACAAGGTAAGCATGAAAATTGACTATCCTGGATAATCGTCACAGGAGTAGGTGAATGATGGTAATAATGGAAGTTCAATACTTTCTCAGACATGTTTCAAGGATTTGCCAGTTAGACTGCCATATGCTGAAAGTAAATATGCAACTGAGGCTCCCTTTCTTCTTTACGAGTCTGTCCTTACAGTTGGTCACTAATTTTATCAAGCAATTTGGAAACAGAAAAGAAACAAACCCATTTGTTATCCAGAGAACCAAGTTCTGGTTATCAACCTAGAGACTGACAACAAGGATATTCATACTGGAAAGCCCTATTGGGGAAAATGCTGTATAGCATGTAAAAAAGAAAATGTCCATTGGCATGGATATCTTACCATTTAGAGGGAAAAAGCAAAGTTTGAATTCTATTTAACTTTTAATTGTTGAAGAAAAAATGCATGATGATACTTATTTGGTGACCAAGTAGTAATTATAACCAACATCAGTAAATACTGAAGTCATACCATTTGCCACCAGTTGTGACCCTTTGAATTTATGATTAACTGATCAGTAGATGTGATTGATAGTTATAATACCTATCAGCGTACATAAATGCAAAACAGCTACAAATGAATAGCTTTGTTAGTGAAGTGAAAGACCACTGGCATTTACTTACGAGAATCACATCCTCAATTGTTCATTCTTGTGGCTTTTGGTTATTTTATACCCTATAATTACATTATGGTGTTGTCTCATATATTAAACAAGGAATTTATTTCTGTCAATACATAGTTTTAAAAGGGAGAGAAAAACGCCACCTCAGTCATGTTTAAACAAGGTACACAGTATTTTAACACACTGAGTCAGAAGTTATTAGTTTTGCCTTTCCCAAGCTTAAAAACTGGATTAAATAATAAAAGAATGAAAGCCACTAAAAACTTGGGAATAATATGTACTTAGCTGCCAGCTGCTAGAATTATACAGTATAAGTATATCCAAGTCAGAATTTCCAAAAAGACATCCCAATCACCACATCTCCCAAATCTGGAGGACAATTGAATTAAATTATGTGAACAAAAAGGCAAAATGAATCACCTGTTAAATGATACCACTTTTAAATTATAAACAAGACATCATCTGGTACTTCAGCAAGAGTATTTCAATTTATAATGTGGTGTAAATGAACCTCCTAAAACTTACTAAAAAAAAGTTAAACAACTCAGACTGAGACCTTTTAACTGTGACACCACATGGTTTAAATCTAACCAGTTATACCTAAGTCTAGTGGCATCTTATTCCTAATTCATGAGCTTCAAAGAGAAAAATAACTTGTTTTCACCTCTGCTTTTTTATTTATATTTTTAAATTAAAATCTATAAAATTAACTATCAGTATATTTACCTTAAAAAGCCACAGAATACCCTTAGGTGGTTTTAATCAAAGTGGTTACTTCCAAGGACATATACAGACTACCATCACTTGCAGAGCCTACCATACTTCCAATATTTTATTCTACCTTGTGTGAACACTGTGACACATCATGGTTGTGATTTCAGAATAGCTGGACAATTACACAAGAGATAAAGGATTTGTAACTCTCTGCTAATATAATTATCTTAATAAAATAATTGCCTCACTCTTAAGCAATTATAAATACCTCACTATTTAATAAATTTCAATAGTTTCACTTGTGGTTTTGGTCTGTATAGAGAAATATTCAGAACATGACCTTTAAAACTTTTGTTTGTCTCCAAAATTCTCACATTGTTATACAAGGAAACAAATGTCAGCTTTAGGAAAGACTTCATCATTCATGAGATAAGGTGCATTTTAAAAATTTCTTGAAATTTTGGCAGAGAAAAAAAAAAAGACCTTATGACTTCCAGGCTTATTTCTATGGCTATTTCATATGCTAGCCCTAGCAGGGTAGTGCTCCGTTTGGTTTTTATCCAGCAGAAGCAAGAAAACCTTCAGAAACTTTCTTTTCAATTTCATCTTCAAAAAACTACTGCATAACAGTGGGGAAATTATTTGCAGTACACAACATATTAATTGAGGATTGTTTTCAGCTTGAAAAATATACACCATGATTTCCTCAGATATTCTCATATGAAATTTTCATATACCATTTCATGCCCTAAGTAGAAATCTAAAGAACAATTTAGTTGGAAAATTGAATTTCTGTTTCATGGGAAAGTCTGAAAGTTAAAAACTGATCTTTCTGTTCAGAGTTGGACCAAAAGTCAAAATGAGAATCCAGAAAAGCACATATGTATTTTGGTTTAGGGATTTGATGAAATGAGTATTTAATCTGGCCGTCTTTCGATCTCCAGCTATTATATTATTATATTGCAAAAAGTAAAATAACATTTGAACCGCATTGAAAGAAAGATGTTCTAACATCTTTTAACTTGAAAGAGCACAAGTCCATAGAACCCGGAGAGATGCATCCATGGGTCCTGAAGGAACTGGGAGTGAAGTTTCAAAGCCACTCTCCATCATATATGAGAATTCATGACAGTCTAGTGAAGTTCCCAGGAAAAGAAGAAACATAGACTCCATTTTTAAAAAGGGAAAAAAAGGAAGACCTGGGGAACTACAGGCTCGTCATTGTCATCTCTGCCTGGCAAGACCAAGGAGCAGATCCTCCTGAACACTGCTCAGGCACATGGAAAATGAAGAGGTATCTGGTGTCAGCCAACATGGCTTCATAAAGGGCAAATTGTGCCTGACAAATGTGGCTTCCTATGATGGGGTTACAGTGCTGGTGGACAGGGAAAGAGTGACTGATGTTGTCTACCTGGACTTGTGCGTAGCATTTGACACTGTCCCACATAACACCCTTGTCTCCAAATTGAAAGACATGTATTTGATGGATGGACTACTCTGTGGACAAGGAACTGGCTGGACAGTCACTCTCAAAGGGTTGCAGTCAAGGGCTTGATGATGAAGTGGAGATCAGTGATGAGTAGCATTCCTCAAGAGTTGGTATTGGGACCAGCACTGTTTAACATCTTTGCTGATGACATGGACAGTGGAACTGAGTGCACTCTCAGCACATTTGCCAATGCCACCAAGCTCTGGGGTGCAGTTGATACAGTGGAGAGATGGGATGCCATCCAGAGGGACCTTGACAGGCTTGAGAATTAGGACCATACAAACCTCATGAAATTGAAGCCAAGTACAAGGTCCTGCACGAGTTGGGGCAATTACAGTCTGGGCAGAGAATGGATTGGGAGCATTCCTGAGGAGGACTTTTGGGTGTTGATTGATGAAAAGCTCAACATGAATTAGCAATGTGAGCTTGCAGCCTAGAAAGTTAACTGTATCTTGGGCTGCATCAAAAGAAGTGTGACCAGCAAGTCAAGGGAGGTGGTTCTTCGCTACTCTGCTCTCATGAGTTCCCATCTGCGTACTGCATCCTGCTGAGGGATCCACAGAAGAAGACAGACATGGAGCTGTTGGAGCAAGTCCAGAGGAGGGAAGATGATCAGAGGGCTGGCGCACCTCTCCTATGAAGACAGGCTGAGGCAGTTGGGCTTGTTCAGCCTGGAGGAGAGAAAGCTCTGGGGAGACCTTATAGGAACTTACAGTACTTAAAGGGGGCCGACAGGAAAGATAAAGATACTTTATCAGGGAGGGTAGTGATACTACAAGGAGCAATGGAATTAACCTAAAAGAGGTCAGGATTAGATTAGATATAAGGAAGAAATTCTTCACTGTGAGGGTGCTGAAGCACAGGAACAAATTGCCCAGAGAAGCTGTAGATGCCTCCTTCCTGGCAGTGTTCAAGGACAGGTTTTATCAGGCTTTGGGCAACCTGATCGAGTGGAAGGTGTCCCTGCCCATAGCAAGGTGATGGAAACTGTCTGATCTTCAAGGTCCAAGCCATTCTATGATTTATCAGACTGAAAATTGTGATCAAGTCAACATATGCTAAACACACTCTGAAAGAAAATTTGAAGTGGCACATGCCATGATGGCAAAGAATCTTTTCTCAACATACTTCTAATATTTGAGATTCATGCTGTGAGAATATCTTTTAAAAAATTCTTTCTGTATACTCTTTCATGTTTTATGTCCTTCCCAAATAGTGACAACTGGAGAAAGAATCCACCAGCACAATCATTAAGAATGTGAATTTATATTTTTTTTAAAAACAACCAAAAAACCATTCTTCCAGAAGATTATTCCACTGCTGGTCTAAACTGAATTGTACTGAGTTTCACTGAGTAGAGAGAGACGTATCTTTTAGCTACATATTTCCACTGCATACATGAGTATCTTTATTCGTAGTTCCCTCAAAACTGTATGAAGCCTCAGTCTTCAAACCATCAAGCAGTCTTTTTTGTGCTCCAGTAATAGATCAATAAGAACTCAAAGAGATGGAGCTGGCTCCAGCAATGTAAAAGTAAGGTGTGAAAATGATATAATTCCTTGGGACTCATTTCTTATTAGACATCAACATACACCAGCTCCTAATGTGGTATAATTCAAAGAAAAACCTAAAGTTTTTCACAAATTCGCAAGTTATATGCTGAACTGCATGACCACACATCTTATCTACAATACTCTTTTCTTATTACAGAGATAAATACTTGCTTTATCTTCAAGACCTTTGGAAGTTTGCAACGTCCTTATTTCATTTAACATCTGGGAGATGAAAAAGTGGAGGCAGGATCAGCATCTTCTGGGAGTTAAGACCTTGAAGAAGGGATGTATATGGAAGTACATATGGCTGGCATTTGTTCTTTCAGCTTGCTGCCTTTTCCTCCATTTTTGTATTGCTATGAATCATCTTTATACCTACAAATACCCTCTGAGGTATGGAAAGCAATTCTTATGAATTCAACAGATACAAATATTTGACAACATGCATGTGGCTTCGTTTGTATTCCTATTTCATTATGACAGATCATTTGAAAAGAAAGGGAATACCATGATGAGTTCTTCTGTTTACTTCTAATAAGTCTGTAAGGCATTTTTCCTGTAATACTTTTGTCAAACAGTCTGGTATTTTTAGAAAGAGTACACGCAAGTGTAAGGAAATTCTACCATATTTATCTAATAAATTGTCTTGGAAAAAAAAAGAAGTTGAAAAACCCGTACTCAACCCATATTCAATTATCCTTTAAACACGAATCAACAATGAAGGATGGTAATTTCTTTATATGACATCATGCAGAAAGATTAATTTCATCTGGAACACAACCAAAAGCCCCAGGGGTCTTATCAACAGTCTTCAGGGGAGGAAATGATCTCGTTTTTTCATATATAAAACAAACAAACACCAGTTGTTTTCACAGCTCTGACCTAAGATCTCTCCTGCTGTATCTCACTGTGTTTTTAATCCGTTTTACTAGACCCAACAGCAGGTGTGAGGCAATTGAAAACAATGTAAAACTGAATTGTTTCTTTCACTTCCATGTGAACCCTGCAATTTGCATTCTTGCAGAGGAATTAGTTCAAGGTCAACATTATTGTCATGTTAACAGGCTGTTTGGCACAGATGAATATTTGCCAAGGTCATTCAAAGCCTAAACTGCCAAAGTATGTTCAGAACCTTTTCAAAGGAAAAAAAAAAGTCACAACAAAAAATCCATCAGACCTGAATAAAGGTGTTATTATCCAAAGCAGGTAATTTTGAAGTTAAACTTTTACATCTTTATTCCTGGGTTGTGGGAAAGTGTGATTGCTAAAATATTCTGGACAATCTTGCTTCTTTTGAAGATGTAATAAAACTGGTTGTATATTCACAATTCTATAAAGGTGTACAGGCTGCAGAAACATCAAGGTTTTAAGGAAGAATCCAGCTACACATCAGTCTGCTTTTCAAAAGGCTCTGAACTGTTCAAAAACACAGAGGATCTCTTGTGAGGAAAAACAGGAATGTGACACTGTTGATCTCAGGGTCCACAGCTGGTTGAGCTCTTTGGCCTCATAAGCTGCACGTTCCATAGCCCATACGCAACTGCACAAGATGGGTGGGATGTAAACAATTAGTAGTATTACACAGATGACTATTAAGTTGCCTGGACTATTCTAGAAAGCTAGAATGATGTTGAACCATGCGGAGAGCTGCAGGTGAAATCAGCCTGACATGGGAGGCTCTGGCTTAGGAAGAACCGAGATCAAACGGTGACGTGTGTAACTTGCACCACAAATCTGACACATAAAAAATTCTATTAAAAAATGTCACTGACAGATCAAAAATCTCATTGATGTTATAAGTTCAATGCACTGCATACTTATTACTGCTTGATTCCCAGTCCAAGTCCACATCTTTTTCTATGCTCTATAAGACATTCCCATCACATTTTTCTGGGGCCAATGAAGTTGCAGGCTGGGTTGACTTTCAGGGCTTGTTTGGATCTCCAGAAAAAAAATACATTATTTTTCTGTGCTAGAGGGATTTATCAGAATGGGAATAGAGCATATATATGCTCACTGACCTCACAGATGAATATGTCAGATAACATGCCAGCTTGTTATCCACAGTAAAGAAAAATTGGAGCACAGAGGGATTGAAGTGCTCATGTTTGAGGGACAGGAAATGTATTTTCAGGCTGTTTTGATTTTCAGGCATTCTTTTACTATTTTATAAAACAGTCAGTCCACAGTTAGTACACTAACTGCTCTGTGCTCTCCTTTGTAACATTCACTTTTTAGCCTGTGGGTTTTCATTAAGCGAGGTTCCATTCAGCTGTATTTCAAATGTAGTCCAGATGACTGTCCACTGCAGGCTGTTAAATAAAGAGCCAATAAAATACAGTGTTTAGTCCAGTTGGGTCTTTTCCATTAATCAGACTGCATAATCTTCCAGTAACGAAGTAATGCTGATTTTATAGACTACTTATGTGAAGTCTAATAGTTCCCTATTCAGCTTAAGCTAACATATACTTTAGTATGGATTAGGATCACATAGAAAAAGAAAATGATAGCCTTTTTAGCATAATTGGTACTGTCAAGAATTAGCAGTTCCCTTCCATTCACTTTTGTTTCAAGGATTGTTGTCTAAATGAATTGCTTTCCCATTATATAGTTGAGCTGGCTCAAACATTCTGACTCAAGAAACCCATTTGTGCTAGACTTGAATCTGTTTCTCATAGAGAGAAAGCCACTGAAGTTTCTCTCTGTGCCTGACTAAAGCAACTCAGTATTGCTCATTTTTCATATTTTTCACAATTTTGGCTAGATTTTTTATATCGTCAGTTCTTTCCTGATTCTTTCAGTATTTTTCAGTAAAGCATCTAAGGTACAAAGATACTATGCTCTCCATCTCTCTAACACTTTGTCATTAGATAATATCAAGATATATTTACTGACTGAATAGAAGAATTTTCCTACCTAGCATCCATATATATTACACTACAGGATACAAAACAATCAGAAAGTTCAAAATTATCCAGAAGATGCAAGTTCTAAATCTTAGTAACAAGAAAACAAAATATATCTGCAAAGTTAAAAACTCTCAGTTACAGGATATCTTGTACTTGTATTTACATATCTGTATACCCATATACACTTGTGCAATTGGGTAAGAGATTCAATAGCCGAGAAGTAGAATCAATTTAATTTTCTCACCATTGACTTCATAAATACAGTTATATCACAAATGTGGTATTTACATATAATATTTTTTAATTTTCATTGCAGTGGTACTTGAAAATAATCATGGATCAATTGGATATTTTTTCAGATGTCTGAAATCAGGATAAAAAGATGGGACATTTTTGTATTTGCAGTCCAATTTGTTCATGTGTCCTCGAGCACTTCAACCTATTCCAGTGTTGCTTCAGACAGCTCCCTGGGGTGGCCAGATTACTTCATGGGGGCTGTGAAAAGCCACTAAAAAACCAGGTTTATTACCAATGCACTTCAACTTTACAGGGTCCCATAATTCTACCCGGAAACTAAAAAATGTTGAAATCAGCAATAGCTCTGCAGTGGCTAACAGAATGGTATTTGCAGCATCCACTGAACAACAAAATCTCTCATTATCTTCCTCAGACTATAATTATCACTTTTATATCCATAGACTATTTTCTTGTTCACATTTGCCTGGGAAAGAGAAGTTGTTTTCATAATATACACTGCTAAGATTATTTGTTTATAAATTATTTCTTCTCTATATAAATTGAAGCAATAGTGATATCACTACAGTTTTTTTCTTTTATTCCTCCTGAGTCTTAGTGATTGAATAATTTTAACTAAAATTAAACTGATAAACGTCATTGAAGATTTAGTATGTGGAGACAACTGTCTCCTGAAAATATTTGCTAACACATGATAATTAATCAAATTTTTAAAAAATAGAAAAGCTACTTCCAACATAGAAAAGCTACTTCCAACAAATAAATATCAGCTGCCAAGGAATCTCAGAGGTAAAGAGATGAAATGCAATTTATATTTTGCAGTAGTGACAGAAAATTTCCAATATTTAATGGTGTCCCACGGGGTAGTATCAAGAAGGCTTTATCAAGTAATTTTCTGTTTCTTCAGATAGTATCACCAAGAACACAAAATAGAATGAATTAATAGAATGATTCTGTGATTCTGTGATTCTATGACATAATCTGCTGGAAAGCAAGAGTTCTATCTTCAAAAATGCATGAAGATAATGCGTGTCATTGTTGGTTGCTGTCTCCAAAGCAAGGGAATAATTTGAATGCAAATGCATCTTTTGGAAATTTTCTTATGGAATTTGTTGTTATAAAGCTTCAAGAGAGAAAAATATGGTCTAACCTTCAAGAGTTTGAAGCTCAAGGCTAGGATAGACGTGGTTACTTCCGTCAAGGAGCAGACCTGGTTTTGAATTTGTAATCCAAGGGTATGGTGGAATTTACACCATTCAGGACAACTGGTTCTGAGAAAGTCTCACATGTTACTGACTGAAAGGAAGATTTGTGTCCCACAGAAACTCAGATTTTCAAAAGCAGTGGAAGGTCTAGTAAGAATGAACTTCTTAGTTAACCTGAACACTTTTAAAATTCTAGTCATAAGCATGACTATATTAGACTGCTGTAGTCTTTATAAGGGTCTTAAGTATTTCATATATTTGTGTTCATATATTGCTGTTCAAATAAAATATACACAAAAATACTGAGTAAGAAAGGATGTTCTTATTTACAGAAGAAACATTTCGTAAGAAGTTATGACTTGAAGGTCAATGCAAGCAAATTAAAATTATAAATACAGACCATGCTAAATACTAGGCATCATTACCCAGTGAAACCCAATGTTACAGTGCTACATAATACTTCAAGATTTTTTATAGCTTTGTTTTTGTGGGTTTTGTTTTTTGTTGGGTTTGTTTGGGGTTTTTTTAAAATAATGTCTAAGCTGCAAGCTCTGGTCACTGTTGCTTGTAAGTCTGCTTAGAACTAAAAACAGTCTTGAATTTGGCTCCACCATTTTTTGTAACTGTCCTGAAAATTGTTGTAAGCAAATAGCCCTTTAGCTGCTTCTTTACTGAACAACATCTCAGTTCCCTCAACTTCTTTTTGTAGGCCACATGATCTAGGTCTCTGACAACCTTGCTGATCCTCTGGCCAGATACATGCCTTGAACTCAGGGACCCAAAACTGCGTACAGTATTCTAGGCTTTGCCTCACTGTGGCCACCAGCCAATTTAACATTTAAAGACTTCACTTTACAAGCAATACCAGTACTACAGAAATTGTATGGTATACATAAGGCAATAACTCAGAGGAATAAGGATTTATTTTCATTTTCTGCCTACCAAGTTCCAGACTACCGCAGTTTTCAGCTATGTGGTGGCTGAATATGCCACTAGTCCAGTCTTGAAGTTTAGGCAACTTAGTTTTGCTCCACACAAGAAAAAACCTCACAGTCCTTAAGCCACTCTTTAAAAGTTTAAAAGGTCCACAACCTACCTTATGATGTGTTATAGCATATGCAAGACTTCAGATAGTGAGTGTTTCTTGTGCCATCTATGTTCATTTTGGGATTGTGTTCACTTGCTGTGCTGTTCCAAAGCTTCTTTTTGTATCATCTCAGCATGTCAACTTGAATCCTTTAGAACTGGCATTTTTTGGTTATGCCAGATTATGTTTTGACCCATTTAGAAGCATTTTTACTAGATATTAATGTTTTTATTTTATTACTTGTCTTTTACTCAGTCAAGTCTTTCAGAGGAAAGACTTAATCTATTACCTTAGATGGTTTGCTGTGTTCAGTAACATGCTGTTTTACTAGTGTGTTCAATTCTAATGCTCAGCTGTATGCTGTTTCAAATAAAGCTTTGAGGCTCTTTATTTAAAGAATCTACAGTATATGAAAAATAAATCTGTTCTTTACACATTTAAGAATTAAAAAAATATAAACTTGGTTTTAAGAAAGTGAAAAAGAAAACTTGAAAATTACTTAGTCAATTGAATGTTTATGCAACTGTAGAAATTGGTGCAGAGGAAGCATATCACCAAGAATGTCTTAGCAATTACTTGAAATATTGAACCATGGCTTGTCACTAATAATCCAGTGCCTTTATTCATTGTTTATCACTCCTGTTCATGCTCTTCTGAGACTTGTAATTTGAGTTTATTTTTATTTCTTATTTTATTTGTCTTTCTTCTAGTTACTGACAACCATTTTGATTCTTACTATGAAAGATTAGCCTGTTTGGGTTTTTTTTGGTCTGAGTTGACAAATAAAAAGGGTAGTAGGAAGTGTCTCCTTCCATCTCCCATTCCCCAGCAATTTCCTCTTGCTTGAGGAAGAAATCTTCTACTTCATATTTCTGAAAAAGTCATACAAACAATATTCTTTCTCCAAACAGTTCTGACAGCAAAATGAGAAAGTTACAAGACTAATAGCTTTATATAGCAATTGTAGGTAGTAAATGCATACAAACTTTAATCAACGGATTCTTCTAACTTCTATCCTTCACTATTTTTAACTGAGACTACGACCTTCCATTGAAAAGGTGGGGATTTTTTTGGTAATATGTCACCCATGGATATGACATGTACTGATCTTTCTGGGGTAGAAGAAGCTGAAAAGAAGTTTGCCTTCAGCTGACTCTTCCAAAGTAATTGCTTATAATAACAAAACCACAGTAAATCAGAAATGAGAGGATTTTCTTTACTTCTTGGGGTTGGTTTTGTTTGTTTGATTCTTCTTTAGTCTAAAGCTCAGACTTGCTTTCCACTGGCTTTTAATAGGGAATAAATCCAATTTGTGGCCACTTAAAAAATGTGTAAGACCCCTTGACACCTATCAAAAATAACTATCAAAAAATATAACACCGGAAAGTGAAAACACTGTTAATAGAATCCAGAAGAGAAAAAAAATCATTCAAGATCAATAGCCTTTTCAAAGTCCAATCCAGCATGAGAAAAACATTGAATTAGCTTTCAAGAAGCTTTATAAAATCCTGATATGAACTGTAAGTGCTCCTTATTGAACGATAAATTGGTACAATAATGCTCAGAACTGAGAGAAAACAAGCCACTATAACAATCTACTGCATCCATTTGTAAACTAATCTACCAATATCGCCCCTAGCAATCTGTTGATATGAGAAGATTCAACAACAAAGTGAAGACAGAAAACTTGGGAAAAGGTAGTTAAATATGTAAAATTTCAGCTGCTGTTTTTTGGAGCTAGAAAATACCACGGATGTGCTCTACATTACGCATGATCCAAAAGAAGAGCTTAAAAGCTTGCCTCACATTCTTTTGGTGGTATTATTATTGTTGTTGTTGTTGTTGTTATAATCATCACCATCATCATCTTTATTTTAACTGTGAAATGAAATTTCTAAAAAGGCAATTTCTTGTCAACCTGTAGCTGCTCTCCATTTTCAGGCTGTTTTGAATTCTGTCCATTTTGCCCAAGAGAATTAAATGCATACTAGGAAGACTTAATATATGCACTGCTGCTGCTTTGCTTTCTCACTGGTCTTTCGATTTGTTGCTGACAATAACAGAATCATAGGAGCAGTGGGAGCTTCTGCCTGTGCTGCGGCCAGAAGGTATGAAACATCAGCTTATCCATCAAAACTGCAGAAAACAAGGCATGATAATCCAGCCCTGACTGGATGTTTAATTTCACCCCTTTCTGAGCTTCAGCAAGAAGATCCTATTCTAACAGGACACATATTTAAAACCCATGGAATCAAAATAAGTCCATCTTCCAAATTCCACATTTCCCTTTAGAAATGACCAGCACATGCTTAAGTAGTAATCATTACTTAGTGATGATGGTTTTTGAGTGATCATGCCTAAGATATGCAGGGAACACCCTCACACATGAAATCTAAACTTTCTCCTATCAATGCTACCTAGCCAGAAACTGGCTTCTTCCCTGCAGCCAACTCAAACAGTCACCGTAGTGGTTATATTTTGGTGGTTATATTTTCAGCCAAGATTAAATTGGCCAAAGTGTTTAAGGAAAGCTGAGCCTGTATACAAAAGAATTTGGATAGAGTGTCAGCAAAGTCAGATGCTGACATCAGCAGACAGCTGGCTACACAAAGACTGGGTCTGAAATTCAGTTCTATCTTATTTTTAATGACTTCTAGTTTGAATCTGAAGCATTCACAGAACAGCACATATTAGATGTTTATTTCACTTGATTACTTGATTTACACCAAGAGGAAAATCCTTATCTACAAGTGAAGAAAACTAGGGTCCCATATTCTGAGCTCCTACCTACTGTGCATATTGGAGGTTTCTTGGTGAAAGTAGCAGCCAACCTAGCCATACATGCAACCACAGTATCAAATTTTTAGCCCCAAAATTTTGCTACCAAGGAAGTAACTAGAATAACATTTGACACATTCCCTGTTCAGCTGCTTTTGAATTTTATCCGTAGGTTATTTTTAACACTTATTTTTAGCAAATAAATGCTAGCTGAATTCTATAGAAATTAAAATCTACCATTCAAATAAAACAAGTATTTAATAATAGTTCTCTGCAAGCAGTGATTTCAGGCACTATGTGTTTTGGTGTAAAGGGAGGGAAGGCAGTCTATTATGTGTTGAGAACATGGGCATGAAATCAGCTAATTTACCTTTATCTTTAGATAAAGCCCAGACCTAACCCTACACCTAAAGGTTCTTCATAGTCACCAAGAGGAACTGTATCAGTGGAATCACTGTGGTTTTGGCATGCAAATATGTATGCAGGTAAATCTATACGGGAGTGGTACATGCAGTCAGTACAAGAAGTGAGAGAAGGGGTGAAATATTGCCAAGTAAGAGACAATGACAGGGTGGAACTGGGGTGAACAAAATCATCTCACGAGGACATTTGATGAGGAAACTCAACAGCTTTACAAGTATCCTGAGACTATATGGCTAATAGACAGGCAGTTTGTCCAGAACTTAAAATCCCTATGATCTCAGGGGGATGGAGCTACAGACATAGAGTTTGTACTTAGAGCATTCATACTCAGCTGTAATCCTACAGCTTTAAATTCAACTGGAGAAAGGCAAAATCCCTTATAGCCTTACCTTCCCTGTTACAGCATAAATGAGGCAATACAGATTTAAAACATTCCATAATTAACTCAGAGGCCAGCAGTGGTCTAAAATGAGTGAACTGAGGTGGACACTAAATGATGGAGGTTTATAGCTATTGCTGACTTGATTTGTAAGAAACTACTAAACATGTTTCAGGACCCTGAAAATGATCTATAGCTTCATAAAGTATTGCATTGGCGCAAGGGAACAATAAAAGTCTTTCCACGTGAAAGATGACACCAAATAAATACTATGACTGGCATTTCTCCTGTAAGTCCTACAGCTTCAGTATATATACATACTGCTTATAACACAGGTAAATAAAGTTATATATTGGTAAAACTGTAAATAAGGATGTATATTGTGAAATCTTGCAGTGATGCATTGACAGATAAATCATTCTGCACAACTCCTCTACAGTATCAGGGCCTGTAGAGAAACAAGACCCATCCATACAAGAGCCATTAACTACTTTTTGGAAGTTTTATGGTTTTATTGTTCAAACCAAAGAAATAAAAGAGTATGCTTTATGCTACAGATGCAAAGAAAATGAAAATTATCCAAAGCAAATTATCAGAGCACGCTCTGTTACTAATTTAAAGGACCAAAAAAGGCCAATTGTATTTGTAAGCAACACTAAATGTACATATTTAAAGTTTCTAAATGTGAAACAACATCATATAATTCCACCAACATAGTCATGGTTGGGAAGAATAAGTGGAAAAAGTAAAGAGCACATAAAATAGGTGTGTACTAGATGGTTCTCTCTTTCAAGACTTAACAGAGACATTAAGGTTTTTCAAGGGGGAAAAAAACCCAACAAACCAAACACATTTTGCAACATTTCAATTATTGAAATAAATGCATGATCTCAAACTCTGAAATAAATTGTTTCCATTTGTTAAAATCTACTCTAAGTTTTAACATCAGCCCCAAGAATTTTTTGGTGGGTGACATTTTAAGTACTCTAAACTTAGTAATAATTTGACATAGATGATAGAAGATGTCCATACTTTGAGACCACAAAATCTGGCCCCTAATTTTTAGAATATAACAATACGTTAAAAAAACCTACAAAATACCAAACATGTCTGTGCTTAAACTCACAAATCAGAAAAGAGGTAACAGTCTGAACCATATGTTGCTTTTAATCACTCTCTCCAGGGACTGCAAATCTAGCACAGCCACTATTTCAGCACTTCTAGACTTTTCCTAGGCTTCTGTGCCTGCTTCTTGTAGTATGCTATACCATCTCTGTAATATAGGGTGAAAAATTGTGTATGACAGTCCCACATTTCAGAATATGATGCCACATGTGTGCATCTGGAATTGTATCCTCTGTCTTAAGTTCTGGGTCCCTGTGTACACTTTCTGTCACTTTCCTGTTTGACTCCAGAAATACAATTTGCTGACAGTTTTGTGGCTCTGTTTACTGTGTTTACACTCCCAGGTCCTGTGCCTGCTTTCTGCCAAACATCACCATTTAATATACACTGCCACTGACTGGTTTTAACCCCAACTGTTTTAACCTTGCACCTACATATTCTTACAGTGACAAAAAAGGTTAGCTCTCCCTCCTGAAGAACTAAATACACACTGTGGATTTTCACATGATAGTAATAAAAGTAATGATATTTAGCAGTATTCATCTTGTCCTGGTTTCAGATAAAGTTAGTTTTCTTCCTACTATAGTGCTGTGTTTTGGATTTAGGATGGGAAAAAAGTTGATAACACACCAATGGTTTAGGTGTTGCCAAGCAGTCAGGGATTTTTCAGCTCCTCATACTGCCCTGCTAAAGGGAAGGTGGGGGTCACCCAAGAAGCTGGGAAGGGACAAACAGGACAGCAAGCTCAAACTGACCAAAGGGATGTCCACACCCTATGACATCATGTTCCATAAATAGTTGGAGGGTTGGATGGGAGGCAGAGCGGCTCAGGAACTACCTGAGTATTGGTGGTGAGACTTGTTTTGTATATTCTTTCATTATTATCACATTATTACTATTAATATTATCCTCCTTTTCCACCCTCTTACACAGTCTTTTTCTCACCCCTAAAATTTTACTTTTTTTTTTTTTCTCCTTTTCGATTCTCTCCTTCATCCCACTCAGGGGGTGGGTAGTGAGGAAACAGCTGTGTGATTGTTTAAGCTGCCATCCAGGTTAAACCATGATATATCTTCAAAGCATGCTGCAGATCTGAACAAACCAGTCCTCTGGGTAACACCACAGACCACAAGGACTTGTTTTAGGGTACAGAATCAAGGCATTATAACCATTTCTGTATAATACCTGTAGCACTTACTAGTATACATATAGCTGTTAAAGGACTGAGATGATATTAAGCATTACTGCCATTAATGCATTGGATAGGGAGTTGACCATGTAATTGCTTTTAATTATTTGGGAAACTGAAGGAGGCTCAGCTAGGTTTCACCTCTCCAGATGCTGTTGATTGAAAGAAATTGTCAGTTGCTCCTTGTATCTACAGTTCATTTTAAAAAATTGCTGCCAAGTGACACTAGCAAGAAAACTTGTGATGTTTTCATTAACATGAAAGAAATACTACTTTGTTCAAATATAAGGGTTACCTGCCTGAGGGCAACTTCTGGGGTGGAAAGAAGTAATAAAAAGGGATGCAGTCCTGATCAGCACTCTTAGCCTCTAAAATGTGGATCTAGCACTCTTTTTTACTCTGTCAAAGTCATATTTGCCAGACCAAGCAATTGGCAACTTTGATCTTTCCCCATGCATCCATATAAGTACAATAGATAACTGCCCAATGTTTAATTCAGTGCACTTAAAATCCAAGCTGCAGTGGGGACTGTTCAGGTCAAATCAAGACATCAGAGTAGAGATAAACACATCCAGCTCAAGTCCAAAGCTGCATATCTGCTTTAGATAGAAACTCTAAATATTTCATGAGTTTCAGAAAAAGTGAGCATGTCTGTGTTGCTTTGGAAAAGAAGATGTGTGCCAGGACAGAAGGCCTACCTAGCATACAGTGATCCATCCCTAAAGCAGACACTACTAAGAAGGCCCAAACTGCAGCACTAGGTTTGATCAGCTATAAACAGGACAAACAAATCCGGGACATGGACTGACCTTTGCCTCTACCCCAGAGCGAGGGCAGATCTCAGCCAAGCCAAGCCAATGGCTGTGGGACAGGAGAAGTACAGGGTAATTTTTCTGTCCACTATCACCCTGACCCTGGTCAGGCTTGGTGGGGGCAGTGTGTGTGTGTGTGTGTGTGTGTGTGTGTGTGTGTGTGCATGTATGTGCAAGAACCCAGTTTCCTGACATATTTTGTGCTATACCCAGCCTTTTATTTCTAGATCAGGAAACAACCCCGAGGCTGACTTCATGATTTCTTACTTATTTAGAAAATGGGATTGTGCAGCACTGGGAGTATTCACTTTAGGATCCAGCCATGAACAGACATGCAGACAAAATCATCAGTTATCTCATCAGTTTAGTAATTATAGTCAGGATGAATTCTCCTCCTGTTTGTTCTTAGAATTTTCATTTTCTGAATTTCAGAGATAATCAGAAAATGGAAAACATATTTTAAAACCACGTTTTGTCAAATATGTTTTCTTCATCTTTTTAAATCAAATTTCATCTTGATCAATATTTTCCAAGTAAACACAAGAAATTATTGGGCCAAATTAATCCCAAGTGTATCTTAGCCTCTTGCACTGAAGGATTTAAGACAGAGCCAAGGAGTTTGGGATGTTGAAAGAAAATGTTTTTGGAATTACTAAATTACAGTCTCCATAGTGATTTTCTTGCCATATGTTAAACAAGGAAGAAGACAAAGCACACTGGGGAAGATTCAAGCAAAAGTAAACACAACTGTAACAGAACAACATTCAGTCATATGTGTGAAGGCATGGTTTCAGTGAAGAATACATTATACCCTAACAGAACACTGCAGGTAACTATGATAAGGCATCTTGTGATAGGTGTGAGGAGGGATGTAAGGAAAGGTGCCTAGGGAAAGGGGCAGAATTAGGAGAATGAGAAAGTCATGGCAAGAAGTACAGATAATTTTTTTTTAAATTATTTTTATATCTTACTATTGAGAGTAAAGTGATTTAAAGCTGGAGTTCAAGAGTGCATAAGGTTTCAAATAAAGCAGTGCTGCTGACATTTTAAAAGTCTGTTGACATTAGGGCAACAATAAGCACCATCCACCTCCTTCATAAAACACAGAAGCTAACACATATATATCTTACTGGAATATTTTGAATCAGTAAAGAGTTTTTGCCATTAGTACAGAATTTAAAATGTGCAATGAATAATGTGGTTGATTGTGCTTATAATAATTTCACAAGTAGATAATGATGCTTTATATGACCTACTATTCCAGTCCAAAACATTATTGATATCTTTAATACTTTACTCTTAAACGTAGCTTTTCCCATATTGAGGAAAGTAGGAGAAGGATACTTAGAAAAGTTGCTCCTTGGAGATCTGCATCTAGTTAAGAAATAGAGAGATAATGTTTTCGCATTCGTACACTTTGTTTTATGTGATGTATTTTGCTTTAACTTGTATGCACTTTTATTTGTATTGCATTCATTCCAGTGGCGTTCAAGGTATCACACGATGCCTTGGGAATTCCCCAAAAAAGCTTGAAATAACTCTAAATACTCTAGCCATTGTATTTCAAGTTACATTGGATTGCCCAAATGATTGCCTGAAGTATCCAGGCTCTAGAAAACAGGCATTTATTTTCAGAAAAGCCTGGCAGGAAGTTGGTCTTCTTTTATATTTTCTGTTTTGTACTGTCACAATGTGATGAATGAATTGTCTTGGTTAATGCTGTAGTCATAGAAAACCAATAGTTTGCCTGAACAGGAATGACTGAATGAAGAACTAGAACTTACTGGAGTATTCCATATTGTTCTCCTAATTTTTAAACTTTTTTTTTTAATTAAAGGAAAGAAAAAAATCTTACACAAAGAGGAACACTGAAGAGCAAATCTCAAAGAAAAAAAAATAACAAAAGGTGCTGGCTTGACCATGACTCTTGTAGGAGGGAAAAAGGTAGGTTTGTGTACATTCAAGACACTGCCTTAACCACTATGAGGACTCTAAAGAGTTAATCAGGATTTGCTTTTTGCTATTAGTTTATTTCTAAGAAAGTGAAGGTTTTTATTCCCACTTCTCCTTTACCTCACAATGCACACCTCCTGGAAGGGAGAAAGGAAGGGTGAGATGCATGTATACTAGTGCAAAGGAGAATGAACTTCAGAGCAGTCTTTGCAGCTATGCTGCAATAAAGAATTTTGAGGTTGTGATCAGTTTCATAAAATATCAGGCTTGAAGGACAAACAAACCGTGTTTGTGTGGATTGCAGAAATCTCATTAACTTTTTGTCTTAACCAAGGAGACTTTCTGGCCAGACCTGTCTGTGTTATAGCCAAGGCAAGGACATTCATATACTCAAGACAAGAGATGCAAAAGAAGTGTCTCAGCCTCCCAAGTAGCCTCCACCCTGAACACTGGCAGTTGCAAAGTTCTGGACTAGACTCATGTTGTCTTCAACCACTACTGTAATTTAAACTATCCGTACTATATACTAAACAGCCTATTTCTGCAGTTTAATTTTGCATTAGAACAGAACAACAGATGCTGTTTTCCTGTTTTTCGTCTGGAATGTATTTAATGTTCACAAGAAGCTGGGAGGAGACACAGCCAGGACAGCTGACCCAAACAAGCTAAAGCGATATTCAATATCATATGATGTCATGCTCAGTATATAAGGGGGCGTAGCTGGCCAGGAAGGAGAAATTGCTACTCAGGAATGGGCTGGGCATCTGGTTCCGAGCTGTAAGCAAACAGCTTTTTTATGTTCTTTTATTAGTGTTGTTATTTTCCTCTTCCTTTCCTGTCCTGGTAAACTGTCCTTATCCCAACTCATGAGTTTTACCTTTTTCTTTCAATTCTCCTTCCTGTCCCACTGCAGGGAGAGGAGTAAGTGTAGTGACCATGTGGTGCTTAGTTTCCAGCTGGGGCTAAACCACAACAGCTGTTCATACAGATTGGGTGGGGACTGAGCTTAAAGCTTTTAAAACTCTATTTATTAGTACACAGAATAGAGTTTTGAAAGTCAGATGAGAAGCCACAGGTTTGGGTTTTAGGGTACAGAATGCTCGTCAAATTATTTTATTTACAAACACTTCAGAGATCTCCAGATTCTAGAAATGCTGTTCTCTTTAATATCCTTATTAATGACCTGGACAAGGAATGAAGTGCACCCTCAATAAGTTTATAGATGACACTAAGTTAGGAGAGAGTGTTGATCTGTTTGAGGGTAGGAAGTCCCTACAGATGGATCTGGACAGGCTGGATCGATGGGCAGAGGTTCACCTTGTTGGACCTCATGATGGCATGAAGTTCAACAAAGCCAAGTGTTGGGTCTTGCATTTGAGTCATGATAACCCCAAGTAGTGCTCCAGGCTTTGGGACAAGTGGCTGGAAAGCTGCCTGGCAGAGAAAGACCTGGGGGTGTTGATTGACACCCAGCTGAACACGAGCCAGCAGTGTGCCCAAGTGGCCAAGAAGGCCAACAGCATCCTGGCCTGTACTAAGAATAGTGTGGTGAGCAGGAGTAGGAAGGTAATTTTCCCCTGTACTCAGTGCTGGTGAGGCCTCGCCTTGAGTACTGAGTTAATTTTTCAGCCACTCACTACAGAAAAGCCATTGGGGTGCTGGAGCGTGTCCAAAGAAGGGTGATGCAGCTGGTGAGAGGACTGGAGAATAAATGTTATAAGGAGTGGCTGAGGGAACTGGGCTTGCTTAATCTGGAGAAGAGGAGGTTGAGAGGAGACCTAATTTCTATCTACAGCTACCTAAAAGGATGTTGTGGAGAGGTGGGGGTTGACCTTGATAGCAAAGCTATCAGGTTCACCCTGATAGCAAAGCTGAGAAAGCATGGGATAGATGAGTGGACAGTGAGGCGGGTTGAGAACTGGCTGTCGGGCCGAGCCCAGAGGGTTGTGATTCGAGGAGCAGAATCTGACTGGAGGCCTGTGACTAGCGGTGTTCCCCAGGGTTCGGTGTTAGGTCCAGTCCTGTTTAATATCTTCATTGACCCTTGATGAGGGAATAGCATCCACCCTCAGCAAGTACGCCGATGATACAAAGCTGGGAGGGGTGGCTGACATGCAGGAACACTGCGCTGCGAGACCTGGACAGGCTGGAGAGCTGGGCAGGGAGAAACCAGATGAAATTCAACAAAAGCAAGTGTAAAGTCTTGCCCCTGGGAAGGAACAACTGCATGTATCAGTACAGGCTGGGGATGACCTGCTGGAGAAGAGCTCAGTGGAGAAGGACCTGGTAGATGACAGGTTGGCCATGAGCCAGCAGTGTGCCCTGGTGGCTAAGAGAGCCAATGGGATCCTGGGGTGCATCCGAAGGAGTGTTGCCAGCAGGTCAAAGGAGGTGATCCTCCCCCTCTACTCTTCCCTGGTCAGGCCCTACCTGGAGTATTGTGTCCAGTTCTGGGCTCCTTGGGTTAAAAAGGATAGGGATCTCCTGGAGAGAGTCCAAAGAAGGGCTACGAAGATGATTAGGGGCCTGGAGCATCTCCCCTATGAGGATAGACTGATTAACTTGGGACTTTTCAGCCTTGAGAAGAGAAGACTAAGGGGGGACCTAATTAATGTCCATGATTATCTGAAGCAGGGGATGCAGGAGGAATCAGCCAGCCCCTTTTCAGTGGTCTGTGGGGATAGGACAAGGGGCAATGGCTGTAAGTTGGAGCACGGGAAGTTCCGCACCAACATGCGGAAGAACTTTTTCACAGTGAGGGTGACAGAGCCCTGGGACAGGCTGCCCAGGGAGGTGGTGGAGTCTCCTTCTCTGGAGATATTCAAGACCCGTCTGGACGCCTATCTGAGTGATATGTCCTAGGGAGCCTGCTTTGGCAGGGGGGACCTGATGATCTCTCGAGGTCCCTTCCAACCCCTACAATTCTATGATTCTATGATCTTTTCTCCCTAGTGAAAAGTGATAGGACAAGAGGAATTGGCATGAAGTTACGCTAGGGGAGATTTAGATTGGATATTAGGAAAAACTTCACAGAGAGGATTGTTAGGTATTGGAACAGGCTGTCTACAGAAGTGGTGGAATCTCTTTCCCTGGAGGTATTTAAAAGATGGTTGGATGTGGTGCTGAGGGTTTAGTAGTGGATGGCAGGTTGGGGTAATGGTTGGACCTGATAATCTAAAGGGTCCCTTCCAACCAAGACAATTCTATGATTCTATTATTCTAAAAGGCCTGTGAACGGCTTTTCTGTGAGGGCTTGGACATTTCTTTAAACTGGACGCGTGGAGTTCCGAAAGAATAACAGTAAAATAAAAAATATTGAATGATATTTAAAGCCTCATCTAAATACAGTTAGCAGAAATAAGAGTATATATGTTTAATGAGACATTCAAGCCCAGTGATAAGGGTTCAATCTCCCACAACTCTAGGAATGCTGCAAAAGTGGTTAGAGTCCTAGTCCAAAGTGATTACAGTATGATGTTAATTTGGAGCATGTAAAGCCTTGGTAGCAAATAGGAGAAACAAGATCGTCAGCAATGAAAGAATCCCATGTTTAGCCTAAATAACAATTACATAGCCTTGGTAGTTTAGTAGCACTGGAAGATATTTTCCTACTTTCATGTTTTGATACCTAAATATAGACAACTACTGCTGAAAGACTTAATATCTACCAGACATTTTGCACTTATTTTTTAGCAAAATTACTTATATCCTTAAATAGTTATTTTGCAAATCTCAATTTATGGCTGAAAAGCACTCATGTCACAATACAGGGCATACATATACCTAGATTGAATTAGACTAGGGAAAGCATGACCTATGTAGAGCAGAGGACTGCAGAAGTAATCAAATAACTACACCCAACATGTCGCTTCAGCCTTTACTAGAAGATGCAGAGTCCAGGCATTCATACACTGCATACTACTGTAGTAATCAGTCTCTGCCTCCTCCCTGTTTTTCTTGCCATGATCATGTGAATGAGACTCCAGGGCCCATTGCAGGAGGAAGTGAGAAGGTGGAAGCATACAGAGCTCACCCATCAGACTCTAGACATGGATGTCGAGCAACACTGCCGCAGGTATGGCAGATGAGAAGGGGGTTGCCAGTTTCAAAAAATAAACATCAGACGGAAAGTTGTGTGTTCCCCAGACTCCTGCAGCCACACTCAGCCCTTATAAGCCCTCTGAGCCTTCTGCTTGGGTTAGCCCTGCTTCTCTGCAGAGCAAATATTCTCTTTATTGTTTGTTGAGTCTGTGGTTATTTTTCCTTTCAATGCTGTCACTATTCTCAAGTTTGCAATGACCAGTAAATGTTTATGGCACAGCCATATCACATTCCTGTTGGCTAGGTCCCAACAGAGTGAATATTGTTCCAAAAAGTTGAAAATTTAGTTTAAGTCTTATTACCAATAGCTTTATTTTCTTTGGGCTTACTAGTCTGCAAAGTGATGGACATGTTTCAGAGCAATCACCTGATAAAAACTAATTGAGCCAAGCTCACTCAAATTTTCAAGATAAACACAAAGAAAACTTAAATTAGATTCATAAATCTTTAACAAGTGTATTATTTCAGCCATTTGCTTAGATATGTTAATAATAATCTATGTGTTCCTAGAATTAGAATACCTTATGCCAAAAAACATCTGACTGAAGAGCAGTAATGGGTTATGCAGATTTTCAAAATATTGCATTTTTTAAAAATGCTGGCAAACTCTAATTTAATGGTTGCAATGCCACTAAAATTAATTACTAAGTAAACATCCCAAGAGAAATTCACAGAAAACCTACTGCTTGCAATGTGAATTTATTTACATATCAGAAATTGTTGAGTAACTGAACCATAAATCAAGGTTGCTCAGCTCCAAATGGAGTAAACTATGTGATTTTACAAGTGTTTTTAAAATCACTACCTAATTTTGGCCTAAGTCTCCCTCTGATACTGTTACATATCCCTTTAATTACTAAGTGGAAGCTTCAGCTCCAAAATTGACTGTGTCATTTTATATCTGTAACATTTTTCTAGCAGAGGTCACCTAGGGTTTGGATGAAGTCAGACAGTTGCAGACTTCCTATGCAGGCTGTGAGATGGCTATGTAAAAGTTATTTCATAAACCAGAGTGCATGAACAAACAGAGCTTGCAGAAAGATCCAGGAAGGCCTTTGCTCATCATTGTTTTTCTCCTTGGTTAGCAATGCATCTACAGAAACAACTCAACTCGACTTGTTCAGACAATCACCATTTTAAAACAATTTTGCATAATGCTGGTAGCCTCCTAGCAGGGACATCTAAATGGGGGTTAAAATAATCTGTAGCCTTCCTCACCCTTTCTTCCAAGTTAAAAAAAGTCAGTTCAGGAGTCAGGAGCGGCTTCCCACACAGTTTCTCCCTTCTCAATATTCTGTTCACAGTTCACACAACTGCTTCCAGGATCCCAGAAAATGTATAGCTGAGCCAGGTCGGACACAATTGCCCCTTGAAAACTGGAATCATTCTCATGAGCTTTGGATAATTGACTAATTCCTGCTGAGAATAACACTGCTTACTCTTTCTTTACAGTCTATTTATACTCCAACTTTTTTTTTTTTTTAAGTTTAAGAGCCTTCAACTCACTAGCACTTCCAAAGACAAATGTCCTGCAATATTCAGCACAATATGCTTCTGATTTAACTTTCCTTTCCTTTATTTTCAAAATGAATAGTTTCATCTGCTTTTCACCTATGAGAACATCTCTGCAGTCCTTCCTCACTTCATTATATTCAGTTAAGGAGCTCAGTGATGTCAGGTTTAAGCAAAAGGTGAATGGAGCTATTTGAAAGATCATTTAAATGCTTCCTTCTTGCGAGTGTCCCACACTCTAAAGTGTCTCCTTGCATTGTTTACAAAGATAACTATATGAGAGAAGGTGGAAATAACATTTTAATAAACACACTATGGTAAAATAACTCAAACTTGTTTCTGTACTTTATCTACTATAATATTCCCATTCATTTCCTTTTTCATATTTTCCTTTTATGCTTTTCCTCTTCTGCATCCTTACCACCTGGTCTAGAATATAACAACAAAAAAATTTACTGTTTTGACCTGGTGGGAAGATATTATGCTAGCTCTATATATAATTTTTTAACTTCTGCTGTATCTTACATCTACCGTATGTTGTGAGTGTATCTGTTTCCATGTTTTGCTGTGGACTGAAATAGACGTGAGAGGCATTTATTAGCAACAAAATTACTAGATTATCACAATAAACTTCTTTCCCCTTCAGGTACATATTTCTGCAGAACTTTTGTTAGATATTTACATTATTGTATCCCCTACTACACTGGGAGTCCGTAAGCAAGAACACATTAGTCTGATGAGCTTGGGTATAGTTTCCTGAATCAATACTACTTCTTCAGCGGAGACATAGTAGCAGACAATTGCATAATGAAGCTGTCTGTCTTTATTTACACAATGTATTTCTGTATTCAGCAGGCCAGAAAGAATAGTTCTGTGTAGCAGCTGTCATTGTGTTTTTTGCTTATCTCTGTCCTGTCTGCCAATGTTATAATTCACCAGCTGACACCCACCTTGGCAGAGACCAAGCATGGTGACTCAGTGCCAGAGCGACAATAGTGCTCTGAACTATGACACGATTCATCCCTGTCCCAGCCAGCAACAGGGCACTCTTTTGGCTTTTTCACTCCCTTTTTGGGTGGGTTTTTTTGATACAGCCATAAGGCTACGGGGAAAGCAAGCTCTGGGAAACAGTTACGACTTTGTTATGCCCCGTGGTAGGGGGCTATGGGAAGGAAGGAATGGCTGTTTGTGAGCAGTGGTGGTGAGGGGCTGGCTACCAAGAAAACACTCTGGATGGTCTGATTTTGAAGGACAGGGACAGTAAAAGGTCAGATGGAAAGGCAGTGTTCAATTCACTCAGTCACAGTACTCGAGGTGCACTGTTAGGTATGACCATGGCTTTGGTCATTGACTCTAGTGGGAGCGCTAGCTGCATTGGGAACCAAGTGGGAAAACAAGGCACCCAGTAAAGACTCATGAATACTTTTGAAAATGAAACATGCCAATCTAATGGTTTTTTTCTCCCTTTTGCATGAATGTTCCCATGAACATTCTTCCCAAAAATTCTAGTTTTGTTCTTTGAATATTCATAGAAAATATAAATAGATTATAACATACTGATGAAAGAAACTTATTTTCTTTACTTGTTTTGAGTATTTTATGCCAAAATATCTCTCTGTATCTGTTCCCCAGAGTATATAAAGCTAGAAAAACTGTCAATTTTATGTTCGTAGACTTGTCTGCATGAGAAAACTGCACTTCAACCAATATGAAATCCTCATGGACTGAGCTTTCCATTTATGAACCACATTTGATAATCAACTGAAGTTAGTCTGAAATACAGAAGCTTGAAACTGAAATTGCAGTTCTAGACAAGTCTCTGATTCATGGTTTAAGATAAAATCTTCTCTTCCATACAGTACCCTAGTTTACTGGAGGAATCTGAAGTAAATCATGCTTTCATTGGTAGGAATCCTGTACTGAATCATAATGATGACCAAAGTAACTATGACCTTTTTTCCCTAAGCATTCTAAGTCCAAATTGTGAAGTTAGAACATGAAAAGAGAGGAGAATTGAAAAAAAAAAAAAAAAGGAGAAGGAAAAGGGGAAGGAGACCGAGAAGGGGGAAATAGAAAGAGGGGGGAGGAGAGAAATAGGAAAGGAGAAGAGGAAAATGTAAAAGGAAAAATGAAAGGGGAAAGGAAAAAAGGAAAGGGGAAAAGAAAAGGACAAAACCTACAAAAGGCAGACCTAGACAACACTAGTGACCAGGAGCACTACGAACAGGGCAGGCAAACAGGGCATGGCACATTATCCAGGATATGACATGGCAGTTTGTGTGGCAGTTCATGTGTCAGGGCAAACAGGAAGATTGCCTCTTCAAAGAAGGGGCATTTCACTGGCTGAGTGGGAGACTTGAAGCACACCTAACCCAGGCTGTGGTAGGTTAAGGGCACCCATCCAACCTGACCATCGAGGCAGAATGGTGGGCATTTGTCTGAGATCAAAGGCTGTGGGTCAGGCTGAGGTCTACCCAGTGGTAGCTGAAGCCTCCACTCAGATGGAGCTGCTGAGAGGTTGCAGTGATGACGTCAGGCTGCAGGAAGTGCCTAGACCTTTGTCCCAGGACAGGGGTAGGCAGAAGACTTGCCTACAAAGGCTGTGCCCAGGGAGAGAATCTCTTGCAGCAGGTGGCTGAGCTGCAAGAGGCAGTGAGAAGGCTGAGTAAGATCAGCGAGGCTGAGAAGGAGTTAGATATCTGGTTCCAAGTACAGCCTGCAGTGGACTCACAGCCCATGGACAAACAGCCAAAAGCTCCCCCACTGGAAAGCACATAAAGAGGGGCAAGGAGGGTTGGTGGTAATCCAAAAGAATGGAAGCTTGTGGTTACAGGGACCAGCAGGAGGAAGAGACTTACCCCAAATTCTGAGGTGCCCTTGTGGAACCGTTTCACTACTCTGCAGACTGAAGACAAAAGACCTGCCACCTAATGGACTTAATAATGGAAGAACAAGCCAGAGAAAAGCAATAGAAGAGTCAGATAATAGCACCAATTGCCAACATATGATCAAAATTTCTCTTTCAAAAATGAATGAATGATTTAAAAAATAAAATTAAAAACTTCCAAATTTTATGTTCAGTATTAGTACATTTTAATGTACATTTCACTACAGTCTAGATATTAAACTGCACTTGCACATTTATTAAATGCTTTTATTACTGAATCCTACTCATACAATCAAGTTGAACTGAACTAAAAATACTGAAAGATTATTTTACTTTTCCATTTTGATGATGCATTTTAGCATCAATAGCAAATAAAACAGTCTAATCCCAGAAGAGAGACCTGGAAACCATCAAAAGAAGCTAGAGGGGAAAAAAATAGCAGTGGAACAGGAACACTTGAAATAGAGGGTTTCCCTGGCACACACAGATTCCCAGTGACTCCCAACATTGTTTCACTCTCTCAAAGGCACAGAGCCCAAGGCCTGTGGCAGGCTTTTGTAGAAATACTGACTCCCACCATGCCAAGGAGAAAGAAGAGAGAAAGAGAGGGGGGAAAAAAAAAGACTATGCTGCTGGTTTCCGTGTTATGGGCCAACTTGGAAACTTTAATTATTGAAATGAAATATTCAGAGACATATGAAAAGGTTTGTGAAAATGGAAATGAAGGTGAAAGGAGAAAGTCATGAAGAATTAGTATATACATATAATTTTTATTGTCACCAACAAAAAATGAGCAGAGAGTCAGCAGCTCAAGGAGAGGATGGGGAATATAAAGAGCAAAGAAAGGAAAACTTAAAATTACACCATTGGAATGAAAGAAAATAAGTGTTTTATAAGTGGTTTGGGAGTGGAATCGAAAGACTCAATGTAGGATGCTGACTTTGTCAATAAAAGTACATTTCCACTCTGGAACTGAACAATGATAAATCTTGCAGAAAGTAAAAGTGAAACAAGTTCAGATGCCTCTTTCCTTCCTTCCTTCCTTCCTTCCTTCCTTCCTTCCTTCCTTCCTTCCTTCCTTCCTTCCTTCCTTCCTTCCTTCCTTCCTTCCTTCCTTCCTGCCTGCCTGCCTGCCTGCCTGCCTGCCTGCCTGCCTGCCTGCCTGCCTTCCTCTCTTCCTCTCTTCCTCTCTTCCTCTCTCTCTTTCTCTCTTTCCTATTCCTAAGGTAAGAGGAAATAGCTAATAATTAGCATGCAAGAGCCATGGCTCACTGTACTCAGGGAACTGCACAAAACTGAGGCATATACACAGAGGGGGAGATGGCACAGCAGAATGCAAAACAAAGCACACAATGGAAAGCAAAAGACATGGCAAAAGGATTCAGCAAATAAATCTCTAGCTCTATCTGAACTTCTTTAAACTCATAAGAACCAACTTTAGGACTAAATAGAGACCTGAGCAAGGGCTTATATATGAGTGATAACACCCTAGATCCCAAGATATTGTGACTCAGAGACACCACTGAGTCATACTTGAGTCCAGATGAACAAACCCTTGCTTGTGTGAGCACTATTTTACTGCTAGCTTATAATAACAGAAGAATTTCTGTTTAGCTCTATAGTAGTCCAGTTCTTCAGTCAAGCAACTGCATAATCAAGTAACTGAATTGGATAAAACTAAAGTATCAGCCATTCCCTTTTGACCTGCACTGAAGAGTAAGTGTACAGGAGATCAGCTACCCCTACAACCAGGTCTGAAAGCTGAATAACCTGAATGTGTATTTCCTGTCCTGTCATGATTCTTTTCATTAAGCCAGAGAAAATTTTTCCTGTGAAGTTTACTTTGTACTTGTTGAATAGTGAGTTCAAGTTCTTCACTATCCAAAGAAGACTGTCTACAGCTACAATCCTAGATTTGATGAGAACAAACCCTCATATGGACTTTTTCTGGTGTGTTATGGCTTGTCTGATGAGATCTTAAAGATTTGAATATGGAAATGCCCTTAATATTAGTTTAACTTCTCTCTTCATGGGCTATAATTTCATAACCTCATATTGCTATTGATAATGAGGACATGGCTTTCGAAAATTGCTTCCAGGAATTTAGTGAGATGTGATATGCAAAAAAGAAATGGGCCAGATTCTCAGTACATGAAAAAAAGTGTAATTTGCCTAATTCAGTTAAGCATCTGGCTCAGATAATGTAAAAGCCACACAGTGGCTGACATCAGTGATAAGGTCTGAGGCTCAGGCTCAGATGTCCATCTGTGTTTAGGTGATCCACTGACCAACATGTTTATATGATTTCCCCAGGCAAGGTGCCTAGGCAATCGGCCAACATAGCTAACTGCCTCAAACACTAGACCACTGATGAGCTACCAATTTACAGCTTGCTTCATTGAAAGTGATCTTTGATTTGAGTGCAGAATTAAGTTCCATTTCATGTATACAGAGATGTCTAACTGTTCTTTTCCAATAGATTGTAGCTGATCCAAAAATATACCGTTCCCTGCGGATGGGGTTGCTATGCTATTTTATTGTTAACTCCATCCTGTTCCATGCTCATTAACTTAATACTTGAATGCATCCAGCTGCTCTATATGACAGCAATATCTGTAGTTTCATTTGTCGTCTCAAGGGAAGAAAGATAGATCAAGAGGTTATTTTGGGTATGGGATGTGAGTTTATACTAAACACAGTGGATAAAGGGAGAAGGAGGCTATTAAAAGCAGCTTTTAAGAGTCCTATTTTCCCCAGGGAGTACATTCTAGTCTCTGAGAAAGCTTTTCTGCTCCTCCAAAAGAATAAAAATCTACATCATATAATTTCAGTTAATTTTGATATGCTCTGGACTCCTTAAATGCTTAAAAGATAGTGACGTGCACTTTGAACTTGATACAGCACCTTCTTTGAAGCCAGTATAAACAACAGGGGAAACAACTGATACTGCTCCCAATTCTTGAGAGATGCACACTGTGTTCTGCACTCATTAGCATTTCTGTTAGTGATGCAGCTTCATTCCCAGATCTGCTTTGCTTTTGCGAAGATGAGAAATGATAAGGACAGCTGGAAATAAGGTCATCATTTACTGTGTCACAGATGATAAAAAGTACTATAGTTCCATGTGAATCTTCAGCACAAACAGAGGTTTTGCTGAGCATAAAGAAGTCTTCAAAATACACGTGAGCATGCTTTTTTCACCAAATGAGGCTCTAATACTCCTTCTGCAGGACACAACGTACTCCTCATGCCTCTAAAGTCTGGATGTGTCTGGAATCCAGATTCCTTCACCTGCTCATTGTCTCCCTCTGAATCTCACTCCTTCAGTGGGACTGGCTGCAATTTGTCCTTCCTTCCTTCCTTCCTTCCTTCCTTCCTTCCTTCCTTCCTTCCTTCCTTCCTTCCTTCCTTCCTTCCTTCCTTCCTTCCTTCCTTCCTTCCTTCCTTCCTTCCTTCCTTCCTTCCTTCCTTCCTTCCTTCCTTCCTTCCTTCCTTCCTTCCTTCCTTCCTTCCTTCCTTCCTTCCTTCCTTCCTTCCTTCCTTCCTTCCTTCCTTCCTTCCTTCCTTCCTTCCTTCCTTCCTTCCTTCCTTCCTTCCTTCCTTCCTTCCTTCCTTCCTTCCTTCCTTCCTTCCTTCCTTCCTTCCTTCCTTCCTTCCTTCCTTCCTTCCTTCCTTCCTTCCTTCCTTCCTTCCTTCCTTCCTTCCTTCCTCGCTCTCTCTTCATCTCCTTATATATAAATGCTTTCTCCTGCGCAACTACCTGACTCTGGAATATTCAAAAAAAGAAAACTTTGCTAAATCAGATGGGTTTGAAAAAATAAACTGGAAGTTCTTGGTAAATTTCATCTAGCTCAGACACTGCTATTTGTGGTTTTACTGAAATATTTGCACTGTAAATTAAAGCTCAAAAGTTGAGGCATCTGCAAAAATAAACTGAACATTGTTTTTAGCTTTTCTTCTGAATCATTCTTTGATTAGCTTTCCAGTGAAGAACCTCACTGGCAGTATGAGAAGGTATCCTTCTCTTTCCATCAAGCACTTAATGTTTGGTTATTTACTACCAGCTGTTCATGTTCAGAATTACAAAGATTCACAGGGATCTGTGAGTGTGTGGTAGGTAATAAATCTGCCAAAGATTATTGAGGTTTGTGTATTTTAACATACTGTGATGTGACCTTAATCTCCCTAAGTCTAAAGAAAAAGAAATTCTGTTGCTTTATAAAAGATCCATTATGTACATGAAAATAATGCTGTTTGCAATTTAATTCTGATGTTGAACCTTTTTTTTGCTGATGGATTCTTGGCATGTACTAGAGAAAGGTTATACTGGAGATACGTCTTTGTATTGTACGGTCAGAAAAAATGTATTTTCAATGTGATGGAACTACTTTCACAGCATCTTGAGATTCTTTCTTAAGCTGGAATTTAAAAATTATAACTAGTACACGAAAATGCAAAGTATAATTTGCAAGATTACCAAGACTTGCTGCAAGCAAAAACGTTAGTGGGTTTTTTCATTATTTTCAACAATATTCACAGATGCATTATTTTGTTTTTTCTGATCCTAGGCTTAGTACCACAGTTTTGTTGCCTTCAAGTTTTGCAAAATAGTGATGTTAAATCACACATGCATAGTGCTAAAGAACAGAGAAAATCCTTCAGAAGGTGAAAAAGAAAGGAGACAATTTGTCAATGGCTTCATGTAGGCAAGTTTGCCCAAGTTTAACCTTTAGAATGTGCCTTTCATCTTCTCTTTAAATGCTAGCTATACCATATGGCTTTTGTCATGCCAATTAATCTGCAGAAGAATGGCTAGAAATTAACATTATTTGTACTATAAATATGTTGTTCTGTTGTTCCATATTATTAGATACTGCATCTTCTCTTCAAGTGAGCTAGCTCTTTTCCAAGTGAATGGTCAAATTCAGTCCATGGCATATAACATGAGAGAAATACCATAGAAATCCACACCAGACGTGAAAAAATGTCATCAGTATTCCCCACCCCCCCACAAAGGAAATAAGAATCTTGCATCTCTATATCTCCTTTTAGATCAGGCACTGGAACAGGCTACCCAGAGAGGTGATGGAGTCACCATTCTAGGAGGTGTTCAAAAAACTTGTAGAAGTGGCACTGCAGGACATAGTTTAGTTGATATGGTAGTGTTGGACAAACTGTTGGACTTGTTCATCTTAGAGATATTTTCCATTCTATAATTCCACCTCTTTGTTTCCATGTTGTGATCTTAAGTCAATAACCATCGCTTTCATATTTAAGCACTTGTAAATGCACATTTATTTTGGTAGATTTTTGATGCAGTATTGTACATTTTTACAAAGATTTGGAATAAAATAAATACTTATTTTTTAAAAAATCACTCCTATCTTCATTAATTTATCCATGATATATATCTAGTAAATCTTGTCTTTGAAATCCACTGAATTCTTTCTGGCATGTCCTCAGTTAAGCTGTAAAAACAAGTGCTAGCAGATATTTCTCCTTTATTTATGGGCTGGTTTTAAAACAAAAATTTTCATCAAAATTTTTTTAATGAGAAGTTTTAGGAAAAAATGTGAGTTTCGTATTTCTGCCATACCTTGTCTTTTTCTGATACCTAGCTACTGTCATTCCACAGACACCAGAACAGTTTGATACCAGGTCACCACTTATTCCTTCAGGCTTCCCCATTGCTCACACACCTTCAGTCTCTTACCATTCATTACCACTAGAGATGAGTCCTTGGTCAAAACTGACTGAATTGAGCTCTGTTATTGCAGTAGAATGATTCAGATCAAAACATGTGCTCTCCAGTTCACTAAGTACTTTGAAGTTATAAGGAAAGCAATGTTACAAGGAATGACAGGCCTTAGATGAAAAGACTCATAATTCACCCTGATTCTTGCTGAATTGGTCAAACCAGTCTTATATCTCATGACATATGACGTGCATCTATAAGCTTATAGGTGTCTTAGGTGAATGCTATGACATAAATGACTTCTACAGGATAATCAAGTGTTATTTCTTCTGTCCTATCTCCAAAGGATGAATACACTCACACCACTGTTTGGACCCCACAAAACCCTACCCTCAAAGCAGGAGTTATAGGTGAATGTGCCTATTGGTATTCCACCTTTGGCTCTGCATCTTTGTAGTCTGTATGTTTTATTCCTGAAACTCACAAGAATATGATGCCCTTTATCACTATTTCTTGTGTTGTGCATCTGGGTGAACATTTTTTGTTGAACTCTCATTGAACCACTTCAATAAAGCTGCCTAAAGCTGAACAAAATCCAGAACTGAGTGTACCTTTAGGGTGTAGATCTGCTTAATAGAATAGAAATAGAAAGCAAAGACGATTTCACTGTTCATAAATAACTAAATGCTTTTTTGGAGAGAGAGTGTGACTGTGTCTGTTAGAAGCATAGGAACATAACAAAACCCCATTTCATTTGTGTCCATTAAATGCAATGTAAAAGTGATGTCTCAGGAGAGAATATTAAAAGATCCAGAAGAGTAGTCAATGTCTAGAGTCCAAGAACTTAGCTGATGCTCTGCTCCATACAGAAATATAGATAATCAAATGGACACAGACCTCCAGTATGTTTCAGAGTTCTAAATCAGGTGCGTATGCTTTCTGTTACTAAATGAAAGAGAATAAGGCACTTACCAGCATTCAGCATAATCAGCACACTGGGAAGCTTAAGCCATCCATAGAAAGATTGAGGAACAAATTCTTCAGGCATCTGTCTCATGATTATGCTGACACCTTGCTACAAAACTGAAATTTAGAATTTGAGTCCTTTCTATTTGCAAGCATTTACAGGTTATTATTTCCTATGAAAATGGCAATAGCCATCTTCTTCATAACAGGGGTGAATGTTCTTTTCTAGGGTGTCAGAGACCACTTTTCCACAACTCCTTTGTGCACCAAAAGACTAAAAGGAGTCTTCAGCGTTCCTTCTTGAAGCTGACCTTTATATGCCTCTAGGGAATTAAGAACCGTCTGTTGTAGATCTTTAAGAACATTGAACTTTGGTTAATTTTTATAGTTTTCAAGATCATTTTACTGTTTGTGAAAAGTGTGGGTAGATTATTTCCATCGAGGAATGATAAGCAATTCTGTACTTGCTTAGTCTGTAAGGAAATGTGTCAGTTCAGTAACATGCAGACTTCTGTACAACATTGATCCTCTAATAGTGCTGCAACAGCTGTTAATCATAGTGCCTTGGCGGTTTCTTCAGTGGTAAAAAAAAATAATCAAGGAACATGCAAAAGTGATGCAATTCATGATCTCTATAAAATAATTGTTCTTTGTTCACTGGCAGCCAATATTTCTACACTGTTCATTGGTAAGAAGTGTTTTTTTGACATATAACATTTCTATCACGCTAGCTGTAGCACCAGAGGTGTCAGCTGCTTGCCCGCCTAATTCATGTTTGCATGAATATCCCCAAGAAATTGCAGAGATCTTCTTGTACAACCTGCGGCCAGTTGAGGTCCTGTCTCACAACAACTGATATTTCTAACAGATACCTATTACAGAACAGGAGCTTAATCTTGATTTTTGCACAACCTCTTGTAAATCAGAAGGGATGTTGTCGTGACATCTGATGCATCTAGCTACTATGCTATTGTTGTATTACTTAACATTTGTTTTCCAGTAGTTCTAGAGGCACTGTGGAGATCTCAGTTCCACTAAACTAAGCACTCTGCAAACAGAATTATGGTCCCTGCTGAAACAGTATGTAGTTTAAGGACTTGTCTCCCAAGGGACACTGGAAAGCTAGAATGAATTAATTCAATGTGTGAATTGCACTCTATTTGTTGAAATATACCAAACCCTACAGGCTCTCCCTCAAAAGTAATGTGCTTCTACTCCCTACCATTTAAATCCTGGAAGAGTTAATGACAACTTTCTTGCGCTTCATTTCAGCATCCAGTCCACTGCAGGTAAATGAATTTGTCCAGAATCCCACCAAAAGAGAAAAAGCAAGTCAGGTCATGAGACTGAAAAATCTGGACTCTGGAGTTTTATGGCAATTTGTACGATTTCGATGGGTGTGATAGATGTTTGGAATAGTAATGGTAGGCAAGTAAACAGAGTACTTGAAAATGTTACTTTTATGACAAACTATGCTAAGCGTGCATTAAAAACTAGTACAGCATAACATAAAATAGGAAGGCATTAACAGATAACAATATAATGAAGAGAAACAGAGCCCTAATGCAGGACTAACGGAACTCACTGAGAATCTTTTGGCTCATTTCAGTGGGGTTTGGAACAATCCCAAAACACATATCAACACAGATAATTATGCCTATATTTCTTTCTTCAGAAAAAAAAATAAGAAAAAGAAGAAAAAAAAGAAGAATGACAGAAGAAGTCAAAGCCACAGGAAATCTCATACAGACATTAGAACCATGCTCAGAGAGAGCCTTATCACTAAAGTGCTATGTAACACTGCATAAATACATCTTCTGGTATTTGTTTGGTCTGGGAATGTATGTTGGTTTGCATATGTACTGCAGAGTCTTTTCAGCAATAGTCAAAGTAGTTCCCATTGGCAAACTACGAAGTTTTCCTGGCTTTGTAACTTTTCATACCCCAGTTCATAGAAGATAAAGACATTTGCACTTTTTTTTTTTGTCCATAATATGCTGAAGTTTACATTAGAGCACAGAATTGCATTATGGCCTTAAAGACCTAGCAAAATATATCCAAAAGAAAAAGTAAGCAATGTCATAGTTACTCAGTTGAATATCACTGAGTTATGTACAGCTCTGCATCAACAGAACTCTGCCTGGATAACATGAGGATACACGTCTGTGGTATGATTTTTTAGGATTCATACAGTTTAGGACATTATCAAATACATGTGTATGTTCATAGTATACGTATGGATTTACACATATACAAGTGTTTATTCATACTTAATTATAGCTATGAGATTTTCTCAAGGCAGGGTATTTTGGGTTTAATACACCATCTTCCTCATCCTATTGCATCCAAAGGAAACCATTGATGCAGATTTCTGAATGCCTGGAAACGTAAGAATAACATGAAGAATAGCACATGGCCAGCACATTGAGAGAGGTAATTCTGCCCATCTGCTCTGCTCTGGTGAGGCCTCTTCTGGAATACTGAGTCCAGCTTTGGAGCCCTCAATACAAGAAGGACATGGACCTTTTGGCGTGCGTCCAGAGGAGGGCCACAAAAATGATCAAAGGGCTGGAGCACCTCTCCTATGAAGATAAGCTGAGAGAGTTGAGACTTGTTCAGCTTGGAGATGAGAAGGCTCCAGGGTGGCCTTCTAACATCCAAAAGGTGCCTATAAGAAAGCTGGTGAACAACTGTTCATGAGGTAATGTAGCAAGTTCTTCAAAATGAGAGTGATAGATCACTGGAACAGGTTGCCCAGAGAGGTAGTGGAGGCCCCATCCCTGGAGATATTCAAAGTCAGGCTTGACAGGGCTCTGAGCTACTTGATTTAGTGAAGATGTCCCTGCTAACGGCAGTGGAGTTGGACTAGATGCCCTCTAAACATCCCTTCCATCCTAAAGCATTCCATGATTCCATGATTCTAAGAAGGAGGATTTAAAGAACATGAGAATCAGATTCTAACACTTTTCAAGGGGAAAGATGTTGACAGTTTTTACATCAGTTACAGGAATAAAATCCTTGCCAGGGTGGTATGAAATCACATGTATGTTTCTGTTTTAGTGATTGAAAATTTTAAAATCATCTTCTATATGGAAGAAGTAAAGGCAGTGAGGAAGTTTCTACATATATCCCTGAAACAAAGCTGATATCTAGTCTTTATTTAAACAATCAGCATAAATAATTTTATTTGTTTATTTGTCTAAATTGTCTCTTTGACATTAACCTGGGGCCTAAATGAATTTTTACGGTCTGAAAGCATCTGTTTATTGTATCGGTCAAAGATTAAAAGTACTCTTACATCAATTTCAGCACTCTGTAATTTTACATCTTATATTGCATGCATTGTGGAAAACTAATTTTAAAATAAAGATCAACACTTTACAACTGGTAGTGGGTAATTGTGGGAAGGCATACGTGCACTGTGGTATAATGAGCCTGCCAAAGCAAAGTGGAAAAATCATAACCCATCCTGACTAAGAAAAATGTTAGGTTTTTCACCAAATCCAAAATCATGTACCCAAACAGTTCACAGTCAGCTTGATATGCTTTTAAAAACTATTTGTTTTGAGAATGATGAACTCATAGACTAAAGGAAAAAATGTTAAATTCAAAAAGAAAAAGATGTACTTTGTAGAAACAGCTGAAGTGCTTCTAACTTTCTTCATACTCTGTCATTTGACTCATTCTAAAGGACTATTCATTGATTGATGTATATAAACAAGTTTTAACTTGCTTTGTTCTAAGCTGAGATAATCATCCTTTTTGACCTGTAATTTTTTTCCCTCATGCTATAATGTTAAAAAAAAAAAAAAGAAAGATTTTTCTGGCTTCCTTCTCTTCTATTGACTTAAAGAGTGACAAAAGGTAGAATGATATGCATCATACACATATCAACAAAATTTTTCCACTTATAGTCATTTCACTTAACTGCTTAATTTCAGTTGGACGGGTTAGCACTTTAGGCTTGCAATTAAATAATGAACCATTTTTTGTAAAATGGTTCCTGCTCAGGTACCATCGAAGGCTTCATTATCTGATAGACTTATATTTTATTTCATCCTCTTGTAGCTGCAATGATCACAATGTCTTTCTGGTATTTCTCTGAGAATCTGTACTTAAATTTTATTTTTTTACAAGACATACACAGGCATGTAGAGCTAAGCATCCTTTGTCTTTATTAGTTCATTAACCTGAAATGGAAATTGTTTTTCTAAATGATAATGGTTGGTGTTTGGTACAGTTTCTTCAAGCACAACCAAAATTCTTATGGTGGTTTTACAATTTTTAGTGAACTTGTCTTGACTAAGATGTGTTTTGTATTTTAAAAGTATTTAAAAGCTTCAGTGTTACATAGAGCTACTAGGAAAAATTTTCCATGTTGTAAGAAGGGATTTGGCCACGTGGTTCTCATTATTTTCAATGAGATTCAGATGGCTAACTCACCGCCTTGACTTTGAATATTTATACATACGTGTACACATACCACTGTGTTTTCTCTGGAGCTGTTACTCTCTGAGGGACAAGAATGCTTATTTCTACCTGGAAATCTGCTAACGCTTGCTGATTTTTTCTGAAGAGGGTTTCAGGCAAATTTTGATCCACCAGTGTTTTTACTGCACTTACACCCTTGTTATTCACTTTTCTTATATACTTCTCTAACAAAGTTTATTTTGAGTATTTGGGGAATGAATACCCATTTTTCAAGCAAATAACTTGCTGAAATAATAATTATGCACATGTGTTAATCGTTACAGTCTTTTCAAGAAAGGGATATACAAACACCATTATGCAATTAATCAAGCACCATGAAAAAAACATGGTGGATTTTCATGCAGTCACCTTCAAATAACTTATGGAGAAGTTTGTCTGCTGTTTGAGAAATTATGTGGCATAATAGTTATGAACATGCAGAGTAATTCTGCATTGAGAGCAGAGCTACTTGCAGCATAACAAGTTGTCCTCTTAAACAGATCTTGTCTGCCTTACCATAGTCATAGTACAGGATCCATTTAAGAGTTTCTTAGTCTGTATTTCCTCTACAGTTCAAAGGAATCATACTCAACCTGGACTAGGCAAAGTTCACTGTAGTGGTTCTAAGTGTTACTGCACCCAGGTCTTGGCACCACCAAAGGTTGCAGTCTCTCCTAGTAGGAAAAATTAAAATAAAAACTGTGGTCTGGGTTGTTGGGGTTTTTTTTCAACCACCCTATTTCACAGACTGGTGTCTTAACAGTTATGTTTGCTGCTCTGCGATTCACATGCTGACTCTGCCAAGAAAGCTGTGACTGGCAGGTGAAGTGCAAATCATCTGCTGGGAGATAATAGTTTTAACCCTTTGCTACATTTGTTCAATGAATGTTAGACAGAGGTCTGCATTAAAGTGAATCTGTACTATTCAATGACTGGCAAGATGATTCAAGAGTAAAACCATTGCCTTTTATCACCAACTGTAGTCCACAAATATTGACCTCTCAGATGTACATACTTGGGAGTAGGCTCCAAAATCTACCTTGACTCATTTAATGAAAATGCACTTGCATTATTTTTAATTGCTTGAGTTTCACAAATTCCAGCAATGTCAGTGCCAATTGTAAATACTTGGGACATGTAAATAACAGGAAACTTTTACTGAGATGTGAGAGGATCCTAAAATGGCCAGAGTGGACCTACATCCTCCTCCCTGCTTTTCCTTTGAAATGGTTGTGCCAGATGCTGTTTAATCTCTAAAAATACACTTGTTCAAATTAAGAAATAAAAAAATAAAAACGAAACCCAAAAAACCCCTAGACAATCCCCCATCCCCTAAATTTCAACAGAGAAACTTCTCTTCAAATATAGAAATCTCAGTCCTTCAGGCACGTTAAATGAAATTCTTGAAGAGAAATATCTCTTACTTTGTAACAGTGTCTTTGTAAGACAGGTCCTTTCCTTTATTCCCACTTTACAGGTGACTAACATCCTTACTAAGAGGAAAGCTTTTTTATGAGCCCTGTTAAAGAAAGGACAGCCAAGCTCCTCTCAGGAGTATCTCAACTGCCTTGTTTCTACCCCTACCCGATTCTTGAGGCAACGCTGAAGTTTCTCCACAGCAAGCCCCAGCTGCTCAAGGAGCATGTTACACCCCTCAGAGACGCTCACTCTCACCCCACCAGCAGCAGCCCAGGTCAAGGCACAGGAGCAGCTTTCCCCTCAGCTGCCCACTTCCGTGCACCTTAGGCAGCCTCTCCCACATGCAGTATTTATACAGCAAACTGAAACCAAACATTTTAAAAAGTTTTGCCCTCTGCTGTAAGGTGCCTAAATATTTATTCAGGAAACAAACATCCAAAAAGATCCAGCTTTAAGGATTTAAAATCCAAAAAAATCCACAAAATAAGCATGTGCTTGTAACTGCTCCTGCATGGCATGCTAACACCGTAAGTAATCTCTTTTGTCCCTGCTGTGTCTTCACTGGTACCATATGAAGTAACATGTTCACAGGGTATGTTAGGTAGCATTGAAATACATTTTTGTTGCATAGCGTGTGTAGAATCCAATGTCTTCCCTTCCCCCTCAGGTGCAGCCAAGTCGCCTTTCTGTGTATTTGAGGAATTTGCCCTCGCTGGCTTGATTTCTCTCCTCTCAAATGCACAACCTATCATGTGTAGCTATAACATAATCCAGACATGGTATTTGGTTTTCATTTGTTTTTCATCCAGGGAGCCCTGTTTTCTGTAGCAGAACCATCTCTGGCCACATCAATTACACAATCTTGCATCAATTATGCAAACATTTAGATTATTTACCACACTGACTGAAAACTAAGTGAGAAAGGGAAACATTCTCCCTATAATACTGGCAGCAGACACCACGTTCTTGAGAATGCCCATTTTTTTTAAGGCATTTAGCTTTGTGCAAGCCCAGACATCTATAATGAAAAAGGTCTATTTGTTCCTTCCCTACCCAGGGCAAGTTCTTTCCTGAGTCAGAAAGATACAAGTGTTGCAGACACGTGTTTTAAATGTTCCAGAGGGAATCTCCTTGAAATCTACTGTTGTTGTTATTATTATTATTATTAATACTACTATATCCACGTTTTCTTGTAGAGTGTGATGGGCTTTATCCATATACACAAAATAGGGGTCCTTATACCTTAAGACATTATTTAACCACCAAATGTTTGTTAATTTTAAGAAGTTTTCCCTAGTGTTCGGACCTACCTTCCCTGTCTTTATATCTTTCCTTGGATCACACCTCACATTTTCAGATGTTCAGTACTTGTAGTATGTCATCATGTCTATTCCCTTCAGAACAATGACACTGTTTGGGTTATTGCCTCAATAAAATAAGTTTATGGACTCTCTCAGGCTTTTCTGCTGCAAGATACTAAACAGAGAAATATGTCAATTGATTTTTTAGTTCAGCAGATGAACAGACACAGCAAAAATGAAGATGACAACTAAAAAGGCTAGTTTTCAAATATGGGTTTACTTGTCATGTTCTTGTTTCCATGTTTCTTCTCTCACTGCAAGCACATCAAGACGAGTTCAAGGTTTAATTTTTCACACATCTCAAAACCAGTTTAATTCATTGCAAAAAATAATGTTCCAACAAAATAAAACCTGAACAACAAAATTTCCCCCACCTATAGAAATGAGTACGAGAACTCTAAAAATCCCTACACTGGGTGGATAGCTTTCTTGTGTTCAGTGGTACTTACTGTAAGTTTCAAGTTAATAAGTTAATTTTCCTTTTCCTCATTTTTCTTTTTTCTTTTTTTTTTCCCTTAAGCTTCGTAAGCAGCCCAGTTATTATCTTTATGATAACACAGTACTAAATTTTCAACTAAGTATTCAAGGTATATTTCCTGCAGGGCAAGATAAATAGGTATTATTATATTCCTCCTCCATGGAAGATTTCTCCATGGAGACATTTAAAAATTATTTTGGCGATTTCCTGCTATATCATAATGCAAACTCCTAATATATCTTGTTTGCTGTCTAGTATAATGTCAAAGCTACTTTTGGCATTCCCGTTTTCCAGTTTCTTTTTGCAGTTGTGGAGGGCATTTGAATTTTTTTTCTTTGTATCAACTTTGCTAATGTTCTCTGTTCATTTCTCTAACAGCTCTGTAATGTCTTTCTAAATTTTCGTGTTCTCTGTTTTTTACAAATGTATATTTATGCAAATGCACTAATATATTTGCACTCTGTTTTCCAGATCACTGATGAATTTGAAAAGCAAAAATGAAACACAGTGATAGAATTTCTCAATATGTAACAAATCCCAGTGGAAGTCAGCATTTGTTGATTATCCTCACTTCTCTTGATCGTCAAGTCTATCTTCAGGTCACTTCTCATCTTAATGCTTTGGGATTTTTCTCTTTAAATCATTTCTGTGAGATACATATCTCTCACATACCTATGCAGTACTTAGAAAATCACAATCATATGCTAAGAAAGTATGAGGACTGCTGTATGCTGGGTTGTAATTTGTGTTTTCTTTCCAAGTTTCAAGCATCAATTACGTAACATAGGATTCAAAAGTGCTGAAGACAGAGAGAGTCCCAGAGTGTGAGGGAAACAGAAAAGGCAGAAAAAGGCAGAAAAAAATAATCTTCCAGATGAGTTTAAAACAATGAGAAAGACACTATGTTAAAGACTGTACAACAGTTTCAGATTGATATGGAAGACTTTTTGGACTTCTGTGGGGACTGGGTTCTGATTAATTTTGTTAGCTCACATGAAAGTTATGTTTCCACTTTGTAAGTCTGAATTTCACTCCTCGACTTTGATTATCTATTCAGCTATTTTGTATTACTTCATGTAGTATTGCTTTCTGTAAAAAGGCAATACCTTTCCGGAGCTAGACTGCAATTAATCTTTTACAAAATCCTTATCAGACAATTCTTGATGCAACAAAGGTAGCCACATGTGTTATCATTTAAGAACCTACTTCTAGCCTGTAGAATGATGCTTGCTTACTCTGTGAAGACTAATTTAAATAGACAGAGGAAAATAGCGTTTATATACATAATATATGATATATGTATATCTTTTGTTTCATATGTTTTTAATCTATACAGCTCTACTTTTTTTGTTTGTTTTAGAAAACAATTAATAAATGCTCAGACATGGATTTACAGTAAGATTATATATTTCTGTATTCACAACTTGAAAACTTACTAGAAACTATTTTATGGGTTTTGGTAATAAACTCTTTCTATAACTCTTCCATAAGATTCTTAATGTAACCACCACGTTTACATATTGTATATCAAAATTAAATAAGACAGTTAAACTACTTTTGGCCCTACTACAAACACACCACAATAAAAATTAACCATTAAGGATTAAGTCTTAGATCCATCAAAGCAGTTAACTACATACATAATATCATGGAATTTATCAGTTCAACACATAATTACGTCCTTTACTGGACCAGATCTTCAGACTGTAATAGCAAGAAGATGGAGAAATTTGGGCAAGTTCTGGAGTTTTCTTTGTGGTGTTTTTGTTTTTAGTGTAGGATATATGATTCACTTGTTAGCACTGTATTGAAATCTCTTTCTGTCCTAAATCTTCTACTTTTTATAGTCCTGGTATACACAAAGGTCCGCCTCAAAACCCAAGACATATCATGAGCATCCTATATGAATAAGTTGACAGATCAGAAAGGCTCTGAAGCACGGTGTCATAGAGCCAGTTCAGATTGATTTATCTACCACTTGAAAGTCATAAGTACCATGTGCTACAGATCCCACTGAGTGTCTGACAGGGCTGTCACTGCCACTGTTAAAAAAATATTTCCTGAAATTTGTGCAGACAGGAAAATTTGAAAAGCCAAAAGTATAAATTTTCAGAAAGACTAGCTTTAGGGTTTTCATTGTTTAAACTAATAACTTCCATATAAATTGAATATGCTAACTGACCTTCTTCACAGTCTGGCTTTCTCTTATATATTAAATGAAGTACCAAACAGTGCAGCTGCAAAGTCAAAAGCCACTCATTAACAAATAGTCTATTTTAGATTATTTTCATATCAATAAAATTTGTACTAATTGTCTTACATTAACCACTATTTGAAATCAACTTTGTTCAAACTAAAATACTACATCTAATCTATGGATCCTATATTACTTCGATGTATTTAAGTTATCCAAATACTTTCAACAAAAAAACACAAACAAACGAAAAAACCCAAAACCCCAACAAACAAACAAAGATCCCAAAAGATTAAAAATTCAATAAGGAGAGAAAAACTTCTCCAGCATTTTCCCTTTCTAGAAATTTAACATTATATAAACCATATTTCCATACCCATGAAAGTCATCACAGACAAGATTTCAGTGCATTCTTCGTAACAGAAGCCAATCTGAACCATTTGAACTTTTATTGGTGGAAAAATTATAGTTGAACTCAAACGATTGAATGCAAACACAGATTGCAGAGACATTCCAACTGTATGTGATTTCCCTCCACATACATAAAAAATGCAGTCACATTTTTCTCCATTTATTTTGGTAGCTGCAATACCACCAGGATTAATATTACCATGAGAGTTCAGTCCTTTTTCATTGCTAAATACTTGCATTATTTCTCTATTAAAACTTAAAAAGAGTTCCCATTACCTTTATACAAACAAACAAATAGAAAGCATGGAGGCAAGCACTTCTAGTTATTATTCCTTTTCCAGGATTTTTGTTGTGTTGCACAAATAGGAGGAAGCATCTGTCCTAGTGTACTGTAAATTCAATCAGGAATTAACTTGTACAAACTCAAACATGCTATTTCTGATCTACTACGGAAATGTGTTTTGTAATTAAGTTGCCAACAGTCATCTCCACAGATTGGTTTTGGATGACATTCAAATCTTCCTAAGAATACTAGAGTCCTTTCCTAATTGGCCAATATTTCATTATTTAATATAACATACAGCCATTTCTTTTATGTATAAATCATTCAGTAGCAATGAAGATTGTTAGATCATTTTACCCAAATTTCATCCTCTGAAACCTTTATTATACAGCTGCTTTCACAAGATGCTACCAATTAAGCATGACATAATAAAGTCAGTAGAAACCCTCTCTTACACTAGACAAAGTCTGCAGAAGAATATCGTTCCTAATGGAGAAATCCTGCTTTTCAGAAATCTCTTCTTTGGTTTCCAGGAACTGCAGAATTAGACTCATATCACCAAACAAACACTCTGGGGACATTCTAACTTCTTTTGCAACAAAGGGCAATTTTTTGCAGTTCTGTACCATCAGAGTCATGTTTCTATCTCCGCTGGGTTCCTTTTCTGCCTTTGTTTAAGTGAATGAGGGCTGTCAGCTGTATTTAGAAATTACACCATACAGGAAAATATCATGTTAAATAGATATTTAGGACTGTCCTTCACAAGTTAAAATTGATGCCAGCATTGAAGCAGAGTAAAAAAGAGAGAATCAAGGATGATAAACACGCAATGTCCTTGTTCTTCAATGAATAACAAAAATGAAATAGTGTAGCTATTATCAGAAACAGTGCAGCCAGCAGGACTACAACAGTGATTGCCACACTGTACTCAACACTGATGAGGTCACGCCTCAAGTAACCATGTTCATCTTTGGACCCCTCACTACAAGAAGGACATTGAGGTGCTGGAGCATGTCCAGAGAAGGGCAATGAGGCTGGTGAAGTGACTGCAGAGCAAGTCTTACAAGGAGCAGCTGACTGAACAAGGGAACTGGGGTTGTTTAGCCTGGAGAAAAGGAGGTTGAGGGAAGACCTTATTTCTCTCTACAGCTACCTAAAGGAGGTTGTAGTGAGGTGGGTGTTGATGTCTTCTCCCAAGAAATAAGCAATAGGACAAGAGGAAATGGCTTTGAGTTGCACCAGGGGAGGTTTCGTTCGGAGATTAGGGACAATTTCTTCACCAAAAGAGTTGTTAAGCATCAGAACAGGCTGCCTAGGGAAGTGGTTGAGTCACCATCCCTGGAGGTATTTAAAAGACATTTAGATGTGGTGCTTAGGGATATGGTTTAGTGTTAGATTTGGCAGTGTTAGGTCTTAAAGGTCTTTTCCAACCTAAAAGACTCTATGAGTCTATTACTGTGACTGTGATACAGGAAAATTAGCATGCATGAATATATGAATTGATTTATAGGATGGAGACTGCTTAGCTGGAGGTTAGATGTTGTATTTAGTTGTTGAGTAAACGGGATGTAGTAACTTCTGCTGTATTTAAAAGATATAGACAGCAAAATGAGGGTGTGTCTTTCAATTGACCCAATATGGATGCTACAAGATCAGTCAAAAATCAGTACTTGGACTTTCATGCCTGCTTGTAAGTAACCAAAGAATATGAGACTCAACCATATGGATACACCTGCGCTGAACACATGTACAGCAGAGCTGGTCATACCTTTATAGTCAGTGAAAAGAAACACACCTATGATCCGATTCATCCTGTTCTAAAACAAATTTCAGAAATAGGCCACGTGTTTGAAAATGACTTAGAAGCCTTTAATAGCAATATTCTGTACAGCAATACAACTTTAAAGCAACTAAATGGCCATTTGTGCCAAATTTCAGCTTCCCTTACTGTGCAGCCATTACATTTGTGCTCTTGTGCTTTTCCTGTCTCCTGCTGAGATCAGAATGCAAAAGTGCACAAATAGTAGGAGAAATGTCATGTTTACAATACTTTTCAGCATGGTGAGAAACAGGAAATGACAGAAATAGTATTCTTGGATGATATTCTAGCAAGGGTCTCACAGACATTATTCTTTGGGATTTGTCACAAATGCCTTACGTTATGGTTTTGTGAGTTTGTAGAGTGGTAGAAATTAAAATCCATTTGATTTTTCCATTAAAACAAAAAAGGTTTCCTATGACAGGAACAAGTTCTAAAAAGGAAGAAACATACTTAGCAAACAACCTTACACTAAGAATGTTTTGCTAGAAATATTTATACTTTACTCCTGGAAATTATACAAAATACAGTTTCACAGTGGTATCACTTGAATCAAAGGGTGTCTGCATGTTAAGATATTGAATGGAGGTCCAAGGTTATCCTTTCTGATGAATTTTGTTTAAAAGTACTTGACACGTGTTGAAATTCATTTCTTACAAAAGTCAAACAAAAACCGGCCTTTCTAAGAATTGCACAAAGTTCAGAAAAACAATATCTTTTATAAGATAGAAGTGCTACACAAAGTGGACAAGGAGCATCATCCTTCTAACTCTCTTAACAGTTTTGTTGTCTTTTTGTCACGTACCCTAGTGTTATTCTGTGTTTCTTCAGTGAGCGTGTGTGAAACATACTTTCAGTCACTCTGGTGAAGGACAGTGAAAACCTTAAAAAGACTTTGAGATGCAGGATGAGTGTGCTGAGATCCCTCATTTTAAATATGAAATACCTGTATTTCTTGCGTTAATGAACGATTGTGTTTGATTCTGTTGTAGTAAACAAAAATGTGCCCTAAACTGCTGGCCAGAGGAAACAAAAATGTAGCTAAAACTGTTCTTTTTCCACATGCTGGAAAAAGTGTCTCTTTTATGCAATGCCCACAGAACTACTTGTGGGAAAACATCTTAACACACTTTAGTCTTCATTGGCCAAGTTAGTAATTAGTTGTTACTTAAACCTTTGAAGTTAGCCTGTTGGTTGGGTTTTTTTTCTCTTAGACTGGATTAGAGAGAGATAATGTAGTCAGTCAGCCAGCATAGGGCATCAGTGGCCTCGGGGGAGGCACAGTGAGGAGTAGCTGGAGTGGAAACCTCTCAACACAGCTGAGCCTGGAAGAGGACAGCTGTCCTCAGCCTCCTCCACAGCCAGTGCCTGCTAAAGGCAGGCAGACAGTCTGAACTGGGGTAAAATATTTGTCCCTTCAACACACACTCTGATACGTGAACTGTTGAGTAAATGGGAACACCACAAGGCACTCTCCATGAAGAAAAGCCTTCCTGGTACCTCTTTTGCCTTTTCTTCCCCCTAAAAACAAAAGTCCAGTTGAAGGGCATAATTTGTGCAAATAAAAAGTATTTGGGGAACAGGAACACTGATTGGGGAAGGTAGGTTTTAAATTAAACATCTTCAGTTTGGGTTTTTGGTTGTTGTTTTTTTCAGAGTTTTGTGTGTTGTTTTGGGTTTTTTTCTTTCTCTCTTGTATTGTCAAGTTGAGAGCTGAAACAACACTACCACTAAAAGACCTGAACATTATTGTGATAAAGTCCTCTGGCCATTTAAGTGCATTACGTCCTTTTGGCTCTTTGTCCCTGTCATTATGTATGAAGTGCTGGCCACCGGTTACTTCAGATGCACCCCCCATGAACAACCAGGCATTCACACCTCTTTGGGGTCTTTGTTCTCAGGCCACAAAGCCGATGTATTTCAGAACCGCAGCAAGGAAAAGCTTTCTACATTCATCTTTATAGTGAACCAAATGAATGAGGAAGGAAGAAGAAGGAACAGTACAAACTAAATTAATTAGTTTTTCCCCTGTGTCCCTGATTGTCCACTCAAACCTCTTTTACTGATGCTTGTTAAACACTCAAAACATACTTGAACAAAGTTAACTCTTGGCTACTCAGCCTCTTTTTCTGCATGACACAGATTCACATTAAGTGATTCCTGGCTTCAGCCCTGTTTTCTTTCTTTCTGACAGCTTTCTCTATTTTCATCAGACACAAGACTGATGCTCTTTCTCCAAATAACAGATTTCTGGCTAAACTTACATGGCCCACAATAAGAGCTAACTTCTCATTGGATCTTCTTCACAAAGAACATATACTCCAGATTAATGATAACTTTTCAGATACATTTGTAATCTGATGGCACAATGAATTATACCATGTATGGTGTTGCACAAGTCACTACTTTGCCTCTGAACGAGAATCCAAGTAAATGAATGTCGTTAATATGTTATGTGGTTTTGTGGGTTTTATATGAATGACAGGAATCTGCATCTTTTAAACTATATCTAATTGACACATTTGTTAGTAAATTTAGAAGGGATTGGAAGCTGAAGTATTGCCATTTAACCACTAGAAAATTCTATGATTAATGAAAATTAACAAAATTTTGCTGCACAGGTTTTCCATGATTTTTCTACAGGTGAATAGAAAATGTTGGATTTGGCGTTTAGCAATCTAGTATATGCCATAGGATGGGCTCATTTTTTGAAGACTTGATCTTTCAATACACATTTTAAGCAAATACATACCATGTAACTCTCAAAACTTCTGTATGTACAAGTACAGACCAGAAGAGTGTGGAGAGAAAGAAAATTTGCATCTGCGTAGCTGCAAGCATAGTCATAAAGCAAAGGATGCCCTGCTTCGCAGCTTATACTGGTTGGAATAGACTCTAGAGCCCAATTCTCCCTTCCTATGGCAAATCCATGCTTGCTTTATGCTTTCTTTTTGTGGTTCTCTGCTTTGGAAATGACTTCTTATTAAGAGGAATGCATTTTTCCATGTAGTATTGACTCTGCTATGTGCAAGTAAATCTTACAAAAAACCAAAACCAAAACAAAAAGAAAAAACGTTCCCCAAACAGCAACAACAAAAAAACAAACTCCAAAAAAACCAACCAATGATTTGTCAGGGGTAATCAGTTTATTTAGCTGTGGTAAATACCCTCAGACTTGAATGAATGTCACTCCAGACTTATACTACACAGTAACAAAGGGAAAATTAACAGCCAAGAAAACTTTAAATAAAATCTTTTCACTTTACAGACAATATTTCAAGAGTCTGAAATTCCATATGATAAAATTTGTTTCTTTTTCCCCTTTTTCCCACAAAGCCTTGAGCTATGGTGTTATCAGCTGATAGAAATCAAAGGAGGTTTCACATACATTTCTATATGCTAAGCTGACTAATCAAAACAACACCCTTATTATGATGCCCAGACTGGTTTATCTACTCGAAATCTCTCTGTGTGTTAGTGGTTGAAAGTCTTTCTCTGGCCTTGATAAAACCAGTATTGCCTCACCCATATTTCTTCATAAACTCATTTCTGTAGTATTTCTCTTCATTCCTAATTCTTTTCAAATATTATCGCACTGTGTTCAATGTGCAGAGTAGTGTTTATGAATACATTTATTTTCCCTTCTATTCTGTTCTTGAAGACCTGTACATGGTATTCCAGAGGCTGTTGCTTTTCACCTGTACTTTGGTACAGCACTTACATTTTGAAAAGTGACCTATAGTGGCTGTTCAACCTTCTCAGAGGTAAATGATCGACCGACTCTCATTTTGGAAACAAGAAGTTTTCTCTTTTCAACAAGAAGTTCAGACAGAAGCTAAACTTTCACACAGCTGAAAATAAATGAGGTGAATGCCACTATATAAATACATATGCTACATATGAGTAATGTATGGAAAAATGCAAATGAATACACACTAATTGGAGCAGTATGCATTCCCAAGGCTGGGCTCCACCCTCCACAGACTTAGCATGCAACCTATCGCACAAGCAAGATTTCTCTCACTTACTTCTCTTTTTCCCTTGAGCTTGGGCATATGTTTATTTGTGTGAATCTATTGGTTTTATTCTCAAATTAGATTGTAATAGTGAGATTCACCTCCTGATTAAGAGACCTACATTTAATTGGATCTGACTGTGCGAGTAATTAGGTACTTGTTTGTAGTATGTACAACACTATGTGAAGACAGCTAAGGGTCTTCCTTCACCTGGATCTGACTCTTGACCAACAGAAATCACACGTTTTAACCCCAGTGGTTTTCCACTACACAGCCCTCTCAGGATTCATCTCTCTAAAGGACATACCAGCCTCATCAGATAGGAAAGATATCCATCTAAAACTCTTGAAAGAAGAAAGTGGAAAAAAACTTTTTCCTTGTATGGTCTTTTGCTATATCTTTTTATGCATCAGTATCCCTGAAATGTCCTTTACCTTTATACTCTGGTTAGAAGGGCACTGAGCATTTTAGGGTAGATGGGACTTTGCCTTAAACATGATAGATATTCTGAGTTAGTTTATGTATGCCTAAGGGATCATACAGATAGAATTATATCTCTAGGTGTGCTGATATTTTGTTGACTTTAAGATATTATACACCCTACTTACATCATAACAGACAAAAAGACCCCTGGACTTCAGTAAGAATTAATTAACTCGATACCCAGTGGCAAAGCAGTAGAACTGTGCATGTCTCTGTATGTTTGGAGTTTTTTTAAGACAATAATTTTTTAGAGCTTCACTTCTTTCTCCATCTGAAATTGTTACAGCACAGATAATGCACCAAGCTGCACCAGATAGCTTAGAAATGTACATCATGGATAATCATAGATAACCAAAGCTGCTGCTGGATATTTTTATGAAACTGAGAGACCTAATCAGGAGAGGAGATAGCCTGCACTGAAGAGAGGGAATGTGGTCGGTACTCTGTAGGGGCACATATCACATTGTGTTGAATCATACTGTATCTTATCATATTATCTAACATCAACAGAAACCTCTTAAGTCCCATTCAGAAAATCCAAATCTATTTTTACCAAGGTCTGTGTAGAAGCAACATCCTTTAGAAATCACTACTTTTTTCCATGCAGGATAGGAACTCATTAAAGAGATATCATTAACTTGGCTGTGGCAGTCCTGAGTTGTTATCCTAAGTGAGGGTTAATTTTCTTCCTGGTAGTGGATATAGTGCTGTGTTTTTAATTTAGGATAAGAATAACGCACTAATATTTTTGGTTTTGCTGGACAGTTGTTTACATTAGCCAAAGACTTTTCAGCTTCTCATATTGCCCTGCTCGTGAAGAGGCTGGGAGTGCTCAAGAAGCTGGGGAAGGATACATGCAGAACAGCTGACCCAAGCTGGCTAAAGTGATATTCCATATTCATGCTCAGTACATAATCTTGAAGAAGCTGGCTGGTGGTTTAAATCCGGCTTTGGAACTATCTGGGCATCAGTGATCTGTGGGTGGCAAGCAATAATGCTAGGCATCACTTGTTCTGTACATTCATATTATTTTTGTTATTATTTCTACTACTGCTATTTCTTCTTTTTCTGTTATCTCTAACTATGAGTTTTGTCTTTTTTTTCCTTATTGTCTCCCTCATCTCACTATGCTGGGGGAGAGCGAGCAAACGGCTGTGTGGTTGTTTTAGCTGCCTGCCAGATTAAACCACAATAGTTGCACAGATTAGACAATAAGCCCTGCATTCTGGAAAGTGAACCCACAGAAAGTAGTGGTGACTTTCATATTGAAAGGTGAGATGTCTTATTTTCAACCAGAATCGCAATTCCGGCTGACAGTCATAACTGAATATCTGACAAGTAGAACACAAACAGATCACTGTGGAAATAGCAATTAGACAGACAATCCCTTTTTTGCCAAACAGCTTTCTTCTTTTTCTTCCCTGAGCATCTATATTTTGGTCTACATATAAGAAAAGGGTTTTCCTTCTAGATATGCTGCTATTTTTTAGATGATGTACAGTCCTGAATACACTAGGAAAACCCTAGAAAGCCAGCAAGTAGAATGTAAATAGTTGACCTACAAGAGCATGAAGCTGATAATTTTTTTCTTCAATTAAATATTTTTAAAAAGAAAAATGTTAGGCTTTGTTTATGCTGGGATCAATGTACTTATGGTTAGGCATGAGAGGAGTTCTTATTTGTCCTGACTTAAGAGTCTCTCATTATTCTTTTGACTTTTTTTTGTTGCCTCCATTATCATCCCTGTTAAACTAATTTTCATATGTTTTCATCTTGCCATTATCACCATGGTACATGTTTAATTGATACCTTCTCCACAGGAAGCTACAATGAGGCAATCATTACCCCTAGATAGTGAACAGAGGTGCAAAAGTGCAGAAAGAAGCTTCAGTACGACAGTGCTGAGCACTGGAATGACTCACAGGGTGACTTGCTTCTCCAGACCTGTGTATCTCTGAGAGCAAAATCCATCAGCACACAATGGTTTGGACACTAGAATGTCCTGGACATTGGGTAGGTCTGAATGCTGCTTCCTGCAGGTGTTAGGCTGTATACCACAAAATACAGTATTGGGTTTTCTCCTGAAAGAGGAAATTTAAACTTTTTATTTCAAAAACCATCACAGGGTAGAGGAAAGGGGAAAAAGAAAACAGGACAGAACAGGAAAAATAATTTTTTTCTTCTAAAAAAGACCCAGGGGAAGTGTTTCCCCACAGATTAATGAGAAAATACCTGCACACAATTCACAGGCCTGTGTCCACAGCTTGTTCTGTGGCTGGGGGATTTCCAACTCGTATTTCCTAACTTTTAAGTCAAAAATTCATGCATATCAATATTAATTCAAACCACACATCATTGCTACTTTTGCACAGCTAGATTATAAAATAATTGGTGACAAGACAGATCCAGGAATGAGGAAATGTTTTCAGGTATCTCATCCATATAAAGGATATGATTTTGAAGTGATGAGCAATTTCATGTATGTGGCCAAATGTCAATAAATATAACAGAATTTACTCAAAACAAGTGACTGACTTGGTAGCACACTGAATGTCTTACATGTGTAAATCATGCTCCATATTGATATAAGCCGTAATACTACGAAAGATAGCAAGCATTTCTGTCATAAAAAGACTCTTCACTGCAGTTTCTGAAATAACTCACTGTTGTATCATGCCTCAAAGAAAGGAACAGACTAAATTGTAATTATTTTACTCTGAAAGTCACCCAGACATATCTTTGTTAACTGACTCTTGATATTTAGATACATTTCTAGGAATTATATTACTTAAAAATGAAAATGTCCATACAGAGGACATCTTCGGGCTGTCATAACAGAGTGGATTGTTACTTCATCTTATGATCCATGATGGTAATGAAGGAGATGATTTTAAGTAGTACTTCTCATGTAATAACAATAAGAAAATAATGGAAGTGTAAATGACTGAGCAAACCATCTTCTCCACTAAGCCATGTAACATTAGACCCACAATTATGGTCCTTCTGTAAGCCTTCACATTAGAGAAAATTCCTTCAATGCCAACACTTAGAGGCTTTGAGGAAAATTAAAATGTGTTAGGAGTGTTTAATTTGCTTTCTCAAACTGCACTTGCCCTTTTCAGGATGTGAAAACGTGAGATTGACAATAATTCTTGATAATTAAAGGAACTACAGAAAGTAGAGTAGATTAAGCAGAGAATAATAGTTTGTGATTTGTTTTCACAAAGCAATGAGCCTTCAATTTCCTTTCTGCACACTACAAATCCTCTACTTGATGTAAATTAAGTCACGTTGTGGCTGCCATATACGAATAAGCATTCATGGCATTACAATGACACCAGCTAGTATCACTGCAATTATAGTGGCCTGTATATTTTCATTACAGAAACCATTTTAGGCTTCTCATATACTTCCTAATAATATCCAAGGATCTCAAAACCCTGATGATTTAAGGAACTCTTTCTAACTGAAATGACTGTGATTAAAGCCAAAATGCATGCATTTGGCAAGCTATTATAGTTCTTACAGATTCATTTGTGGCTTTGCCACAAGTTTGTGGAGGAGCTGGCATTGTGGCCCTGCAAACCAAGAACCAAAAAGGGAATGCACTGTGGAAAAAACATAGATGTGAGGCACCCACTCACCCTGTGTGGGAGTCCTTCTGCTCCCAGACCCCAGAGAGGAGGCTGGTCTTCCTCTTGTGTTTTCTGCCTAGATTAGGGTAGGAGGGAAAGGAAGGAAGAGAAGGAGGAAGAGATAAAGAGAGGAAGGACAGAAGGATGGAAGGACAGAAGGAAGGAAGGATGGAAAAACAAAAGGAAGGGAAGAAGGCAAGGAGGGACTGAGATTCTTCACATTCTACTCTGTAAATAAAACACAATTTTCAGAAGCAGAGAGAGGAAAAGATAGAGTTATTATCAATATTGTTTTCCTTAAAGCTTCCTCTCTTTGTTTTGTTAAATATTTCTCAAAGCATTCTCTGAACATTGCATCTAACGAATTTTCATGTCAGAACCTTTCTGAGATGTATCTACTGAGTCATGCAGATGTCTCCACAAGTGTCATTTTAAAAATGAGAAAAAACAAAACAGTTAGCTCCGTTACTACATGCACACAAGCTAACTGTGAGAGTCTTCAGAACATGCAACCACCAAGGAACAGTGTTAGAAGAAGAAATTTTCTCATTCCAAGAGAAATACATGAATTAGCATTCTTGGTTTAAGTGATCCTTCCCACTGCACACTTTATGGTCTTTGGGTTGCAGAACAGCAGAAGTATAATCTAGGGTCTCCTCTACCTTTATGTCCCTCTGTATTACCTTTGGTGTACTTTGAATCTCTGAGGCATAAAAAAAATTAATTCCTAAGAGGAATTATGTTTTTCCCGAAGGAAAATAATAGCACCATAGTAGGACCCAAATGATTTAACCTTGTGGGTTTTGTGCCAACTGTGGCTATGCCTCTGGACAAAATATGGTCACTGAAATTTAAATCCTGTTGTATAAACCACAGGTGATATTCCTGGGGGGTTTGCCATTGATAAGGTTGATTTTTTCTTTTGCTTTATGAATCATGTATAAGTGGTTTTCATGGTAAGATGCCGAGGGAGGGGGGGGAACGGGGGAGGGGGCAGGGCTAAAGAGGTGACTTCTGTGAGAAGCTGCTAGAAGCCTCCTCCAGAGCCGATAGAGTAGAACCCATCAGATAAATAATTGTTCTCAAGTCATTCCAGATATATTCTGCATGCAAAACCATCTCTTCTTTAAAATCTCTTAGATTTTAAAGAAGTTCATTAAACACCAACAAAGCTGAGTCAGCAGAAGCTAAGTCAGCAAGTACAGCTTTAGTGCCTGTCTGTAATTAGTTTAGACATTCAGACAACAAAGGATGCTAAGTTATTCCTCTTTGACACTATCATAAAAAGGGAGAGTCAAAAGAAGCCAGAGCAGGTTAGTGTACTACATTGAATGATTTCCATGGGGAGAAACAGTCATTGTGCAACACGCTGCTGAGACATGTCAAAGTTACTGGTAAAGAATTCATTATTGAACACATACTCTCTTCTCAATGAATGCATTGCTAACTTTGTCTTCACCTAATCCATTATGACATGGCTCCAAGCTAATAAAACCTTTTCCTTTGGGGTACAGAAGCTTGGGTACCTCTGTATTAGCTTTCTAATATAAGCAAATGAGTTTGCTAGTTCACTTAGCCACACCTAGTTGTGCTCACTGGAATAAATGAGAAAGATGTGTATCTCTCCTTCATCATCCATGCAGTATCATCTTCACAGGTACCTAGTAATTAGGTCTCGTAGAGCTTGCTGATTAATATCTAATTTTAAAGATTCTCATGGTGATTCACCACACACTCAGCATAATGTAAGTATTCCTGTATAAGTAACAGGGTTTATTACAGACAAAGTATGTGAACTTATTCAAAAGAAACTGAATTTTCCATGTTTATGGACTTCCACTTAAACTACAGACAAAAGTGCAAACTCAAGAGTACTCTAAAGTTCTTAAGGCTACGCTAGTAGAATTGAAGGAGCTGAGTCTAAATATCATGATGCTTTCTCACTCTCTGTCTTCCTGACATTTATGTTTCAGACATTTAAACTAACATATACCATCAGTATTTAATATTTCAGTTCACCCAGCCTGGGTTCAGCACATCCCTAGCAGCAAAGTGTTGAGCATACCAATGGCTAGTTCTTCTTTAATCCCCACTTTGAATGCACAAACAAGTCATTTCACTGTCAGATTTATCTGGGCACCCTGTGCCAGTCAGTGTCTTGGGAGCCTACGTGAGAAAAAATACTCTGCGTAAAAGTTGATGATGGCTATTACTTCTATTTTTTAACCAATGAGCAGTGGTTTTCTATTAGTGTCTCCTTCATATATCTGGTTAGCATTGAGTGGTTAGGGCTTTGATGTAGCATGGGAAGGGGCTGGCTGCTTATGGTGTCTCCCCCAGGAGCACTTTCTTACAGGCTCCCTTATGTGGCTCCCCACTCTGTACATGGGCTGTCAAGCAGCTTGTTAGGGGGATGTATAATACTCCTGGGTGTTGTACAGAAAGCCCTTACTATTGTGTTTCAGGGATGTAGACTCTATTGCAGAGATCAAATTCTAAAAGCCAAAATGTGAGAACATTCTCGGGTTTTTTTCTTAGATCCAGGATAAAGCTGTTTGCCACAAAGCAGTAGCAGTGCATAAGATCTCAGGGGAATGAGGTCCAAAGTAACTGCTCCCCCATCACCGTAGGCCATCAAAAATACACATGCCCCGAGGATCACTCTAAATGTAGATCTTGTTTCCCTGATCACAACACTACTACTGTCATCTGAAGACACAAAGACGTAGGCAATGCTGTTTGTATCTGCTATACGGAAACAGCTCCACAGTGAAATCACAGGAAGTTGGTAACAACAATTCTAATTACTCAAGAAGAAAGTAAAACTTTTGTTGAGATGATTGTTTTGGTATGCTTGCTAACTCGTTTGGTATAATCTAGAAGATGCACCCTGATCACCAAAGACTGTTCAGTTAATATGTAAAGCTTATTTGCCATGTGGCCAAATCTGGTATTGGATATTCATGAGCAGCAGTGGTTGATGTCAGACATTCAGATGAGTTTTTAAAATTTTACCAGAAGTATAAACAGGACAAGCAGGAAAAAAAAATAAATCAAAAGAGCATGATACAAGAATGAGAAAATAGGAATAAGAAATGCATATTGATCTTACAGAGACAAAGTATTAAGAAGTTGCTAATTTAAAAAGTAAGGCCGGGGGGGGGGGGGGGGGGGGAGGGAAATTATTGTGATATTGGTGTAAATTATCAAAATTGTGCAAGCAGAAATTAAATTGTGTACAAAGTAACAGAGGGATGCAGGGATGCATTGTCTAGTCCACCAGAACATATTGTTTGGGACCCAGGAAGCATGCTTTCCAATTTTTGTATTTCTGAGTCTGTCAGGTAAGGGAGCAGGGATTACCTCTCCCATAGAAGGTCATCTCAACCCACTTCATAACAGAGAGTTTCAAAGGACATCCATTAAAAGGTTCATTGAAGTCAGTGTCCAAAGATGACCATCACATCTGCACACGGTTTTTATCATTAGTTCCCATCAGACCTTCAGGTGCTACAGTTTGCTGTGTCCAAAAGGATTAGGATTATAATTAGTAATTCTCATTACCACCATAGATCCTACTGGTTGCAAACTCAGGCAGGGAAGTAGCATAGGTAAGATACTTCTTGCTCTGTTTGTAGCAATTTGCACCTGCTTCCTTAGCAGAATTTGAGGTCAGTAACTTTTTTTCAAATTTGGGCAGATTTTCACACTCCTACTTTCTAGGTCATGAGTGTTGCACAATATTTGCAGTTGGCTACTGAAGTAACTAAGAGAAGTGTGTATCTTTCCATGATGGAAAATTTTCTTATTCTCTCATCCTAAGCCTGAGCCTAGGGGTCCTTCATACATATACAAAGCATATGGGAAAATCTATTTCCCTGTCCTGCTGGAATTTAAATGTTTTGAATACAGTGCCTGTTCCAGATAAAGTCTGATCCTACACACTTCAGACAAGAAAAACTTCCATAAAGTATCACCTCCAGGTCCTTTCCTACAGCCTTTCCCTTTAGTCTTTTCTCTTTTCTTCTCTTTGTATTTTTCTTTTATATGTCTGTTTCTAGAACGTTTTTCTAGAGAAGTGATGGACTTCACACAAAGTATATGTTTAAACATAGTGCAGAAGAAAAGTATTATTTTCTTTAGTTTTAACCTGGCCAACAAAATTTCTGACTTGAAACAATGCTTCATCCACAATGCATCATTCTGCCTATGATTTCTTGATGTGATAAATATAGACGATAAGAGACTGACCCTCTACTGGTGGAAGTGTGTTCTACCTGATAGAGGCAAGCATGGCTATGGAGTCTCCAGCAGCAAAAGATTCCTGCCTCACAGCCCAAACCCATCTGATGTTATATTTCTGCTATTTTGTAACTGGGCTTTCTCCTCCATGCCACAATGCAATAAAGACCAGAGAAAGAAATAGACTCTGCATATTAAGCGTTGTTCTTTTCTTTCCCCCACCCCCGCTCAACTCCTCCCACCCCCCAGTATTGTTGTTGGTTTTACTCCTCTCATCATACAAACACCCTAAGTTCCCGAAGGAAAGGAGGGACCCTGCTGTGGCAGGCAGTGTACAAAGCTATAATGAAAAGATAGTCCCTGCCCCAAGGGCTTACTTAACCTTTTTAATTACTGATTCAGTCTAACTTGAAGTATTCTCTCTCTCACTCAATCTTTTCTAAGAACAGAAAGGCTAGACTGTCCTCTGGCTTATAAAATAACAAGGAATTTTTCTGTAACGCTTCTTTTTCATCACATTTTTACATCACTTATTTCTTATATTGGTTAGCCCTGAGACACATACATTACTCGCTGAAATAAATGAAAACACATGACATGATACTATGAATTCCCCCTTCTCCCAACAAAAGCTAAACCATTTGAACTGCTTTAATTTTTGCAGTTTTTGCCAATGAATTGCACAAGCTCAGGCATTGAAATTCATCCTGTGAATACAGTACGCCTAGAAGAGTATTCATATTGCAGCACAGACACCAATGGGGTCACTATGAAACCAGAAGTGTATTCCAAATATAAAGTGCTCTTCTTCTTTTGTGGATTCACAGACACCGCAAAAACATTACTTATCTGAGGTTAACAACCTGGCTTAGCCTTAGGTTACTAATTCAAACTTCTACCATTCAGAATTAAGAAGTTATAATTCTACTCTTCTGAATAGAAAAATGAAGGGAATTACTATTACCTCATATCTGAAGTGTATTTCAGTAAAAAAAAATGTACATTTGGAAATAATGAAACTGTTTTGGTTTTGTTTAGGGGTTTTTTGTTTGATTCTTTTTGGGGGGGGTTGTGCTGGTTTTTTTACAGAATGGCATGGTGTTTTCTCCTGACCTTCACTGGAAAAACTAGAAAATTTTAAAAGAAATAGAAGTTTCCTTTTGTACAAAAAAAGGTAATTAAAGGCTTTCTTCAGTAAACAAAACTAGTTTCTTTCCTTTAAAGTCATTAACTGCTTTACCAAACATTATTCATGAGATTGTGTTGTTTGCTGATATTGCAAATATAAGGAAACTTCCTCTGAGTGTGAAATTTGCTGGGAGTATTCTTTCTTTGTCTTAAACAATATTGTTTTAAAGATCGCTTTTTATAGTATTTTATCCTCTGTACATTCAATTTAAACTAACTTTTCACCCATCTGAATGAGAGGCCTAAATGGTAAAAAATACAACTCCCATTTCCTATCCCTAGGGTGATTATTTTTGAAGAGTGGGTTATATCGAAACACTTCTATTTCTGTCAACGGATCTTGTAATTTGAAGTATGGATAAGAGCAATTTTTTCATTAAATAAAAACAACAGTAACAATACCCAGTATAAGAAACACTTTCTTGAGTTTACTGCTGAATTCCAGCTACCCCTGAAGTAGTATTTATCAACATACCTGGAATATACAGCATCAACCTGCATCAGTATTAAACAACAGACTTTTGGATGCTTGGTTCAGTATTGAGGAATATTATCAAGTTACGGTAAAGATTTGTTTACTGGAGGAGGAGAAAAGCTAAGGAGACAGACAGACTGTCTTTTCTTCCCCTGCTGAGTGCACAGAGCAAGCTAGAGCCCTTACTGCCAGCACATTCAAACCAAACATTGAACTCACTGTAAGCCTTCAAGCATTACTCTGAAGCACATCTTCCACGTGTCCTGCTTTTATAGAGCAAATATTGATCCGATACAAGCCATGGAAATAACAAAACGGGATGAACAGGCTATCCATTTGATTTGCAACGTTTCCCTACCGCACCTTTGCTATCCTCCCCAGGCACTTTTATCAGGGGTAAAGTAAAAAATTTACACAATAAAGATTTATTTCTTTGGGGTTTTGAATACTTGTGACTTTAAACAATGAGCAGCTACAATGTCAAATGACTGCAGTTTGTGTTTTAAGGAACTCCGCATTTTTTGCATTGTCTGGTTTGTTTGTTCGATGGTAGGAATGTTAAGCACATCACAATTGCTGCTCCATCCTAACCTAACATACAGCATGCATCACATTTTATGGGCTCCCAACGCTATCGGGAGCAAACAACACGGGACTGAGTAGCTGTGTGGTTAATGACTAGCTGTACAGTAACTCCACTGTCTATGAAGATGGAGCTGGGTTATAATAAGGGCTCTTTGGTCGCCGGGAGTTATTTCAGGCTTCAAGCAAGTACAGCCCTTGCTGCGGCTCATCTCTGCTATTTTCTTTCTTCTCCTCTTCATGTGTTACTCGCTGCCAGGCTCCTCTCTCCTTCCCTCCCAACCCCGTGCAATTTGTGCCCAGGTGGCAGCAGCTACCAAGGGGCAGAAGATCCAGGGTGAATGGGGGGACTGGTAGTACTGGTGGCAGTGACCAAGGTAGAAGTGCTGAGGCGGAAGCTAACCTACCAATTCTTAATCCAAGGGGATTGCCTTTCCCCCTTTCATTCTAGGACTGACATAAAAGGAGTTTGACTTCAATATCTCACGGGCTGTTGTGCTATAAGGTTAATAAAACAGAGGGTTGTGCAGTCGTCCCAGAATAGTTTTGCTTGTTTTGCAGATGACAGGCTGGGTGGGGAGCTTCTTTTCCTCCTCTTCTGATCCTTCTTTTTCTCCTGTTTTGATCCTTCCTCTGTGTTTGTGTCTCATCACACCCTGAACATATGTTCAGAGTAAGAGCTGAAAAACAAGTTAATAAATAAGTTCTGTGTATTTCCTTTTCCCTGAAATGTTCTTTGCGATGCATAAAAGATGGTTGATTTCTTATACAATGAAACTCTAAAAGCAGCAGCAAATAGGGCAATCATATTCACCTTGAAAATAGGTGTGCTTTTCTGTTATTCTTTCTAACATAACATGGATGAATATTTTAACCTTAAAGACAACATGAGTCACTTTTAGAATACCCTGGTGAGTAGCAAAATGCAAACTTGCACTTTCTTCCACATCAGGATGCTATATACAAGGTACAATATAAGACAATGTCTTTCTTTCCTAGAAAAGCACTGTCAAAGTTGGTAAAACCAAACTGTGAATGATTTCGCTATCCTGCACCTATTTATAAGTTCACTTAGTTCATCTCATGGCAGTCAAAGACATGAAAATAATTGCTATAAACTCGGTAGGGCTGTGAATCAGGTCTGATACCTTTGTGCATGGACAAGTAGGAGGGAACAGAGACAGGGTGATGTTTCTACAACCAGTATGAGTCAGTTTGGCCTCTGTACTACTTTAGCTCACTTTTCTGCTGAAGGGCTTTGTATCTGGGTTTGGATAAGTACAGAGAAAGGGAGGAAAACAATTAACACCAGATCAACATGTCCTTTCAAAAGAAATATCTGTCAGTTAGTGTTCTTTTTCATTTGCTGCTGCTTTCAGATGCATGGGGGAACAGACCTTCCTTTACTTGATGGGTAAGGAGGGTAGTCTTGGGGACCTGCTCTTTCATTAAGACTTTTATTAAGCCTTCACTTTTGCTGGCTGTTGCAGAAGAGTTAATGGACTAGATGAACTTTGATCTCATATGTTATTACTACATACTTGGAGGCTAGCAGAAGCTCTACAACAAATAAGTCGTGTACACTAGAAAGGAATTATCATACAAAACACGGTTTAGAATGATAAAGACTTATTTGTTATAAAAGACTCAACAGTGAAAATTACTCAGTGAAATGTTTTCAAATTCTAGTAGCTCTTCCTTAAGAATAGCCTTGTTGTTATCAGTTGCCTTTAGCAATATTAAGGGCAGAAGGGTTATATGCCTCACTAGACACTGCAAGACAAATAAATAGCACATGTACCACTGGCTAATTGGAAATTCATTTTCAGAAATACATGTGTGTTCAGTGATAAAAGCAAACAACTGAACCAAACTGACTCCAAGTATGTATAGCTCTATTGACTTCAGTGAGCTATGCTGACAGGTACTAGCTAAAGTTTTGTGCCATTAGTTTCTCAGTAGATTTAGCTGATTAGTATCTGTGCATAACTGGAATAGGATGAATTTTATCCCCACCATAACTCCAAACACTTCAAAGAAGTTTTGTGAAACATCCAGATGAAAATTGGCTGTTCCTAAGCATATACTCTTTTCAGAAAATCACTGGATTCTACTTGAAAATCACTGTACAACTCTGAATGTCTATTTAACAGAGTTGTCCTACAATAAAATATGCTTGATTAAGTGCTTTAAGAAACATTATCATTAAGGCTCTATGTGTAGTGAATGTCATTTTCAAGGCTTTTCTTTCCCTGATTGTGATGGAACAGACATAATGGTCAGTTTGTGATGAGTTCTGAATGACTGGACCTGATTTACTGTTGAATTGTTGCATTTAATGTGAGCATTAAGTCACATTTTATTCTGCTACGTATTTTCTAACAACAAAATTTAAAATTTTTGGTTTTATTGGAATCTATGTCAAAGGAAAAATACAGGGTAAGGTATCTGCACTCTCTGACACTACATGAAGAGGTTGCTAACAAAATTAAAGTTGCAAGATTTTCCAGATACCAAGTAGCCAAACAGGGTGAAATGAAGATTGATTCATTGCTGTAGTACTTGAAAATATATTTAGACTGCCATCACCAACTACACACGAACTCTGAGATTTCCAGATTTTAGGTTTAGATACATACACTATATATGTTGAACAAGATCCAAAATTCATTACTTCCCCACTATCATCCATGTTTTCCATTGAAAAGACAATTAGTCATGCCAGCAAGGATCGAAATTGCATATTTCTAAACCAGGTGCCCTTATTTGGCTGATCAGAAAAACTTTCATCACAGGGCATTATATTGCTGGATATGGACAGAAGCAATACCAGCCTTTTGACACATGTCCAGGCTATGAAAATCATCAGGAGAAAGTTCACATAAACTTGAGTAAAATTTTTAGGTCTAGATTTTCTTTAAATGCAAAAGAAAAAAGTATTTCAAATTTCACGTCAAGATCTATGTAAAAGTGGGTCCAGTTCACAGATTCCAGTCAAATTTGGAACCTGGAATTAGGAGTGCTTGACTCAAGTCTATGACTAAATTCTTCAGAGCTTTTAAAGTGTATGCAATTGGTAAAGAGACATCTCTTGCTCTAGAGACACGCAATCTCTTCAGGGGTTTATATGCATACCTGAGCATGTTTTATAATATCTTACAAGGCTATTGGAGGAGCATTGAGTAGGTAGGTAAGCCAAACTTATCCCTCAGACTTCCAGACAGCTAGGGTATTAGAAAATTGTTATAGTTTAATTGAAGGAATAATTATCAAAACCAAACCAACTTTAAAAAAAAAAAAGAGAGAGAAAATCAACTCATTCACAAGCAAACTTTTTAATTAGATCAGACAAATTCTCTTTATCCATTGAGTGTGAAAGGGAAGGATCGAGGCGTGTGCAATTCTTCCTCCCCACGCGACACTCTGAACAGCCGCAATATAATGAATGTGTTCCCTATGCTAGCAATCTCTGAAGAGGGATGTTTTGTAATAAGACATAGCCTTACAGATGTCACTAAGGAAAGATGAAGCACTGTCTCATGATTAGGAGTGCACCTTCCCAGACTGACTGTCTCTGTGGTAGACAGAAGCACTGGTTGTTTTTCCAGACACTTGGTGCCCATACATGTGTGTGTTTATTGTTCTTCCAAAGCTTTTCTTAGAAGAAGGCAGCAGAGACACAGAAAGGTGATATTAAAGTATACCATGACAAGAGATTCTCAAGTTTTCAGGAAAAAAAAAAATAATTTGACAAGGATTAAAAAGGAAAAAAAAAATGAAACTTTCTGCCTGACCGAGCGGTAAAAACTCTATGCCCAGGCTGTATTCCAACAGCGGTATGAATAATTCCATAAAGAAAAACTGGTTAAAAATATTAATAAATTGGTTTGAGAAGTGGCTTAAGCCTGATCACTGAAACCAGGAAATGGCAAGTAGAAGAAAAAGCTTTATAAAACAGTTTCAGGTTGGGTTTTTTTGGGAGGATGGTTTGTTGGTTTTTTTGAGGTTATTTTGGTTGAGGGTTTTATTATTGGTTTGGGTTTTGGGTTTTTTTTTGTGGGGAGGGTGGTTTTGGTGGGTTAAGACCAGTGTCTCCTGATTCAGAGCTAATTTCATCAGCACAGAATTTCAGTCATAATGTATTTTGCTTATTCCAGTCAAAAAGCAGCTTATCAAAACAGATCTCTAGGGAAATGCAAGTGTCTTATAAACTGAAAAGTCTAGTCTGTGTAACATGCAAAAAAAAAATGCTAACATGAATGGAGGTTTGCTACTGTAAATCATTTGTAAACTAAAGACTTGGCAAAAAATTACAAGAAATTTTGATTGTACAGTTTTATTACAAATTATGGGTACATTTACTGATGAAATGATTTATGGGAAATATAAACTTCACTAGATTCACAAAGCAATTAAGTCAAGTGGGAGAAATGGAAGCACAAGGTCAAAAAGACCTTTTGTCGAAGAAAAACAATATAATACCTGAATGCAAAGAAAAATAAATGAAACTACAAACAACACTTGCAACTTGCCTGTATCTTGAAACAAAACATTGTTTCTATATTAGGAAATGATTGATACTCCCATTTGCAGCCAGTCTTCAGAAGTGTTTGTGCTTTCCTGTAATTAGTCAAAGCCATCCATAAGGTGTTTTTCAAACATTTTTTACAAGCATGTAAAGTTTTCCACCAGATAGATGAACCCTTCTGAAGCTAATTTAGCTTATTCATACTTCTCTGATATTCCTTAGCTATCTTACAAAAATACATTGGAAATATAAAATCACAGGATCACAGAACAAACTGGGTTGGAAGTGACCTCAAAGATCATCTAGTCTCGACCCTCATGGGCAGGGACACCCTTCACTTGACCAAGTTGCCCAAAGCCCCATCCAACCTGGCCTTGTACTCTACCGGGGGGGGAACAGCCACAGCTTCTCTCAGCAGCCTGTGCCAGTGTCTTACCACTCTCATAGTGATCAATTTCTTCATAATATCTAATTTAAATCTATCATACTTCAGTTTAAAGGTATTCCCCTATCACTACATACCCTTGTAACCAGTCCACCTCCAGCTTTTCTGAAGGCCCACATTAGGTACTGGAAGGCTACTATAAGATCTCTCTGGAGCCTTTTCTTCTGTAGGCCGAACAAACCCAACTCTCAGCTTGTCTTCACAAGTGAGATGCTTCATTTGTCCAATTTTTGTGGCCTTCCTCCAGTCTTGCTCCAACAGCTCAGGATACAGTTGACTTTCTGTCCTGCAAGCACACATTGCTGGGTCATGTTGACCTTCTTGTCCATCAACACTCCAAGTCCTTCTCATCAGGGCTGCTCTGAATCCACTCTGCACCCAGCCTGTATTTGTGCTTGGCATTGCCCCAAGCCATGTGGAGGACCTCTCAAGCCTGTCAAGGACCCTCCTTTCAAGGCTGTCAAAGTCCCAAATGTTAAGGTCCCAAATGTCAAAGTTTCTATGTATTCCAGCTAGAAAGTTACTGTTAAATATTTGAGGTAGTTTGATTCAGTTTAGTAGGGGTAATGTTGAAGAAGATGATTTTCCTCAAGCATTAAAAAAAGTTATATTTGACATTCTAAATGGAGAAGGTCTGGACAATATCATATTAAAGGTGTGAACATGGGTCATTTTAATCTGCATATTGTAGAAATACAAGGCCTTTTAGTATTCCAGTTAAGATATTTATGTACAGAATGGTGGTTTGTATCAAAAAGTGAACAGCTGTGATTCCTAGAATATTAGATAATACTTGACATAAAAAGAAATACTTGCTACATAGACAGAATATGGTAAATAAGGTAAATAAGGTAATTCTTTTGGCTATAAGAAGCATAATTTTCTTCCTTTCAGGACTTGAACAAATTGCATTTCATTTGCTTTGTTGTGTCAACCCAATTGAAAATACAGATAATACTAAACACAACTAATGTTCTATGAATACTTCACTGTTTTTTTGTGCACACAATTCCCAATTAGACACGTGTCTTTAATATACCTAAACCTGAGCATTGGAATAAAATTGTTCTTCAATACTTTATGGTGAAAAGTTTCAAATCAAAATAGAAATGATGTTGTGTTAAAATTTAAACTGCTAAAAAAGCACTTTGGTATGTTTTTTCTTCTCTGCTGTTTTCTAAAGTGTTTACACTGACTTCAAAGAACTTAATGGTCAAATGAATGAAATTGAAATTAAATTCCTTTCCTCTTCTATTACACATACTCATGATAAATGATGCAAAATATATTATCATAGGTGGTATGATGCCAGGAAATTCCTGACCACCAAAATATCAGACAGATATGGATCTAATTGTAGTAAGGGACTACCACAGATAGAGAGTTTGTTGTAAAAGGTTAAGGTTACCATCTGGAACAAAGTTCCACTGAGTCTATCTGAAGTAAATCAAAACATATTCTTCAATGACTCTTCAAATCTCTTTGACCCTATTCTGGTTTGTCAGGAAGGTTAGAAAGTTAGAAAAGGCTCTTTCTGTTTTGTAATTTAATTAAAATAAGTTTAGATAAAGATAATTCTTTTATGGATCGTAAACAAAACATACAAGAACTGAGATGAGTAATATGACCATATTGACATAATGCTGATGGAATGTTTGTTGTTAACATATTTTAAAGAAATAGTGATTTAACTGAAAATGTATGAAATGTGGAGTTTATCTTCTTTGTCTTTTTAGCAACACATGTCGTCCTATTATTTCTCTCAACCATTTTACAGCTGATATAAATCTGTCGCTTAAAGCATGTCTGGGAATGTTGTATCTATGAGCATCAATGTACAAAATAACCTTTTATTCAGCATTTTTATTTCATCAAGGGTAGTTCGATGATTTTTTTTATATGACTTTATCTCCTTTCCTCTAAAATGTTGAAGCTCTTTCCTTTTCTTTTTCTTTTCCTTTCTTTTGCATCCACATTGTCTAAGAAACAAGAGAAATGTGAATTTTCTGACCTTTATAAAATACCTAGATTCTGTTTTCTGCTTGGATGTTGACTACATTTTAGGGGTTTTGATGCTGTAATTATCATGGGAGGTGATTTCCAAAAGATCTATATTTTATAGTAATGAAGGGTCAGCTTCTGAATAAGAGTAATAATAATAGTAACATACATAGCAATAATAATAACTGTAATAATAATATTAATAAATAGTATGAAGTAGACAAAGGTCCAAGGTTTCTGATCTCCTGCAATTCAGAAATCATAGCAAAGGGAGATAACAAGGTCTGGCATATCAGAAATTGTTTCAAAACTACTTCACAGTATTCCTAGCAAAACAAACTGAAATTCTCAGTAACATAAAGGTAAAAGGGAGCATGCAACCAAATTTAGGCAATGAAATACATAAATCTGGGAGCTAGTCTCTTCACAGTCTTTTTCCAACAGAGGTGACCTGGTTATATGACTCATATACCAAAATATTCCCATGGAGTAGAGTCATGGTGCACATGCACCATGTGTTTCAGAATCAAACGAAGACTTACGTCAGCTCATGAGTAGAAAAAGGACAAGAGGCCATTTGTTTTTAATGATAAGGATTGGGCCTCACTTGTCTGTACTGCCTTCCTGAAGCCTGTGGCCAGGAATTTGAAGTATCCAGCATCCCCTCCACCAGCCTGTCTTTGCTAGTCATGTAAAAGCAAGAACTGTGGTGAACTGCCTGCTTGGTGAGCCAAGGGCTAGACGTTACTCTGCTACTTTCAATGAATACTGAAAGACTTCTCCAGACTGCCAGTCAAACACTTGGGATTATGCTGCTGCCCTGCATTTCCCTCTGGATGAGCCTATGTCTTTCCATGCCTCTAGAGGTTTGGCCTAGTCAGGCTAGTCCCCTAACTGCTGACCGAAGGTTAGATACCTACTGTCAGGAGCATGAACACATCACAGAATGTACTTCACCAAAATGTTTGCACACATATTCTACAATAAAAAGAAGTTTGCCAGAGCACACAAGAATTAGTGAGTGAGGTAGACTGAAGACAGAAAAAGAACTGGGAGGGAATGGCACGGAGCTCTTCAGAATGCAGCAGTTGTGCTGTGTTTAAAGGCTTTTAAAATAAAATACCTCTTTTAATGTCCTCCCTCAACACTTTTAATTGAAGCCTTATGAACCAGATGACTGCAATTGTTCCTCTGGGATTAATAATTGTTGGGAGTGCTCAAGAGAGTGGAGCAGAAATACTAATCCCAAAGGTGGTTAAATGAAACAGTGGGCATGAGTTTGGGTCATAAGCAGAAAAGCATAATGCCTTTTCCCAAAGGCTCTGCAAAAGGAATGCAGGAGGAAAACTTGCACAGCACTTGAAATTTCAGCAGTGTTTGTAGTATTTTGCATCATGCCATTAGTTAGAAAATGAGGTCAGTTTATAGCTAAGGAACTGGGCATAGCAACGGCTTCTAGGATAAATATAGTCCCCTGGCTACAACAGGTTAATAGAAATGCAATTTGTTCTCTACATGAAATTTTGAAGAAGCCAGAAACATGTTCACTCTGATGCTTTTTTTTTTCAGGGAAAACTTCCAAAACTGCCACTAAAACCTCAGTCTTGAAAAAATCCTGGTTGTTAGAATGGAATTTTGTTTTTCCTGTTTGTTTTATTTTAAGATACATACAGAAAAAAAATAACCAAGCCAACAATAACCCGCTATGTTTTGGGTTTATTTCATTTAAAAGTTCCTTGTTACCTTATTCTCTCATATGACAAGGACTTTGTTCAGACTCACCAAAATTAGCTGTTTTCAGAGAGGCAGGGTATTGCAGAGGCAAAATGTGACCCTCCTGGGCATTTTTCCTCTCTCTACTCCAAAATCTTTAACAAATTCTTATCAAGGATTCCCTTTCTCACTGCAGACATATTTTTTGTGAAATTTCTGCTGTTGCTGCCCATTGTCTATCTATTTACTATGCTTAAGTAAAGAAACATTGGACCATCTTTCAGTGGCTGCCATAGGTCCAGAAATTGGGACATCTGCAGTTTGTAAACTTTGTAATTATTTTCAAAATATCCATTATTGTTCTGAAGCTTTCCTGGCACATACAACAAAGTTGGTGTGAGCACACACTGTAAATCCCACTTTGCGTCACAGCGGTATATTTATTGCATTAGGGTTGCAGGTCTCTGCTTGGGCAGCAGATCAAACTCACCATAGCAGTTTTGGGCTCGGAGACCCTGTGATAACCAATGCACACACAGTAGCATCACTTGTGAACTGAGATACAGCGTGCAAAAGAATAGGCTGCTTTTTTTCTCACGGGAGAAGGAAAGTCTCATCTTCTCATTAAGCGTCAAGAGGGATAGCAAGTTATTTGGTCTCTTGTGATGTCTCAATACATCTGTCTTTAAAAAAAGGCAGATATTTTAAGTCTCTTATTCCCTGTAACTTCCCTAACCTTCCAGCTACAGAATAAATGCTGTTACAGATTGCTGGTCACTGATGGCTTGATTTTGGAAGATGAAAGGCAGCACCTGCAAGAAATTTCCCTGCTAGGTTCAGTACTGGCATATTAAAGCATTGGATTTAAAAATTAGTAATCTTTGCTTGATATGAACGTTTAGTGCATTGTAACTTGCAACTGGTGTTCAATGTAGTGAAGGACTAAAGGACAAATTGGATTTTACCAAAAATAGCGGCTTGAAATATTTCCAGAAATCCACTACAACACCCTTTTTCACTCTTGAGATTAAACCAAACCCTATTTGTAGGCCAAGATAAGCTTAGCTTAGAAAGCTTGTTCTGAGATTGATGCTATATAAATTCTGTGCTGTCTTAAGCAAGGCAGTACTCGCAGAGGGAAGCAACATCTTTCATTACACCAACTGATTACCAGGCTTTCAGATCTATAAAATGTTACTATTGCTATGTTAAACCAGCTGCTGCAGCCTACCATTGAAATCTGTATCCATCTCCATCTTTCTGTGTGCCTGCATTAATCACAAGGGCAAAAACCCAAAAGGAAAACATTTCTATTAATTGAAGCTTTCTCATTTTCTGGAAAGGAAAGCTGAGTCTTGTTCAAAACTATTTGTTTTTGATTAATGGAGCATTGGTCCTTGCTTGTGCAGATGAATTGCAAAACTGGATGATAAACACACTTTTTCTTTTACACCAATACCATATAACTTTCATTAAAAAAAACACAAATGAAAAAAATCCAGAAAAAACCCAAACCAAAGCAACCCCCAAACTTTAAAAGAATAAAGAGTTTATGCCAACTGTAAAGCATGTGACATGTCTTTTGGTGTTTAACTTGTTTAAAATCCTGGCTGCAAAGTTATTTATTTGATTAAATTCTGATAATGTTTGGAATACGTATACATGCAAGACAGCAAGACACACACATTTAACCCTTCACACGAACATGAAAGATAAACATTTTAAAATGACTACATGTAGTAAATATAGTAATTTTTGTTATTACTATATAACTGTTTTGTTATATTATTTCTTCCAAGGATCTCTTCTTACTAACTTATCCAAATTCCATGCAATCCTAGCTCAAGAACTGGATTCTTGGTATTTACTTTAATAGTTCCCCTTTTCACCCTGCTATAGCATGGAAGTGTCCTTGGCATTCTACAGCCAACTAAATAAAGCTCTTTAAAAATATCAGTAAATACTGGGGGAAGCATCACGCAGGATGAGATGGAAATGACTGCACAGAAATACATCTTGGATTCTGACACATCCAAAACTTAGAGAAGGCTCATTTTTGCAGACAGAGTTATTACAACGTCTCTACAAGATTTTTGGCACCGAGTCTGGGAAAAGCACCATAAAAGGCAGTGGTAAAAAGGCGCAGCAGGTGATGTTGCCACTCAAAATTCCAGTCTGGTACACTGCTCTGTGGCAAACGCTTCTCCCTGAAGCCTTCAGGCCTGGTTGCTACATTTGCAACCTTTGAAGGCAAGGTAGTTGAGTCAAACACAGGAGAAGGAAGAAATTGTTTAGCCCTGGGAAGCACACTCGAACTGGCCTGTGGCACAAGAGTGTAAACAGGAGGCAAGCAAACAAACTACAGCTATGCCTGGAAAACTGGGAAAAGTCATACAATTGGAGCTGGGTTTAGTAAACAATTGGAAGAGAAAAAGGAATGTATAAAGTGTGAATATCTGTGGATATAAGGACGGAGATTTCAGTTACTTGTTTTTCCTTTGCTTTTCGATCTCTTCTCTCAAAGAACACAAAATAATACACTGCAGATTAGGAACCAGATAAGTGGACGGATGAAAAACAACAGAGATAAATACATCCCCAGTTGAACTCCACTGAGATTACTGGAATTATTCCAAGGCATGAAGTAGGGTCATAATTTCATATTTATATTAAAACCTTGGAGATTTGTATAAACTGTTAGACTTTAGTTTTGGAAAATCTGAGAAAATCCTTTGTACAACCCCCTCAAATCCCACACTTGGAATCTTGTTTATGTTTTGAATACTACAACATAAGTTTAGAAAGCACAAAGCCTAGGTGATTGATGTGGCTTTCTCACTGTACTTAGTGCAGGAATGTTCTAAAATATCATAGTAAAGGGAGTATCTGAGTAAAATCGAATAGAATAGACACTGGATTATAGAAAAAAACCCTCAGTTTTATTGCTCTATAAACACAGATATTGGATAGTTTTAAGAATACTAAGTCTAATTTCTTGCCCATTTTCTTCTTTATGCAATATTTTTAGTTCTGTTGTGTTTTTTTTCTGAAAAATGTGCATCATTTCCACATCCAAAACTCAGTGCAAACCATTTCATGCAATTTTCCATATGTAATTTTGTAATCATTGTAACATTTCATTAAGGAGCAGCAGGAATAATATATTTTCCTACCTTTAGCTGGTATTGCTCTTGAAAGAATAGAGACTTGCCAGTCCCTGATCATATTTTACTCTTGAAACACAAACAAGACAATGGAGCTATATAACAAGTGAAAAATGAGAACTTAATAGCTGTCCAGAGGTGCAGATTGAATAGCAATTTATGGGGCATAAAGCCCAAAAAGAGAATGAGTAGACAATAGGCCCAGGGAATTATTGGACAACACTAAACTGTTGGGCTATGTGCACCTTAGCCACAGCTACAGCACAAAGTGAGCAGGACAGGAGAAGCTGTGTAAATGCCTCGGACTTCAGAACTTCCATGAGGTTTTACTAGGTAGTTTGGAGGAGGGCTGAGACAAATGCTGAGGAAGGAGTCAACTGTGGAAATATTCCTCCTTGATGTGTTCTCTGCAAAATACAGTACTCTTTCCCCTTTCACCTATTGCAAAACACTGTAACATCTTCAGATTTCTTTACTGAAATTGCTATTTTTCAAGAACAGAAAAAACTCTACCTTTTTCTACAAATGAAATGTAGGAGTGAATGAAATTTTTGCCAACTTCATGGGCAGATTAATTGTGGAGGTGACGAGCTGTGTGTCTACAGCCCACAACCCTGTGGTAAGGCCACTGCTTCTCACAGACTTCTCAAAGGAACACCTGCATGTTCAGCCTTCCCTGTCCTCCACACTATATGGAGTGTTTTAAATCTGAGGAAAATTATCTGCCTTAATCATAACAGGCTGAAAGTTCCAGCAATTTTCCCTTGAAGTTGAATTTAAAAAAGGAAACAATAAAAAAATCCAACAAAAAACCCAAAACACTAAAAGGAAAGAAAAACCTAAGAGTGAAACCACAAGTGTGTATTTTGCTTAGGGACCTACTGAGTTTGAAATCCAGCAAACACCTCATAACAACTTGGTTACTGACTGAAAATAGAACAAATCCAGTTTGATTTAGGTTAGTGGAGCACCAATGATTCATGGCATTAGTCAGCCAAGTACATTCCAGCAGACATCAAACCTAGTAGCTAGAAATAATACTAAAATTGAGTAGTTTCACGGGATTTGAAGGATTCAATGCATTTTTTTGTCTCAGCAGAGAACATTATACTCTGACTTCTTGATTCACAGGAGTTTTTCATGACCATCAAAACCCTGAAAAGATAGCAAGGCTGCAAAGCAAGCTGTGCATATCTTTCTAGCTAAATCAATCGTGTATATACCAGTAAGTTCCCTCAAAACTGGGTAATAAACTTAAACTAGAATAGCTTAGAGCTGACCAAAAGAAAACTTAAAAGGCTGTTGTTTTTATGGGGGAGTGCTGTCAGGGGGGGTGGAAAACATCCCAGGTTAACTCATCTCACCTGTGCTGGCTGCCTGAGGAAGTTAACTCTGGCCTGGCCAGAACCAGGACACAACATTCAAGTATCAACACCTCAGCTAGTGTTGCTATTATTTATCATTTACATGAAGTATGACAGGTTAGATGTTTTCTAGAGGTTTTAAGAGATACACAGGCAAAGCATTAGCCAGCAGATAGTCATCCTAAAGATTCTGCAGTACAAAGTTTTACCCATTGTCGATGTATAATGTAGGTGCCAACAGCATCTTCAGGTCCTCAGTTATCATGTATATGAATTATTGCAGTTGCAGATCTGCACCAAAATTATTTACTGCTGTGACTAAACTTCTTCAAACCTAGAAAAGCATTTGCAAGAATAGGCTTGAAAATAAAAAAAAGATCCAGGACAAATTGCATTTCAGGGAAGTCATAAGGATCAAAAGCATAAAAAAAAGCATGAAATAAAGCTGTCGGGTCAATATGGCACAGAACTGATCACTGCTATTTCTTTTCCACATTTGCTTTGACACTGAATTCATTATTCTATATACCTTAAAAACTGAAGGAGTACAGAGAGGCCGCGCAGAGTGTTACTGTAAAAATATATGGAAAATTTAGTGTTAGATCCCAAGATCCCTTTGCAACCTTGAATTAACCAGAGCTGGAGAATTCCGTTCAGATATACCACAGCTTGAGAGTAAAATCTTAATCATTATACAATATGTTTATTACACTAGGAAGTGTTTACAGTTATGCATGCCTCTCTCATCTGTGTATAAAGAAATGACTATTTCTAACATGATGCCCCTGGATGAGGGAAGTTAGAGGAATATAGTGTAACATCAGCCACAAAAGACTGACTACATGCCCAATGTGAACTCAGGCATTTTTGGTGAGAAGTCTAGTATATATCCTTAATGTAACAATTTCAGTCATATATTTTGATGATAGCTGCATTTCTCATGCTTTTTATGCATATATATATATATACACACATATATACAAAGATACAAATGCAGTCTCACAGATGTTATTATATTTAGTTCCAAAACTTTGAATCTCATTATTACTAGTGGAACCAATTAACTTTTAGTTGCTATTATTTTCCTAATTTTTACCATGGAAGTGGCATAAGTCTTGATAGCAAGTTTGTTTGCTTTTTTAGGGATGATCCTTTGAACATTATTGCATTTTTTAACAGAACAGTAAAGGGTTTTTTTTAATAACGTTAATCTATTTTAAAGATGTTTTGGTGTATGCAAATTTACCTGCGTAATTAATCTAAGTAAAATGCTCGATGGTCTCCAAATCAGAGTCTAGAACTGAGAACAAAAAGATTCTTGTAAAAATACAATCTTGCATCTGATTAATTATTTTATGTGGCTTTTTTATAGATAAATTCAAAAATACTTTTTAGGGACAATGTTTCAGTGGAAAATAAATGCAGTAGGAAGATACACTAGAGATGCAGATTTTTAAAAAAAACCTTTATTATCTCAATATGACTTCTGAATAAGAAATAATCCCATGTTAGCTTAAAGCTCTCTTACGAAGGCATAGGAGACCATAAGAAAACTGGTGTATGCTTTGAATAATTTTTGCATTGCCAGAAGCTCATGAGATATGTTACAGTCTTCTCCAGGTAAGGAATGTGCAACTGCTCCAGAAATAGGGTAAAAACTACTTGGCAAACCCAAGTTGCTTTATGGAAATGTTAATGATAGCCAGAACTAAAGTGTTTCCACTAGCACTTCAGAGACTAAACTAAGGCTTTAAAATTAAGGTTCTCGGCCCATCAATGGACAGATTAATGGCTAGTGGTCTTGGCTGTACACCAGAGATGTACCTGTTCTGTCTTCCTGATATGTTTCCCAGCAGCAGTAGCCTTTTGCAGTCTGTCTCACCCCTGAGATAAGCAAAGGGCTCTGATTTGTGATCACTAGGGTTGTAGTAGCAGTGGTGAACATGCTTATGGGTTATGGTGACACACACCTCTCTCCACCAAGGTTGATCTTCAGCAGCAGGAACAACTGCATAGGAAATGTATCAACCTCCCCCTCTGCCATATTAAACTCCCAGCTGGAGAGACTCTCAGCAAAATTCATCCTCACTGAATGCAAATCAGGTTCCTAATTTGAGTGGAGGTAACTCAGGAAACCTCCGTAATGTCAAAATATCTTAAGAAGCACAGCTGCCTTCTCAGCTCTCTCTTCCCTTCTGGTAAAAGTAATCTCCACCAGTCCAAAGCTTGGGTAGGCTTTGTAAAGAGGATCTCAGGTTGGGTCTTCTTGCTCCCACCTTCATAACGGACCCTAAATCAGTGAGGGGCAGTCATCCCCCTAAGTTCGTTCTCTCACTCATACAATGTCTTTGCAGAACTCTTTTCTGAAGGCTGAGATATATGTCACAGTGAATATTTACTCATGACCATAATTAAAATGTATGAATTTTTTTTGCATTAGCAAAAGCATGAAGAAAAAAATGTGGTTATAGTAGCAGAAGCTTTCCTCTGTCAGGTTTGCTATTTTTGTATTTTTGTTTTCATGTAAGCTGCATCTTGGCCTGGGTTTGCATGAGGAAGTTGTGGCGTATCAATCAGTTCAGTCTGAGATGCTGTTCATGCAGTTTCAAAATTGATGTGGCCTTTTGACTTCTAGAAATGCAATAGCAAATAGCCCAAAATGTGTATGTTACCTGGACAGGTCCAATGTGTGAATGAACATGTTTTGCATTGGTAATGATGATATTAAAAATGAGAACAGAATAAAATAAAATGAAGTGTTTATTCTTGAACAAGAATAGATTCTTTATTTAGAAAAGGGTTTTTATTGATTTCATCAGAAAATTAAGAAATTTTATATAAACATACAATTCTATTCATTATGCTAATACATATGTTCCATGAATAACTTCCACAGAGGATCAAGAAATAATGTAGTGGTTTTTAAGAACTGCCTCTTTGAAAATAATAAATTTTAAAAAAACAATGAAAGCTGCGGCAAAACTGCAAAATCTAGGAATCTGAATTTTGTGGAAGCAATAGTCTACTTGGAAACCTCAATTTCTTGTTTTGTCCCAGTAGTCTATTTACCAATGTACTGATTTATTTTATTTTGAACATCAATCACTCTTTAGTGATGTACTATTGTTTTTTACAGAGCTTCATTCCATGCTCTTGCTCTGTTCTGGGAAGTTCTTGCTTGGAGCCATCTGTGTCTGTAAAGCAGAAAAACTTTGGTGTTTACTTCCTGAGTTTTTATTGTAAGGCTAGGAGTTGTCATAGATGCCCATGACAATAATTTTTTGTTATGCTGCTCTTGATTTTTAACATGTTAAAAGATGTACGAGTGTTTCGCTCATTATGATGACTGACAATAATAGGATTATACCAGCATGATTTTAAAGCCTGTCTATGCTAGTTGTATAGATGCAATTTGAAGCAACCTACTACTACTTCAATATAATTATACCCTAATACAGCACCTTCCAATTTATGATTTCTGTCTTATAACAACAGTCATTGACGTAGTAATGTAAGAATTTTCAGCTCCTCATATTTGCACTATATCATTAGCTGATACTGCTATCACTGTGGTCTCTTTGGCAAGTACTTATGTTTTGTTAATGCAGAAATCAGAAGAGGCTGTAACATAATATTGATGTATGAGAAAACTAGTGCTGACATCTTATACCAGCAGAAAAACTGAGCTAAGGATGCCTTGTATTAAAATTGTTGGGATCTCATTTATTTATTCTGGTGAGTATCTTGTTCAAATCAGCACTGCCTTTCATAGTGCCACAGCTGCAACTTGTGGAAGAATTATTTTATTCTTCTAGAATCACTATTTTAGAGAATAATTATGTCCCTCTACTGCTTAGTAATTTTAAAAGGTATTTCATCAGTGATCATTATGAATAAGTCCAACATGTATATCTATATAAAGGTTTAACAAATGTAAAGAAGTTTTAAACACATGCTTAACTTTTAGCAGGTCTGTCCCATTTATCTTTCTGAGGAATGAAGGGTCATGCTTAAAATTTCTATTAAATATAACCACAAACAAGACTAAATTAATTGGTAATTGTGATGCAAGACTTTTCAACTTCATTTCCCTGGAGAAATTTCTGTTTAGCTGATGTCTAGTTTCAAGACATATCCATCAGAATTACTTTTTTGTGGTTTTGGTTCAGGTTTGTTTGGGGTTTTTTTTCTTCATTGGTGGAGGTCTTGAGACACAGAGTAGCATTTTATTCCGCACACAGGAATTCTCTTCAACAAGATCAGTCTAAGAGAATAAAAGAAACAGAAGGGTGGGAAAAAAAGCCCACCAAGTATAAGATAATGATGCAGAACCCTTGTTATTGACATGTAAAGATAAACTTTGCACAGTAAATCAACAAATATGACAATTTTTTTTTCTATAGCTTTAACTAATTATTTCTCAGTGGGATCTAAGTTTCAGTTTGTTCCCTATGTATTTTCAAAATACTTCTAAAATTAAAATGCTAAATGCTTTTAATAAAAATTAATTGTCTTGCACCAATGAGACTTCTAAGGAAAACATATGGAGAAAAGTATTATGGGTTTTGCAATTATTATTTTATTATTATTATTGTTATGTTCTGTAGTACTAAAAGAGAAACATCATTCATGTACATCACTTAGTCTCTATAAATCAGAAGACTATGTACCACTAGTAGGATGGACTGTTTTTAAGAGACAGGCAGTTTCTGGGACCAAAGAGAGTTAGTTACACATTTTGGCCAAGGAATCAGATGATATTCTGTCTCTCAAGTGATATGAGATCCCCACCAAAACCTCATGCCTATGGGCTTGAAGCCAAAACCACTGAGTTCCTCCTTGTTGCAGTAAATTGAGGTTTGTATTTGTGTGAATTCATAGTAACTGCCTATGTTTCCTTTAGTGAAATATTAATCAAATTTATTAAAAAATGGATGCATAGGGAATTAGCAAGCCCGTTGCTGATCAAAGAATCATCACAATTCCCAGGGAATTACATAATGTCTTTGAAATTCACAGGAAACTTCAGTGTTAAATAAAAGTAATTCCATTTTCTGCTATGTCATTTTACTTTAGGTAAGGAAGCCTTGATACCTGCCAACAGCCCTTCATCTCCACCAGCTCAGCTTTGGCAGCTTGTCAATTCCCAGAGTTTAGGATTGTATGCTGAAGCTTTAGAAATGCGTTCCCTCTGCTCCTGCATATTCTGTGTATCTGTGTGTCCATGTGTGAGAGATAGGGGATGAGATGAGTAGGACAGGGATGGAAGGAGTCTTGGCTTTCTTTTTGCTTTTGTGTTTTGAATTGAAGGATGTACCAGGAGAATGCCTACCTGCTGAGGCTGGAGCTATGAAGTCAAATGGCTTTCCAAAGAATGGAAGAGACTGTAAACATCCAAGAAAGTGAGTGTATCTTAGCGTATTGCAGTTGTTTACATCTGGAAGTTACAATAAGATCAAAAGGAAAAGAAAAAATAAAAAAATTTAGAAGCAAAGAGGGGAAAAAAAGAAAAATCCGTCAAACTTTCTGAAAGCTTAAGACTGTTTTAGCACTTAAATACAAGCCTTTATTTCCTATACCTGTTTATCCTAGAAGGGATACAATTCTGCTTTGGCTCTTTAAAGAATTATTTCTTCAAAAGTATTTGTAGCAGCAAGTAAATTGACACATGTTGCCTTTTAATCACCACAAGAGCCTTTTTGCACACATACAATGAGTTACAGATCTTGACTCCTCACACCAAATTAATCCGAACCTTTTGCAAAACTGGGGTACCAGTTTTTGGTACTACAGTTAGTTTAGCAAGTGTCAGCCAGGTAAATTACTTCTAGGTATGGGTGTGCTACCACAGACAAAACAATAACAAATATCACTCCAGGGTGAGAGATATGTCAAACCCTCTAAAAGTGGAAGTCCATGCTTCTTCCCCCTTGATAGGAGAGGTAGCTTTCCAGAGTAAGGCATCCTTGCCAGTTGACATACCATTCAAACTGGCAAGTTTTAAGTGTGTTCACTGTTTCTGAGTACTGCACACTGCTCAGCCTTTCACCCTCTGGGACACAAGTATTTTGGTGCTGGCATTCCAAGGTGAAGATTTTGCAACCTTTGTTCCAGGCGCTTAGTTTTTCGGAGATAAACCAGTGATTTTGGAACTGCTGCCAAGTCCCTCCTTAATCTCCTTGTTAACATCCCTTGGTTTTCAGTCTGAGGCTTGGACCATACCATCTGATCCATTGTTTGTTCTCCCAGGGAATTTCCAAAAATATCAAAGGAGAAAGCAATGCCTTGGTGAAGGACTCTGTCCTCAAGTTTATTGACTGAGGCATCATCAAAGTCTTCCGTGTGATTAATTCTTCTCTGCAATTTGTGAAGAAAACAATCCCTAAACCAAAGGTATGCCAATACACTAAAAAGAAGAAGAGATGAGCTATGGGGAACAACATAATAAACATGAAATTTTTATGGGGAATGTCTTCTCCCTACTTACATCTGGGACCAGGAAGAAATTCCTCTAAATCATATAAGCTGTAAACCCTAAAATGCTTCTCACTTGTAATCACAATATGAGCAATGTGACAAGAAATTCTTACCTCATTCTGTACTTATTTACTTATTCAGACTGATAGAACCTTGGTGTAAGCCAATTTTTTTTTAGAGAAACTACTTCAACAACAAAAATGTTACTTTGAACAGAAATGTCTCAGAAATATTTACTTTTTTACCTTCTATTGCTATGACTTGATACAAGCATGAAAGTATAGTAATAGAGGACAGAAAGTAAAATTAATGGAAATTATTAATGGAATATCAAAGATTTTCTGGGGCTTGCCCTTGTGGTAACTATAAAGATTCATGTACTACATGTATTAATGGTCAGTCAGCAAACCTGTTTGCAATGTATTTAATTGTTAGAGGATGTAGTGACCCATAAGAAAAACAAAACACAAACAATCCTACAAAACAAAACTGCCCCAGGAGGCTTTATTATAATAGATGGTATAAAAAAATTCTTTTTTTAAATAATTGCATGGAATAATAGATGACCAAATCACTATGAAATGTTTTGAAACATGATATTTGTAACCATCTCTGGTGGTTATATACAAAGATAGATAACTTGATCTGCAAACTTCTCACTTATACATTCAAGGTGCATGTTCTGGTTTTATCATCTTTAGAATTTAGTTAATAGGTGGTTCATACTTCTTTTCATTGCCTAATCCTCAAGCAGTTATATGGGTGAGGCTTCCTAAACATATAAAGACATATAATTTGAGATTAAATTTTACCTTTCAGTAGTTCTACAGTGTTCAGAAAAAATTGAACTTTATTGAACTTAGTGATTGTTGATCAGGATGTAACAGGTTTGTACTAGATACTACTGATTTGTGAACTCTGGGAAAACAAAATAAAGCAAGGAAACCAGCTATGTTTGCTTTAACTGGGTAATTTTATAAAGGAAAACTTCTGTCTCCTATTGTTTGTAACTCACAATTCTGCAAGTCTAAGTTAGCAAATCAGTACAGTACCTTTTTTCCCTTTTCTTTAAAGGTTTGATAAACCAGTTTTCTTTCCCTGTCTTTTGCAATAGCATCCAAGTCCCCAGACTTATGCAAAGTTTATATTCTATGACATGGCACTTGGTAACAAATTCTGTTCACACAAAAATATAGCACTTCAGCTGTAATTAGTGCTTAAAAAATTATGAGCAGTTTGTGTAAACCTCTCTTTTTTTGGCACTACTAGAAGTCAGCTGTGATTTCAGAGTATAATAAATGGATTTGGTTGAATTCCCCTGTTGTCCTGTGAGGAGAGCTTGTCTTTGGCTCATTTAGATTCTGAAGACTTTGTCCAGTGTCCAGATGCACTTTTAAAATGTAGTTAAGAGAATAATTACTGAATATATTGAAGAACCATTCCTATTTTTTTCCATTTTTGCCCAGTAGATTTCACAATTGGCACAATTACTGCAAACTCGTTTGGCAAAGAGCCATTATCTTCAATGGAAATAATGCCTACTACATTAGTTCTCAGTCTTATCCATTATTAACGATGTGCATTTAATAACTTGCAACTAATGGTGTTCAAGGCAGTTCTAAAATTGCTTAAGCTGTTTCTCACAGTGTTTGAAGAAAGTTAACAGATCCTGTATCCTGCAGAGGCAGAAGTGCAGCAATCAGTGCACTAGCATTTCATGGCTTTTATTGTATCTGTTCAGGAATAAGCATGACGAAGTAAAGCTGGAACAAGAAGAAAGAGCAAGTTAGACCAAGCTAGTCCTTCCAGTTACTGACTACCTGATGTAAATATCTGCAAGTGACACTGAAATGCCTATATGTTATATGGCACAGAGAATCCTTCTAAGCAATAAATTCTTTTGCCATAGTATCGTAAGGGAAGTCTAAGATGTAGATATTTTTCTCAATGCAAAAGTCTGTCAGACTGCTTCAGACCAGAAACATTTGCATGGAAACTATCCAAAAAATTATTTAAAATTTAACTCCAGATTGTTGAACTATTTCCAAACTTTGATAACTTTAAGGTGAATTCCAATTTCATAACAAATCCGAAACTCAATAAAATGCTCTTTGTTGCATCTTTTGTAGGAAACGTATCTTAAAGTCCCATGTTACTCATAAGGATTTTCATTAAATTAAAGCCATTTCACCCCTGTGACCTTTGGCCAGTATGATTTCTTGACTGATTCCTAGTATTTTTGTGAAAGCATTCAACAAAACATTGCTATGGAACTACCTTAGCCAGAAAAGAAAATGGTTTATTGCATTATTGAAAATAGAAGGAAGCCATTCACTAAGATCAAAGACCTTTTATCCCTGTGAAAGTTGCCTGCCAGCACATGAGAATCTGTGAAAATTCAAAGCAACTTGCCAACTTTTTGTTTTCATGGCAAGTCTGTCTCAAATATGTTTCTTTGGGTTTTCACAAAGACTAAGAATTTTCTTCACAATGATATGCTGGTAATAAATGGCTGGAAGATTGCCGCTGAGTGTCCCCTACACAGTATGATGAAAATGGCACAATCTACCTTCCACCTGCTAGGCAATGAAGGAGAATTCATGCATCTCTCCAGAATGTCTGCGCTAAGACTCTTGACATAAGCAAATCAGTTCCTAGTCCTTTCCTGCTCGTAAAATGGATGTATATTAAGACTTTGTTAGGAAATTCTGAACGATATCACATTTGGATGCAGTAAACTGAAGCACAAAAATAATCACTTTTTTCTTCTTTTGTTTGCTTTTTTTTTTATTCCCTTCTCTAGTTTGTGCTGTATTTTCTATCAATGTAGTATAAGAATATGGAACTCCTGGCAAAAGGATTTCCTTGAAAAGGAATAGATTTCTTCTTATTGAGGCAAAAATCTTCATGAAATATAGGAAAGTGAACACAGATATCTTGCCAGCTTTGGCAATTTCTATAGCCTCTTGTCTTAACCAAGATGCTGAAGGAATGTGTGAAAAATAACATCCCCACCATTGGAATTCTCATCAGAAAATTGGTCCCCAGTACCTAGAATGAATATAAATATTAGCTTTTTGCAAAGCATTATAATTTTCAGGCAATTATACTAGTGCACTGCACTTCAATGCTGCCACTATTCTATTATTCTTGGCTAGTGATTATCCTATTGCTTCTATTGTGTCCTGCCTGAATTTGCAGGGAAGGGCAGCCAACAAGACCACTAAACCAGCAGTTTTGCAACTCCTACTGCAGTGCTAAGGGAGGAACTGTATGTTCTAGTTAATCATACCTCAGAGATGCTTTTAAGGAGTGGAGTACTATCTCCTTACTCTCTGGTTAACCATCATAACTCCATTTCCATTACAAGGCTAACTGCATTCCTCCTCTGCTCAAAGACAGCATCTTCAAGATCTCTTTGCATACTTCTTGTCCCCCTGAGTGGGCTGATACAATTATCCCAGCTCTGCATGATGGGGAATGAGCTACAGATCTCTGGTCCATAGACCAGCCATGATTATGTAGCTGTGGTAAAGAAATCTGAATAAGCCTGTCAAAGATTACTTTCTGAGTTTTGAGGTCATGAAGACAATTTCTTTCTTATTCTTACAGCTAAGCCTGTATCTCTTTTCTTTTGCCACCCACAAGCCAGGTACAGACTGCCAACTTTTCACAGATCCCACCAAGCAGGTTTTCCTGGAACTTGAGACACAGAGCGGGGAAATTCTATTCTTCTTCCGGGACCAGCTTCCTCTCATCTGCAGCTGCTCACATACCCACAGCAAGGCAACAGTCTATACCCTCATTTTGCCAGCGGACAGTTTTCAGAGCCACTTTGGAATCCAGCCTTTCTACATAAGAGTATGCAAGCACCTGAAACTTCCCTGCTCCTCTCCTGACAGGCTTACGGGTTTAAATCTTTATGGAAAAAAAATGCAGTCTGTTAGGTTCAGCAGGCCAGGCCAGGCCAGGCCGGGCCAAGCCAGGCCCCAAAATGTCACTTCATCACTTCCTAGCTGATCAGATGTAAAAGACAGGAACCATACCCTCTCTCTTGTTTCATTTCCCAGAAAACCTGCTAATGAATTAGTGTGATACAGTACAGAGTAGCCAACATAATAATTCAGTCAGAATATCAGTTATTACAGGTGATTTTTTCCTTCCAATGACTCAGTTATTTAAATCTTGGTCCTGAATTTTCCAGGTGTGCTAACAGCCTAAATTGAAGCCAATTCTGCCATTTTTTCAATGAATACTGTGGAAGCTTGGATTTTCCAGATTCTGGGACACTGCAATTCTTCAAAATTTATTTCTCAAGAAAGAAAATCAGTTGCTAATACTCAGGCTAAAGGGAAAATCAAGCTTCTGTGGTTTAAGAACTGAAGAGAGAAATAAGAAACCCAGCCAGCACTTGTGGGCTCATTGTTTGTCTGTTTGTATTTAATTGCCATGATTCTCAAGCCAAATTCACTACTTCTGCAGACCAAGTCCAAGGGTTTGAGTTCTGGTTTTTAAATTGCAGTGGTTGCTCATAGTTCCAGAACCATTAGAAGGTATATGGAGGAGCAGGTGATGCTTGGCTGCGACTGTTGACCCCTGAGTAACCTGATGTCTCGATCTGGAAGTGATATCTGAATAGATTTATGATTTTCCATAAATGATTCTCCTTTTTCTGCTTCTAACATGATTCTTTCAAGAATATTCCTTCTCTTCTTTTTTTTTTTCAAATTTTTAAAGATACAACAGGCTTTTTAATGGATCATCTTGTCAACTTCCCTAGGCACACTGAACCCATAAACCTAAGAGGCACATGATTAAATTAGGAGCTTAACTGCACCTCAGTGTCAGGCTCTGAAAAAAATAACTGTAAATTACATGAAATGGTCAATATAATCTATACAACCCAATGCAGGATGTGACATCCTCAAACAGCATGCATTAACTTTTTAATGTAATCCACTGATTGCATTATAAATCACATATTTGTGTATCAGTGATGAGAAAAGTCTATCCAAAAGGTCATCTACTCCAGGGTTTTTTAAGAGGACTCTCTAATTGGTTTCTGAGAAATTCACGGGCCATTTTGCATGGTGCTTCCAGACTTATTTACAAGCCTGTTAAAATTAGCCTACACTTTGTTTGTTTTCTTCTTTTATTTTCCCTCATTTTGTTTGTTTTCTTGAATATACGGGAATGTCTGTGTGGGCTTCTGAGAAATGCTTTATTATTTTCACATTTTGCATGCCATACCGGGTACACAATCCATACATTGAAACATACTGGTTTAGCCTATTTCTTTCCCCTTTTAACATGTTTGTTTATATTTATGGTGCCTTCAGTAAGCCATACCTTCTTAGTAATAGCAGTTACTGGCTTTTTGTCTGAACATAATCCAATATCGTATAAGCAGCTGGACTCCTTTCCTTTCTTTTTCCTCTCATTTTTCAGGCCCCTTTCTGAGCATATCCTTTCACATCAAAACTTGTAAACAGATGGGTAGCTCCAGAGAAAGTTCCCCTGGGAGCTCTTTAGGTCCCTGAAGTAGCTGCTCACACCTGACTCTTTCCACAGATGACAGGGTGCAAAATCTCTCTCTCCACAGAAGCTGTCAGGTGCTGCTTAAAGCTCCCAAAGTCATATCCTCCAGGTTTGTACAGGGCTTGACTGTCCAGCAGGTACTGCCCTTTTCATTTTTCAGTTTGTTCTGCCCTTTCACTCTCAGGGACTTTTCCTTCATCAGGAGATGTCCACTAAACCTTTTAAGGGGCTCCCCAAAGTATTGCCTGTTCCTTTGTACTCCTAAGCCTGTGCAGAGAATCGTAAGCTTGTTATTAGTATAATGGTCCCAAGCGCAACAAAGGCTCCCACCTGCTCCTCCATGGAAGGGCGCCTTGGCTCCGTAACAATTAGCATCAATTACTGCAAGGCTGGTCAGGAACTGCACGCCCGGCCCTCTGTGGGCTGCAGGTGCAGGATTATCCCCCTGACCTTTCGCTCCCAGAGCCCCCTCTGATGATGGGAGCAGGAGGCAGTCAGAAGAGAGCAGCATGCCTTTCAGCATTTGTGGTGAGCATTAGCTATTCATGTCATATTCATGTAAGGTCAGAGCGCCGAGATTAGTTTCAGGAAAGTACACAGAGAGCAAGCTCCCTCTCCTTGGCTCCAGCTTGCCCTGCTGAGTGCTCCCATGCTCACTCATCCTCTCATTCCTCAGTATCCACGCTCTTTCTGCAAGAAAAGTATATTCATGATAGCATGTGTGAAGGAAAAAAAGGTTGTAATAATAATAATAATAATAATAATAGTAGTAGTAATAAAAAAAGGAGATCCCCACAGCTGGCTGGCTGAGTGGCAGACAATGGCGTGAATGTAATACGCTTGGATAGACTTCTCTATTTCATTGCCTCGGCTTTTAGGTGCAAATGTGATGCCAGACCCTGCTTTAATTTCAGTGTGCACTGTTAGAGCCACTTGTGAAGGCAAGCAGTACAAAGCCAGACGTTCTGCAGATAGTATAGGTAGCATTCTGTCATGACAGATCGTTTTGAAGAGACGCCAGCCAACTCTTTTGCTAACAAAACTTGTAAATTTACAAGGTAAATTATACCTGAAGACAGAAAGCACAGTATCATATAAGAAGCATTAATATGCTTTTTTTCTTTATTTTTAAATTGTTCTTTTTTAATATGCCTTCCAAAAAAGTAAGGGTAAGTTTTCTTCCCATGGACAAGTAATGGTCCTTATGCATTCGAAGACCAATACATACTGAGTATCTCACAAATTCACTGTTCCTTTATCCATGTACAAAACTATATACATGCATATATCACATTGTCTTCTTAAAAAAGTTCACCAACAAGTAGGAGAAAGCAAGGGAGAAATCATACAAAACAAGAGAAAGAAAAAAAACCAGGAGAAAGTTAAGATGAGATAAAGATAAAGATAAAGATAAAGATAAAGATAAAGGGAAAGGGAAAGGGAAAGGGAAAGGGAAAGGGAAAGGGAAAGGGAAAGGGAAAGGGAAAGGGAAAGGGAAAGGGAAAGGGAAAGGGAAAGGGAAAGGGAAAGGGAAAGGGAAAAGAATTTTAAACCTTGTTCATCCAGAAGATCAGCGCAGAACAGAGCTGGGAATGATCCCAGAGCAGCACAAATTATCTGGATTCAGGCCTGAAGCTGTTAAGGGAGAGAGGAATTCTTTAACTATTCCAGTAAGTCCATCCCATAGGAAGACAGACATCAAAAATATCCCCCAACCTGTCTATTTGATCCAAAAGTAAATACACAAAAGTAAATATGCAGTAGTATAGCATTGTACTGTGTCTATCTGTGTTTGGGTTTTTTTATGTCTCTGCCATTCTACCCCTTGAAAAATAAGTTGCATTATGAATATCCTGAACAGAGGCATTGGATATCATGTTGTCTGCAGGGTTTTTTTCATTTTTTGGTATGGAAATCTGACAGAGAAAATAGAATGTCTTGAAACTTTAAATGGTGAATTTGTCATCTGTGATCAGAAATGTTCATGTGATTTACCCCAGTGATGTTACTACTTCAGGTTATATCGAGGATGACAGAAGCAAAGGCTCAGGACAAGTGTTCTCAAAGAAATGTTTTCCAGTTTTGTTTTAGGCAAAAGACCACAGCTGTGACCCTCTTACATATTTGTGAGTTAGCTGTAACCCTGGCAATGTAACAGTATAAAAATAGCGATAAGAGGAGAACCAAGTATATGTTAGCAACGTTGGATATGTTTAGTCATGCATTACAGTGATTATACATCATTCTTTAAAGCCAATAACATAAGAGTTTGGCGTAATATCAACTAATAATGATGTTCTTCATCATGAAGTTTGCCTTTTAGTTTCAAATCGTCACCGTTGCTCAGAGAAGGTGTGATTTCTTCAGCAGATAGAAGGCACAGTAGATCTCACTAAAGGGTAAATGTTCAGCCCATCATGCCAACAGCCATAGTATTTTTAGAGAGCCAGAGATGCTTCAGAGTTTCAAATATTTTTTAATGGCAGACACTGTAGGAGCTTTAGATTAAAAAAACCCATACACTTCATGACAGCTGAAATATTGCGAGTCAAAGGAAGGAAAATATGTAAGGAAGTTTATAGCTCAAACATTCATGGTAGCAAAACAGTAAAAATAAAGGACACCACACAATTTTCCTCAACAGAAGACACACATGAAGTGTCACAAATCTTCCTTAAAGCTAATACAGTGGCTGAGATTGAAGGCCATTTGGGAGGTCTGTGAAGGTCTTTACTAAGATTTTGGTGGGGGGGAAGAGAGAGGTCCTTTGCTTCTGGGAGAAGAGGGGTGATTTGGTTCTATCCTTTATAGGAACTGTCAGCAACAGAGAGTGAAGTTTCCCACTTCTAGAGAAAATTTTGCACATATACAGGGGCCTGGAAGTAGTTTTTAACTGACTTGCCAAACCAGCCTGGGAATAATATTAAAATAAAAGAAAGAGGGTCCTTTTATTTGCTATAAATGTGGTAGTCCCACTTGTCAAAGTATGCTGGCAAACTGAAAATAACTGTATCATGATGTGTTGGCTTCTGGGAAACTGTAGAAGTGACAGAAACAGATCCCACACTGGAGGGGCTGCTCTCTAACAAGCAGTGCTACAAAGATGACAAAAACACTTCTCCTATGTGGATATCATCCCGTCCTAGCCTAAATGAATAGACAGACTGACAGACAGATAGGTAGGTAGGTAGATAGATAGATAGATATAGACATTAGATAGATATAGGGATTAGATAAACAGATATAGGGATTACATACATAGATAGATAGATAGATAGATAGACAGACAGATAGATGAAGTAGTCTATCCCTGAGGGGAGCATAGCTGTAAATACAACACAAACAAAGGCTGGTTGTTGAATTACTGTTCCAAGCACAAAGAGGGAATTGAAGAGAAGGAGAAGGGAGGGGAAATCCCTCCGTGTTTATGAGCATGCATCAAAGAACCACTTCTAGAAATCTGAACACACAGATAGGAGGGGAGGAAATAAAGCCTTGATAGGAAACTTGAAACAATTCAATAAACGCCATTGTGAATACCCATTCAGTGGGTTCAAGTTACGCATTTACACAGGCATGGGGAGGTTATGTGCCGATACTCAGAACGTGCGAGTACGTGTGTGGTGGATCCAGGAAGTATGCTAAATCAGTACAGGTGCAACATCAACTTGTATGTGAAAATGTATTTTTATGTTTCCCATTTTGCTAGACATAAGTCTTGTCCCCATCTTTTCATTCACCTGAGGTTTGCTTAATTAATTTTAGCTAGGACTTTACTTAATTTTTATTGATTTTAGGCATCATGTGAATTATTTTTATAGGAGATTAATTAATTTAGGACTCAACAATAGTAAAACTATTGGGAAAACAAAACAATTGATTTAACATGTTATTTTGTCACCATGTATATTTATTTATAAATACTTACATATGTATATGTATGTGATACTTCTCGACATCATATATGTAAGCATATTCTCATTACAGCCATTTCTGCCGCTGATCTCAATGAGTTCAAAATGTCTTCTCCATCATGCATATGCACTTAGATTGGGAAGGTAACAGTAGCATTTTTTGTTAATTTATGCAAAATACCATATGAATATCAAGGCAAAGAGTATATAGTTTTAAACTAGAAAAGTTCATGGGACTGTGAGCAAAGACTGAAAATTTATCCTGTCTTATTTTGGCTTTAGTTAGTAACACCTATGAATACAGGAGCACCTGGATCATATTATCATCTGCAAATACGACACTGGAGAATATGAGTTTTATTCCTGCTCAATAGAGCATTAGTTTTACTCCCACTTATATTCAACCTGTTGCTCTATAGAATAATACCAAAATTACACCTGGCATATAGTTCCCTTCTTTGGCTTTGAGACCTGCAGACTGAGGTAGTTTAGGATTGAAATAAGACACTCTGGTTCTAGTTGCTGAAACCCATTCTTCAGCTGAGAGGAAGGAACAGGCTATTCATTAGCAACAAAAGAGCTGAATTTCATTGTTTTTCTTTGGTTCTGCTGTTATTAAACTTTTTCAAGGTTATTTGGTTCTTTTTTATTAAATTCATCAGCTCCAAAAATATTTTTCACAATTAAAATTGTTCAAGAACTTAATATACCACTCTTCAAAAAATAAATGCTTTGTAACTATTTGCAAGACATGTTTATTGCTCATCATTCCAAAGAAGTGTCAAACTGCCCTTCTTTCATAGACTTAAGTGAATATACATTCATAGGCATAGTTTATGGCAGTAGAAATGTTGCTGTTGCCATGTCGTCTAGTGTCTGTGAATGCTTCTGAACTTTTATGCATCTAGGTATTAAATCTAACCTTTGTGAGAATGTAATTATTGTCTATGGCCACAAATGAACAATATTGTCCTCTACAAGATGGAACACCTCTCATCATCATTTCTAGAGCTTCTCAAAACCTCACCTCTTGGTTGAAAGACATTATAGCAACAGTAAGTTTACAGCTCATCCCCAAGTTTCATTTCAAATTCTCAAAGCAGAACTCTCATTTAAAACCACTTCGTTTGCCTGATTTTGTTAGAAATACGTGAATCATCATCCAGTATTGTGAAAAGGGTTCTGAGTTCTTTTGAAAGCTTGTGGCCATTACAGTCCTTTCCTATAAATGCTGTCTGAGTTACAGACTTGAAACCCGATACAAGATGATTTTCCCGTGGAATGAGGTATTAATGGATAGATTTCTATTTGATTCTTGTGGGTTGGAGATCACATGTATCACCTAATGTCTGCGCATTATTCACTCATACAAAATGTGATCACTAGAAAGGAATGTGTTGTTGGAAGATACATATATATATATATGCATACAGATGTGTGCATTTAGACATACATATATATATATAGTCTTTTTTTTTTTACCCATATATGTCTGGTGGTTTCCTATGTCACATGAGGTGGAGAAATGTTCCTTACACTGAAAGAAAAAGATGAAGGTAAGGTAGCAATGCTTATGAAGATGATAAGAGGGCAGGAGCACCTCCCCTACAAAAAGAAGATGAAGGAGCTGGGTTTGTTCAGTCTAGAGAAGAGAAGGCTGCGGGAGGACCGCACTGCAGACTTCCACTACCTGAAGGGAGCATATAAACAGGAGTGGAATCAGCTTGTTAAAAGGGTAGATAATGTCAGGACAAGGGGGAATGGATTGAATTAAGAGTATATATTACGGGGAAGTTCTTTACAGAGACAGTGGTGAAGTGCTGGAATGGGCTGCCCAGAGAAGTGGTGGATGCCTCGTCCCTGGAAGTGTTCAAGGCCAGGTTGGATGGGGCCCTGGGAAACCTTGTGTAGATCCAGGACTGAGGTTGGTGGCCCTGCCTGTGGCAGGGGTGTTGGAGTTCTATGATCCTTGGGGTCTCTTCCAACCCAGACCATTTTATGGTTCTATGATTTATGTCCTTTCAAAGCCCATTCCAAATATTCTGACCTCCTTCAGGCTTGTACTATATTCTGTAAGGATAAATCTGTGATTCATTACAGAGAATTTATCTGTGACAATAAATCATTGCTTGATATTGCTATTATATCACTTTTTCTCTTGCTGTTTCACAATAGATACAGCTCAGACTGAAACAGATGTCTGTGCTGGTGCTAGAAGTTTGATCCAAACTATTTTTCCAAGTTCCTACTGCAGATAATTGAGGCCTTACAGAAGGAAATTTCTTCACCCCAAGACAATAATCATAGAGTTGGGATGAGTGTCCTTCCAGTGGTATTGATCTGTCCCCATTAACTCTACAGGAAGTTTGCAGGACTGTTAAATACTTAATATTTATACAGTACCCTCAGAAATCCTGAACTTCAGCCATTCATTAACTTTAAAAAGGTTGGAGTTAGACCTTCTGCAATATTTAGTTGCTTTTGCCTAATTGAAATCAAAGACTGTTAGGTGTCTACGCACCCTTGAGGAACAGTACCTGTGACTATGGGCTGCATTTAGCACTCTCAAGGAAATCAGAGGAGGACAGCTCTTTTAAGTCCATTGTAGCCTTTGCTGCTTAGGAGAAACATTAGAGAGATTTATGCTGCTTCAAATTCCTATATGGGTAAAACTCATCACCTGGAAAACTATGTCTCCAAGCAGAGGAGTTTCCTGATTCACAAAGGCCATCTTCAAACTGGTTATGGATTCAGATGTCTCCAGTCTCAGCTCCTTTTCTGAGGTTATTATAAGTCAGGCTAAGCTGTGTTCTGATCTTGCAGTAAACTTCCTTTGACAACAAGAATGAAAAACAAGGAACAAGAACTCCCAGGACAAGAAATGGGAATTGAGACACTAAGGAGGCACTTTTGAGCAAGGAAAATACTGACAGTAGGTAGAATGTATTACAACAAAAACTATATCTAAATTGAATGTGTCGATGAACATATTAATTTATTTTTCAATGTATTGAAAAGTTATTCTTTGCACAGTTATATCAAAAATATCACACCAGAATTTAGAAAAAAATCTCAGAAAATATGTCAATGTGAAATTTCTGTTCAATTTCCTTCATTTTATGGTTGTTTATCTTGAGAACTTCCCTTTCTGAACCTGCTTATAAGTCATAATCAAACCGCAATCTTTCTGCTTACTCTGATACATATATTTGGTCTATTCATCCATTTTTAAGTAGATTTACAATATTTGAATTATTCCATTTTCTTTTCCAAATGCTTATCAGCTCTCTTTTATAATTAATCTAGCACACACCAAGAATAGAAATAGTAATCTATTGATGGCCTCACTAGCCTGCATGTAGTGTAAAAAGAGGATTCTCACCAGTCATGGGTGCAATCTACTCTAATGGCAAATATAGGGGAAAGGGATGAGGTCAGCTTGTCCACTGAGATTCAAAAGATAATTTGAGATAACGGCACTCAATTTGAAAAAGGATTTCCAATCTTGATGGCATCTAGTTAATTTGACTTATGACCCTGCTGACAGCAAAGGTGTGGGTTTTGTTTTGACAAAATGCAATGGTTCATTATACACCATATACCAAAATGTTGTGTTGGGATTAAATCACCATGGAACTATATCCATTAGAGCACAGAGTATGGGCCAAACAAAATGGGTACAAATGGCAAAATGTTTATGTTGACGCATCTGTTGTACAAGAAAAACAGTGATTTAGTTCTGAGAGTAATACTATTACAGTGCAAGACATTTCTCCTGACACTGAACAAAACAGTTGAAATTTTCAAATACACCCTGATGAAATGATACTTGTATATGTTAGGAAAGGATATGTTTGTGTAAGAACCCTTTGTCATTCTACATTTATAGACACTATGACTACAGATACATATAGTTGCTCAAGTATCTGTCTTTGTAATTTTACCAGAATTATGGGATGTGACTTTAACTATTCAGCTGCTGTCTCAACCCATCAATTGCTACAATCTAACTATACATTGTATCAAAATGTATTGCCTATCACTATTGGAATGAATCTGTCATTGGCAGGAAAAATTTTGCAACATAAGGACATGTGTTGATTTCTAAAACTATGTTTGAAGGACAGACAAAGAACCCTGACTACTGTCTATCATGATGTAAAGGAGATAAACCTTGCTCTGGAAAAAGTGAAGAAAGATGGGGAACATCACCGATGGGAAACTATTTTTGGATGGTCACCTCCATCAACTGGAATTTGGAATTTGGTGCTGCATCCAGTTCAGTTTTGTTAGTTTTCACCTTGTTATGTCTCTTGCTTATAATCATTTTGTATATCAAAGTTTGGCAAAAAATGAAATGTCAACCTAACATGTAAAACATATACAGTAAATGGACCATCAATGCATATGAGCTTGTAATACTAGTCATGCAATTAACACATAAACAGAGGGTGGCTTTTCAACAGTCAGTCATCAAAGTAAGTTGTGGGTGCAAGGAGTGTCACGCATAACTTTCCTGTTTCATGTAATTTGACTATGAGCCAAACACTTTATTCCATAAATATTGCAGCCCAAATGAACCTTCTTTGAGGTCTCCCTGATAAACAGCATGGGTTGCATGGCAGTGATCTCCCCTTGAGCTACAACACTTCTCAAGGTTGTTCCTCTAGGCAGAGAGATCTTTTACCAATGGTAAGTGACTGATAAAATGCTGAATTAATTATTAACGAAACATTACTAATCCTTGTAGTTACTCACTATTAATAATTACAAACTTTACATATATAAACTCTTAATCAAACCATTGACAAAATCTGGGATTAAAATTGGACCTCGTCGCATCTAGACTCCTCTGAGTGGGAATTTAGAAAGGAAGAGGGTCCACTCTGAACCTTGTCACTCAATGAGAAAGTCTTTCTTGCCCTTTTATATCTCTGATCTCTGTATGAATCATTCTAACTTAATTCCGACTCAGTTCCCCTTTTTTATGTTACTTGTAATCACTTACAGAGTGCATTTTGCTCTTGAACTTTTTTAAGTTGCACTTTCTCAACATTGTATTAAAACCACTTTTGCTAATACCTTTGACAATAGTTCCAAAGTGATCTGAACTTTGTTAAAGTCCATTGAAATGATGGAACTGTCAAATTATCATTTCACCTCAATAAAACATATTGTTGCTTCTTTCTTTTGAGTGAGGTGTATTCCAGTCTTGTGATAGGAAGAAAGTTGGCAACAGGGAGGAGGAATAAGGGAATCTGCCACAGAGGCTCCTTGGCAGGCACCCACTAAGACGTAAAGAGAAATTTGTGTCTCTTTATTCTAATGTTTCTGAAAGATTTGGGCCATCATATTCTATGGGGAAATAATTGTAAGAAGTTTAACACTGTTGTGTGTTATAATAAATGGAGGCCTGGAAACTTTTCCATGAATATTCATTCAAATTTGAACATTAATTTAATTCTGACCATGATAATGACCCTGTCTTTCTAAAATTTACTTAAAATAATTGTGTACATTCAGATGGAAATTTTTCAATTTGTGATTGCAGTTTGTGTAAGTTATTTGCTTATAATTATATGTTTAGCTGAAGAGAAATGCAAATCAATGTACTTTCCATTACATAAAGATGACAAAGGAGCTTTTAATGGTCTGAAGAGGCTTGTGTTGGAAAGACCTTGTGTTTAAATGCAATGGACAAAAAGAAATGACAGACAATCCTGACATTTCATATCTTACAATACTATTGATGATACAGAGAAGGAAAAAAAGGAACGATTAGGAGGCTTGAGACAATAAGTTAAATATTTGGTATATGAAATGTGTGGCAGCAGCAAGGTATCCACTGTAAATGTCACTGTAGGAAAGACTTGATTGCTTTAAAAAGTGAGATAATAACAAGAAAGAGAGGAGTTTTGATTTTAATAGTGTTAAAAAGCTACTTGAAACAATAATAATAAATGGCACCTACCTAAAACTGTTGGCCCTTTAAAGGACCTTGTTGAATAGACTGAGATTAGAGGATCTGTTTATTGTGATGGCATAAATACAAAGATGAAATACTCAAATACATCAAAATATGAGTCCGATTTAAAGACTTGATTGCTTAATATTTCTCACACATTCACATCATTGACTTGACTGCAGATAAATAAAAATACACTAGTGGAGGGAGAGTGGACAGCCTTGATGTCAGCAAAGGGCAATTGGTTCATTTCGTACAACACTCTCAGAAACTGGCCGTTAAATATTGACAGTATTGCTGGTGATCTGACTTTAATCTGTGCAAATGTCTGGTGATAAAACCAAGTTCATGTTTATCATCCAGAGCAGGTCTCTCCATGGCTCTATTGTTCACTTTAGAGTTAGATTCGTCTCACTGTACAAAGAATGCTGTACATTTTAATACAGTGATGTTTCAAGCCAACTTTTGTGTGTCTGGTTTGGATATCAAATTCCGACTACACGCTGTACATGCTGTAATAGGAACGAAATGTCTCACTCTAACATATTGCCACAATTTAGTGCACTAAGTTAAAGGTAATGACAATGTGCTTATGAAACAGTATGATTTCATTGCCCTTAATCCCTCTCTTTCCCCTGTAGCTTACTGGACAACTTTATTTCAAAGTCCATTTAAATAGCTGCATGAACATTACTGATGTCTCTGTGCAAGCTATCTCTTGGGCAAGTAATAAATACTGAAGAGAATTGGGAAGCAGAGCTGCCAGGAGAAGGCTGGACTGGTGCCCTCCGCTGATGAGGTTACGCTGTTGCACATGCGCTGCTGGTATGTCAGGGGTGCCAAAAGGGAACACTTGTCGGCATGAACCAGTGCAACCTTCTAAAAAATCTTGGAAGCATTTAAGGCCCAGTAATTGGGCGTATTCTAGCTTGGGTTTCTTCCAAGTGGGTTCTTCTCCAACTCTTCCTAGCTTGGAAATATTAATGAATTATCCTTATTGCTGAGCAATGCATTTTCCACGGAGAGCTGTTCCAGTTGTTTTAATGCATTTGCTTCACATTCATCCACACAGGGTGGGGGTTTTTTGCCCACTTTCCATGGCAAGTATAGCAAACAAGCTTAGTATCTGCAAAAAAGGAGTGCTAACCTCATGCATTTTTTGAAAGCACTATTCAAATTGGGGACTTAATTAAACTTGGCCAGACAGCTCATGTGTTGTTTTTTCCATCTATTTACACAATGAAAGTGTATTGTTGTTGTTTGTAGCTACATAGAAATTTAAAACTAAACAATAGGGTATAGACATGATAATGCCTCTTCCCTGATCCACGACCTTTAAAAATGGAACCGGAGAAAATAGATTAAGTTTTTGTCCTGTTTTCAGGATTCCTGGGTCAGATGTTATGCGCATGAAATATCTGACACAAGACAGAAATAGCTCTGTGTGGCTAAGGCTAACAATGCATCATAGTTTTTGGATGGTAGGAAGTTAATGATGAGCTTAGCAGGAAAGACAGATCAAAAGGGAATCTCTGTGGAAATAGCAAGGCATTCTGAACAAATCAATAGAAGAATTTTACTTTTTCTTTATTGACAGTTTATAAAGAAGAAAACTGGAAAATGCATTTTATCGAATTATGTTGACAAATTAGTTGGTGTGTCTAATCAGTACCTGCTGACTGATGTTTTTCTCCCTTGAAATCCCCCTGTAGAACCAATTTACCACAGCTTCAGGTACAGGTTGCACATAGAAGGAGACAGACGTAATCACACACTGTCCCTAAGTGGCTAGTTTTCTAGCTTAGTCAGTTTAACAATCACATTTGTGATTACTACTGTAACAGTGAATCCAACAGGCAGCTAATTTACCAAATATTCTCAAATAAATGCCTAAAGTTCATTTCTAAGGTTTTCATTTAATAACTACTGGTGGCTATTTTTAACACTTAATACAGGGACTCCATCTGAGATGCCTTAAAGGAGCCAAAACTACAAAAAAATGTGAAGTCTTGGAAAAAAAGACTGGTATTTTATGAAGTAGAACACTTATGACGTCATTAAAATTGAAGCAACATTTAGCTGCCAAAATGATATACAATAGTTTTGTTGTGATAACAACATTAAGGAACCCAAGTCACATGAAAAAAATGGTGATTTAAAGTCTGTAGGCCTCTCTAGAAAGCTGGAGAAGATTTGTAGATATGAAAGCTTATATGCTACGGAATCTAACAGGAAACCCTAGAATTGACATCATCTGATTTACTTTCTCCTGACAGGTATTACACAACCAAACCATTAGGTGAATTCTTCAGTGAGAAGACCCATGACACAGGATCTACACCTGCGGTGTGGTGCCAGACTGAGCAGTCCTCATTCTGAAAATGCCTGCTATGAATAAAAGTGTTTATGGCTTGGGCAATAGCTTAGTTACTGGGTCACTTGCAATGAAATTGGAATAGCTCTTTCCATTTCCTTCCTCACCCTAAAGCATTTCAAACATAGCTTTTTCCACCACATAGAAGGCTGACCTCATAAGCTGACATGGTGAGTTAGGGTATTTTGGGAGGGAAAATAAACATTTCTAAAGATACAGGCATATTTACTAATTCAATGCCAGCATCCTTGGACTTAATCTTGTGTAATGGGAAGATCTGGGCAAGCCGTATATTATATGAAGAGCAACAACTGCAGATTGTCATTTGCTGCTATTTTTAGTTCAGTATAGGAAAAGGGGCAAAAAAATAACAGATTCAGCATGTCCTTAACTTTAAAAAAAAAAAAAGTGTGTCAGCATCATGTGATTGGAAACTTCGGCACAAAAAATGTGGCAAGTTTCTGCCTATCTGGGAAAGAGAAGGAAAAGAAGTACTGCCATATCAGCAATTGCCAGGAGTATTTTTAAAATACCATTATGGCAACATTTTTCTTCTGCAAGCTCATCTGTTGAAAATCTGGTCAACTAAAAAAAAAAAAATTAAAAAATAAAATGATTGCCTACTAGTCTGGGGGAGAAAGTGGAAGCAGAAAAGCCTGATTGGCACACAACCATCATAAGGTCAGAAGTTCAGATCTTGTTCTTGTTTGATTATTTCTAATCCACCACTATACAGAAAGAATGACAACTTTCAAATCGAAAATGAAGATTGATAATTCCCAACATGATAACAAGTTGGAGAGCAAATAAATTAGTCAGATAAAAATAATTTTGCAATGACAATGTTGTTGAGTTATTACTCTGACCTTTGCTGTGTGTCTGGCTCCTGAATTCTTCCAGAGACCACCTTTTCTCTCCTGCTTCCTTTTCCCTTTGAACAGTTAAGTAATAATTTTGGCTTGCATTTAATGCACATCTTTGAAAATGGTGGCCTAACACATTCCTCTTTCAATTAGGTGCAATGTGAAGATGGGCTTGAAATAAAAACATGAAATTAACCACAAGCGGCATTGTAATTAGCAGTGGAGCTGGACTGCTCACTACAGCCCCTTGCCCATGTTGATGCTGTGCCTCATATAAGACATAAACATAAGAAATAGGTCATATGAGTAGCTCATGAATAGTTAATAACTAGCTACAGTCTTGAGTAGCTGTTGAGAAAAGGGGAAGTGTGGGGCAGAAACAACCACAAACATTAATCTATAGCAGCAAGTAATCCATTGCCTCAGATGGTTCCAAACGGGTCAATGGGCAGAAGTCCACTTAGAAGAATAATTTTTAAGGAGTACATTTCTGAAAAATGCAAAATAAGACTACCTTGACTGAACAGTAGTTCAGAAAAAAAGGCATTTTATAAGCGCACAACACAGAAAAAAGAGCAGGAATATGCTTGCTTTCTGGAAAAGGCAGTTAACGTTGAAATGATGAATGTTCCTCACTTATATTTAGTGGTCTGTTCAATTAATGATTAAAGCAAAGAATGAAATGAGAAATATGACTGCCCTGCTGTTTTGCAAGAAAGTAAGTTAAAAGATAACCTGTCGTGCGTCATAAACATTAATCCCACTTTCCTTCACCTATTGTATTTTGAATTGATGATGAATAATACCAATACAACTAGACATAGCTGCAATAAATGCAGTAGTTAATTGCATGAAGGATGAACTAGACACTAAATTCTACATTCTACTCCTGACTTTGCCACATATTTCTCAGTCCTCTGAGAAGCCACAGACTGGACGTGAAGAAATTTTATTGCTAAGTATGCAGAAGAGAAATCAGTACAATGGCGCACAAGCAAGCTGTATTAAAATTTTTAAAAGATGTGACTGCCTTGCTCTTACTGAAATTGCAAATAGCAAAAAGTCTGTAAAACAGAAAAAGGCATTTGCTAAAATGAGACTCAGTCTCCTGATGAATCGTGCAGCTAAGTGTCTTAAAAAATTTTCTCTGATGTCCAGAAGTTATAATGTAGTAAGTAAGGTAAGGTGTACTTAACAGTCAGATTTACTCTGTGGTAATTTTCTTGATTACCTGCGTCCTGAGTTTCTCCATCTGTGAGTGTTGCGAAACTTAACTCCTTCACAAGCTTTTCTGAGGATTACTTAACAGTGAAGATATTAAATGCTGAATCAGTCCAAGTGGTAACTATCCCCTTAACATTTGTTAAGAACTGAAAGAGCATTTGTACTTCCACCCTTTCCATACATAACTCATGCGTATCTATGTTAGAAAGCTAGACAGAAATTAAGGGGAAAGATTCTTCTTCATGAAGCTATAGGGACACAACAGGCTCAGTCTGTAATCCCCCACTCAGCTCCAGGGAATGAAGTAGAAAATCTGTAGCTGATTAGAAGTCTTTTTTTGCACACATTTTGGCTGCAGCCAATATCTTATCCAGCTTTTCCCTTAAGCATACTTCCATCTTAAACAAAGGGAAGAAAACTCTGATGAAGATCAGACTCTGTTGCAAAGAATTCTTCTATTTTGTTCCAATGAATATCACATTGATTTTATTGTCTTATGTCTCTGTGCTTTGAGAAACAGAAATTTCCCTCAGGTATTATTGTTATCATCCTCTCTTATGAAGTCTTTGTCAATAATTGCACCATATTTTTTCTAATGTAACATGACACTATTAGCTTTTTAGGATGAAATGAAGAGAATGCCCGAAGAGATACTGTCTATTTCCAGAAGATATTAAAATTGCTGCTGAATTACAGATATAACTATTCAGTTAATTATCTTAGTGAAAATAATAGTTCAGAATATTCTTCCTTTTAGACAAGAGAAAAAAAGTAGTTGCTATATGAAATCAAGGAAATTGTAAATTTTTTTTTACAAGGAATTTGTAAAAACACTGTGAGATAAGTGCCACTTAGAACAGGCATAAAGGACTCTTCTTTCTGTTTCTTGTTAGGGAGCATGAGTTGGGTTGGGGGTTTGGACTTTTTTATGGTTTGGGTTTTGAATATTTTTTTTGCCAAAGGTAAACTGGGGATTTTCAGGTTTGTAGAACAGACAAATGAGGAAGGATATGAAAAACGTTTTGAAGCTGTGGAGGTGGTGGATGAACCACATGATACAAAACCTGATAGGAATTCCCACAGCACACGGGAGCTGAGAGAAGTAAGAGCAGTAACTTTTCCTACTGCAGGTAGTAAACCTCTGGGGAGTGAAGTCCATCACAAATAACTGAAGGAGGCAGGCAGGACAGGAACATTCAAACAGGTGCCTTCAGGCATGGATATTAAGACAATGAAGTAGAGGTGCCTGATCTTTGACACAGCAGACATGGGTAAGTGTTAAGCAGCAGACTGCTGGAAGCAACCAAGATCCAGAGGTCTCCTCAACACCAGCTCCTATTGCCACTGCTGTAGACAGCAGATTACTAAGTTTTTCTGTTCTTAAAAAAAAAACATTTCACTTATCCTTTAATAAATAAGATTCTGTGAAAAAAACAAGGGTGTGTTTAGATATTGTGAGATCAAGGGAAACAGGGTATTTAAAAACACCACATGAACTTCTGATTTAACTTTACTCTGGTATAGACGTCTGTGGCTTTTGACCACAAAGTTACAACACAACACTCTGACATGGTAAAGATTTGTGGGCCTTGTCAGATTTTATCTGTTAATATCCAGAAGGTGTTAGCTACAGCATACACTGAGTTTTATATGGGAGGGAAGGAGAGAAGCCAGACAGCCAAAACTCGTGTGCTGAGTGGCAGCTGTAACATAGCAGCCACTCAGGTCACCTTCTTTCCCATCAGCCTCAGACACAGATCTTCCGTCAATGACTTGGGAAGCACACAAACCCCAATTATACCTATTCTTCCCAGTCACATTAATTTTGGATGATCAACCACTAGAGGCAGATTCAACAAGCAACTTAGGCCAATTCTGGTGCTGTCTGCATTGTCATTTTGTCTCTCTCTGTTTAGATCCAGGGTCCTACTCCTATGATTATCCACACTGTTCCAGGGCCAAAGCAGCAGTGCATGGGTCCTGGGGCAAGTGCTACGCCATATGAATGCGAAATGAATCTTCCCTTGCCTCCCCTTCCCTCTTCTCACAGTTAAAACAGGAAATTTAGCCTGCAAGGATTCAGTCTCTCACCTCCATGCATGCCAGAATATGCTCACGTGTTGAGTTTGAGCTCTGCAAGACTGCCAAGTTCAGCCTTGTCAGTGCTAGCAGACGAAAATGTTATACTTGCCAGAATTCAGACCTTTATTCCACAGTGAAATTTCAGCATTTCCATCAACAAGCACTGATCCAGCCATTAAAATGATGAAATTCACATTTAAGATCTTTTTTTAAAATTTTTTTCCTCCTTGATGGATTTGTCCCAGGTTGGACATTTTCAAGAAAATGAAAAGATTTTGAAAGGAAAGAACATGGGGTTTTAATGGAGAATAAAGAGGCAGGAAAAAGGGCTTCAAGAAAACAGATGCCCTCCCTGATCATAATCTCATGAATATATATGAAGCTTCAAATATCTTCCTGCCTAGTTTCAGAGCTGATTAACTTTACGCAGTTGACTCAACAAGATACACTTTGTCCAGGTAGGTGAATAGATGGAGAGAGGAACCAGATTGTTCTCCATTGGTTTACAATACCATAGAATTCCCTGCTCTGCCTTTCTACAGCTTTTCCTGATTCATGTCCTGCCACCTATCCTGGCATTTCATTCTTATTGCAACTAGGTGGAAAGGAGAATTAAGAAATCTGCATGCCACCGAGGGACTGTCTTGAACATTTCTTATAATGGAGGTAAAACCCTCCTCTTTCATTTGTTTAGGGAAGAGAAATCAAAAATGGCCTAAGCAAAATTGCTGGAACATGTGACAACCTGAACTTTCTACTCTTTCCAGAAAAAAAAACTAGCATCAGCACAGAAGACATTCATGACCAAAATAAAATGGCAGCATGCCAGATGATAGTGCTTCAGTGTTTTGAGTGTAGTAGGTTTATTTATTAGAGATGTTTGTGTATCTCAAAGGTCAAAGCCATTTCCAGACACCAAGCTGTCATGAGCATATGGTGGCTTTCAGGTTTTCACTGGAGCAGCAGAAAAGCCATTCACTGAGTAACTCTGCACTGTGTGTTGCAGATGTAATTTCAGTCTTCTAAAATCTGTGTTAAAGGACATCTCACTTTGATAATTTTCCCATTTAATCTACAGGGACTGATCTGTACGGTCCTATAAGAACTGATGTGCTCCTCAGTGTGGGTCAGTTATCATCTCACCGTGCTGTCATGCAGTTTTGTTCTGTGGCAACTGTCATATTTTTCAAGCATCTGAACTTGAGTTCCCATCTTGACAATAGTTCTCCAAGAAGACTATTGGATTGGAGGTTTCAATATCTACTAACAAAAGCAATACCTGTCAAGCAAAAGTGATTTCTCACCCCATTTTAATTTTTAACAGTGGTCTGGAGGGTGCCAATTCAAAGAACCATAGCACGAATGCTGTAGTTTACTAGAAAAACATAACATAGAAAGTTAACAATGTTAATCAACCAAAAGTTAACTCAAACTTCCAACTGAAACTCAGCAAATGAGAAACTCACTCTACCATCTTGTCTTCAGGTCTTCAGTACAGCCACATTTTGCTGTTTACTTTAAGCTCAATATTTTAAACTGAAAAATGCTTTCTGAATGACATTAACTACTCTCAGTTTCTACAGAGTGTGGCAAAACTTTTTGTCCCTTGAAAAAACCATCACTTCTATGGGTCAGAACCTTTATCTCAAAAGTATAAATAGCCTGGAAGGTCATCTCTGCCATGGAGTCAGTCCAAGTACCACAGTCTTAGGCTTATAGGCAATATTTCATTATTATACACAAATGCAGGGATTCATGGTTGCTGTTGTTTGCTTTTTTTAATCTTTCTTTTAAAAATTACAAAGCTGTGTTGTGAAGCCTGTGAGATCCTGTGAGTGGAAATTGTACATGATGAGAAGCAGAAAGTTTCTAAAAAGCCTATCTGATAAGCCCTAAAGTAAAATTGAATTGTATTCACTTTAAGGTTATCTGCAGAGATTCCACTACTGAACAACAAGTTCTCAGGAAATTGTAAATATAAAAGCCAGGCATTTGTGATGATTTTAAGAACACGTGTGCTGTCATGAAAGAGAATCATTCCATCTTCATGGAGTCACAGACTTTAAAGGCCAGAATTTACTTCCTGAAAAACACAAGCCAGAAAACTTCACCCAGTGTTTTGTACATGGTATTTCCTTTATTTAAATAAATTACCAGTTGCATCAACTTGATAGGGTGATTAAAATAGTTTCCATAGACAATTTTAGGGGATGCCATTCTTTGAATTAATGCATACACAATTGGTCAAACCCTTCTCTGCTGGACCTGTGCTGAATTGGAATTACAGATGTTGCACAGCTGGGAATGTTACGTGTTGGGAAAAAGGAGACCAATGCAGTGCAAATTCTTAGTACCTACATCCAGTAAACACAGGGCTTTCTCTGAAGCAGCATCAGCTCAGACTGGCAAGAATCTGTCTTTTGTGTTTACTTTATCTTTCCTGTAACTCTGGAGTTATCGGATTTATATCAAGGGCTTGTGAAGCAAGCAGGGCAGAAAACACAAACAAACCAACACCATAGACTTGTGAGTCAGTGCTCCACATATCAAATGGCAGACAGGTGAGGGAAACAGCATGCCATCCAGCAGGCTGAACCACTATGAAGAACAGGAAACAGGGCTGTTTGTCTTGAAATCTTATCTTTTCTATCTTAGAAAAAATTCTCTGGGTCTTATCTACCAAAGCAGATTTCTTTTATTTTTTTCCCTCAGATTATACTCTGTCACTTTTCTAGGGGTTATTTTTACTCCCAGACAGTTTGTATTTTTCAAACCATAACATCTCCAGTACAGTGGCACTTGGAATACATCCTCCCTTTGCTCCCTTACTGCTTTGCCTTAATTACCAGGCTTTTTGTAAAACGAATGGGCCCTTTCCTCAGCTGCCAACAGACTGAATTGCTACAGTCTAACACTCTGATTTTCCCTGCTTTTCAACAAGATATAGGCTGTGATACAGCTGAGCAGTTGCCTGCAAATGGCTATTACTCTCCATCTTTTTTGAGACCTGATATAAATCTCAGCTGGAAAGAATCCAGGAAGCACAAATGTCTCTGTAAAATCACATAAAGGCTGCAAACTATCCATGTTACACAAGTGCTATCTGTGGGCCCAATATTATACCCTTAAAATCCAATGTTTTGCTCTCAACAGTTTTGCAAGGAGAGTCCTCCTTCATCTGCTGAGCTGGATTCATCGCTGCTGTGCCAGAGCCTCGTGCGGCAGTGTGATGATGTGCACACTTGGGTCCAGGCAGATCTGAGCAATGAGAACGGAAGCCAGGGAGGGTGCTCCTTCACTGATGACACCTTCTTACATGCTCAGAGCAGGAAAGCTGTCTCCTTTGGGAGATTGCCATGCTTCCTCCCTTAAATTGCTTAAATTACTCTCTCCCTGGCCCAAGAAGAAGAACAACAACAACAACAAATAAATAATAAAATACTCAATTTATCTAGACATTCGTGTTAACTACCCTGTGAGCTGGAATGGAAGGTTTATTACATCTACAGATGGCTTTTTATCTAGTGAAAGAGGAGTTAAAGTGTGCTGTGAGAAACATTTGTGGTCACCTCAAGGGGAAGGCACAAGAATCATCATCATGTGTCTTAATTTCCATGTTGTCTAAGAGAAAGGTCAAAAGTCATTATTTATTTTGAGACAAAAAACTTATGGGGCGGTGAATAAATTAGTATGTCACTTTCTCCCTCCTTACTCTCATTTCCTGCCCTGGAATAGAGGCAGTTCAGCTGAGCCATAGCACACCCTGCACAAACACTACAACATTCATCTCACTGGGGATGCGATGTTAATGTCAAGGCAGAAAATATGCTGTTTATTTAACTCAGCACAGCCATATGACCTTCAGATGGCAATATCATGATCATCTTTGACACAGGAACTGAAATGATCAGACAGATGTAAAAAGTCCAGAAAAGTTCTTGTAATGGGGATCATTCCCTCAACAGAAGTTTATTTACTGTCCACAGTTTGCAGCTGCAAAACAGTTCAGTTTCAAAATGTCTCTGATAGTAGGTGGTGTGCCTTCCAGCCAATATCTGATTAAATGGCATGGTACATTTTAAGAGAACTAAAGTAAGCTGTAACACAGAAAGTATAAAATTTTTGTACTTCACAAAAAAACCCACAGTTAATTAAATGACTGTATTCATTTGTATCTGAACCCTAAGAGTGTTAAGAGCTCTCCTTATGAATCAGAATATTTTCTGAAATCAGAAAAAATATTAGCCATCTAAGGCAACCAGGGACTAGTAATGATTATAATTATCTTATAGTGCAATGCTTTAGTGCTTTTCCAGTATACATTAATGTGCTGCTCTGAAGTGCAACTCATCATTCTGAAACAAAAAAAGAAAATGCAGCAGCAAAGAGCCTAAGCATCCATTTGCATTTAGTTTAAGTCAGCAGCAATCTAGACATGCATATATATATGTATATATAATGTGCATGTGTATATTATATATATACTTGTACTGTCACTATATAGAGAAAGTATGCATACAAATATACTACGGTTCAATTGGGAAATTATCTGTGAAAGTTCAGTTCCCCAAATTTGTTTAATTTATATAGATTGGCTGAACAGAAATTGATGTACTTGGCATTGTAATACTTTTTTTTTTTTAAGTAAAGCTAAGAATGGGGAGTTTTATACAGGGTCTCAGAAGTTTTACCTTTGCTCTTTTCTGGATTTCCACTCTGTCAGGACTCTGTGCCAAATTCTCTGCTGTTGACAGCCCAGCATTGCAGAAGTTGCTGTGATTTCCTTCTGGAGGGAGTCAGCCCTTTCCTGACAGCTCTTCGTCATATTCATTTAAGTTCTCAGTTGCCAAAGTTTTAAAATTGAAGTCCCAGCTTCAAATCATGTCAATTATTACACCCTCCTTAGACATAATATTTAGCATTCTGGACTTGATCAATTTTTAATTTTTTCGATGATTTCAATTTGAATGCAAAGAAGATGAATTTTCTTCTATTCTGGCTATATATTTCTCATTCTCGGAGTGCACCATGAATGACATCTGCAGGAGATGAGCAGAACTGGGTTCTGGTTTCAGCCTCTGTGCACACTCAAGCAGGACATTGCTGTTTTGGTAACAGACAGTTCACAGATGAAGTCATAAACAAAGCTTTCTCCATTAAAAGAAAATCAAGGAAAGCAACCATGAGACCTAGTATATCTTCATGTTTCATATGCATATCTTCAGAAACGGCACCATAAATTCAGGGAAATTGAATGTAACTGCTACGTGTGTGTGTGTGTGTGTTTTTATATATATAAGCATATAGATATATGTAGCCTAGCAGTTGAATGTCATAAACAAAAAGTGAATCTGACTCCAGTCAGCTGAAGTCCTGAGAGACAAAGATGACGGAATTCAGTGAAGCCTAGAAGTTATTGGGGCAGAAAGTGCTGCCCAGAGTACTCGGAGGGAGCAGTCTCTCTTGAAAGTCAGGCTGCCCTCTGCATGCAGCAATAATTCCTGACTGCTCCTGCCTTACGATCTGCAGCAAAGGGAGTCACAACAGGCTTTACTTGAAGTAGCACCTTTGCTCATCATCCGTGTTGCATCCTCCTTCAAAAGCCACCTGACCTGCAGGCAGGCTGCGTGCTGAAAGCTTTTCTTGCCACTTTTGATACTCGTTTTTCTCAACTGCCAACAAGCAGCCGTGTCCTGTCCTTAACGCGAAGCCGGGTGAAGTGTGGCCTCAGAAGTGTGAAGTAGCCCTCTTCAGCACCACAGAGGTGGCAGAGCTGGCCACATATACTCCCCGCTTCATGGTTTCTGTTGTCCGTTAGATGCGGCAAGAGTAATGCCTGCTCATCCCTACTGAGCGCAACCTGCCAGCTGCGAGGTGTCAAAAAAATAACACGTTTGCTTTTTGATCTGCTCTCCTAAAGCAGCCCTACTGTAGTTACCAGCTTTCTCGCAGTAAAGGGAATAAAGACAATCTTAAAGGGTTAAAACCCAGGAAGACAGTCATGCCTGAGCATTTGAAGAGGTCCTTTGCCTGCTTTATAGACCACCAAATAATTTTACGTAGCCTAATACAGAGGAAATGTAGCTGGGGCTTAGCTGATTACAGTTTCATTAAAAGTACAAGCATGTAACTTATTTCTATGGATTAGAAAGCTTGTCTTTATTGGACAAGCAGTGCTCTCCGCTGAGATGCATCAGCACTACCTTTGGCACAAATTATAGACCTGGAGTTCTTGCAGTCTTATTAGACTTGACACTGTCTGCCTAGTCGCTAACTAGGGCTGGTAATGAGAACCTCTACTATCTGAAATTTATGCCTTTCCTCTGAAATAGACAAGTGAGGGCAGAGGCTTCAAGAAATTAGCTTAAAACAGAACTGTAACTAATCTGTTTATCTAATTTTTACCAGATGTGCTAAGGTAATCTTGCAGAAGGAATCAAATGAAATCAGCACAAGCATCACTGCTTCACTGAACTTTGGGGACTGCTGAGCATAGACGTAAGTGTTCAGAAACCAGAACAAAAAGGTAAAGATTGTAAACCTTTTTCCCTGTTATGTGCCAGGCAGTGAAGTGAGATTATGCATTTTTTTCCCAAAATGCCCTTTTTTACTTACCATGCTGGGCAATCTTACAATACAAGACCACATGTTCAGTGCTGTGCAGGGCAATTTGCTGGATGTACAATGTACAATTATACATTTATGAATATGAAATGATGTATGAAATAAAATATCATAGTCCATTGCACCAAGAACAGAGGAAGTGCTGCATAGTAGTGGCATTGACAGATTGAAGAATCCTGTTCAGTGCAACTTGAATTGGGTTCTTCAGCACCTATAAATCATATGGAAAACTTCTCTGACTAAACCCTTCTGGATTTTTATTCTATTTTTTAAAAAGCAAAAGAGACCTATCAGGGGCAATAGCTGAATGTTGTACTTTTATTCTGAAATAAAGATTCTCCTCTCCACAACCTTTGCAAAGAATGCTAAATGCCTCACCCTGATGCTGTATGTGAACAACATGCTCTGATTACTTCTTGCTCTTCACTATTAAATCAACACAATGATTTTCACTGTCTGTGTCCTCTCCACTACCTTTTAGCTTTCCAGAAATCTGTTGGCAAACTTCATATCCACTCATGTCCTTCTAGAATTAGGCCATACTTATAGCTGTAGAATTGGATAACAGACTATAAAACACGCTGTTGTTGATGGACAGGGTGGGGATCCTGGATTCTGCAAAATCAACTGCCACAAACTGTTTACACTGGACAAAGGATTTTATTTCATTCAAGCTATCAAAATTGAAGTATGAATAAGTGAATGATAATGAAATATTCCCATTTGTGAAGGAGTTTGTAATTAATCTGGAGTTGCAAAATATGCATGATGAATATATTTAGATCCATACCCAAAATCACTTTAGCTAAAATATGTGGATAAAGGTAATACGGCTTTTAAGAAGTTCTTGCTTTTTCTGTTCTTATTCATACCGCCACCTATCACATCCTTCTGCCTCCTTTGCAACACAAAATATTGCTGACAGAGGTGTACCAAACAAGGATTATAAATAGGACAAAAGAAATAAGATAATTTCTTTATAAAAGAGGCAAAATTACATTAGTCTATAAAGCCATTTGATCTGCCATCAGACCGATAGAATACTCTCAAAGGCTTTTGTCCATTTTGTCTGGTACAGTAACATCTTTTTCCTCAACTTCACCCACAGAAATTCTGATATTCTATCTTTTTCTTTCAGGTGGTAGGTAATGACTAAAAAAAACCAAAACCAAACAAACTAGTGCACCTAAAGTGCAAGTATGTCATTTTCATTGCAAGAATTTTCCCATTTAGTGTGTGGGGAAACATTTAGACTCAGATACAGTGTTTTAGTTGCATAGTTAGGTAATTTTTTAGCTAAACAAAAAAAAAATGGAAAACAAGATTTTGGTTGGCAATAATATTTGAAGGACAAATTAATAGGTAATTCTAGCAGTAAGAGAAAAAGAAAAGATCACTAATGATGTTGAAACTTTTATTGGCCGGTAGACAAACAGTTTTATCTTGGAAACGCTGGTAAATATTAGTTTCAATACACAATTGCACAAGTACTGGTTTTGAATTATCTTTTCATTGAAAATGAGTCTACATGACTCAGGAGAGGAACAAGAAAAAGCGCTAAAAATATAATAACTTAACCTTATTGTGGGGTGACATTTAATTTTTCAGGTTTTCTTTTTCCTGAAAACTTGTATTGTCAGTTCAACCAGGGAACTACTGTTTGCCCACCTTCACTCAACTGCAGAAAATAAATGCACAGTGCATTGCATGGTGTTTTCCAGAGGTCAGCAAATTTCTAAAGACACTGAAGATAGTTTGGATGTATTGACTTGTTTTGCTACATGAATTATTGTACCTGGAATATGGATATTATATATAGCATGTTGGTGCATGACTTTTGTATCAGACATGGGAAGACAAATTTTCTATCAAGGATATCAGCAAAAAAGACGACCTTTGTCATTGCACAGTTGCACTCTGTTTACAGGTATCATGTCTTTTTCCAGCAGGAGCTTTTGTTTCTGTGGTAATTACAAAGAGCATCTTTCAGAGCCATTTCTGCTTTTATTTTGGCCTTGGAGCTTGCCTTCCTCATATTTTTTTCTGCTCTGTGGTACTAGTTGCAATGGGTCAGCTAAAAACCTTAGCTCAAAAGGATAATTATGAATGGTGTAAAAAGCTGAACCAGCCTTTTTTTTTAATGTGCATTAGAATATAGACAAAAATATGTTTGATGAAATATTTCTTCTTGTCTGAATCTACCACATGCAATGTTTGAAGTCATATTGACTATACAACCTGAGATAAAAGCAAATTTTTGTTAAATAACTTTTCCTACCTGTCATTTTTCATATTACCGAAGTGTATTGTTTTTTTTATATCAGATAAAGGTAGAATAAATAAAAAGAGGGACTAGACTGCAGGCACCATTTGGTCAGTGTTAACTGCAATAACTAGATTTTTTAAGTATGGACTAATTTTATTGCCAATAACAACATTAGTGGTTATTCATGCAAAGATAAGGGCAATAAAAATCTAATGATCCAGGAGGCATGATTGACAAAAAGATGACAAAGGAATTTCCCTCTTGCTTACTTCTATTTCCTATTATATAAATGGTCAGACACACTATAGGATCTTGGAAGCTGTTTCTGAAATGCAGAGTCTGATTTATTGCCAGAGGCAAGATGCCAGACTGGATGCATCAGGGATCTTGTCTGCTGACATGGTTTAACCTGGCAGGCAGCTAAAGCAACCACACATCCGCTCACCCCTGTGAGATAGGGGCAAAAATCAGCAAAGGAAAAGGTTAAACTCATGGGTTGAGATAAAGACGCTTTAATATTACAGAAAAGGAATATGATGATGATGATAGATGAATATATAGAACAAGTGACTCCCAACACAGCTGCCCACCACCAACAGACCACTGATGCCCAGCTAGTTCCTTAGATATGGTCTAAACTCCAGGACATCTTCCTTCATATACCCAGTATGATATCTATAGAACGGAATACCACTTTGGCCAGTTTAGGTCAGCTGTTCTGCAGGTGTCCTTTCCTAGCTTATTGTGCACTGCCAACTCCTCATTGGTGGGGAAGTATGAGAAGCTGAAGTCTTTGACTTTGTGTGAGCATTGCCCAGCAACAACCAGAGCAAAGCAACAAACATCCGTGTGTTATCAAAACATAATACTATAGGCACTACCAGGAAGAAAATTAACTCTATCCCATCTGAAATAAGGACATCTGCTAAGAAACACTTCAGTTTCTTTCAAGAGACTGTCCATATGTGCATTCATACCATAAGCATATGTCTGCTTCTCTGAGTTTAAGTTTTGGCAGTATCCACAGGAGCACTATCATGTCCTGTCCCTGCCTGAGATAAACTGAGGCTTCCTCTGCTCACTCAGGCATAATTTGTGGATAGAGTCTGGACAGCCACCTTAGTTATTTAGCCTTCTCTTTCAATCTAATTGCTTCCTTTTGTGATTTGCTTGTCCTGCTTTCTTTTCTGAATGCAATTTAGCTCTTACATACTGAATTGACTTTGTTTCCTTTCTCTAGCCACCTGCAGGCAGGAATTTTCCTTGATTTTTATTCATCCCATCCATGAAGCAACTTGTTCCCAGCTATGATGACCATGTGTTAAAGCCCTTTTTCCAACGGACAGGTAGCTGGGCTTCAAATACAGGAAAAAAAGAAGACTCTGCATATATGTGTGTGTGTGTATAGATGCTTGAGTACATACATCTTGTTTCTTCAGGTTGTTCTTTTTATTTCTGAGGTTTCAAACTTTTGTCTTCAAATTGAAAAATGGCATGTAAGTATCCAAAGATGTTGGGGAGCTGATTAAAAATGGAGAATTACATCTCCTATATCTTCAAAATCTCAGTTACTTGGAAAGGTGAAGGAAGAAGTGGTACTTCACCCAATGATGCTGCCACTTCTAAAAGCAAGGAACAAAGGTGCCAAAGCGATACCTCAGTATTTTATTGAGTCATAATTGCAATTCTGTCTGTCATAATACAGATGACGTCTGTAATATTTGCATGCACTGTGTACATGCTCACGTCCAGAAAAGACAAGTTCCAGCACGTGTGCTATGTTCTGTTCATTTCAAAGTGACACAATCCTGCTTTTTTTTTTGCTATTTTTCTATGTGCAAAAGAAAAGCCTGTCAAAGGAAGCCTAGACATATGGTAACCTTAGCTCTTGGAGTCACTGTATTCTAGCGAGACCAAGATTGGCTGGGTGTAGATTTTTTCACTCCTACTGTAAAACAAATATTATCTTTTAGTCATTGATGTTAATATTCTAGTAATACTCTGTCCATCACCCAAATTTATTTCTAACTTGATGGGTTGGGTTTTTTCTGTTAGTCAAATCTTTAACCTATACATTTTGAATAATGCATAAGCCAAATTGCATAAGTATCCATGGGTATCCATTTCTCTACAAACCCTGGATGCATAGATTGGTTAAGTATTTTGTTTTGCTTTTAATCACAACCAATCTTAAAGGTGAAATGACCTCTTCAATTTGGAACAATTCATTATGAGTGTTGAGGAAGAATGTTTATGTGGTTTAAGCAAATTAGTGAGAATTAGCAGTCTCTAGATAGTCCTTGTTTTCCTTTGGCCTTGCAAAATGCATTATCCAAGGATGCTTTCCAAAAACTCATTATGGTTTTAATCCAATCCAGTCCTACCAGAGCTACACATTTCTTTGATGAATTGCTGTTTGCATTAACTGACAAAGCAGAATCATTCTTCACATACTGTCAATAAACATTTAGTGTGGATCTGTAGGAACAGGACCCTGAGTAAACATTACTGTGATGGCACCTTCTTTTTAAACAAGTGCAGAGAAAGAAACACTTCATAGTTCTGCTTCTTTATACATTTGTATAGTAATATAGCCACCAGTTCCCTGTCCCTTGGATTTGAAAATTCCAGGTTAAGTTCTCTCCTCTGCATTTGAGGATTTATGTCTTCTACATTTCAGACGGTTGTGCAAGCTACTAGAGTATCCTGGCTTGATTCCAGAATATAAAGATACTTCCAAGCTCCTACACTGTGCACAAAATAATTCTGAAGTAATTAAGGCAGGAATAAAGAGCACAAGTTGAAACAGAACACCCTAGCTGAATAATTAGAAGAACTGGCTTGGAAGATAGAAAAAACTTATCTCCCAGATCCATTAAAGCCAAGGTAAGGTTTCCTAAGGGCTATGTATTTTGAGTTACATAAACTGTTTCAGAGTAGAGACTACTTTATAGGATGTTACTATCAGAACTTCCACTCCTTTAGAAAAGGAAGCTAATACCCCTAACAAGCATTTTAATTTTTTTTTAGAGGCAATAGCTCCCTGACATTTTTCCTAGTTCACCCAGCATACTCCCAAACACAATACAGGAAACCTGAACACTACTGCATGGTTCAGTAGTCCAGTCAGAAGAGACTAAAAAGTAACTAAACATGACATATTGCAATATTAATTTAAGGCAACTTCCAGAAGATAATGAAGGTAGTTTTCTTAGGGTCCCTCTGTAGCCAGTACCTGGAAATTGGTTCCTCCACAGCATTTCGGACCAAGAGATTGACTTGTGTTCCTCTCATGAGGATCCCTTCTGCTTATATAGACTACAGGGTGACACTGCCTTTCTTTGGCTGATGTTTTCTTTTTCTATTACTCCTTCAACATCCTAGTCCTTTTTTTGATTTAGTTGCTGCACAGTTTTTCAGGGTTGCCAATGCACAAAAAGTGCTTCCTTACAAGAGAAGGTTATTCCAGGAGTAAGGAAACAGAAACTTCTTACTCAGTCCAGATTTAGACCACTTATTCAGGTCATTATACCTCCTCACCATGTCAGCTTCTAACATGCCTTTGCCTAGTGAACATACTGCAGCTGCATGCACAGCTCAGGCCTTTACAAGCTGATTAGAATGGGGTCTGGGGCAAGGCAAAGCATGTCCCAGTGAAAATAGAGATATTTTTTTCCTGCACCACCCACACATTTGGAATGGGGATATAGGTCGTTTTCTTAGTCCAAAAAACTTGAAACACTTAATTATGAGATACTATATGTAACATGGGAAATTAATCTAAACCAGAGAACTCTGATATTGCCAAGAAGAATGGAAGCAGTCAAGCTAAGTGCATGTAAAGAGCGCACTTATTTTATAGCGCTGCTTCTCAACCTGTGAGGCATGCCTTCCTCAGCAAGTTGGATGGAAATATAAATGAGGCATGTGCTGTGATGAGGCACAAAGGAGATGCTAACAGGTTTTGGGTGAAGCATAGGATAAATTAGTTGTGATGAACTATTTGGCAATGTTTAAATTCAGGTGAAGGTGAGGTTTTTTCATTTCACAGTGGTCCTACACATTAGAATTATATTCAGTTACTGAATAAAGGTAACTGATTATACCAAAAATATTGTAGCATTTGGAAAGACTTTTCACATAATGGCTTTCATCCAGATGTCAAAACACAATCTCCTTTGGGGCTGTGCAGTGATTTTCACCAAAAAATTACTAAAGGCTGTTGCAGGTTTACCTGCATTAGGTTGAATAAACCTCATTTTCTCTAAACCTGGAAGCTATAATCACACCCAGGTCAGTCTAACATATAGGTGGGAGACTGTCTTGAAATGCCCTGTGCTGTAGTCACAAAGTAAAGAGTTATGAATGGGCCCTCGATTGCAGAAATCAGATGAGTTTGTCCTTGCTGATAGGGGCAAAAGTTTATATCAACTCTTACTAAACTTTCATCTAAACATGGGTTTAAGGGTTTGGTTTCTGCTGAGCTGTTTCAAATCTTTAATAGGACAGCTTGAAATTAAATAATTGTCCTTTCAATGAAAACTGAAAAACTGTATTACAGACTTAGATTTTGAATGGTTGAGTTTGGAACCACCTAGAGCTTGGTTTTAGTCTTACTGCAAAGTTCATAACCAGATCAAAGCACAGAGTTTAGGACATGATGATTTCCTGTCCTATATGTTTATAATCTGTAGTATCAGAAATAAATCTTAAAATCTAGTATATCTACATCCTACACTTCTCTGTTAGATTCCTGCTCCAACGTAAACAAACTCATTGTCTCCTCTCAGCCTTCATTTAAAGTAAAATTTGTCTTATTTGCTCTTTCCAGACTTCACTAGCGATCTTCAGAATAGTGCTATACAAGAGTCAAGTGTTTTACATCAATATGCATTAGAGGTCACCTGCATTTTCACCCATGCAAAGCAAACTTCCAAGGCCCTTGAATGTCCTAACTAGTAGCAGTTCCCAAAAAAGCAGGAAAGCTGAAAAAATAATCTAGCTTGTACTGACTAAGCATATTCACATTTTTTTGGTGCTCTAAATAGTGGTAACTCTTTACCCTGTTCACATGCAAACATAGAATATCACGTGTTCTCTGTCACCGCTCTGAAATTGCTAGAAAATGCTGAAATATTTGTGTGGGTCTTTTCTTAAGTTGTATAACTGTTATAAACTGTAAATATCTGCTGTTTTCCAAGCAGTTACATCATTTAATGGAAGAAAGACCACACTAAGGCTACCTAAGCAATAGTAGGTGTTACACTGTTCTTGTACAAAAAAACTTTTTACTCCAAAATGTCTCAGTGAACCACAGTTTTGGAAAAATTATATCTACAAGAATTGTAATTCTTCTTCAGTGCCAAATAGCAAGTATTAGGAATTTCCTCAAAGGTGAATCCTTTTGTTTCTCAAATTCAAGTTCTGCCTTCTCGTCCCATGCTGCTGTGCATTTTGCCAAGGAGCTCCAGTAAAGCCAAGATGAGGTTTCACATTACAGTTGAGTTGAGAGGTTATGTCACCAAAATGCACATTCTCTCTCCAAACCAAGGCCCTTGGCTGTGCACTCATTCTTCCCTCACACTAGCTCTAGTCCCAGATGACCACATGGTGAGCTGACCCATGAAGCATAGTCAGCAGAAAAGTATTCTGCTATTCCACCCCATATTCCTTCTTTCTTTTTCCTTTTCTTTTTCTTTTTAATTTGGTTAGTTGTATTTAGCCCTTGAAAATGTTTTACCTGTTCATGCCAGGGAGGCAGAGGGATGGTTTTGTTGAGAATGGAGAAGAGGTGGCATGAGGGAGATGGGATGTGTGCCTCTTAGAAAAGCACATGTGAAATTCCACCCTGAAAAGCAGAATAAGGAACTGCTCACCGTAATGAAAAACAGGGCTTCCACCTGGTTTTGTTAATCTTAACAAAACAGGCACCTTTGTGAACCCTTCACTAGGCCTATATTTAGGAATATGTATGCTCTGAAAGGTTACACACACGGGCACAGGGCTGCCACGTTCCTTGTGCTGAGGGACCAAACATGATGAATGGGCAAAGGAGTCCCTCTTTGCGCACACACACTGACTGAAGCTCTCCAGCTATGCTATGTGTGTGCTGTCGGTTTAAGGCAGTTTCACCCTTGGGACGTGCTGGCTGTGTTCCTGCTCTCTGCCTGGGGAGGGGGCTGAGGGCTGAAACGCCTGGCAATGCCTGCTGGCAGCAGTCACATTAGTTGGATAGCAAACGGCAGTCTGCCGTGAAAATGCTCCCTCTTCCACTGAATAGTAACTCTCTGGATGCCACAGATGTGTTTTCATGATTTAATGGCTAAAATATCCCATAGTATAGTAGCATTCTTATTCTCAATTATTTGTAGAGTTTGTCTCCTATTTTTAGTAGGAAGGAGGAGCTTACATCCTTATTTACCAAGCACTGTCATTTGAAAGAAGAATGAACACTGCTGAATAACGCTGCATGGTACTGTTGGTTTTAGAATGTTCATGTTATACTTCTTTTACACTTTTTATTCTTCTCCTTCATGCTGCTGAAGCACTTAAAAGTCCTAGCAAATCTGATATTCAACTATGCTGACTTCTATAAAAACAAGACAGTCCCTGTTCATGAAGAATTTTTCTGTAACTTCTGTCTCTGCATGTTACAATTTATTCACATGCCTACTGTTTCAAGTCAGGGCACTTTTCTATTAATATCTCATCTTCTTTGAATGTTTATTCAGAGTTGTATTTCATTCTCTGTGCAGAACCTGCTTATTTTCAAATATTAAAGGCCATTTAATGTATAATATAAATCTCTATAGTGCATTTTTACATTCTATGAGGAATGTGGCTGGGATACAGTAGTTAGAAAGCAGAAGTAGTGTGGAATCGGGAAAAAAAAGAGACTTATTTTGCAACATTTCTGATGCAGACAGATCAGGAAACACAGATTTTTCTAAAGAAAGCATGCTGTTGTTAGGCAATCTTCTGCTTTCTTTCTAGAGCATGTTATCTACTCACTAACCCACAATTCTCACTAGAGAACAGATCAGAAACGAAAGATGTATTTCTTAATTGTTTTCTGTCTGTGGAAAAGCACAGAGAGACAGACTCAAAATCTGAGAAAACAGCAAAGAGAGAACGAGTGACAAAGCAAGTAAACTATGTTTTCATAAGGCATCTTTACATGATAGATATGAAATATCCTTAATGACCATAATATATGTTTTCCAGGCACAGGATTCTCCGGGAATTACTGGTTTATTCTTGTCTGTGTTGTATTTTGAGAAATCATCTGGATATGACACATAGAGGAAAGTCAGTGGGAAACCTGTTCCCATGTAGTTTTTAAGGTACTTTTTATGAGAGCTTTTTGGACTTCTGTAGAAGTCCATGATTTTTGATTAACTATCTTCACAGTGTCAAAACAGCATGGATTTTAAAGAGTGAAACACTGATCTAATAAACACTAAAATTTCTTTCAAAGTATACTTTTAATAATAATTTTTCACACACTTTCAGAAATGTTTAAATCAGTCTAAAAGAATTATCGTTTGCATAACTGCTTCTCCTTCACCCTATATTCCGTTAAGGTTTTGTTCCCAGTCATATTTATTTTCAGGAATGCCACAGAAACCGCAGCTTTCAATTGCATTTGCTTTCAGACATGTAAGAGAAACACATGTTAAAGCAATTAATAAAATTATGACGTTCACAGTTCCCTGAAAGTTAGCTCCTGCAGTTTCTTGATGTGAGAGCCTAGACTGACCAAAACAACGAGCACAAACCAAGCTGCTCACTTCTCACTCTCAAGGAAGTCATATGCAAATGTCGTAGAACAAGCGGCACATTTTTCCTGAGTAATTATTTTCTCACACACTAACACTCCCCCACACTCCCACCTCTTTCTCATTCAACATCTGATATATCTACGGGCACTTGGATTCAACGCTCTCTGATATCAAAAGATCTCCAGCTGACTTAGCAGAGCTCCGAACTGGCCTGGTCTGCCACAAGGTGGGAGCTAATGAAAAGTGTGGTTTGCTCTCCCCTGGTGCCCTCTCAATAAAGTTTGCCAAGCAGCATAAAAAGCAGCAGCTCTTTGCCCAGGGAAACAGAGCCAGTGCAGAGCGCTACTACCAGAATTATCTACCAAAGTTCAGGGTGGGCTGGCCAGTGCTGAGACAGGATTTACCTCCTGGTGTGTGATGAGAGATGAGAATTCAATGCTTTGCTTTGCTTTTTCTGCTTTCCTTGTGTTTAAAAAAAAGGGGGGGGGAAAGAATAAAAAAGAAAAGAAAGTTCAAGGATTTTCACTGAATGAATTGTATTGTGAATGTGTTGGGGGATGAGGGGGGAGAGATGAACTAATCAAAAGTACATTCAGTTTTACATCCTTGAAGTAAGAAAGGAGTAGTGAGAAGAAATGCCAGGCACTAGTTTCTCATATTAAAATACAATATTACTTTTCAGTAAAAAGAGCATATTTCAGACAAATTCAAACAAAATTTTAACATACATTTCTTCTCTAAAGTCATAAAGATACATATTTAGCAATGATCTTTCCATCTTCAGAGGATGTTTAAAATACATTATTCCTTGAGGTGGTACAGCTACTACTTGAAAATGAACACTTAGTTGCTACACTCAGATGTTTTCACACTTGAAGGAGGCCAGCAGAACACCCCGGGACATATGCATTTAAAAATGGTCTTCAAAGGAATTTTTTTTTTCCATGTCATACTAGAAAATGATCATTTCCTTGTTGTAATTGTAAATGCACTTCCTTTAATTCATGTGGAGAGTCAAAAAAGGGTCAATTCTCTGTGACTCTGGAGAGCCTCTTTAAATAGAAATCTGTGCTTTTTAGGAATTAATAGAACTGGTCATCTAATATCTGTGTATTCAAAGTGTACAGCAGAACATTAAACAAAGGGTGTACAGGACAGATGGCTGTCTCAACTACAGGGACACAAGGATCACAGTACTCAGGTGAGTGACTGCTGAGCAGCCACTGAGTTGCAAGGGAGAAGTCGAAAGCAGCCTGCTTCTGACCCTGCTACGCATTTCCTGCAGGGTTTTTGCATGACGGTTTAATGAACTCACAGTTCAGGAGGTTTTACTTGAGATACATTGCTGTGGTGTCTCAGGCATGGCTACCTAAGACATCCAGGTGATGCTCTGTAACGGAAAGGGAGGACATGTCTGGGGAAAGCCAGATTATGAGAATAGTCTTAACCATAGAAGAATGAACCAGATAAATCAGAACACCAAGAGATTGAACCCAAAATGGGTGGAAGCAAGCAGCTTGGAAATTAAGCGTGGGCTGTCAACAGGGATCCTTGCTATGTTTAATGCTGTGAAAATAACTTCTGAATTTTTCTGCACATTTACAGACAAAGAATATAAAGGTTGGGTTGTGTGTTTTTTCTTTGCTAGCTATGAATTCATATATTAAAATTCCCCCATGGCCACTAAAATATTGGCACGTCAAGCTTTGAAAGAAACATTCCCCATCCCATGGAACATTTTTTTGTTTTTAATTGAAATAAAAATAAACTTTCCAAAATACATCTGTATGTAATATTCTTGATAAAGAGTAACTGAGAGAAAGCATCTGCTATATTCTTTCGAACCCAGGACACGTAAAGAAAAAGAACTATTAGAAGAGCTATGTTTGCTTATTTTCTTATCTTCCCGAATAAAAGGAATTTTTCCTTCTGCCCACTATCAGCACACAAAATAATATTTATACTTGAAAGTGTGATCACAGGAAATGTTACTCAAGGATAAACACTGTTTCGTGGGTGAGAGAAATTAAGATTTTTTTTTCTATCAAAGATACCAGAACAGCCATCTGTATGTAGGTTATGCCATCTGTGAGCTGGTGTCATTGTCTACATCTCTGGTGCCTGTGCTGTTGATTATTTTTTTTCCTCATAATGTTGCCACCATGTTCTTCTATTTCTCCAAGCCAGTGAGAAAATGTTCTGGGTGCTTTTGTACTAAGTGCTTTAAGTAATCGAAAAAATAATTTTAAAAAATAATAAAAAATCAGGATGCTACTGGAGGACAAGTGCTGGTGTCTTTTCTCAGCTGAATCAAGACATTTTCTCTGCCCTCATTTCCGCTACCATTTTCACAGACTCGAAGAATGGTTGAGATTGGGAAAGACCAATCCCGCCAAACCCAGCAGGCATAAGGAAGTAGTGTCAGCCTGTTTCTGGTACAGAAAAGTACACATTTGTAAATATGTACCTTTACCAAATATATATCTGTAAATCCTCCACAGAAAGAAGAGTTGTCACCTGCCTTATTCACCACCCTGTTATCTTCTTTGAAAAGTGAATAAGTAGCAGTGGGCCTTCAACTGAATGAATATTTTTAGGGTTTTTTTAAATTCCAAGCCAGAGAAGCAGCCTAGCACCTGTTTATATCTCTTCCTTTTTCTTTCTCCACTTACTTGCAGTGAACATGAAGTGAGATGAAACAAATTTCATGTATTTTAAATTACAGGACAGTTAATGACAACCTATGAAAGCTTCTTAAACTATGAAGACAATAATTATACTTTCCATTACAACTGTCATCTCCATTCAAACCTAGGCACTGCAAAGATGCTTTATCAACAGATAGAAAGTAATTACCTGAAGCCAGGTGCACTGTTCGAGGGGAGATCACAGACAGGTGGTGACATGGTGGAATTCTCTTTTCTATATGCTGGACTAAAGTCATGAGCAGCAAGAAGCTGCAAAATTATGTATGTCCGAGTCTCCCTGATGACACCCCAGGACTCAGAGTGGAAAGGATGGGAATTTGGCAAGATCCTGCAGGGTAACACCATTACTCTCCCAGATGATGGTTTAAGTCCCCAGCGTTTTCCCAGGGGCTCAAGCAAGTTGCTGTCAGGGCTTCTGGTATGTTTGTGTGTTTATCATTCCTCTGGTTTTGAAGATGAGGAACTTCGGAGCTGAGAAATGGAATGAACTGACTAAAGTAATTAAGGTATTGGTGCCAGACTCAAAAATTAAATCCACAAGGCAACAAACCAGAGATGATTCTGGTATGTAAAAACCCTTATTTTTTTAAATGCTGGGAATGCACTTGCCATGGCCTGAGTAAAAGATAAGCCTTGATTCATTTGTAATCAAAGCCATAGTATATAGTACCTGCTGGAATCATAATACCGGGTATAATAAAATGTTTGAAACATCTCAGATTCTCCACAGATTTATCATAAGATAAATATGGGGATTTCTTGTTGCTGTTAAACTTTCTACTGATGATAACTTCCCCCCACTTTTTTTTTTTTCCCAGCATGGTCAGTCAGGTCTAATTTGTTAATTCTATTGGTACACACAAAAGAGTACAGAGCTCAAGACAGTACAACTCACAGATGGAAAACAGAAGATTAATTTATTATTTTCAGGTTTTCCCCATTGCACTGGGTAAATCTTTTTTTTTTTTACTCCCTTCCATCCCCTCCTCCCCCTTCTTTCACTGCTGATTTTAATCAGAGAGAAAGGAAGTGACTGTTTTCTATAGAGAATGTTGATATTGGGTGAAAAAATAAGGGGAGGGGGGAGTGAAAGGTGCATAGAAATAAAAAGAAAACCCAACATTTAAAAAAGTTTACTGATATATTTGTTTTTATCTTTGCCAAATTCTGCTCAAGTGTGGGAATGGACAGAGCTGGCAGTCACTTTCACTAAGCCGGAAATACCATCTTTAATAAATTCAGTTAAAGGACTGGATGGACACATAAATCTCTTTGTATGTGTGTCGCAGTAGTAGTGTAATGTCAGAGGAGATCTCAGAGCATTTAGCAGAGATCTAAGGTCAGCCTGCTTGCTGACTTTTCCTTGTGTACTTCTGACGTTCAGTATAAAGCTGAAATATTTATACTTAAATGAGTATTGCTATTGGAGGATATTGCGGTCATCGGCATGAGAACAGAATGACAGTAGTCTGTCTAAAAATTATACAAGCCTCTTTAAGATGATATATTTAATTACACTGAGACTCCCTTTGCCTTCGTTCCAGCTCCCAAAACCAACATTTTAGTTAGTTATGTGTAAGCCACCCTTTAAGTGCTGAGCTCAAACTCTTCTTGAAGTGTTCTCAGGAAAACAGTTGTTATTATTATTACTTTTAAGGCTGCTATTAGGAATTTTAAACAATATTTTAGATTAAGTATGTAATTGACTACTGGTTCTACTAAGTGTCATTATTTGGCATGTCTTCACAGACCATGTACCCTGCAGCCACACTTACTGCTAGTGGGGCCAAATTATTCTGCTGTCATTTGTGCTGCTGAATTGCTGCCAATGGTGCCCATGCTATTCCTAAGATTGTCTGTTCTTGGTTAGTATATAACCCAAGGGTTTTTTCCCCTAGAAAGTGTTTATACACATGGGCTCATCTGCAACCTCTAGATCTTAAGTGTTTTTTCCCAACACTTATGCATCTCTTCAATGTAGAACATCAGCCTTGCACCATTCGGACCCTTAGATGTGGTTTTGAAATCTCTGAAAGATTGTTGTGGATCCTTTCCTCAAAACATTCCCATCTGAGGGTTCCTCAAATCCCAGCTGCATTACTTCCTTTATGCAGAGATATGTGACTAAACCATAGTTACTGGTCTTCTCCTATATATCTCCATATCTGACTAAAAGTCGCCTAGCTATTTTAAAAATCTCCTATGAACCTCAGGTAGTCTGAAGAATCTCAACAATTATCTTTTGATATGCTTCCCATCCCTATTCTTTAATATTCAAGTAATGGTGTCAGCAAACTGATGGGACTGATAGACTGTCTTTGTAGATTTTGTTGTTTGGAACAATAGCATGCCTATCCATCTCAGCAGTTCTCCTTTCCAACCTTAGTCCTCAGCTAAAGCCAAAGTTCCTTCCAATTTCCTGTCGTGTTTTTGCATAATTTGTCATTTCTTTTGAATATTTTTCTTTTTACTCTAATAATTTGGGATAGACTTTTAAATTCATTGACTTATTGAGTGTGGAAGGATGAAAACAAAGTGCAAATACAGTTTCAAGATTATTTTAAAGGAAAAAAAATGCATCCTGCAAACATTATTTCTGTCTGATTACGCCAAAGTGATTCCTTACTTTATTGATGTAAATTACTTCAAGTAATGAGCAATTTTATATATCTCAGATAATGTTCCAAAAATCTGTCATAAAAGAATTATCACACTATAGAGTCTCTTATTATTTTTAAATTAGTTGAGATCTCAGTATGATATTCAGTAAGCACAGTATTTATTTCACGTGTTTTCCATAAGTGGCTGCTCAGTGATAGTGACAAAAGAAAACCCCAAAAGCTATGACATTGAACAGTTCAGTTATGAAGCAGTACTGTTAGGTGATTAATAATCATGACCGTGTTCCTTCCTCTTGAGGAATGATTTGGTAGATTTGTCTTCATCCCACCTTTTCCTTTCCTGACACAAATTGTAAGAACCAATTATCATTTTTAGTAAGAAATAAATCATAGAAACAAATTCATCCTTATTTTGAATGTTGTGAATGGGGAGAAAATTGAAGAGATAGAGATGGGAAACTAAATTTTGTTCTGCTTGTATTATTTTCTTTAGTCTTTTCCAGCAGTGACTTCTTGGTTTTGCAGCAAATGCCTCTAATATTTTCCAATTCAGAGTGCTCCCTTGCTGTGAGCCTTCTTGCTATGAGGCCACCTGGGATCAAAGCTACTTTTCCCCTCCTGTGGTCTCAACTAACTCCATTAACTCTAATTACAAACACTTCTGTTATACCAAACAGATTTTATGGCTTCCAGTGAGTAAGTCTCATAGAGCAGGAGAAAGCCCACATGGTACTATTTCCAGTTCCTTCTTCAGCATTATTGCTTGTCATACATTAACCTTATTCGCGGTCAGCTCTGAGCTAGAATCACTTCATTTTTTACCTTGTGTAGTCAAAAAGATGCCTAAGTTGTGTCTTGAAGTATATGATTCCAGAAATGAATTAACTTAGTGGTGGCACAGGCCTTATAGGATTTCATTTTTCATATATACTGTGGGGCTCAGAAAGAGCTTGTAAGTGTTTATTTATGCCATTAACTACATTTTCTTCATTTGCCATACCATAAAGCAAAAATATCTCATGCTATATATGCCAAACATGGAAAAACACACATCTCTTGCCCTCACCTAGTATCTTGATGTCAATATTTTTCAAACTGTTTGTTGAAGCTTTAGTAAAATGAAGATGGAAGCACCAGTTTAATTTATCAAGGATTCCACATGATATGAAAAGGGAGTTGAAAATTCTACCCAAAAGGAGATAAATAGTACAGGTCTGGATTTACAGGTTCACTGCCACAGGTGAAAATCTCCTTCTACAGACTGCAGCAAGGAAAGCCTAACACTTTCTGGAGACGCAGAACTGAACATGCCCAAAGGCTGAAAGAGCCTTCTCAGTCCCTACTAATCCAAGTCCTAAAATAAATTTGTTAATAATTAAATAGCTTTGACATACTGCTTGTCTTATGGAAATGCTGTCATAATTTCTCTAGCGCTTTGAACTATAGTCCTTTCTCACCCTTGAGAAGCCCATTCACACTCAGCCTTGCCCTCAGTGTGTGCCACCCCTCAGTGTTTGCTTAAAAGTCCATGGAAACAGTGTCTCTGGCTCTAGTTATGTGCCCAAGAAATCCTAGGGACAGTTTTAATGTCTTCTTCTGGTCTATAGGGCCATCTGGAGAGACTTCCTCTGTGGTTGAGCACTGGCCAAACTGCTTTCCTACACTGGAGAAGTTTTCATTTCATCTCTGTGACAGCCAGTCATATTCAAAATCTTTCTTCCCTGTTATGTTATAGAGATTTGCTTCTGTATCTGAGGGTTTTACTGTGGTGAGAATGAGTGCAGATGTCAGCTACAGAGAACAGAAAGAACCAAATTGAAAACTAATCAAAAATTAAATTGGGCAGCAGAAAAATTGAAGTGAAACTCCCCTAACTTCAGCCACCTAAAAGCTATACACCTAGTTTAAATTATTTAGGCTCCATCCACAGTCATTAAAAAAATATAGATGTTTATGGAATGGATCATCTCATCCACCTTAGACAATTATTTTAGATTATTAATTCTTTTAAAGGCCTTTCTTTCACTTTTTCACCTAACAGGATTCCTGTTTTTCCACAGTTTTACTGGTCAGGATTAGTAAGTTTTTCCTCTTCTGGCTATAGAATTCATTTGCCTCAACACAAATGTTAAAACTCAGAGTAGTCAGTGATTCCAAATTTTCAAGATGGAAAAATTTTTCCTAAAGAGCAATATATATCCTGTAACATCATGGTTGACAAGGAAGGAAATCATAATTTCTCCCATTTCTCTGAAAATTAGGAGAAATGGTTTTAGTCATAAGCAGCTGAAACTGCTACCACAGTTGGAGATGGATTTCAGTAGTTATTTGTGAAAATAGGTGCCTAAATTCAGACTACTCACAACAGCCTCTTAATGAAACAAAGCTGTAGCAAAGCACTTATAGAGTTCAAGATGTGATCCAGCCCTGCTGTCTCACACAAATCTGTGTCCTGTTTACTAGAGTCAAAGTAACCGACAGAGATTTTTTATTTATCAGTTAAGTGCCTCAAGAGCAGTAAAGTATATTATCATTATCCTTTCAAAAAGTAAGAGAAAAGAACCGAAGCCCCTTAATTTCACCTTAACTCTGTTTTTAAATCTAAAGATATGAAACATTTCTTCTTGCTGTTACTCTTACTCAGACAGTTTGGAGTTTATCTGAGAAAAGACAGTGTTAAACTTATGTCCAGATCACAGCCTGGCTTCCAGCCATACAGGAAAATAGAGAGTCATAAACTGTCCTCTTGCTCCCTAGGCTTCTCAGGTTTAAACTCAAGAGAAATAATTTCCAGAGAGTAACTACTTCCCATCTGTGTGTTTGCCAGGACTGAGACTGATTGGGTAAATAATCCCGTTCTCCATCCCAGTTCCTCCAGAACAGATCAACCTATGTGTGTGGCTGACTCGGCAAAGACAAGATATTCTTTGAAAAACAGACCTGGTGTCAGATATTTCCCCTCTAAAAGTAGAGAGATCACTAAGTAAACCCCAAATTGCCTCGAGGGTTACTGACAAGAAAGTGTGACAGAGTGCATTCACTGCAATTGGTATTTCAGAGTTGAAGTTTTAGTATTAGGAATTTGTATTCAGGAAATTGCATTTGCTGTCTGTCTTCAGATGTACCAGAACGTTACCGATTCCATGCAGAAGATTTACCCTGAAGCTTACTTTCAGCCTTTAACACCACTGTCTATGTCAAGAGATTAGTTTGTGAAGAATGTAATATAAGGAGGAACAGGGCAGTCAAGCTGAGTTTGACCAAAGGTTCCTTCAGCCTCTATTTAGTTTTGGCAACAGCCTGGTGTAGGCACCAAAAGAAAGTACGAAAGCAGGTTTGTTTCTCCTCCAGGATTATTCTCCAAGCTCCAGTAAACACTGATTAATGGACTTACTGAGACAGAGAGTATTGTCTCACAAATTGTGAAGTCATTGCCTTCCATCAGCTTGTCCTCTCCACTTTTTAGTATGTATAAACTTCTCACTGCCTTTGCGCCCCATGGCAATGAATACTCCAGCTTCCAGGCTACAGGGTCAGAAATCTCCTTTTTGTCTGTATCTTGAACTTGTCAACTGCTGTGTGATGACCACTAGCTTATAAAGCAGGGAAGACAAAAATTGATCCCCATTCACCCTCTCAGTGTCATTCATGATTCCACAGGCCAGTGTTGTATTCACGCCTCAGCTAGTTCTGTCCATGTTGAAGAGATGATTTACTCATTCCTTGCACAGAAAGCATTGCTTACCCTTGGTGACCTTCTCTGAATTTGTCTAAGGATCTTTTCCAGGGAGTAATTCAGAAGACTAAAATTAATCCTGGCTCTGAAGCACTCCCTGATGGGAGCTTCTCTCTTTCTCCATTGACAATATAAAAGGTCTAAGGGTAACAAGGGCCCCACTTATGCACCTGAGATAAGCACTGGGAAAGTTCTTCAACCCTGCTTTTAATTTTAATAATTGTGTTGTTTGTAACTGTTAAAAATACCATAACAGCCTGATTTTTTTAAATAACAGAATTATTATTCTTGCCTTCTGTGAGAAATAAATTATTTAGATAAAGTTTCAATTTGATATGTCTTTCACAAAGAAATAAAAACACTCTCTGTAAGGGGAAAGTACTTGCAGAACTTTCACACAGGGTTTTCCATTACTAGGTTTGCCCACAGGCTGGATGACTTGGGAATTCCTTCCAAAGTGAAGTGTGAGGTAGTTGCAATAACTAATAATGGGGCCTTTTCCTAAGTTCTATTTACAAAAAGCATTCTGAGAATTTTCATACCTGTGCATTTGATTGTGCCCTAAGTAGACAAAGTTTTTGACACTTTACTGAATTGTTCCCAGACTTAACATTATTAATTTTTAATATACAATAATGAGAATGAAATCTGGTAAAGAAATTAAAAGTTAAACTAAGAATACATTAAAGCTTCCCTTTTCTGCTTTATGTCATGATTTTTGCTTAGCATGTCACATTCCCAAAAGTAATCTCAAAAATTGTCTTGGTAGTTGAAGCATAGGAAAATGTGAAAAAATTACATATGCGTGTAAAATTGCAGACCTAATTCTGGAGGTGAGGCCCATCTGAACATTGGCCACATATCATCTCCATCCTCCTTCCCCTACCTCATGCAACCCATTATGTTTCCACTCACATTGTAATTTGAGCTATGACTTGATCTTCCTTCATGTGCTGTGCTGGTGAGCATTAATTTTGCTCCAAAGAAAGAGCTGCCATCATTTTTCATTTAGATAGGAAGAAAGAATATTCCATTTTGTAGCAATCATCTTGGTATGTTGTGTGTCTGTCTGAAAGCACAGATAAATGGTGTGATATTTGAAAAACAGGGCACCATATATTTTGGATAATGTCTAGGAAAGTTTGCAGGGTGTCCCAGACTGGCTCTGTTTGTGAGGTCTGGGACAGTCTTTCTAACAGAGTAGATCTGTTACTTATCCAACAGGGAGCCACTTGTTTCTCCTTCTTGTTTATGAAGGAAGGGTTGAAACAATATGCCAGCAGTAGCAGTAACTCCAGATGAACTTCAGATTACAGCAGGGCTGATTCAGCAAGGAGTTGCAGCAACAGTTTTGCTTGGAACACATGAACTTGCTCTATGGCTGGTGTTGTGTTCAGGTACCTTGCTGAATGTTCAAGCACCCTCTTAGCTGCTCAGGATGTATTTATGGAATTATGAACAAAAGAAATAACGTTTCCCAGATGAAAGGAGGTCCTCTGCTCTGGTGGAAATCTATCTGTGATTACTTGGTTCCCCTTTACTCTTACTGAAGCACAGGAAATGGTTCTTTTTCTCAACATTTTCCCTTCCATTTCTGACTTTGTGGTGAATGAGGCAAGAGTATGCTTCATGCCGGAGCTGGCTTCATCCATTCATGATCTTGGGAAGATGGCAGTGACACAGGTAGCAGAAGAATGTCATAATTTACTAGGATGGTAGTGCAGGTTTTTCCATCTCTGTATTGGAAGGTTATCTTTTATTCTGAGGTCAGCAGGAGATTTTCCTCAGTCACAATTTATAAACTCTTTTTGTTTTCCTTTTTCTGAGGAGGGAGAAGTTTAAATTCAATTAAAAGTAGCAGATTAAGTTTTATTTGAAATCCCTAGGACATCATCGACTTTTTGAGCATGAGGACCATGTAATAAAAAGCCACTCTTCTCCTTTTATCTGTTTGCTTCTCTGCAAAGAGGAAGGGAAATATTTCTAGCCAGCATAATTTTCCATGTGTGCTGTTTCATTAGGCTAATTCTGCCATCAATTAATAATTTTAGTAAGTCTGCAACCTCTGTTGTTAAATATACTGTGACGAGTCTGACTGAGTCTAGGAATGGGAAAATATTAATTGACAGTTGAGAGATCCTGTGTGCCTCAGTCACAGACACACAGAATCACAAGGTTGGAAAAGACCTTTTAGATCATCAAGTCCAACCATTCCTGTCCAATGATAAACCATATCCCTAAGTACCTCATCTACCCTTTTTTTCAACGCATCCAGGGCTGGTGACTAAACCACCTCCCTGGGCAGCCTATTCCAGGCCCTGACACCTCTATCAGTGAAATTTTTTTCCCTAACATCTAATCTGAACCTGCCCTGGTGCAGTTTTGTGCCATTGATTAATGCCATCAATGGAACTAAACTGTTCACTTCAGTTATCTCAACACTGTTAGGATGAAACTATTGGTGTTTTTTCAAGTTGTGCATGAAAAAACTATTGCTAACTATCACAAAATAGGCAATTTCTCTGAAAATAACGGCAAAATATAATCCAACATGACCATAAATTACATGGTGTTATGATAAATAAAGAAAAACAGTAAAATTATTGTGAAAATTAGTGAACTGTCAAAAAATTCCTAGAAACATTTAGAACTGTTTTGCATTTACCCCCACAAACATGCAATAAAAACTGTCCTGTATGAATTAAAAACATGAACCATTTAGCTCTTATCTCATTAGTTTGATATACAGATTTCATAATTAATTTCCTTAAAATAGGTAGGAGTCTTAATCATTGTTTTTCCTTGAAGAAATGCTGAAACAGCAGGGAGAGCAGTGGTCATGGGTTGATTCTGCAATGCAGATATTTCAGCTGGTTCCAATTTCTGTTGTGTAACACCTAAGGACTATCAAATATTGCCTATTTTGGCCTTACTAAATGTTTAGCCAATGTCAACATGATGATAGCCAGCTCTAGAGAAGACACTTTGCATTACTTAATTCTACTGTAAATACACAGTCATTCCTATCTTATTCACTGATTCATCCAAATCAGCAGCTGGATGAAGAGCAGCTGGATGAAGAGCAGCTGGATAAGAGTGGTCCAAACTAAACTGCAGTGATATCAGTAGAACAGCAATACTATGTATAAGCTTGCTCCTTCTCCAGTGTCCTCTTCCATGAAAAGCCATTGTCTGTAGACGACTATGCTGATCCTCAACATCCATATTTTTACCATTTGTTTTATTTTGGTTCTGTCTTTGGAAGTTCAAATCGTCATATAGGAAGCAAAGCAGGCAAGTACCATCAAAACAACAGCCCATCACTCATATAAGAGAAGCATCTAAATATACAGGATATATGTGATTGATTGCTTCAATATTTTTGACTCTCAGAAAATGTTTCATGCCCCAGATTGTACACACATGGGCACACTCACACGCATGCACTGAATTATTTGGAACATTTTTGTGATGCCAATGAAGTCCTCATAGGCTTTTCAAAGGCTTTGGAACTCTTTCTCTACAAGCAACAAGTGCTTGAAAATCTTACCTCCTTTCTGATTCAAATTAAGTGCTGGTTTCTTCAACCTTGCTGTTCAACAATAAATTGTTCACCAAAAAATGACAGATACCCAAACTACATACTAATCAAGCCATTTCTCTTGGCACAAACTGAGAAATAATACAGCAAAAATTCGTGAAATACTGTAGTGCTAGAGTGCTAGAGGCAGCATAAAAAAAGTAGAAAGATATTATTTGTATTTTTGGATATGGTTACATTCAATAGCATTAGCAGCGTCCTGCTTCTTCAAATGTCTCCTGTTATTCCATTTTGAAAAATATGATTTAATTATTTTTCATGTCTGTTTAATTTTATGATACCATGTATAACTTCTTGTGCATGAGTTTCATTAGCTTCTCAGCACCAATTTCTGTAAATACGAAGTCTCAGGAATTCTGAAGTTCTGATTTTAGAGAATCACAAATTTCCATAGTGGCATATTACTTAACTATTGATGATATAGGAACACATGTAGAAAAAAAATCCATTGTTTTTCTCTTTCTAATTTTTTTCCAGTATTTTAACAAGAACCAAAGTTATGTAAACATTTTTCCCCATTGTATTCAATAAATTTTGTGATTTGAAAATACTTTTTCTTAAGATAAAAATACCTTTGCAGAACCAAAATTTTCATCTGCTATTAAATGTTTTCTTATGTAGACATGTATTTGATTTTGAGGATAACAATCAGTTCTACATTTTTTTCCAAAGTCATGAGGGAATTTTGAATGGCATTAGACAGTTTGAGGGATAGTTGCACCTTTACAGTATCAGCCAAGAACTCCAATAGGTATTCTTCTTCAGATTGCCTGGTATCCTTCCTTTGTAGAGGGACACATCCTATGTGACTCCCTCAAATTACATTGTTGATTTCCTACTATAGAGCCCCTGACTATAAACAGAAGATTAAAACTGAGACTTCCACCATCTTGAGGTAAAGTGCTTTTTTAGGAGAATGCAGAAAGAGCACTCTATTGCCACAAGGAAATTCAGGCACAAAGGTTACAACTGCTGGGTGGTTTTGTGCCTTTTCTCCTAACTTAGAGTTTCAGGCATATACAGGTCTTGATGTGTAGTTAGTCTAAGTGAAAGATTCATCATGTAGTGTTTGATGTTTGATAGTAAATTTTATTTGGGTATCTTCAAGCAGAATAAGAGTTTCTTTTTCATTAATTCGTAAATAAAGAAAATATAATGACAGCATCATATGTGATGATGTGACTTCAAAGTTGACTTGCTTTGAACCAAATGATGTCCCAAGGTCCCATCCAACCTAAGGTCAGCCTGAGGTGATGTTCTCCATCATCCTTTTACAGAAGTTATACAAACTTCTTCATCAATTCAAATATATAGACACACAGAATCACAGAGAGACATTGGAGTATATAAATTCTGTGACGTCATAACAGAGAAAATCACCCATAAGACTTCCCTGCCTTTCGCCTGTGGTGTTCAAGGTGAAGAGAGTATTTAAGGATGTAGAACTGTTGGAGAGGGTTCAGAGGAGGGCCACAAGGATGATTAGAGGGCTGGAGCACCTGCCCTACAAGGAGAGGCTGAGGGAGCTGGGCTTGTTCAGCCTGGAGAAGAGAAGGCTGCGGGGGGACCTCACTGCAGCCTTCCAGTACCTGAAGGGAGCATACAAACAGGAGGGGAATCAACTTTTTAAAAGGGCAGATAATGGCAGGACAAGGGGGAATGGTTAAAAGCTGAAGGAGGGAAGGTTTAGACTGAATATTAGGGGGAAGTTTTTTACAGAAAGAGTGGTTTGGTTCTGGAACAGGCTGCCCAGAGAGGTGGTGGATGCCCCATCCCTGGAAGTGTTCAAGGCCAGATTGGATGGGGCCCTGGGCAACCTTGTGTAGGTCCAGGCCTGAGGTTGGTGGCCCTGCCTGTGGCAGGGGGGTTGGAGCTTTATGATCCTCGGGGTCCCTTCCAACCCTTGCCATTCTATGATTCTATGATTCTATGATTCTATGATATGGAAGCAGCCTATATAAGCTATGTTACATTTATACTGCGAAGAGGGTTGTACCAGTCTGTCTTTACGGCCAAATTGCACAGTGCAATTGACATCCACAAGTTAAATTCTTCTCTATCAAAAGAAAAGTTTGCTCTCCAAAATGCCCACACTGATCCCAGGCCCACTCTGGTGCCTGTACATGCATGGAAGAATGCTATTTGTGCCTGAACAAGAGTGTGTAGAGGTGAAGCTGAAACCACAAGCCATTGCTTAAGCCCCTCTCCTGCCCCTCTTTAATCTAATACGGACGTAGGTGAACAGTTGTAGGAAGAGAAATGCAGCAGAGGAGCATGGTGGCACCACTCAAGGGCTTTGCTAGGAAGATCAAGAAACATCTAATATATGACTTGTGTGCAATGTATTTAGCCTACAAACTAGGGGAAATTCGAGCTGATACTTAAAAATATAGGCAAAGTAATTTGGGGGGGGGTTAAGTCTGGGAGGTGTTAAAACTTCATCTAGGTTATGTGAAATATGAATTTTTCCCATATAGCTAAATAAAGTTCATACTTGCTACAAACATTTCATTTATAGCTTAGAATAGCATGCGTAGGCATTTGGGAGGGGGATGCTGGTTGAAGAACAGAATAGGAATGATCCAGTTGTTTTACATTTCTTGAGAATATTACACATCTTCACTATGGCTTAATATGTACATGTGATAGCTGGATTAGTACAATACGGTGCAGTCAGTACAATCTATAAAGAAAAAAAATGAATGAATATTTACTTAAATCGATTATATCAAGTCAGCAGGAACCATTATAAATTAATATGTAACGAAAACACAGAAAATTCTGACCCTGTGCCAAAATGTTAATTTATCTAATAGACAGTTAGTGGCTGTAAGAAGTAAATTTGGTAAATAATATTTGTAAAAGAGTGAACTTACTACAGAAGAAAAAAAAAATGAACCTAGAAAATAAGCATTCCTTTTAAATCACTTAAATGTTGCTTTATCTACAAAAGTCATCGTAAAAATTATTCTGGTCCCACAGGCCAAATAAGCATCTTTGCTTCATAATGTCTTCTTCCCCTCAAGTTAATCTATAATGAAGCTTATGTTTAAGTAACATTATGCTTGTGATGCAAGATGACCATAAGCCAGGAAATGCAGAACTAAGGCTGATACTGTCTTCGGTTCATGCTATGATATCTATTTCCCCTTCTCTTCACAAAGCCACTAGCAAAGGATGAGGTGTCAGTGTAATGCTGAGTTTTCTGGCTTTTGTCAATTCATGTCACAATATCGACAGTGCTTAAGCACAGAGAGGAGGGTTGTATTTAATAACAATATCAGATTACATTAGACACTCATTCTTTTTTCCCCCACTTATTGCTGAACAGGCTGTTTTATGCCTTTGGAATTCAAAGTACATCTCACTTGACCTGCACTTGGGTGTGTTTGGCTTGGAATGCAAATGTTCTGTCCAGTCACATATCCCTGAGGTCTCCAGCAGAAATAATTCTAGCATTCCTGCTCTCTGTGCATATATGTCTTTGGTCAAGGGTACTGTGAAAACACTGAGGTTGTTACACACCCTCCCTATAGAAAAAAAAAGAAAAACATTAAATGGTCAGGACAGCTGTAATGCTCATGCCTAGAATTCATGCAGAAAGCTCTGGCTTATAAATGGGTTGTGCATGTACATAGCACAAAAGGTCTACCCAGAGGTTTTTTGTGTTTAACAGTGGACTTTTTCTCCAGGAGACTCATAACACGTTTCTATCATATTGACCTATTTCTGTAAGACTTTCTGTGCTAAAGCAAAGAAAATAATTAGTAGGTTTCTATGAGATTGGTGGCATTCAGTTTTGAGTCAGGTTTACTCTAGCCCTGTTTTGTACTTCAAGAAAAACTATCTTTAAACACTTACCTGGCTTTTATACTTTATGATTACAACAAAGGAGCTTCTAGAGATTGACAGTAATACTGATTAAAGAATTAAGATATTTAATTACAAAGGTACCTCCTGGCACAGCTCTATATAAATGTTGGATGTGTTTTCAGGATCAGTCTCCTTTTCAGAAATGTTTGACTCAACAAAAACTGTCTAATTCTTTCAACTACAGTAATAGCTTTGCTCTATATGTTTGAAATATTGCGGAAAAAGTCTTTTTGAGACATTTTTCTAAGAGAAAATGTTTTTCTGAACAGCAAATTACATTTTATTTTAATAGTACATGATGTTGTACAGGCTGCTGGATAACTTGCAGTAGTATATTTTTAAAGTACTTGGGACTGTAAACCTCACTCAAAAATAGAATGAAGACAGCTCTCTTAGAGCAAAGTTGATACCAAGTAAAAACAGCTTTAAAATATCCTACATTTCTATTGATTTGAAAGACTATGGCAAAATCCAATATCTCCCCCCACCCCTCACCCCCCTTTTTTTAAATTCTGTTTATTCAGGAAATACAATAACAGATATTTTAACAATGTAAATGATATGTAAATAATTGAGTATTCATCCTAGGTGACTAGGAATGACTGTAATTGAAGTAACTGCAATAAAATATAGCTAGAAAAGTCCTTTGATGAATAAAATATCTCTCTTTGAAGGTTTGAAGGTTGCAATGGGTGGTTTGTGGTCAATGTTCTAATAATAAACTACCTAATATTTCTTCATCCTAACTGGTGCCTTCAACTGGGTGATATTGAAGTGCAATAAAATATTGAGGATTTTTTTTTCTCTTTCTTGTTCTTAAAAGGTATTGGTTTTGAGTTTTTTTAATAACTGGGATGTGGTAGGAGTATTCTGTGAACAGAAGCAGCCATTTTTACAGCCTGTTGGTTTCCTACAGATGAAGTTCTCCACTCATTACCACCTTCCACTTTCCACATAGCTCATTCCTGTTCTCAGGCTCCTTTTTTCTCTGCCCGTGGTTCTCTAATACTCCAGTTCTACATATAAATCTACATATTGCATCCTATACAGTGTTGGAATAGAGACAGCATGGAAAAATCATGTGGAGCTCTGTATATTATTGTTGGATAGAAATTATACTGAGAAAGATGAAACACAGCAATAGGGAGGAGTGATATCTGAAGAGCAGCTTATGAGGAAAGGAAACTGCTCAAGGCAAACTAGAAAGGGATGTAACTTTAAGGAGAAGGGGAAGGGACAGTGGGCGTACAGGAGGACTTCACATGGTAATCAGGAGTCTGAAAGTTAAACTTAAACGAAGGAAAAATAACCTAAGAAAAACCCCAAACCCGCAAAAGTCTGCATTTACAATTAGGTTGCTCAAGTGCACTTCCCATCAGCACAATCATTTCAAATCAAGGAAACCACTAGTGCGGCTGGCATTAACCAACCTCAGTTTGCACATCTTACCACCTAAAGATTACAGTACCCATAGCTATTTTCAGCACCCTCAGTCTGATAATAAAAACCCTTTAATTTCAGCATTCAACCTTATGCAAGCCTCACATCCAGCTCTTTAAAAAAAAAGAAAAAAAAAGTACAGTCTTTGTTCTGACCTCATGTTTATCTTTCTGGTGGCTAAGTTATTAGCTGTCTTCACTTGGCTAGGGCAAACTTCAAAGTGGATGCCTTTAAATAGCATTTTGAGAAATTTGAGGAACTACATAGGTATTTTATGTTAGAGATGAAAGGATGTTGTTAAGTAGAACAGATGAGACTCTGAGTGTATATGTACATTGCAAAGTTTATTTAACAGTCTGCTTCTATTTTTTTTAGTATTCCAGTATATTAAGGTTCCTTGATCACCCTGGACATTTCAGAAATGCATTTGAATTGATGACAGTAGCTTTGGATCTATATAATATTCATCATATGCTAAGATATATGTTACCTTTACCTATGCTATTTACATATTTTCCCTTTTTCATAGCATTTTCTTTAATCTTCCTTGTTATTCTTTATATCATTATGTATTATTATTTTTCCTATTTTTCTATACCTTTTCAAAGAATTCAGCTCTTCAGGTACTACCAGGGTCAGAATTTATGTGAGGAGATAATGCAACATCTCTTTCTTTGCTTTGCTACTTGACTTGTCATTGGAACTGAAATTTCTTTTCTCATGACTCTGTGCTATTTAAATGCCATGCCAGAATGGTCCGCATTGGTGATGAGATCACAGTGAAGAGATGAAAATGGCATCATTGAACTGAAAGTCCAAGCAGGTCTGGCTAGCACTATATGTACACTATGGTGTTTAGCCCCAGCTGGCAGCTGAGCACCACGCAGCCACTCACTCCTTCCACCTCAGTGAGAAGAGAATCAGAAGAACAAGGGAAAACTTATGAGTTGGGATAATGACGGTTTACTAGGACAGCTAAGGAAGGGGAAAATAACAAAAGTACCTATAAAAATATACCACGTGGGTGATAAAGAATGCAACTTTCTCTTTTGGGAGCCCAATGTCCAGCCTCTCTCCTCCCTGGCCAGCTACCCCCTTTAAATGCTGAGCATGGTGGGATATGATGTAGATAACCCTTTAGCTACTTCGAGTCAGCTCTCCTGGCTGTGCCCTCTCCCAGTTTTTTATGAAAACTAACTCTATCCTGGCCCAAAACTGAGGACAGAGGGTAAGTGTATGTATATTGAAATTAATAACCAGTCAGATTAAATACTCTATGCAACAGGAGAGAAAGACACTGAGACAGAGGCATATTACATGTGGTGTTTGCATATGGAGATAATTGATATCTGATTCCTAAGTGGCCAACACATTTTCCTGGTTCAGCTAGCAGTAGCTTATACAGCAGTCTCTTCAGAAGTTCATATGACTAAGTCGTCTGGCTCTTTTTCACTGTACCATTCCTTTGTCTAAGGGTGAAATATTCATTCAAAAACTAGAAAATTAGGATGTCTCTCTTTCTATTTTAAATTTGCCAGTTACTTCCCTAAATAAGGGGGTAGCTTCTGAGTTCAGCATAGCTTAAGCAATTGTCTTTGCAACCTATTTAATATAGTTCTGTGTAAAAATAAAATATTCTCTATTTAATTTAGCACCTGAAATGCTCAAAGAGGAAGAATAGCTCATGAGCCAACCGAGAAGCATAAATCGACACCTATCCCCCCTTGATTAGAGGGAGATCTAAGCAACCATTCTATACACTTTTCCTCTAAATCACACCCTGATCCTCTGTCACTTCGACATTGCTTGAGGGTCTCAGTGGAACTGCTCACAAGTGTTAAACAGATGCGCAAGTGTTTACAGAAGTGAGCCTAAGAGAATGACGTACTTAATCCTGCTGCATGATTGCAGGGAGGAGCTGGAGCAAATTCCTCCCAAGCATTCCCCAAACTCCAGAGAAGGAAAAGCTGTCTGCTGCATTAAGAAGTGGGATGCCAGACAGCTTGCTCTACATAAGCTGCCAACCAGTGTTCCTAGCATGAAACCTCAGGAGGTACTGCTAAATGCAAAGAAACTGGATTTAGTTGTAGGAGGATGTTGAGGGGAAGAAAGTGGCACTGTTTCTACAGACAAGGAAAGATCCAAGCATTTCCTAACTACTAAAAATTACTACAATTGTATCAGTTTCTTTGCGAGAGACAGGACAGATAAAATACAGAAATTGCAGTTAGATGTATCACAGAGGACAATGGAGAGGAGTCTGGTGAGTCTGGCTTAATAAATAGTTTCACAGCAGTCATTAGACTAGATTAAGTAATAGTGCCGGCAGGCATCTCCCAGACCCTTGACACCACACTGCAGATAAACTAAAAAAATATTCCTGTTCCTCTCCTAACAGGTGAAGGAAGTTAAATGGGAAGGTAATAAGATGCAGTGAAAGAACCGCTCTGAAGACACATTCCGATAGTGAGGAAAAGAGATTAAACCTATTGCTTCTAAAATTACTGTATTTCACTTTGTTATCTTAAATTATTACTATATCACCCTTTCATATATAAAGCTTTCCTTGTTTGTGTACAGTGCTTGCAAGTTGTAATTAAAGAAGGTACACCTGATTTTCAGTCTTGATAAGGTTGATAAGTGGATTCGTCACTTGTAAGGGCTTTAAAGCATCACAAAACTACTTTTTCTCTGTCCTTTTTCTAATGAGCAGAAAGGGTTACTCAGACCAAAAAAAACACAGCACGGTTCTTTCTATATTACATATGCACTTTTGGATTCCTCATATAAGTCTATGTTTGGGTTTTTTGTTTTGCTTTTCTCTTTCTGTCTCCTGCTGATTATGTACTTCTCTTTCTCTTCAGGATTAACAATAGCATCCTATTAGTTTTCACAGTAGTTTGTGCTTACAATGTCTGAAAAGAAACTGAATCTACCCAACCTCCTACATGCATATATCTGCCCATTCAGGCAAGTGAAAGCTAGCTGAACCTATTTCTAAAGCCCATCAACTCAGTTTTGTAAGTAGAAAGAATTCACAAAGGCAAGAAACTTGTGAAAGTCCTTTACAGTTGATTTCCCTTTACATAAACATACCTACATACACATGTGAAGACAAGTTGACCTAATAGGACTCTGTCCTCTTTAAGTCTCTCTCATTTTCATCTCCAAGTGACAGAATCACAGCATGGCTGATGTAGGAAGTCACCCCCAGAGATCATCTAATCCAAACTTTCTGCTCAAGCAAGGCCACCTTGAACAGGTTGCTCACAACCTTTTCCAGTCAGATTTTTTATATCTCCAAGGACAGAGGCTCAACATCGCTGGGCAACCTCTTGCAGTGTTTGACCAGCCTTGCAGTTAAAAATAAAAAATTTCTGTACATCAATTTGTTCCCATTGCATGTTGCCGCATCATTGAGTAGACTGAGAAGAGTTTGGCCTCTTGTTCTTTACTCCCCATCATCACTTCATCATAAGATCCTTCCTGAGCTGTTTCTTGTCCAGGATGAACAGACCCAGCTCCCTCAGCTTTTCCTCAATGGAGAGATGCTCCAGTCCTTCCTTCACCTCAGTGGGCCTTCTCTGGGTTCTGTCCTGTAAGTCCACATGTCTCTTGTACTGGGAAGCCCAGAACTGCACCCAGGACTCCAGATGTGTCATACGGATGCTGAGCAGAGCAGAAGGATCACCTCGCTCAACCTACTGGCAAAGCCCAGGAGGCTCTTTGCCATGAGGGTGCACTGCTGGCCTGTGTTCTCCTTGGGACCCATCAGGAAGCCCAGATCCTTTCTGCAAAGCTGCTTTCCAGCTGGAAATCTGACACATCTCCGTTATTGCTTTATTATTTAAGTAGACATCTCTGTAAAAGTGCCACCTTGTCTCCTAAAGTAATTCTTTAATTTATAACACTAGCTTGATCAGAGGAGCTTATTTTGTACACTCAATCCTGAAAATAAAATAAAATCCATTAATTTCCTTATTTATTCTTCTCTTGGTTGTTATCACACATTTACAAAAATCTTAGTTAAAGTAGATATTCATAGTATGCCCAGCAGCAAAAGTTCTGAGAAGAGCTATTGGCAACTTAAACATAGAAGTCACTAATAAAACAAAAAGTTAGGGAGGAAAATATATTCAATGTACAACACATAATTATGGGAAACTGCACAACACATGTTTAAGTGCTTTCCTGCATTGTGGCCTGTGGTTTTATATAGTATAACAAGCATTGTGTTAGCTCATAATATTATTACATATTATTTCTCTGAATCTTCCTTGTAGTACAATTTTTATTTCTGTTACTAGATGGAATTTGTCAAAGTGGAGTTTTTTTGTTGTTTAGCAGAATGATCTCTAATTTGTTTTCTTAATTATACTGCCTAATATTTCAATTCGACATATGCCTTGTCCAATTTTTATTTTAAATTCCACTGTATTTTCATTTTTCCTTCTTGCTGTTTTGAAGTCACATAAGTGATTCAAAGATTAAGGGGTTTTTATGTTCTTGCATCAGTTTTATTTCCTTTTTTTGTAATCTACATTTCCTTTTTCTGCACTTAGAATTCAAGAAGCCACATTATAGTAGCTAAATAATTGCTTTCAAATTCTCATTAGTTATTTTTCTGTTGATAAAGTCAAAGTTTTAACTCATTCATACTTTTTACTTCCATATTACCTCCTTCTCCTTTGGAAAGATTATTTAAAACTTTATGTTTTTCTCTATATTTAACATATTACTTTAAATGTCCTGGTTTTCACAGCTCTTTATCAAGTGACTCTTGAAGAGAAGACTTAAGAGCTCAGAGCACTTGGCTACTGTCAGACAACCTGGAATGACATCATTTTCTGGAAAATACATTCTTCTCATAAAAACAGGTCAGAATCTTCCTACAGTGACCAGTTCTGACTAGAAGGCAAAGTTGTTCTCTTTCTACCAAGAATGAGGATGTAGGAGCTTCCTGCTCCTTGGTATTACATGTCCTGATCTATGGACAGGATATAGCTACTGCTTAATGCCACGTTTTTCTCAAATGCTTAGAGGCATATTCCCATAAAATATCTAGTCAGCATAATTATTTCAGTTTCTCAGACTGGAAAACTGAAATGGTACAGGTCTGTCTAACAGTTGCAACCTAATATCCTACATTATCAATCCAAACATACAACGTAAGAATACATTAAACAGCCAAGGACAGCAGTCCCAGGAAGCCCAAAAGCAAACAAAAATGGAAAGGTTTAGCACATTTTGGAAAGCTATATTGATGTATACAGTCATCTGAAGAGCCTAAAAATTAAAGATGTCTTTAGAGAAGTTTCTGTGTGGAGTGGTATAGAAAAGAGTCTGCTCATTCAGGTTCCAGTAGAAGGTTATAAGGAAATAAAATGCTTTTTTACTATGCTGCATACAGTCCTGGCAGATCAGGATGGATCCTTGGATATTTAAATCTAGATTAACTCTGAGTCTCCTTTTGCCTGTGTTCTCATAGAGAAGAAAGTAATTAATGACTATTAAATGGTTGTAGTATGAGGCCTAAATTAAACAACTCCTTCCCTTTCTATGTTTAGATAAGATAGGTTATGAAAAGTTAAGTACAGATGATATATGACAAATGCGGTCGTCCCTTTTCCCATTGTTTCCCTGATGGCATATCTTCTGAAGTAATTTCTTAGTTTCCCTTTTCTCTTAAGATACAAAAACCTTTCAATAGCTTTTGTGCAGTAGAAAAAGAGGGACATTGTCTTAAGTAGCTAAAAATTACTTTATTATTGCCTTTAAAACTCCTCTTGGTAAAATGAAAAATAACGTTAAAAACTTCCAAGAATTTATGAATTTCAAAACTTTGTCTAGATCAGGCACTTGGTGGAAACAAACTAGGTTATTGATGAGCCTTTTGTGGAGGTTGGCAAATCAGTTGTGTGTGAATTCCAGCCTGTCAAAAGCTTGCAAAGGGTTGACTTGGAGTGTTTGCAGATCACACTTCATGACCTGAAAACATTTCCAGAAGCCACATGGCACGTATTCCAACCACTGCTTTGGCCAGCCAGAGCGCCTAATGCGCCTCAGTGAGTGATTGCAAACCATTCCTGCTAAGTTTTAGAAACTTTTTGGAATTTGTCAACAGAAATAAAAGCAAAACAGGAAAACCCACAAAACTAAAATCATTCCCCACTGCATGTTTGAAGCAGAACTAACAACAATATAGATAGCAAAAGGCTGTTCTCTTTTTCTAGCATTTATTGCCCAAAATTATATAGAGTACAGGCATAGTTGCAGAATAGATTATTCAACAGATCAGATATGTTTTTTGCTATGTATGCCAAAAATCTTTTGTATTGTGAGCACTTTAGTCTGTCACCAAAACTCAGAAAGTCCTTGAAGAATTAGTGGATCAGGATCAACTGAAGAACAGCATACATCAGCTAAACTACACCAGGAGTAAATAAAACTAGCAAAAATCGAGATCGTGTGAATGTAGAATTTTAATTCTAGCCTCTCTATTTTTGCAAAGATTTCCACCTTTGAATGAAGATAAAGATCCAAAATTGCCCATACAAACTGCTAAAGAAAAAAATCAAATCCATGGTATTTACTAGACTGGATCCAAGTTATTATGTTGACAAGGAGGTTTTATCTTGCTGTTTCTCTTGAGACTGTAGGATTTATTAAAGTTGCTGCAGCTTCAAACTTTTCAAAGAAACCTTTCTTCTCTATCAATTTGATGTAAATGTAAGACAACACACACTGCAAAGTTTAAATAGTTACAGCTTTTCTCACTTTTTTTACTGACTGAGCAGTGACACATCAGTTAAATCCTCTTCCTCCTTCACTTTTCATCCCACCCCCCACCCCCAACTTATTGAATATGCAATGACAAGCTAATTGGCAGAGAGCCATTCTGGCAAGCTCCATGATGTGTTCAGCAGTTTGTTTGATTTATACCGTTGGAAGTTGCCAAACTTTTTGTCATTCGGTTTAATATAATGTTGTGCCTTTAACGATTTTTTCTTCCATAAAGGATTTTTATTTTGCTCAGTAGGATTATAATTTGAAGGTATAATTAGCATCTTGTTAATTGTTGATAATTACACATGTCATTCAAAGAGCTCTTGCAAAGGGCATGTGATTCATTTAACAGAACTTCCTCGAGCTGGTGTTCAGAGGTCCCTAATGAGCAAAGAATAGAGCAGGAGTGGATGTAATAATATAAATTGAAAATATGAACACATATAAGCAATCTAAATTTAAATTCAAGACAGTGACATGAATGAGCTTCTCTGCTATGAAAAGAGATGCACAACAGTGTGAATTAGAAACCTCCATGCTCCAAAAATTGCAGAGACAAAGAAAATGGTAGTCTGATGTTAATCTTTGAATTTAAATTTTCCAGAAACCTTTCTGCAAGAGTAATGGGCCATATAGAGTATTATACTCAATGTGAATGAAAATTAATAATCACTTACACTGTAAGGTTTTTTTATGACTTACGTGTCATTCTATGCTGCGTAACCATGGCAGAATTTGATTGTTTCTGCTCATACTGTAGCAACTGTAAGGCTCTAATTTAGGAAAATAAGATCCATTGAGAGAAATCAAGAGTATCTCTGTAGTAAATTTTGGCAGCCTTGCATACATGCAACCTGTTTCATATCAAAACAGCGTAATGGTGCAGATCCCTATGAAAGAATAACTGGGGTTTCTCATTCCTTGGCAGGTAAAACTCTCAGCGGATCAGTGAGCTAGAGGAAATTTTATCCTTTCCTTCAGGCCCATCAGTCTGGGGCCTGTAGAGCTGGAATCAAACTCTCACTTTGGGGTAAAAAGATTTTCCATTTCTGCTACTTCCGAGTTACCCCTCTGAAGAAAACAAACATATAGCAGCCACCACCTGAACTTCTTGTTTTCACTGTAGCTCACCAAGGGGGGAAATCATAGAGCTTTTGCTCTGCCCTCCACTAGTGCTGTAGTGTTGATACTGCCATTGTGTGTCTAACATGTCCTTCTTTTCCTTGCTGCCAATGTCATCTCCTTGGATCCAAAGGGGAAAGGACAGCCGTAGCAGAGGAGGAAGTAAGCCCAGAGAGGGAGTCAGGAAATGCCAAAGCAGTTATCAGACAACGCTGTCGTTTGCTTTTGGCTTACCTGGAGGCTGGTATGAAAGCCTGCAGGATGCAAACCCAGGGACCTCCCTATGCTGAAGGGCAGGATGGGGTCATTTGGTCAGCTGAAGATCAAAGCAGCATAGGGCAGCCATTGCAACTCTTTTCCCCACGCTGACCTGCACACTTCTCAAATGCAGGCTGCAGCCTGGGCTGTTGCAACGAAGAGTTGTCATAACCTCTGCTTGAACTTTTCTGGTTTGCCCCACCTCACCAAGGGGACTCATTCCCCTCTCTCCTAGGGTGACCTCAGCTGACTCTGGCTGTGTTAGCTCCAACTAGGGTGTTTTTTAGAAAACTGCTTGCTCCCAATATTTCCATTTGAATGTAGCTCATTTTCTCCACCCATACGGTTGACTTCAGACATTTTTTATTAGGCCCTCTCTTTGTTGTTACATGACTACGGTGGAGTTTTTCTCTAGCCATCTGTCTTTTTGGGAAACATTTTAACTATTATCAGGTGTTCCTGTTAGCAAGAGTTTCTCTGAGTCTTCTTCAGACCCTTTCCAATCGGTTCCTCTTATACTTCATACAGAGCTGCAGCAGCTGGTTGCCAAAGCATTCCATCACCTTTGCTAACAATCAGATTTTACTGCCACAGTAAAGAATGGACAAGACCAAGGCTTAAAAAGAGATTAGTCTTTAACTGAATTAGAAGACACTACAAATATCTTTGGTTTATGTGAAAGCATCAAAAGGGTTTTTGCCTTGAGAGTGTTAACATTGCTTTTGATGACTTTATTGAACAAACATATTTAAATTCTTGTACCATCTCTCTCTGAAGAGATGTTGTCAAAAATTATATTTGTTGCAATATAACATGGTGTTTAACTAATAATTCTTGGTATTTTCTGTAAGATTTTATTTTGGTTTATTCTTTTCAGGCAGTCAGCTCACAAAATATGCACCATTAAGAGAAAAAGCCACAAATGAGCATACAGTATCAGGACTATGAATATAGGAGGAGCACCTTTCTTACAAAGACGGGCTGAGAGGGTTGTGCTTGTTCAGCCTAATAAAGAGAAGGCACAGGGGAGACTTTATAGTGACCCTCCAGTACCTGAAGGGGACCTACAGAAAAGATGCAGAGGGAATGTTCCCAGTTAATTAAGATATTACCAGTTCAAGAAAATAATAAACCCAAAAATAATAAATAAGTCTGTGTCATCCTGCTTTGGCAGGGGAATTGGACTAGATGATCTTTTGAAGTCCCTTCCAGCTCCTAATATTCTGTGATTCTGTGTGATTCTGTGAGTGGTTAAAAGGGGCAATGGTATTAAACTAGAAAAGGGTAAGTTTGTTCCTCACTATGAGGGTGGTGAGACATGGGAACAGGTTGCCCAGAGAGGTGGATGGGGCCTCATCCCTGGACATGAGGCCCATTTAAGTACCAGAAGATGTTGCTGTCGTAAGGAGACTCAGTTTCTGCTGACCTGAGCAGAGCCTGGAACCAAAACTGCTGCTGTCTGCTACCTCCCATAGTCTGGCACAGGCAGCCCTGCTTGTTCCTCTTGCAGGTTCAGTGTGGATCCAGCAGTGGGTAGGCAGCTCAGGATGTCAGCTGGGAAGCCTTGGTTCTTGGGGCTAGCTTGGTCATGGGTTATATGAGGCCCACTGGAGTGCTCAGGAGCTGGGTTTGCTTGGTTGGGCAAGATGGTGATCTGCTCCCTTGTGGCTACATGTGACAGCACAGAGTCTGTTCCCACTCTCTCACGTCGGCTGCTGTGGGGGACCATGGGTGGTGTGTGTAATCCTGTTTCTTTACATATGTAATTGAAGTTTGGTGATACGGTCAAAGGAAGGTAGTCCCACTGTGCCTTTCCTAACACACACATGTGGACTGTTCTTTAGCTTAGATGCCAATACCCACTCCAGTTACCTCAGTTTTTCGGTGAGGTTTGGTTTTACCCTGCTAAGGGCTGAGACCATGTGCCAGGGAGGGATGTGTCCTTCTGTTCATGCAGTAGCCTGCTACCCTTTGTGCATCTACTCTGGAAAGTCTTGGTTGTGACTTATGTCCTATTTTTTTATGACAGCAAATAAACGTTAGTGTTAAATCTTACAGGCACTGTTTCAGGGACCCAGGTCCTGCCTTCCAGGGATGTCTCTGACTCCTGTGTTTAACACAGCAAAAGAAGCCCAGGTGATGCTGGAAAGAAATCTTATTCTGTCCAGGATAAATAGTCTAGAAATGTTACAGGTGTCCTCGCTGCAAGTGTCTGAGGAAATCCCTGCATGAGGCTGCTGAACAAAAGGGCCATTTAACCTTGACAGATGCTCTGACTTAAAAGTGAGTGGGATCATTCTGCATTGCCATGAGGTGCCTGCATCTAGAGCAAGACTCACAGTTGTGAATATCAGTCTGAGGCTTAAACTGTGCACCGCTACATGTTCCCAGAGACAGCAGTGTTGATTTGGGATTTGTGTTGAATGAAAATTAAGGGCTAAACACAGTAGCAGAGGATTTACCATCTTGCACCAAAAGATGGGATATTTCCTGTTGAAATAACAAGATTTGGGGCCATGAGAGAACAATTTAAGAGACACATAATAAGATTCATTTCAAGCTTTTACCAATTCTCTAAATCCTACCTTCAGGTATCTCATCTCAAGGATACAATTAGATTCAAAGCTCTATCAGTCATTATCACTATTATGAGACACCATGTGTTTCATATTCGCACCAAAATTAAAGAGAAGTTGTATGGCAGATAGTATAGCGCAGTTCAATATCACTAAGAGATGAAGTGGGATATATGGGTACACAGGGAGAATTTCAGCTAAATTTGTTTTTTTGTTCATAGAACCCTGTAGGCCAATCAATGAAATTGCATCTTTTTCTTGCCCAGCCCAGTGCCAAATAATTTTCTCCTCCTTTTTCTTATCTTTAACTCATTTCCTAATGATTCCTCAAGTGTTCTGTTCAAATTAAAGTCTAATAGTATGTTCTTTTCTTAAGTCTTTTTACAATGTCTGTTTATAATATGAATCAGTGCAGTGAAACCACTGACTGATGTAGGTACAATATATACATATAGAGAGTAATTTTTAAGCTCTTCAAATTCAAAGTAAAAAAGAAGAGTGAAAATAAGGCTGTGGATAGTCTTGCCTCTCATATCTTCATATCTTCATTTTATTTTCTATTTCTTTTTGCAACAGCTCACAGTGCTGAGTTTTTGGGTTTGACTTTTTTCCATCCTATACTCAATAAAGCACATCCTGTTAAGAACAGGACCATCTGCAGATGATATTTAACTACATCAGTGAGGATTTCTGATGTTTCCTGTTCTCCATGCAGGATTGATAAATTTAAGTTGGATTATTGTTTTATGTTAAAATTATGAAAGAAAGAGGAACAGAGAGCTAAAAAATATTCAGGGAAAAAAAAAAGGAACAGAAGGAAGAGCTGATAAGCTTGCACAAAAAGATTGTGAATGTAGTAGAAGAGTATAATCAAACAAATTCTTTAAAGAGAGAAAAATATTAGTAAGGAAACAACCACCATGGTTGTTTAATAATAATTAAAAAGTAATAATAATGAAGGTATCAGACACTATATAATCTATCTAGAAGAATAGAAATATTTTACAATTGGCTCTTTTACACCTGGAGACATTTTGAAGCAGAATACAGATAGTCAGGTTGTTTATTTGGAGATCTAATAAACCTTGCGTTCAGGTCACATGCTTTCTTCAGTAGTATCATATTCTTACCATTGTTGCCAGTTCATTGCACTTTGTAACATATCCCAATGCATGTCACATTTTTCTCAAACCCAGGCTTCTGTAATCACCTGAAAAATCTCTTCTTAATATAAAGAAACTTGTTCTCATGATGGCAAAGCATAGCTTAAATGCCGCTTTGAAATTTAAAAGCCTTAAAAGCAAATGTGTGAAAGTTTCCAAGTAGAATTTTATGGCTTTTACTGCAATTGTGTTCCCTTTTTCAAAATTCTTTTAGAACATGTGGCTTTGACCGTGCTGTCTGTGCAAAACATGTTGAATATATCTGGACTGTGGGACACATGTAAAAGTTCTGTGACTTTAAGTTGTCTGCAGAGAGCTTCAGCTGTATTACAACAGCCGAATGGAGGACCTTCTATTTCCAGCACACCTCAGTCCTACAGAGATCCTTGTAGAAATCAGAGCTGCAAAAGGTGCATGCCATGCAACCCACAGTGCATGGACAGGACTTGGGGAGTCCTGATCTCCTTCATTTCCGTCATGATGAAAAAAGAAAAATGTTAATAATGGGGAAATATTTATAGCAATACAGTGGTGTTGCTTGCTTTAGTCTATTTTGTTGTTTGATATTAGGAGAAGATATAAATTATATTATCTGATAAAGAAAATAGATATTTATCTTTATCCCTTAAAGTTGCCTTCCCTAGAAGTTTCTCTCACAACTTCACCTGGGTTTTTTTCTATTTTCCAGGAGTGTTAAATCATCTTTTCTCTGTGATGCTTTATGAATGTGTAACCAGTGCACTGGAACAGTATTTATGTACACATTTCCACGCACCTCTAAAGCAAAAGTGAAAATAACTGTGGTTAAAGCTGTCATATTAGCTGCATAAAATACGTGCTTAGAAAATGAAAGGTTTTTATTTGTAAAAGCAGACATATGAAAGTCATTCCCTTATACAGATCAGCTGAAGCTTCAATGCGGGGTAATACGCCAGTAAGTTTTCAGCTATCACTGGTAGAGACAAGCTGCCAGGAAGAGCTCAAGCAACCAGACAGAAATAAGGACGCCTCAGGCTGTTACAGCAAAAAATTCTTCATGCTGGTGATAATATGTTTTCCACTGGACCAGGTTAAGTCTTACCCTGTCATTAATACTGTCTTCATCAATTAAAGCAAATCTCAAAAGATCAGAAAGCACCAAGTATCTCCTCAAGTTCAGAATACATTTCCACATCATCGTTCTCTGCGAGAAGCAAAGCCTTCCCAAGGACAGCACTGCCACCAAACTCCCCTAATTTCAATCCAGCTACAGAGATGCTAAAAGCCTTATTTCTAAAAGTAACCTGATCTAAACAGGAATTTTTCCTTTTTTTTAGAATCATAGAATCATATAATGGTTTGGGTTGGAAGGCACCTCAAAGATCATATAGTTCCAAAACCCTGCCATGGGTGGGGACACCCTCACTAGACCAGGTTGCCCAAAGCCCCATCCAGTCTGGCCTTAAACACCTCCAGGATGCCCAAAACCTTTCTGCGAAGCCTGTGCCAGGGCCTCACTACCCTCATAGTAGAGAATTTCTTCCCAATGTCTAACCTAAACCTGCCCTCTTTCAGCATAAAGCCATTGTTCATTGTCCTTTCTCTACACTCCCTGGTGAACAGTCCCTCTCCAACTGTCCTGTAGGACCACTTTAAGTACTGGAAGGCTGCTATAAGGTCTCCCAATGAGCTCTTGAGCTCCCTTCCAAACCCTACAATTCTGTGACTCTGTGATTCCCCAGAGCCTTCTCTTCTCCAGGATGAACAAGCCCAACTCTCTCAGCTTGTCTTCATAGGAGAGGTTCTCCAGCACCTTGATCATCTTTTTGGCCCTCCTGTGAACTCGCTCCAACAGCTCTACATCTTTCTTGTACTGGGGACCCCAGAGCTGGACGCAGTACTCCAGTTGAAGTCTCACCAGAGCAGAGTAGAGGGGCAGAATCACCTCCCTCAACCTGCTGGCCACGCTGTTCTTGATGCAGCCCCCTGAGCTGCTACTGCACGCTGCTGGCTCATGTTGAGCTTGCCATTGATCAACACCCCTAAGTCCTTCTCGGTGCTGCTCTCAACCCATTCTCCACCCAGCCTCCCAGCCTGTATGTAGTTTTGCTTGGGATTGTGTCAACTCACATGCAGGACCTTGCACTTCACTTTGTGGAACTTCATGCAGTTCTCATGGGCCCATCTCTCCAGCCTGTCAATGTCCCTCTGGATGGCATCCCTTCGCTCCAATGTGTTGACCTCACCACACAACTTGGTGTCAGCAGCAAACTTGCTGAGGGTGCACTTGATCCCTCTGTTCATTTCACTGTTGAACAGTGCTAGTCCCAGTACTGATCCCTGAGGAACACCACTTATTACAGACCTCCATATGAACATTGAGCCATTGATCACAACTCTTCGTGAGAGACCATCCAGCCAGTTCCTCATACACTCAGTGGTCCATTTGTTGAATCCATGTGTCTCATATTTAAAGACAAGGATGTTATGCTGGACAGTGTTGAAGGACTTGCACAAGTCCAGGAAGATGATGTGCATCATCCTTCCTTTGTCCACCATCTCTATCGCTCCATCATAAAAGGCCACCAGATTTGTCAGGCACGATTTGCCCTTAGAGAAGCCATGTTGGCTGTCACCTCTATATTTGAAAGTTACCTAAGGATAAATGTACTAGACAATGCTATTTAGGAAATCCCCAAGGAAAAGTATAGTTCAAACCTTTGAATGGCAGGTCAAACTAGAAACTGAATATAATTTCATATGTACTAGCATCAAGTGGACATAAAACTAAATCAGTTTTATTCTGGTGCATTTTACTCATGCACTAAATTATCCTGGGTGTCAGTAAACATTGAGGGGAGAATAAAACTGTGAAACATTAGTAAAAGTCAGTGAGGTGGAGATCAGGATATTAGGAAACTTACTTACTTTGTATCTTCTCCAGCATATTTGTGGGCAGGAACATTTTGTACTTTTTACACTCTCAGCCCTAGCAACACCATTGTTCCAACAGCTAGGAACCCCCAGTTTGAGGTTAAGTTTTGGCAGGTCTGAGCTGGCCACAGTATTTAGCAAGATGCCCCTAGTGTATTTTCATATGCTCCATTTATTTTGATAAAGTCAAGGGACAAGTTTAAACAAAGGGCATAGCTGAGAGTAGCATATTCTTCACTGTGGGTAAAACATCATCAGTATCAAAGGACGTGATTCTCGTCGTGACTACTTTACGTGTGAAATGCCATTACAAATCTTCAAAAGTAGTGTTGAGCCTTATTAACTGAGCCTGATGACAAAGGATTGACATATCACCAGCCAGCAAATACCATGCTCACCACCCCATCTTATTAAAAGGCCATTTGCACAAGAGTGATTCCAGGTTTTCATTATCTCAGGCTACTGACTTCTATTCTTGGAGTTGTTGCACTTGGTAAAAGAAGATGTAAGGTCATATACCAAAAAATTGCAGGATAAAAGAAGGAATATAAAAAACCCACACCATTTTCTCTTCCCCTCTGTTCCTTCCATCACCCTTGAACTGGAACATATGCTGAATAGTATATGAAAAGTCAAATTTAGCACCAACTTGTAACCATATTTCAATCATGTCTCCAGAGAATGAATGATATTTCCCCTGGAAACGCCATCTATGAACTTTTTTTTTTTTTAATATAACAATCAAAACAATTAAAATAATTATTTGTTTGTTTATTCTGCATATATTCAATAGTTCTAATCCACCATCTCTGTACATGTATAGATATTTTTTACAATCAATATCTACATGGCTTTCTGAAATGCACTTTAGATTAGTGATCATTTTTGTGCCTTTCTGAATATATAGGTAATGCAAAAGAATTCACTGGTAGATGGTGATATGCCAAAGCAAGATGTGAATTCCTGAAAAACTGGAATGAGCACTTCTAGTAAACTGCATGCATCACTGCACAGAAGTGACTTAGATAGGTGTTCAGAGGAAAGTCCTTTGCATGACTGGCAGTTACATAGATAGTTTTATAGAATCACAGAATCACAGAATCTTAGGGGTTGGAAGGGACCTCAAGAGATCATTGGGTCCAACCCCCCTGCCAAAGCAGGCTCCCTAGCTCATATTACATAGATAGGCATCCAGATGAGACTTGAATATCTCCAGAGAAGGAGACTCCACCACCTCCCTGGGCAGCCTATTCCACTGCTCCGTCACCCTCACTGTGAAAAAGTTCTTCCGCATGTTGGTGCAGAACTTCCTATGCTCCAGCTTACAGCCATTGCCCCTAGTCCTGTCCCCACAGACCACTGAAAAGGGGCTGGCCAATTCCCCCTGCAACCCATGCCTAAGATCTATAAACACTAATTAGGTCCCCCCTAAATCTTCTTTTTTCCAGGCTGAGCACACCCAGCTCACTCAGCCTTTCCTCATAGGGGAGATGTTCCAGACCCCTAATCAACTTTGTTGCCCTTCTCTGCACTCTCTCCAGAAGGTCCCTGTCTTTTCTATACCAGGGAGACCAGAACTGGACACAGTATTCCAGGTGGGGCCTGACCAATGCAGAGTAGACGGGGAGGATCACTTCCTTTGACCTGCTGGACACACTCTTCCTGATGCATCCCAGGATCCCATTGGCTCTCTTAGCCACCAGGGCACACTGCTGGCTCATAGCCAACCTGCCATCAACCAGGACCCCCAGGTCCTTCTCCACAGAGCTCTTTTCCAACAGGTCATCCCCCAGCCTGTACTGATACAGTCGGTTATTCCTCCCCAGGTGCAAGACTTTACACTTGCACTTGTTGAATTTCATTAGGTTTCTTCCAGCCCAGCTCTCCAGCCTGTCCAGGTCTCGCTGGATGGCAGCGCAGTGTTCCTGCGTGTCAGCCACTCCTCCCAGCTTTGTATCATCGGCATACTTGCTGAGGGTGGATGCTATTCCCTCATCAAGGTCGTCAATGAAGATATTAAACAGGACTGGACCCAACACTGAGCCCTGTGGAACACCATTAGTCACAGGCCTCCATTCAGATTCTACTCCACTGATCACAACCCTCTGAGCCCAGTCTGACAGCCAGTTCTCAACCCACCTCACTGTCCACTCATCTATCCCTTGTTCCCTCAGCTTCTCTATCAGGATGTTGTGGGCAACAGTATCGAAAGCTTTGCTAAAGTCAAGGTTGATGAAATCCAGTGCTCTCCCTCCATCCACCCAGTTGGTAATGACATCATAGAAGGCTATGAGATTGGTCGAGCACGATCTCCCCTTGGTGAATCCATGCTGACTACTTCTCATGACCTTCTTCTCTTCCAGTTGCTTGAAGATGGCATCCAAAACAAGCTGTTCCATCACCTTTCCAGGGACAGAAGTGAGGCTGACTGGCCTATAGTTACTGGGATCCTCCTTCTTGCCTTTTTTAAAGACTGGAGTGACATTGGCTATCCTCCAATCTTCAGGCACTTCTCCTGTAGTCCAGGATCTATCGAAGATGATACAGAGCAGCTCCGCAATCAATTATCTAGCTATTTCATTGGTGGAGGTGTATATACAGAATTTAATTTGGCATGAGTTCTCCAATGGTTAAAGCACTGCTTTATTCTGCTCAAACTTCTGACATGCAATGCTTCTAAGACTCACAATGGCTTTAACACCAACACAGGATTAGAATCACCATCAGAAAGTCCAGCCCTCTACTGAACTAGACCCAAAATAATGTAGTTCATAAACCTATCAAGCCCCATTTTTCTATCACCAAAAATCTCTTGGAATGCTGTTTCAAAAGGTTGTTTAGTTCTTTGATGGCTAGAACAGTCATCCTTTCACACGTGAATTTATTAACAGGAAGCTTATATACCCAGTTACTGTTGAGTCAGTGCACAAATATCTAATCACACATATATTTCATCACTCTTCTGTTGCATCTATAGAGCTACAAAGTATCCACTTAACTTGAATTTTCTTTAAAAAATACAGATGACTTTTTGAGGCCTTATTTAGTAAGAAAAGTGTAAATAGGTTCCTGCTGTAGTAATCCATCTGCAGAGCAAGTAATGCTATATTTCTTCATTATGTTTTTGGGGTGAAAATTCTGAAAAAGCATTAGAAGTCATTGACTAATTCAATACATTTCATAAGTACCAATGACAATGAAAACTCATTTCTCTGTGTTATCAATAGAAATGCTTCTCCAGCAGCTGGATAAAAGCTAGTGCCACTAATAATCATCAGTGCTAAAACGGGTGGCAAAGATTTGTAGGTGAAATTAGTTTAACTGAATGTAAACATACACAGATATGGGAAGGTTATTTTAATTCCTATCACATTCCTCTGAGAAATAAACCCTTTAGGCTCTAAGTCATCTAGCCATTTTGTAAATCCACTCAAGATTAAATAGTTTACTGCCTAGTAGGACTTATGTTTCCTTACTCACCGTAATCTAAGAAAGGAGTCATCTGATGTTAACTGAATAGAATAGTCTTGTCTATATTACATCATCTAGACCCAGATTTAACTCTTCAACCTGAAGTTCATAGTCCCTTTATGCTCCCAATCTAATAAATGGAAGGGTCAGTCACCTCTGAAGGGCAGTAATTGTGCAGTAGACCTGCCTCAATCTCTTTGAGTGCAAATCGTTCACCCTTAATTAGAGAAAGAGCCTATGTAGAGTGCCTATGCATCTCACCTAGCCACCTTAGTTTAATGTCTAAAGTTACAAAACATAAACACAGGACAGAAAATGAGATCACCTATCAGTTCATTTTACAAAGACAACCAATAGCATACTTCTGTTGTTCATGAATCTCTAGGTTAACAAGTTTTAATTGTCTCATCAGTGTACTGAAATATTACCGTAAAATGATTTACTAGGTGGTGTTCCATGTGACTGTAAGTCACAAAATAGAGCAACTTTAGTAGTTTTCAGGAGACCCAGCAACCCTTGGAACTGTATAAAAATGCATTGGTATAAACCATTTGCTAAGCACTCAGAGAGATGAGGACTGCATTGCAGACAACGCTTGAAAAGGAGGTGGGGCAGTGGGAGGGTAAATTCATAACACAGATTATTCACAATGAATAATTCAGCTAGTTCTTTTTGCAACACACTTCCACCAGCTGGCTTTTGTGTAAGAACTTCAAAGTATTTCAGTCTGAATTGATTAAGACTCTACACTACGTTGATCTGGGTGTTAGAAAAATTTGCTCTTCTCTGCAAAGCAATGACATTTGAGCAATGCAGTTATATACTGCTTCTCTTGACAAATCCATGACAATATTTCTTTAAAAATTAGGACATATTTATTGATCTCAGATGCAGAAGTATTTCATGTTGGCTTTCCTTTACAAGGAAAGTACATGTTGAATCACAGAATTGCTGATATTTCCCTAATAATAGTATCACCTTGGATCACTGAAATCTATCAGTTTTGTTTCTAGCTACAGATGTGGACATTTCACAGCTAATGAAAAAAGTTATGTGTGAGGAAAGTTCAATAAGAGCAGTCTTTTCTGCCCCACTCTTATTGAAATCCCTTGCTAAGAAAAAGAAATCCCTTTTTTTTTCTCCTTGGCACTAAAATGCCGTAAGCAAGGACTATAGTGGTGCTAAATATTAGCAGCTGAGTTCCAGAGTGATGTATAAACAGAGTTCAAAGGCAGAAATAAATTTACATATGCATTGCTGGCATAGTTTCTTTTACCACTGTAGTATTCTATACATTAATTTGAGTGCTGGATAACTCCTCTCTCTGTGGCATGTATTTTAAAAACAAACTAAAATAGAAGAAATAACTTCTGAGGCCACAAATGGGACTTTGTGGAGACAGCATGCATTAGGACCAAGGGCCTGCAATTTCTTCTTGCTTCTTCCATTATTTATACTGCTTATTTATCCACTCTGTACTTGGAGGTCTGGCTTTTCTTTTTTTTCTCTTTTGTCAAATCAACTGGGGCATTCTGTGATGCATCTCAGTGGGTACCTCACTGTACTCCAAGACAAACATTATTTTACCATGTGGGAAAGCTATGGCTCATCCTCACTTATATGAATAACTATCTAGCCAGCTTTATCATCATGGCAACAAAGAATGCTATCCATTTCTTTGGATAAACATATCTCATTTCCACGTGAAAACCAAGGATATAAGAGATAATCATGGCAGACTGAAGATATCAAACGTTTAATTTAGTTCAGATTCTAACATTTCCAACTGCAGACAGCAGAGATGTGTGTGAGAGATTTATACTGTTTGGTATTTCTTCACAGAAAAAGACTTCTCTATGTTGGATTTTCAACTGCTGATTTTCAGCAGAGCTGTGGCAAATTACGCCATTGCCAGATGAGTAGTCTTATCACCTCCCTGATTTATTTTTCCTTGCAAAATAATGGCAACTGCAATCAAGGTTGCAGTGGCAACTCCAAGAATGTAAAGTGAAATGGAAGGACAAGAAATATTTGGAGAAGATAACTGGATATTGTATTTGGAGAATGAAGGTAAAAACCTTGATCCTCAAAGTAGTTCCTTTTAAAACTGAGAAAGGCTGATATACAGCATTCTCATGAGGCTTGTGTCATTCCTGAAACAACACAGACAAAACAAAAGTTTACAGTAGAATTGATTTGTTAAAATTCCAGTTGAGGACTGACTTTGTTTCTGTTCACATGGATCTAGGAAATACGGATTCAGGTTGAAGACATTCCTCATCCAATACATTTCAAATTGTAATGATACCAAGTCTTTCAATACTAGTTGCCAAAAACTTTGCATTCCTGCCTTTTGATACAGGGGGAACCTCTTTGGAGACTTCTAAAGTATGCAGAGATTTTTAGTGACAGAATGATTCCTGGGCTACACACATATTGTCCTAGAGAGGAGGGAGTGCTCTTCTGAGCTATCTTTCAAGTACAAGGGATAGGGTGGAAGATCCCAGCAACCACAGCAAGGGTGCTGTGCCTCTACCTCTGCTCCCCTCCCATGGAAAGCCTCCTTGCTTAGATTGTGCACGGGTATTGAGGACCATGGTCTGTTTTAAAAAGATGGTTTAATAAATAAGCAACACTGCAAGCTGCCAGCAATAGGGAACTCTTCCCTTCTGCAGGAAGGAGAGAAAATAGTGATATTCAGTCTGACGCAGGCACTAGATGTAAGCCCCTGGCATTGAATAGAACTTGTCCTCTGTCTTCATGTGATTTCCATGTGCTTCTTTCATAGGCAGTACTACAGAATGTCTTAGAAAAGTGTTGAGAAAACAGGAAACTTCCCCATGACCATGCTTCCGAAGACCTTGGAATGGGTTAACAGCCCTGGGGAAAAGGTTTGATTTCAGTAGAGGGAAGATTGCAACTCCTTGCAGATTTCTGGCCCAGATTTAAATACTGGGAAAAAACTCCAGTGTACACTTGCACACCAACGGTTAGTCCTCTGTAGTGGTGCCAGAAAGAATCCTTAAATTATTTTAAATATAGAAGATCTAGTTCTCTTCTGCACTTCTGCTGTCAAGAGGTTAGATCAGCTTAAAATAAAGATTCATCCATATATCATTCAATATTTCTACAAACATAACTAATTTGTTCCAGGTTCCTTCTTTATAAGGAATGTCATACCATAAGAATGGCAAGTTTGCAAATTATTCACACTCCTTTGGGAGATTAAAAAATACAAGGGCAAGGAGCTGTGGGTGTACATACACACAAACACAGTCTGTGCGGAGGCATTACCCACTTATTAGCGTTGCATGTTTTAGCGGCATGCCCTCTTTCATCTGTGCTGTTTCCCTCAGACTCAGTCCTAGGATTTCAAATCTCTGAAAACAGGTTTTTAACAGATGCTCTTGCTTTTCTCCAGTTCCAGCTTAATTTCTGTTCATTACCTTTTCTGTAAATGTCCACCATGTCCTGATTCAAGATAAGCTTTCAAACTTCTGAGTCTCCCTGTCAAATTTCTATTTCCCACTAGCTAGTGAAGGCAGAAACAGAATTTACATCCCATTGCAAAAAGAAGTTTGATAACTTTCCCACAGCACTTTCTTCTCCTATATCTAGGCCTGAGGTTGGTGGCCCTGCCTGTGGCAGGGAGGATGGAGCTCTATGATCCTTGGGGTCCCTTCCAATCCATGCCATTCTATGATTCTATCATTCTATGATCTGCAAGCTACAAGATACCAGACTTCAATCTACCTGAACCTACGTCTTGAAACATTCAGGAGTGCAGTGCAACTTCAAAACAGTTGTCTTTATGGGCAGCAGGAAAGATTTACCAGGCCCGCAAACCTTCACAGACTCTCTGAAACGTTGCCAAAATAAAAAGGGGGAGCTGTCTAGATTTGAAGGTGAAGGGCAGGAGAGGCTGTTGGCTGCTCTAAGATCTGTGCCTTTTTGGCCCAACTGAACTGATGTTTGCAAAAGGAGGCTTTTGCATTTGACGAAACCTTTATAAAGAGTCTTGCCTTTGCCATCAGTATAAATGCATATAATTTTTTTTTTAAAAAACCTCTTTCAAATAGAGAATTCAATCACATTTTTAGCTATCATCTGCTAGTAGTTATTCTATATGATGATCATTATATTTAATAATTCTGAATTCATATAAAGTAAAGGATTATAAGGATTCAAGAAAGAAAGGCGCCACACATATATTCCAGAGAACAGCTGTCAGGCAGGGGAAGTAAGGAAAAATATTTTGATTTTGTTATGAGGCCCTTCCTTCTATAAATAACATTGTTACATGGGTATAAATCAGAAGTACTGTCATTCTGATGAGACCCCAGGAGATTTGAGATCTCTCTGCTCACAAGAAATTAATCTCGATTAACTCAGATGACTTCTGGATAGGTTACATACTCGCCATTCACAGAGGTAGGCTGGATGCTGAAGGTTGATATTCTCTCAGAAATTAGGGTAATTAATGGATGAACTGCTACTAAAATCCTAGCTGAAGTCCAGCTTGCACACCAGAGTGTCTAATAAATGTTCACTTATTTTCATCTGAAAGCTTGGGTATCAGCCATTTTCTCACAAATATATATTTCACTTCAATATTTCATTTTTTAATCAAATAACATTATGGGATAATGACTACATTTTCATTCATAAGAATTTTGATACTTTTATTTGCACTAAATCTTTGTGCTGGAGTTTGGGTTTTTTTAATAAATTGAGGGTATGATTTTGGGGTTTGGAGGTTTTCGTAAGGGTATTTCAAATAACAAAATAAAAACACTTGTGTTCTTTTTTTCATTGCCTGAGCTTCTTTACAATGGACTGTGGTTCATGACAAAGATTTCAAGGGTCTTCTAGCAAGCAGGACTAGATCCAAGTGCCAGACAACAACCTTTTATCTGCATGAGAAAGAAGATGGTGGGGATTTGGTTTACAGAGAGGTTCTGTACCACTGTGGAATCCGCAATGGTGGATCAGGAACTATCACCCTCTCTTTAAGATCATCAGGAAAAAGAAATTTTAAAAGAAAAAAAAAAGTGGAAGAAGCAAGAGAAGGCAGGGAAACCATTATTAGGAAAAATGTTTCAGAAATAAATTGTTAAAAGATGAAAGTCAAGTTGCTAAGTATGAGAATTAACTTCAGTGATCAGTCTCGTGTTTAGTACTCTGAACACAGAGCTTTAGAAGCATAAAGGCTGTTTTGTTTTCAGAAAAAAAGACCCAATTTTAGATATCTGGTGGGGAGGCTGGGGGATGGGAACTTACCATTAACTGGAACAACTGTCCAAAGCAAATAAATGAAAAGGGGAACAGCAGAGGAATTTCTCTCCAAGTTGCCTACTGAAGCAGTTTCAGGTTTAATTTTTGTGTCTGTTTTGCAATCCCTTGATAGCCAAAACTGGCTGACACAACACATGAAATATGCCAGTGCCAGTCCTGGGTATTCTGGGTTCTTGGAAACTGTATTGACAAAAATGTTACAGATGTGCCAGATTTTTTATCCAGAGTGAGAAGCAGAGACCCCTCAAATAGGCAATGCTTTCCTGCCAGCAGCAGGCCTCTGATATGGTGGCTGGCATGTGTCCTGAGTCACCCAGGCTGAGGGCATCTCAGTGGTGAGTGCTCAACCTGTCCTGTCTGACTGGAGCAAGGGAGTCACTGAACAAGCTGGCCTGTCAATTGCAGTATTGCTTTCACAAGCATTCAACAAATGTGAGAAACGTTCCCAGATTCATAGCTATCACTAAGAAACAGAAGGGTTATTGTTTTAATAACAAATGGGCGGTTAATTCACCTGTTTCTGTTGTTGTGGGCAGACTTGAGAAGTCCTTGAAGTATAGTCTCAATGAGAAGTCTAACACAGAATTCAATCCAATTTTCACTGGGAATTATATTCCAAAACCTGTCTTTGTAAATATGGAATGTATTAGTAGTTTGTACTTGGTACATCTGACACGTAAGCTCTTAGAAAACACCTAAAACACCGAGACACCTGTGACAACATTTTAGGAGTTGGTAACAAAGTTCAAATATGAGATCCAGTTCAGATCCAGGAGAAAGGTAAGAAATCTATGGATGAGTTGGGGGAGAGAGGGAGAGGAGAGGAGAGGAGAGGAGAGGAGAGGAGAGGAGAGGAGAGGAGAGGAGAGGAGAGGAGAGGAGAGGAGAGGAGAGGAGAGGAGAGGAGAGGAGAGGAGAGGAGAGGAGAGGAGAGGAGAGGAGAGGAGAGGAGAGGAGAGGAGAGGAGAGGAGAGGAGAGGAGAGGAGAGGAGAGGAGAGGAGAGGAGAGGAGAGGAGAGGAGAGGAGAGGAGAAATGGCGAGGGAAGATGATAGGTTTTTCAGCTTCATAAATTGAGTAAATGTAAAGACAAGATGTTAATTTCTAAGTGTTTCAAATTTTCAATGCAAGTCAGGCTTTAGCCCTGTGGAAAGACTGTCTAGATGCAACTGAATAATTTTTCTCTTACTGAATGTAAACTTCTGGTTGATTTAAGATATATATGTTTGTGGCCTTTTACATATATACCCTGGGTTGCTTTTATACTTATAATACTCCATGCTATGTAGCCTCTCTAGATGCCTACAGTAAAATGATATCTTAAGTGTTTAATTTTTATTACTCATCATGTATTGACAGAAATTATATTCTCAGGCATTCTGTGAGCACGAGGGCCTTACAAGCCAAAGGAAAAGTATTTATAGGCCAGAGCAAATGTTAGTTGTCAATATTAATGTTGCAAGATGTTTCCTTTTCTCTGTTTCCAGTGTTCTCATGGGACATTGTACATAGGCCTCACAGTTAAAGATATCTTCAAAGAAAACAGAAGGCATATCCTCAAGCCTTTCTGTAATATGTACAGTAAAGAAAGAGTTAGGTGACAGCTAACCAGAAATCTGCTGTCCCAAAGGTAGGCTGTGTGTCAAAGTAAATGTCAGTGCTTTCAGGATAAGGCCCACTTCTTCTAGCCCAAGACGTTTCTGTTCATTCAGATTCAGAGTTTTGAGCAAATTTAGCCATCTTGTGAAGTGCATCTCTAAATCCAAGCACCAAAGTACTCTCTTTGAAGCTAATGTTCTTATAGATTAAAGTACTTAAAAAGCTTGTAGAATTAGTTCTGTTATTGCACAGGTGAAGAGATTGCTTTAGATACTAATATGCATCTGCACTGCTGAAAGACATAAGGAAGATAAGACTCTCTGAGACTTAGAGCACTCCTACACCAGTCTGACATAGGTAGGAAGACGCAGAATGAAGCTGTTCTGACAGAAGCAAATAAAACCAAAATCAAAACCAGTCGACTTCAGATGAAAGTGTGGGGATTGAGTACCTCAGCTGGTGGCAGCAAATATTATTTGAATGTCCATATTCTCTTTTTATTTTGTTTTATATTTCTACATAGATCTGAGTAAAGAGGAGCTGAAGCCAGAGAATTTCATCTTGCATTACAAAACCATATTCCATCAGTAATGTTTCATATTGACCACACTTTGGTGTTCTAGGGACACTAGCTCACACTTGGTGGAAGTTATTTTGTCTTCCTTTTTTCTTAGACCATAAATTTCTTAACTTACAGTGTATGCTGTATGTATACTACTCAAGTGTCCCTATTGAATCTCCATTTACATTACTGCTTTCACCATCTGGATTGCATTCAGCACCTAATGTTTTCAGATTACATTGCACTTTGAATATATTTTCCTTGCACATCTTTTCAAAGATGCCTCTTTCAGAATAAATCCCCTTTTGAGCCGACTTTGAATCACCCATAAGAACTGTTCTTACCAGCTTTTTGTCTTCAGGTTGCTTGCCACAAGGTGTTGCATTCATAAAGGTTTAAGTTTCCTGGTCCTAGCAGCAAGAATTTGCTTCCTCTTTGCAGGGGCCCATGCCTTTGCAAAGTCCACACAAACTGTGCTACCCATCATTAGACTACTATTGGAGTGGAAAGTGTGTTACAGTGCAAGTGTTTTTCTAAGTGACATACAAGTATTACCTTGAGATCTAGTTTAGAAGAAAAACTGGATCCCTGAGGAGGCATTTATTTAAACTCATCAGCGAACATAAATCATTTTAACAAATTTTCATCCATTAAAAATACTTTTTAGATTCAGAGTCTCTACAGAGCTCTAAATTTAAAACAGATCTTGAGAAGTGTATCAGGTGGCATCAGAAACAGAAGTGGCAGAAGAAACAGGTCTATCTAATTTCTTCGTGCTGGAATAACATGGAAAGAGCAGCAGTGTCTTCGGGAATGTAGTTTCACAACACTGTCTGAATCAGGCTAGCAAGCACTGGAAGAGTAAGAAAGAGAAAGATGAGCAGGATTAAAAGGACAACCGGAGGCGCTGGATTCCCTGGCACGAAATGGCTATTGAAGTTGTGAAGTGAGAAAAGCTAAATATGATTACAATCTTCTTTTAGCCATCTGCTGTGGTTTTTCCTAGTTTTCTTCAGCCCACAATCTGAAACATAGTCCATCCAACTATGCCTCATTTCTTTACAGGTATTCTCCTCCAGAAAATGACTACACGTCTTAAAATGATGTTCTGTCTCTGCAGTGACACAGAAAGGTTACCCAGACATTGGGGTGCATGTTGTTAAAACTGAACTACTGAAATTGGCACCAGTTCTTTAACTTTGCAGACACTAAATCTTAGACAGATGGATTTCCCAGTGCTGTTTTTTTTAAATGTTACTGCATGAAGATCTCGTTATTTTCAAATTTACCTAAGCATTGCACCTGCTGCCACACTGCAAATTGTAATCCATTTCTACAAAATCAACTTATGTGGACAGGTAAGATTTGAAGTAAAGTCCACAGTATTTTTTTACTTTTATCTGTGCCTAAATTCCCTCTTCAGTATATTGATTTAAATGACTGTTACCATTATTGTTACCTTTTGCAGGACTTAACATTTAAAATGCAAACTTGACTCTGACTAATATGATGCAAATAAGATTCCTCACCCAGTGACTCACTACAAATAAAATCCAAACACACAGTTAACTATATCTAAATGTGTTGCTGCTATTGTTTCCTGATAACTTGGAAAACTATTAAAAAACTTTCAACATGACAGAAGATTTTGATAACACTTTTTAACAGCATTTCTGACACATTGAAACAGAAAGATCATTCATCTTTTTTAATTAACTTTGCATCAACAATTTCCAGAACTGTAAGTATAATTTTCCTAGTTTGGGTTAATATTCATGCCTACAAGGGCACTAAATCCAGTTAGTTGGATCTCTTCCATTCATGCCTGACAATAATAATAATAATAATAATTAATATTATAAATTGAGTACAGTCATTGTAGTTCATAGTTGCATAACATATTTTCATAATCTGCTCAGTGATGTGAACAATGTAAAATAGGAAATTTACACAAGTATTTGCAAAATTTTACAATGCTGGGGAAATGGAGACATTCCTTTTAATGGATACAACATAGATATATTTGTCAGTGCCAGCTCTGACCTGCAATTCTAAGAAAAACATTTGGGTGGACATAAATAAAGATGAAGTTACTATGCTACATTGGCCAGCTAAATAATTCTAATTACTATTGTGTGCCGTGATAGGACATTTGACTAGTAGTTGAAAGATATGAGGCTCTAGCACTGGTAAGTTGAGATGTCCTCAGACAAGTCAACTCTCTGTGACTCTATTTCCTTTACATATGTGTGTGTGTATTTAGATATATATATAATATAAAATAGACAAAACATAATTTAAAACTAACTGGGGAGGGAATCACCAGCTGAACATCTACCCAGAACTTCATCTTCTGGACTCTTCTCATTGTTAGTGCAGGGAAATTAGTAGCTTTGAGCATATGACTGATCTGAGCAGAAGATGCATCTTCCTCATTGCTAAATCACACCTTTGAAGTCATTATTTCCTTCTAATGGTTATATGTACCTTGATCAAATATATGTGATAGATATGTAAAGATAGGTGAAAAGAGTGAAACTCCATTGGGTCATAGATTCACAGGACAGTAGGGTTAGGAAGGGGTTTCTGGAGATCATGTAATCCAAGACCCCTGCTAAAGCAGGATCACCTAGCGCAGGCTGCACAGGATCATGTCCAGGTGATCGTTGAGTATCTCCAGAGAAGAGGACTCCGCAACCTCTCTGGGCAGCCTGTGCCAGTGCTCTGCCACCCTCACAGTGAAGTAGTTTACCCTCACATTCAGATAGAACTTCCTGTGTTCCAGATTGTGCCCTTTGCTCCTTGTCCTGTTGCTAGGCACCACTGAGAAGAGTCTGGCCCCTTCCTCTAGACATCCACCCTTTAGATATTTGCAAGTATTGATCAGATCCCTTATTGGTCTTCTCCAGGCTAAACAGATCCAGTTCTCTCACCCAATAAGAAAAATACTTATTGCTGAGGGTTCAATATCTGTTAAAGGTTCTTCAGGGGTTTTACTTTAGATGAGAAGTAAAAAAGTTAGACAAGTGCATCTTTTGATTTCATTTCACCCCAGAGAAATCTTTTTTACAGTGTACAAAGCAGTTCCATGGTGAGAGCCAAAGTGCAATGGGTAGGGACAACTAGAATATGGTCTTCCAAGGTTCGCTTCTTCTCTGAAGTAAAGTACTAGTATAGTACTTTATTGCCTCTAATGTTCTGTCTATGCTCAGCAAAATGTAGTCACAGCTCAAAATTATTTTAGAGTATTGCAGTAACAGATAATAGCAGTGATCCTCCTAAAATTCCTTTTCCAGCTTGGGCTGATACTTATGATGATTCAGATACTAATGTACTTATCTCCTTCTGATATAAAATATATTTGGGTTTATTTTGTTCAGAGAGTATAGCATCTTCCACGTTGTACATCCCCTCCACAAACACATTTGATTTCAACTAATTCGCTTTCCCAAAGTGGAGGGGGGGGGAGGGGGGGGGGAGGGGATGGTGTGTGAGTGGGGAGCATTTGGAAATCGCTCTCCAAGTGACTCACACTATCCCATGACTTTCTGCACTCTTTGATGCTTTTGGTCACACTCAGCATCTTAAGTCCTCTGGTTGAAATAGAAAGGACATGAACTTGATCTTTTATTGCCCATCACTCAACACTGTCTAATACGCCTGTGTGAGATTCAGCTGTCTTTCAATTACTGTTTTACTTTGTAAATTTTTACTTACATTTTGCCACCCCAACTTTGTGAATATTTTTCCTCCTTTCAAAACCTTATTTGTGATTTTCTTCTTTCTGTAACCTGTTATGGGACTGGTGAAATTCAGACATTTTTCTTTATTTTTTTTTCTTTACACTCATAATTCCAAAAGTAATTGAAGGAGTTAAACAGTCTTTTGAAATCAGTGTAGTACTTCAATACAAGGTGTACATATATATAAAAATAAAACTGTCATTGTCAATAATAAGCAAACCAATTATGCTTTTTTTTTTCCCTTGGGGATCCTATTGGTGTTAGATATCTGCATGGCTTTGCCACAACTGATCCCTAGTTAAAGGTATGAAATTGCTGAATTCCTGGAGTTGTTGGAATTGTTTGTGATGCTATCAACATTTTAAGGTTAAACAGTGAACTCTAGATTCAAGTTGTGGCAGGAATGGGGGAAGAAAGATTGATTTTCATGTGTGGTGGGGTTTTTTTCCAGTTCGTTTTTTTTAAGTCTTCTTCAAGTCTGCACGTAGCCTGAGCTGCGGTAACTTCAGCCCAGGGCAGTGTCAGTGAGGCAATCAACACCTTATCTGGGTAGCTTTCATTTCCTGTTGAAAGAGGCTGCTGAGGTATGCACTGAATCCACATCTTCCCCCACAAACTACTTCATCCTCTTTGCTATCTCCCCAGCAATCTTCCTTCCCACAGCAGAGGAAGAAGGCTGATCCTCCGCACACTGCTGCAAAACACCTTCCTCTCCCGGGCAGGCTGCTTTGATTCAATTTGAGCTTGAGGCTGGGAGGGAGGTTGTTCCAGACCTCCCCCAGCAATTCAGCGTCCACCCAAAGGACTCCACTAGCTTCTGTGGCACCAGGATACAGTCCTCATGACACAAAACAGCACAGGAATTTTCCAGTTTTCCTTGTCTTAGGAGTTTCAGTTCCACTTTTAGGGATTGATTAGAACTGTATGTTGCAGTCCGCCAAAATCCGTGGTTTCCATAACAAATGTAATGATACTTGGTATGGAAGTAACTTAATTCTTAATAAAGCAAAGTAAATAAATAGTAAGGTGTTCAGTCATTTTCAGTCTTCCTTCCCTCTGCCTGTTAATGAGATTAAATGTCAGCCTGATGGGAGGCAAATTATTTTTGAATTGTATAAAACTCTTTTTAAATTATAGGGCTTGACCTAAAATCAGGTTTATACTTAGTTAGAATGGGTTAAAGGTTCCTGCATGTGCTTTAAGACATCCCTGTTTGCTTGGGATTTTTCCCCTTCAGGTACTGTAGACTAGATTTGTCTGGGCCAATACAAACTAATTTGCCCTATAAAATTTACCCCCCTGAAGCAATGCAGCAAACTCAGCAAGATTGCTTTGTCTAAGTCACTTAGAAAGGGTTGGGTGGGTTAGGCAACCAACTGCTATTCAAGTAAGACTGGAAAGCAACAGAATAACAAATTTAGATACCAATCTGAGACCAAATTAATCATTAGTGATACCATCAAGACCTCTGTACTATATTTCAGTAGGGGTGAGAGACATAAAAACTGACATAACACAGCAAATTTTCTGATATTCACTAACAATTCAGAGGAAGCAAAAGATGCAAATTTCTCTTTCCCTCTAATCCCCCCATATCTCCTAGTAGCAAACTCTCAGAAAAAAAACAACCAAAAAACAAAACCAAAAACCAAACCACCAAACACCCCCAAAACCCATGCCACTTGAAAATTTTGAGGTCTGACCTATACTGAGAAAGGTCTGATATTGAGAAAGCATCAGAAGTCTGACACTGAGAAAGCTACTATGTCCACTATGAATTCTGACTTTTTCGAATGACCTTGACTCAGTAGCTCAACTTGCTGAAAACTGGAAACTGAAAACAAAAATAATCTCAAAGCTGGACATTTCAGGGTCTTTAATTATACCAGTGACCCTCTTAAGGTCACACTGCATCTTTGCTCTCAGCTCCAGCTGCAGTATTTTGGCTGTGGACTGGTTTTACAAACAGTTATTTCATTTTGAGGGTATATTGCTTGCTATTATCACAGCTGAAACTAGAGTCTACCCTGGAAAAGGCAAACTGGTAACAGGGCATTGCCTCAAACTGTAGTCTGCACAGAAGTGGAAATTTTCCCCGGTCCAATCAATTTCAAAGAAAGTTGTATGGAAAGCAGTCACAGCAGCTGCACAGTACCCTTGTGTACAGCTAAGCTTTGCAAAAGTTACTCCTTACTGCTTGTGCCTTCTTAGAAGAATGCTTTTAGAGAAATTATTATTATCATTAATACACAGTCTATGACTGAATAGACTCAGAGGTCACAAGGGACCATTTCAGTCATGTATCCTGCTTAATAGAGACCATAGGGTCGCCCCCAATAAGTAATTCCTGACTTGCATCCAGACCTTCTGATTTACTGCAGGGACTTTGCCAACAGGCAGTTCTTCATTGCCACACTGTTTGTGAGCAACTGGTTTCCAAAGTGCAGATTGTGCTGCTCAAATTTTACATAATACTAGAATGGTTTGAGTTGGAAGGGGCCTTTAAAGCTCAACTAGTTCCAACCCCACCCTGCCATGGGCAGGGACACCCTCCACTAGACCAGGTTGCCCAGAGCCCCATCCAACCTGGCCTTGAACACTGCCAGGGAGGGGGCAGCCAGAGCTTCTCTGAGCTCCCTATACCAGGGCCTCATTGCCCTCATAGTAAAACATTTCTTCCTCATATCCAATCTAAATCAACCCTTTTCAGGCTTTTTTTTGTTCTGTCTGGTTAATTAATGAAGTCACATGCTATCATTTCCTTCCATTGGAAGTGTGAGGCAGGAAAACATGCAAAGAGCAATTTTGTACTAGGTCAGGATCCTCAGTTGATATGACTCACTGAGATCATATTCAAGTCAACAATTATGACAGTGTACATCACCTGAGAATCTGTCCCCCAGGGAGCTGAAACAATATGATAGTGTTTTTATAATGATAATCAGGAAGCATATGAAGTTTGTAGCTTCACAAATCCATTTTTGAATAAACCCAGCCAAACTATTTTATTTCATTAAGATTTGCTATAGTAGAACAAAGGACACTAACTTATTAATAGAATACAAATATTGAAGAGTATTTAATGTGGCTAAAACATAATTGATTTTGTATTCAAACACAGGAAACCGAGATGGTGATAAGGTGCCATAACTTTCTGGTTTGGCTTCAGGTTTGATTTTACTTAAAGCACAAGTGGCAAATGAGTTGCACATTTTGCAGAGAAGAGGTGATATAAATAGCACTGTCTTGCTGCCAGTGCATCCTATGAAATAGGATCTGTTGGTTATATTGTGGTCCACCAAGATTGAGTGGCCTGATGGACAAACTTTCTGACCCTGACAGAAAACATGGGAATTTATCAAAATTTCAAATAAGCTTTGAAATTTTTTATCTCAGTATTTGCTAGATATTTGGCCATATGAACTCTCCGATCTCCAGCACTACTACTGAATCCATGTGTAACTGCCTGCAATTCACATCACTGCTCTGCATCAGCTGACACATATTTATATAGACGGTGGCACTATATGCTGAGGCATTAATTGCTCGGTGTTGCTCTGGTATGAGAGCTCCACGTCCTTACTGTGACACCATTATTAGTTGCTAATCTGATCAAAGAGTGAAGGTCCAGGCAGAAGTCTTCCACTTAAACCAGCTGTCACTTCAAACACCATCTAATAAGGAAAACAAAACAGAACTAAACAGTACTTAATCAGTTATTGAGATGTGTTTAAATCATGAGCTTTGCGAGGCAGTGCACTGTCCTTGCTTGTAGAAAAACAAGATAATGGGGCAAAGCCTTGGTAAATCTCTATGTGTTATAGCAACAATAATAATTATGTAGCACATTTCACACAATCACAATGTTAGCAATAACATCAGTGCTTTGCTCTTTGAAACATCATGCATGATTCCATAAACTCCTAACTGCTAATGGTTTGTGTACACTTTGCCTCGAGAATGATTCTTGAAATAATAGAAAACAATTGTTCAAAATACAGCAAATCCATTTACAAAACTTATTGCTATTACTAGATCAGTATTTTTTTATTTGCTGAGTTCTTAGGCTGTGTCTTCTAAAAGTTTGTCATTTAAACAATTTACTTTTACTCAGACAGTGACATTCCTAGAGTCTGACATAATGAAAACAATAAAATCCACCTTTATTCTTTCTTCCTATGTATTACAGTGTAGGTTTTATCCTAAGAGGCTTTCTGCAATCTAGTTTGGAACCTCTTCCTAATACACAGGTAACTGCCATTGTCTGCAATTCAGAAGATTTCACAAATAATTTCTCTTTGCTCCAGCAGCACCAGGAATTTTGGTTTTCCATAGAGCACAGCAGGCTGCACAAAAGGCCCTGTCATTTTTTAAATATTTTTTTTTGGCTAGATGTGCCAAGTGATCATTTAGTTTGCACAATTTGCAGCCACCTGAGGTGTCAGAGTTACTTCACTACTGTACGTTAAAAGCTTGAGGTTTCTCACACTTAAGTGACCTTATCTTGCATCACTCAAGTGTGGTACAGAGTATTACCTACTATCTGACCCTTGGATGCATAACCTGCTCGTGTGCCTCTGCACCCGTTGCAGGACTCAGCTTTGTCACCAGTCCTCTGACTCGTGTCAAAATTCTGCTGGATAGATGTGAGTGCTCGTACGTATGCACAATACATGGGCTGATCAGGCAGCCACAGAAGAACAGAAAATAGGGCTGCAAGGTGTGCCACAAGGCAGCTTCATGGTATCTCATTCACTGAGAGCTGACTGACCGGGTCGTGCTTGGAGCAGAGAATCCTCCATTATCTCTGGATAGCCCTCTCATTGCTGTATCTAAGGGGTGAGCAATGAGGAAATACTGTAAAAATTCAAGGATCTAGAAAAATGTGCCTGTTCTCAGATAACAGCTACCTGGCCATCTCAGCAGTAACATCTAACTTGTTTTATCCAGCTTTTTGAAGCACTCAGCTGACAAGTTGTTAGTAAAGGTAGCTGGGTTTGGGTTTTGTGAGGGAGATGTTAACTAAGTAAACCCTGTGTTGACTGCACTGACATTTTCATTGAAGATGAAAAATGATCAGGGAAATCAATCCAAACTGTCTTGGCTGTGTTACATGAGGGAAAAAAAATACCCAAAACCCAGTAGTGGGCATAAGTGAAAGAGAATTTTTTTTTTCCAAATGAAAAACTTTTGATTAGAAGATGTAATTTGCTGGACAAGAAAAGTAATTTTCTGGGTGTTATGGGTTTTTTTTAAATTTAATATTATAAAATATGAAACAAAAATGAAAGCATTTCCTTCAAAAACAAGCTTTCTTAGTCAACTGTTGAATTGAGACAAAGCAATAAATATTGCTCTTCTTTTAAAACTATTTTTTATTTTCAACTTTTATTTTTCAACTCTTTCAACTTCTATTTGTATACAAAACCTGCTCAAACTCCATGTTCTTGGTAGCTATTAAAAGAAATACAGAGATCAGTGTAGATATTTTTCTACTTCAGGATAAGCTGGTTATCCAAATACTTTGGCAGCAAATATGAAGAGACAGCTTCTATCATATTTAAAACAGCAGTATTTCTTTTTTACTTCTTTTGAGGGAGTTTAACAGAAAATAGTAGAAACCTTGGAAATTCCTTCAAGGATAGTTCTGTATATAATAAATTAACATACTTTTCCTCTGCCCCCTGCCCCCTGCTTTTGGAAATATCTTCTCTTTATTTTGTATGAGATTAAATATGCATCTTGAAGCACATTTCCAGAGTGCAAAAAATTGATCCATTCAAAATAAATAAGAGGGATTGATTAGTTTTTGTCAATGAAAATGTCCCTGCATATTCCATGGACATTTTCTAAGTAATTTTAAGAGCGTGAAAAAATTCTGCAAGGTTGGAGTAAAAAGAAAAAAAATCATATTAATTTTTTTATGAGTCTTCAGTGACAAATAAAAGCATAAAGAGCAATTTTCCCCCCTTCTAAATATTTTACAAGTCATAAAATACCTAATACTTATCTGTGGTCCTTTTTTGAGAAAATAAAGTTGTACATGACCTGTTTTCTTCCCTTGAGTAATAAGAGATAATTTATTAATAACATTAGCCTTTGATTTTATTCACCTCCAGCTCTTAAAAACAAATAAGTTGTTTTCAAAGTTTTACTAGCTGCCTCGCACCTACTCTCCTAGTCACCTCATTCTTTAGTGATGTTCATCCTGGCCTGGCTGGTTTGACAGTTATTTTTTTCCTCCTGATTTTATTGTGATAAGAGTTATCAAGCTTATCAAGGACTTTGTTGTCAGTGAGATGCACAACATCTAGAGGATCTTGAAGTCAGGTACCTGGAAAAATATGAACAGAATGCATTGATTTGTAACAGAAGGAAGAATTTCTGCAATCCCTCTCATATCTCACAGAGTAAATGCAATTGTGGCTCAGGGCAGAATTTGCAAATGTTTGTTTTGTTTGGTTAAGCCCTCTCTTCCATGAGACACAACCTTTACTCTGGCTGTTACTGTGATGCAATGGCTACAGAACCTAAAATACTTTGTTTTGTTTATTTGTTTTACGATTTTGTAACAGGATGGATCCTTGAGATACTCTATCTCCGCATCAGGACTGTCCTGGGCTGCAGCCAAAGCAATTAAACCATCACTACCCTTACTCCTGGGCTTGCACCACAGTGCTGGATGGACTAAGAGCTCAAACAAGACACATCTATCGTCCTGCTCACTTACTTGTCATATCACTCACCTCGACACGACTCCACGGTGGGCACCTGGGACTGGCCTTCCCAGGCTGCCACCCTGGTAAGAGAGACACCCGGGCACTGTTTGGTTTGCCACACCAAGAGCTGTAAATAATGGGAGCGAGCGGTGATCCTTTTTCTTCTTCAGAAATGCACTATTTTTAATTTTACAGTATGACCATGTTCAGGAGGATTTTACTGCTTTCCAAAAAGGGGGTTTATTGTATGTCCCAAATAACTGAATGGCATCCAAAGTTGCTGCCAGCGTGGGAGCTAGAGCAGGGCCTGGAAGCACGGACGGAGCAGGAAATGCAGTGAAAGTGTGTGTTCGCACTCCTGTCAAAGTGCTACAGTCTTCCTCTCTTGAAGCATCTCAGCTATGCCAGCCCTGCTTTTCTCTCAACCAGAGCTGCCAACTGGGCTAAATCGCATGGTGACTTTGTGAGGCTGACAAATGTAGGTTAAAATGCACTGGCCAAGCTCATTTCCATTTGGATTTTACCCAAAGTCTCAGATAAAGGGCCTGAGCAATAATTTGATGCACTAATTAGCCCATAAAAGAAAAGGATTGTTATTTTTAGGTGCTAAAAGTTTTGTTTCAGAGGAGGAAAATGTCTTTGGTATATTTTGAAGAATTTAGTGGAGATGCCTGTTGCAAGTAAGAATAAACAAACGAGCTCTTTCAAATTCCTGGAAATGACTGAGAGACGTGTTGTGAATTCTTTGAATTAGTAAAATAGACTACAAGTGACTGAGCACGTAAAAAGCAGGGTTAACATGTCAGAGAAGCCCACAGTTGGTTAATTTGACGACTGCATTTCAACTTTGTTTTCTAAATATACTTTACAATTTAACATCTAATTCATAACACCATGTAGTGAAGGGCCAAATTTTATTATAAAAAACCCTACACTTTAAAATGTTAAAACTGCAGGCTATAGTAGTGAAAACTTAAGGAAACATTAGTTGTCCAAATTTAATTTCAGAACATGACAGCACACCGCTATAGCAACTATTATGCTTTATTTTCATGTTCCATGTGTGGTCTCATACTTTGTTTGCTGCACATCCTCCAAATTTACACTGAATAGTTGATTGTTAATTCTGAATAATTAATATTGTTACAGGATATTATCGAAAGTTTTCTGGAATAATTGCCTAGAGTTAGGTTTCCAAACCCTTATCAGTTAATTAAAAATAGTGAACCAGCAAATCCTACTGGAATCGTTAGAGACTCAACATTTCTGAAGCACTAATTGCTTATTTGGGTACCTGCATTAAGCCTGTAGCTCAAGAAAAACATGCTCACGGTGAACTTAGGAAATTACCCTCCAAGCCTTCAGGATTTAGTTCAGATCATAAAACAGTTTTTCTTTTTGTGAAGTGTCACACATTCTTCGCACTCACCCCTCATTCTGAGTTGCAGAAGTATAAAATTGCCTGACAGCAAAGTTTGCATGCTGTAGGAAGCACGCCAATGTGGGCTCAATGTGCTATACTGCTACAAGGACACAGTACTTGAGACAAACAGAGTCATCTGCCAACACTGACCATGTGCTGAGTATCAAACACTTGAGCTGCTCAAAAAAGTAACAAAAAAAAGTAGATTAGGAAAACACTGCTGATCGTTTATAATTTCATGCACAAGTTCAGCTCTAGGCCTGGTTTGACTTTCCTTCATACGCGTGTGAAGGAGTAACTTGGCATCAGTCAATGCAGTGAAACTGATGTCAAAACAGCCTAAGTGGAGAATCCAAAGCCCTTTTGAGGACAAGTAAATGAAATAGCAAATATGCTAGCTATGACATGGAATGACCTTGATTATCTGAATAGCATTAGCCAAAACCTGGTAGGGGTCTTCTGTCTGCCTTTACTAGGAGCAGTCTACCCCTCAGAGGTGCATAAGGACCTGCTTAGTTGTGCATGCCCAGGAGCAGTTGTAGGAGTTTCAACCATACCTTCATATAAGCATGTTGGCCATGATAGAGACACTGAAACAATCACTGGCTATTTACTTTATTACTGTTTTATCTTCCACCATGTCCCTAGTTTTGCACCACACCTCTCCTGTCTAGCTGGGTGAAAACCCAATACTTTCCTCTGTTTCAACTCTGCTGACTGACAGGGCATGGCATTCCTCAACTACACCCTAGCTAGCAGAGTCAGTGTTTGAATATCTCCAAGAGCACAAAAAAGAAGAGAAAAGGAAACATTTCTATTTCTCATTTACATTATTCTCTTCTCATAAGCACAATGAAACAAGACTGTGAGGCAGATCCTTCGCTTTGTATGTAAATCAGCTTTAGTGGAGCTATGCTTATTACTGTCACCATTATTTCTGTTACTACTGGTTGCATGACTGAAGCACCCACAGAGATAGGAGTCAGCTGTGCTAGGTGCTGTACAGATAAAAATGTCTCTTGGAAACATTTGCGCTGAGGGTCCACCAGCTGACTAGACAAGAGAAACTATGTGGGAGAGAAGTAAGCAGCAAAGGTGGAAAGAGAAGTTGTTGTTCGGAATCACCCAGCAGAGCACTGGCATAGCTGGGAATTAACTCCAGGTATCCAGATGCTCAGATCACTGTTCAGGCCAATACAACGAGCACCCTTGCCCGCTAAAACAAACATTTTTTTTTCAACTCTTGCCAAACTGACAGCTACAGTGAAATGTGTGAACAAGATGTACAAAAGCAGGTTTCACTCTCCAGATCCTTTCTAAAACAAAACATGTTTTTTTCTCATTGCTCAGTGGCACACAATTAAATATTTCAGATTTTTAGGAAGTTGGACAAATTTATTAAGAAGGCAAAGAGATTCATTACTTATTGTTCTAAGCCAGCCTGTGGAAACAGAATGGAATTCCCAAGGATTGTCTCTACCATTTCTTTAACGTGCACATAAACTAACTCTGCTCATCAAATTGTAGACATTAACAATTAGAGTGGGTGTCTTGAAAGACTTCTGTACCAAATTAAGTGTTTGTTTGAGGGACAAACATCTTGTGCAGATAATATGCCCAACAATACCTAACTAGTTTATCACAGCAGTTACCTTCTGATGTTCACCGAAAAGTTTTACACCAGCTGTAAATGATGTTGCAAAACTTCCTCATATTAAATCCTGTCAGCAACACTCGGATTCAGCTCCAATGCTGCTGGGCAGAAAAAAAGTCAGCACAGCAGAAATATACTTCCTTGTGCTTGATCAAAAATGAAAAAAGAAAGAAAACAAAAGAGAAGAAGGATATAAGAAAACCAGAAACTCTTTTTACAGTACTTCTAATCATAGTTTCAACAAGAGACTAGAGAACCACCTTAAGCCTCTGCACTGGAGGGGAGAACATTTTTTTATGTGATTTCTTCATAGCCCTAAATCATCATTGCAATTGGATGCTGATTTTCAGCTATAAACTGCTTCCAGTGTTTACATTAGAGTTTCTGAAAGAAATGCATATCTTGGGCCAGCAGATCAAATACATCACTGTCTACAGGAACTGAAGTGAGGCAAGTATGCATTGTATCCAAATGAAGCCTGCAGGAATCTAAGGCAAGGAAAACCTTAGTAAGTTACACCCAAAAAAAAACCTGCAAATGAGGACGAGAGTGAGGACCATGAAAAGGCACAGTGAACTTTTTTTGCACTCAGCAATGGATGCAAAAGGACTACATCTTTCAGTCTTTATGAAAGTAAAGGTCCATTTCACTGTGGAAAGGAAAGGAGTTTTTCTTTTCTGCTCATTAAACTACAAAAAGAGCAGGTGAGACTCTGTGGCTTATTTTAGCAGGAGGTGAAGCCAGGTATTTCCCAAAAGAACTGTGGGTTACTCCTAGTTTCAATGTGATGGTCACCTTTCTGCTATAGAACACCCAAACATCAGCCCGTGTGCCCACACTCAGTTTTTATGACAGGAGGGCAGAGAGCCAAAGAGAAGCGAGCTTCCCTCACAGGATGGCAGCAAGCCCCCTGCTGATGTGCTGTGCCTCTTGCCCGAATAGCTTCCTGCTACCACCACCAAATGACACTCATTCCACTGCAAATGGTCCCTTTGAAGTCACAGAGGAGGGGCTTGGATTTTATCCGTGGCACAGAATCCAGGCATAACTTTAACCCTTCTTAATTTATTTTTTTTTTAAGGGGGAAGCATTGTAGAGAAGCCACAATTACAGGGGGAAGAAAAAAATACACAAATATTTTTGTCAATCTGCAGTCATCAGGTAATGTATCAATAAAGGGCTTCCCAGAATAAAAAGAAAAAAAATTAGCCACTACCATATCTGCTCATCTTTGTATGTAGTTGTCTCACCGACTTAAGAAGATTTCTACAGTTATGCCACCATTTAGTCAAAGGTTCAGGCTTTCAAGGTCAATTAGCCCATTGTCATGTCACACAGAGCTCCGGAACTCCTCCGGTCTAACACCTACATTTCATGACTACTCATGTGGTGGAAAGGAAAGTAAAACTGTTAATTGATTGTCAAGCAGGATGAAAACACGATTCTTTTGGCTTACTAGATGTTCACACATAGGAAAGACTGATTTTTTTTTTTCTTTTCGATGTAGAGAATTTTAAAAACAAAATTATTTGAGTGAAATCCCGTGGAATCCAGAAAACGTGAGTTTGAGGCTCTTATTTTTTTATGACAATAAGTAAAATGAAAAGACTTGCTGAAATGAGAAGTCATTCCAGTTCCCAAATGACAGCATATAATTTTAAAAATGTGTCAAAGTCAGTCAGAGGGAATTTTTGGAATGTTTACATTTGTTAAGGAAAGATTTGGCAAAACGCATTCTTGATATGTTTTGATCTCACTAAATCTGCCTCTTTACACAAAAGAGAAAAAAGGATTGGTGAAAGAAACTTTCACTGAACTCAGATGACAGATGGCTTTTGGGCTATACAACTTACATTAAATGAAGAAAAATCCTTAAACTGTAGTTCAGGTCACTGCTTAGTCTACTTGTCTGTCGGTGTCCTTTTAAGTCCTGCCAGGTTTCCCAGATTCATGCGTGGACTCTTCCATTCAAAACACAACACAAATTCTACTTGAGGTCCAGGTTTTCAACTGCAAACTGAAATCATAACATACCTTCCCCTAACACGTTTCTTTTAATGTACATAAAGTCATTCACTGTGACCGCAAGAAATATTTGCAAAGAGAATTGCACACAGCCTATAGAGCCATAATTAACAATTAACACCATGAAGGCATATGCTAGTATAATCTTGTAACAGCAGAGATATTTCTGTTGAGAGGCGCTGAAAAAATCCCAACAAATAAACAAACCAAACCAAACCAAACCTCAAACACTATGAATAAATAAAGCATGAAAACTGGAGCAATATCATGCAAAAAGTTACAATCTATAACACTAGTGACCCATTTTTTAATTGATGAGAAAACCAAATAAAATGCATTATGATCCTCCTTAAGAAAACACATTATGTACACTCATATTGTTTAGTTCAACCTAAAAAGCTGTATAAAACAAGCTCTCCTTAGTGTGTTACACATTTGAGACCCTTGGGAGGTCTCTTATAGTTTTATGCAATTTATTTCTTATACACTAATCTCCTACTTCCTCTTCCAGCATGGAAAGATGTTTTATTGCTATGCTGTTTGGTTTAGCCATGGCAACATGCCATCGACAACACTCTAGTGACTATACAAAGAAAATTTAACATTTTCACATCCAAAATAGAAAACTGTACTAGGATACACGCACAGTCTTTTTTTAAATTAACTCACCTTCTTGAATCTCCTTTTCTTTTCACACAGATATCGTTTCATTGTCTTTAATCAGAAGAACAATGAATGGTTTCTGTACTGTTTGTTATACACTCATAGTCTATGCACTACCTGGTAGGTTTTTTTCTTATCTACATGGCCAAAGTAAACTATCCCAAGCACGTCAAAAGATCATCAAGAAGCTAGTGACAATGTTAACTATTTTTTTGTTTGCTCCAGCTCTTTTGACTAGCTTGGAATGCTAATCCTTTCCCCAGCAGATACTGCACATAAGGGAGCTTCAGCAAAGTTGGGGACACAGAAAGTAGCAAACAGCAAGGGTACAAGGACCTTGCAATGAAAGAATAAAACCAAGACTGTCACAAAGAAGGGAGAACAAAGCTTTCAGTTCAGAATTTCATCTCAGAAGACAGACCAAGGTGTGCACTTGTTGAGGTGCAGACAAATTTCTTGGACCCTACTGCCATAAAAGCATACTGTATCAATGGTATTTTTGGAGGGCGTCTAAATTATGAGTTTAGAACCAATTTCTGTATTAAAACACCACGGTGCATGTCTGATGTGCAAAGTAAATACAAAATACTTGTAGGGAATCATAATATGAATCAGAAAGCACCATAGCCTAGACATTAGGGCATTCTCATTTCTGTGACAACTAAAAAAATTCAAGGGTAAAATATTTTAAATGTCTAGAGGTAAGAAACTACTATTTTGCCTCTATCTGCTTACTGACATATTAATCTTTCAGACATGACATTCAGTTTGTAATTCAGGAACGTAAGTAATTGTTTTATATCTTTAAGTGCCAGCCTGAGCAACCTTTTATTTAAGAGCCAGTGGCTCAATAAAGGATGTAATTTTTCTCTAAATTGCACAGTTAACCGAATAAGTTAACCCTCTTATTTAATGTTTTTAACAACTTTCCAGCATTTAACCTAAAGTCAAAACTTAATTCAGTGTTGTGCCTGATGCTCTGCTAGATAGTAATTTCTACTGTGTGAGTTCCACTGAATATTTGCGATGTTTGGAGTGGGAAACCCTGATTTTGGTGAGAGTTTCCAATTTATATGGTGGTATGTAGTAAGTATTATTACAGTTTTCAATAGCTGATTTACTATTCCATTTAGGAAATAGAATATAGATGTAAAAAATGGAGAAAAATAACCTTACCCCAGTTTGTGATCATGCATTTTTATAGTGTGCTTTTGATTTATTGATCTGGTATCATGTTCTCCTCCTATTCATTTTCTTCTCATAACTTAGATTAAATAAATTGTCCTGGTATATTGAAATTTGGAGAAATCTTAATGACAGAGAAAATTCTGGCAATTCTTAACGGAGGTGCTTCACTTTGCACTAGTTCTCTCTTTATAATTTAACTAGGAAGGATGACTTTTCTGGCTAAATTCTGATTTTATCAGAACTAATTATGTCTCCCTATGTATTAGTGGTGATGACCTCTAATCTCACTAACAAAATGTTTGTTTACAGAAAACCTATTTGCTGGGTTTAACATAATTGACCACAGCAATTACTGTGTGTGGGGAATTTATGTTTCATTTAGAAAACTCCTGGATAGCCTTTCTGGCAACATAGGTACTTTAAGCCTTTAATCTCCAACGAGCATGTTTTCAACAGACTAGCCTATAAAGTGTGGGTTTTTAAGAGCCCTCGTGTTTGTTTGTATGTCCTGAACCACACAGTTCTCGGCATGTCTGTGCATATGCCCAGGGGAGGCATCAGACTGGTGGCAGAGGAAAAGGAAGGCTGCAGAATAAGTTTCCAGCATAGGCAGAAGCAGAGCAAGTTTACTCTCCCCCTGCAGGGGCCATTCAGACTGCCTGCCCAGCCAGCAGCCATGTAGGTATTTCCACAGATGGTAGGTTTTGGACAGTATGTTAGTGATTTCCATATTAATCTGACACCTTTATAAACCAGTAGCCTAGAGGACCTGGTATCCTCCAGCTGAGAAACCCCTCAGCCCATCACACGCCCAAATTCTCATTTGAGGAGCTCAACAAAGTGACACTGTACTCACCAGAAGTGTGTTTCAGGTGGGATGATCCACACAGAACGTGTCATCTTCACTGTTCCCTTTAAAATTCAGAACTTGGATAAAAGAACTGATTTCTTTTTCATGAGGCCAACTCTGGTAACATTCTTGGTTGTCTAATAGGAAGTAATTAGAAAATCCTTGCTGTAAATTGTGATTTAGTTCACCTCCTTTGCTTATTTTGAAACAATGCATATCTATGAATAACCATGCATATCTCTATAAATTTAATCCTAGAAATCATACAATAGGGTCCTTACCATTAATTTTGTCTACAGCTAGTGGAAAAAAAGAATTACTGATCATACTCTTTATGTGCTTTTACAAGGCAAAGGAAACTTGTGATATTCTGCAAACCAAGGTTTGTCCACTTGAGACACAACAACATTGTTGATTGCAACAGATGATGCAAATAGTTCTAGTGAAAGCAGTTTTCTAGTTTCATGTGCTCTTAAGCCAGAGGAAAACACTTGCTGCCTTTCTGAGCTGAATCATCAAGGGTTTCTTGTACCCCTAAACTTTCTTCTAGATTTTCAAGAAATTCAGGCAAGTGTCCGCTATATTAAACTTTATTTTTAGAGGTGTCCAGGCCCAGAAAAGTAAGCCACTTTCAGAAATCTTCAGATTTAGGTCTCAGAATGGAATGATGGTTTTCAGGGGAAAAAAGCATTAGCTTTGATTTTGTTCTGATTTGAACAGAAAAAAAGTATAATACAATATTGCTTTTCATTGTGATTCCACATGACAAGAATTCTAAGAACTACCAGCAGAGTGAAAGGTCACTGAACATTATTTTATTGTTGCCTCTTTACTGAAATGTTTACAGCCATGTAGAACTGAAATGCAATGTTCAAGGTCTCCAGCCAAGAGCAAGTAGCCTTCAGGCCCTACCAAATTTAGTAAAAAAAGCCCTGCAGAGACCACAGACTCAGCAAGGGAGCTCAAGGCCCTTTCTGAACACAGGTGTGAAAGCTCACTGAAGCACCTCATCATTTCAAGGTGACTTAAGTAAACTGCCGTATGTCAGACAAGGTTTGCTGTAATTCACTGTCACGGGTTTGTTTTGGTTTATTTGTCTGTCTCTGCAATTTGCTAATTTATTATTTTTATTTTAAACCAGGAAATGGATATGAGGCTACAGGACCTTGTTTAGAGAGGAGAGGGTGCTCACAGATGTTTTGCCTGCCCACAGTGGAAGAGACCCCAGCAATGCAGAGGAGTCCCCCTGTGTTGGTGGGTTATTCATAGGCGCATCTCAGGCCCCACAACTGCCTGCTCCCCAGCCCTGCAAAAATCAGCCCTCCCTCAGCACAAGCAGCTTGCAGCAGGACTGGGGGGAAGGCCTAACAAACTGCCCTTTGAAGACCTTGAGGAAGACCCTGAAATGATGCAAGCAAGGCTAAGATTCACTGGTTTAAAATTGATTTTGAATGTCACTGTTTGGCACTGTTCAGAGAGGAAAGAAAGTTTATTTCATATTTGGGGAAATGCAATCAATGCTGCTTCAGTGTGAGAGTATTCTATTTTAAAATAAACAGACTGGAATAGATTGCAAAATAAGGTGAAAACATGCTTTCTCAATAAATAAACAGAGCAGTGGGGATATAACTTGATGTGACTTTTCCTAATGGAACGTGATTTTGACTCCAAACAGCAAATCGGACTTGTCAGATGATAAAGGTTAGCCTTGCCATTAAATACTATTGCTATTTTGGTTAATGTTAAATATATGTGCTGCATAAAATAAACTATATCGCTTGGGCAAGAACAAAACCATTGAAAACACACTCCATTTATCTTCACATTTCTGTAGGAAGCTGAATGCCACCAAGCACTCCACTGTGACAAGGAAATAAACAGCCAGTCTTCATGGCAACCTTAAACCCTTGTAAGGGTTACTGAGTCTAGTGAATCTTAAATAAGTTGACCGTTTGTTTTATTAGAAAAGAGGGTACACCTTCTCCACGTCAGTATTTTAAGTAATAGCTCTGAGAGTATTGCCAAACACACCTATCAAAAAATGAGTCACTAAGTACACCAGAGGCTGATTCCTGCAGAACAAAAGGGGAGCTGTGACATTTTAACTAAGTTTTACTTCTTCCTTTGAGCTAAACCAATGCCTGATCACAAAGCACATTCACGTCTAGCATGCAAATTTTCTTTCTCACCAGGATTCAAAGCAATATAAATTATAGTTGTTTACATCAAGCTTCCACACTCTTTAGGACACTGAGTTTCTCTTGATTTGGCTAGAAGATAGAGCACAATGTAACCAATAAACTTCATTCCCTAAGCTGTACTGACATCATCCTGGCTAAAAAAAACAAGGAAGTAAGCTAATCGGAGATCTCCTGATTTATATTCTGTAATGAATACAAATGGGCAAAACCCAAGGTCTTTTAAATGGAAACTGTCAGCAAAAAAGAAAACAGAAGAGAATTATTTTGGGAAGTGGCCAAGAGAGAGCAAAAGGGTCATGGGGGAAGAGGGGATAAATAGAAAATGAAGGAATGGTTTGGGAGATAATATATACTACTGCATTATTGTCCCACCTGGGAATGTAATGTGTTCAAGACACCATGTCAGTCTGATTTTACGAAATGACTAGTGAAAAAACATGGATCTTAAAAGAAAGGCATGAACATATACTGTACAGAAGTTTGTAAATAACTGAGTTTTGCTTATGTGTCTGAATTGTGTAACATTTTCTTTTGGCCCCAAAGAATACTCACTTGGAGAAAATATTCACTAAAAAAAAAAAAAAGTTTTAGATTAGATTGAGGAAATGTCTTCCAACTATTGGGCATTTTCTTTTTCAAACTCTGTAAATACATCTATGAGTCATTTCATTTTCATTTCAAAAGGCCAGAATCTCATCTGTTCATCTGATTCACCTTGAAACCTCAGCTCAACATCTTGGTGTTGTCAAAATGTCTATCTCCATAAAAAGGTCACATCCACACTCATTAAGGTAGGATATCTCTAAAGGAAAATTTAAGTATTTTGTTTCTAATGCAGGTTGAAATTGTCTCCCAGGACTAGACCCATTGTGACTGGCCCAGAGCTGAGTGGAAGGATGTAGCTCAAGCTCTTCCCACTGCCGTGGCACCAGGGATAGTCACAGATGTGGGATGTGCTTGCCAGGACACTTCACTGCTCCTCATACCTCTTTTCTGTGCTCCCATTGGACCATTATCTTTTCCTGTTCAAGTTCAAACCTTGAAGAGATGTGGTGCACTGTGGCTAAAGCCATCTTTTCTCAGCTGGGAAGGAGGACATAATTTCTTAAGGGGGGTATCTCTGTGTGTCCTGGGGAGCACAGGTTGGGAAAGATAAGTTTGCTCTTGCAATTCCCCGCTGCAGAAATTTCACAGGAAAGTGAAGATGACTTTATTTTTCCAAGGTGTTCAGAGATATTGAAGAGGGCTTCAGTTCAAGGATCAAAGCATTTAAATGGTCCAGACCTTGAATCTCAGACCTGTTCAAGCTCAGAATAAGTGTGCAATGGCATCTGTAATCACATGGCTCAGGGAAATGGGAATTTATTAATTCATTTTAACTTGGTAAAATAAAGAAAACTAGTTCCACTTGAACCTGATACCTTCTACAAGGTCTGTTTTCTGATGCACATCCTCAGTTGCACTAACTTGCATGGTGTGAAGTATCATCTCTCCTCCCCTCGCTCTTTATTCATTTCCCCAGTTGTCCTTGATGAACTGGGTAATAGCAGCTCTGCAGCAGCTGTTCTTTCATAGAGATACATATTTCATAGTGATACTTCCTGACATGAAAACAGTGGTTCAAACACCATATTTTCTCTGAAGGTAATGGGTACAGGTCACAACTGGCCCTTCTGTTGGACTTTATGTTAATTTGTCATGATATGGGAAGAGCAAAACAAATGTATGAACCTCAACTTGCCCTTTGGAGAATAGCAGCTTTGTCAGCAAGGCAAGCAGATTTACTAGCACTGAGGCCAATTCTGCAGAGCCTTCTTGTGCCAAAAGGTGGATTGGGCTGCTAGAAGAAAACTGGCGTGTACAAAGGTGCAGGCTGTTAAGCATTGCTCCTCTGGCCATTGTTGCAAGGTTTACCTTCTCTGACAGTATGTGCAGCAATCCAAAGGAAGAATGGTTCACAAAGCCCCTTAAACACAGCACATACACTTCTGGCATTGAATATGAAAATGAGAGTCCTGGAGGCAACTACTAATACAGGAGCAGGAAGAAGAACTATACTTTCAAAGGAAAAGGGAGGAAAACTGCAAGCTAAATGAGCTGTAGGAAGACACAAACCAGAAATACCAATTGAATAAAATATGGGTTTTTTTAAAATCACATTTTATTTGAGTCAGAAAACAGTGGCATAAATTATAAGTATTTTACCATAATGGAAATAAGGTATTATAGCAAGTCAGCTGATCCTACACAAAGTCATAAAACAGCTATTGTAGGGGGGTTAAATATATTCTACTTTGGCCTGACATCAGTAATAGTTAAGGAGGGAGGGTTGTTTCTTACCTGGCTCCTTCCACCAACTATGTTCATAGTGCAGCTCTGCAAGCAGTTGTAACTACTGAAGGGCTGTGTATTTTGCAGCATGCTATGAAAGACATAAATGTACCTGTAATCACAGATCTCCAACTGCTGGAAGTCCACTTTCTAGCCAAAACAACAACAGTGGGAAATTGTAACACAGAAATTGACTGCCCATACAGTAATGATGCAGTGTTCAACAACTCAGATTTGCAATGGTTCCATCCGTGGGTGTTACTGATTTGAGATTCTCTGATAATAATCCTTTTTCACATTCGTGCTAGGCTGCAGCGAGTGTGGTGGCATGCTCCAGCAGAAACAATAATTTCTAAGATACTCACATACTACAGACCAGGAAGATACATGAACTGACTTCTCAAACTGCAAGCAAATTCGGAGGGCTGTTTGACTTTACCTGTAGTACAACTCCTATAAACCACTTCATGGTCACACAGAACTGTTAATTGCACCATGTTTCCTTAACCATTTAGTCAGTTTAACTGGTGAAAATATTTGTTTAGATTTTACAGGCAGTCAGTCCTCCATTCTTATTTCCTGGCATTTGGGAGCTCCATGCTCCATGTGTCATTTTAAAAAGTCTCAGAATCAGTGCTTCCAGTGAATAGGAAAAAAATGCACCTCACAGCACGGCCTTCTGTGAAAACCATGGGCCAGCCAAGCCACATTGATACCAGTTCATTTTTACTGTTAAAATGTGTTGTGAGAGAATTAGTTTCCTGACATTTCTCTAACACAAAGAGAAAAACAAAACCAGTGACCACTGGAAAATTGAAATATTAGTTCAATATACCCTTTATGCCCTCTGAGGATTAAATAATTTACCTAACAAAGCCTTTCTCATTATTCACGTGTTTGTCACCTGCAAAACTTCCTCACAGTGATAAACTTTGCTCAGGCAAAGCCTTTCTGCCTTGCTAGAAAGTCACTTTAATTCATCTGTCAAGGAGAAGCAGAAATCTTATTCAGAAGTTTTCAAATGTCTTTCTGTTGGCATGACCTCTTTATTGCCTCCGAATTTCTTGAATCCTGTAATCTGCAAGTACTGTCACGTCAGACGTGTGTGAGCTCCAGGCACAGCCAGGGACAGGGTTTTTCCGCACTGTTACTGACACACTGCCTGTCTTGCTCTGGGGGGGTGTTGTTGTATGGAGAGGGCTTCTGTCTCAGTTCCTGTTTACAGGCACCCATTCCTCTACTGTATAACCCCTCTGCACTAAACTGTGAGCAGTTATAACCAGACATGTCTGATTTAAAGGTATGGGAAGGGTTTTTTTCATTTTTACTTACAGGAAAGGCTGTGAGGAATGCCAAAGAAAAATGCACAAATAGAGAAAACAACAGACTACTTTTAATAAATAACATCTGGGCAGAGCTACAGTATGGAATTTTAATATTAAAATTAGCAGTGTTTGCAGCCTGTTTTGAATGATGTCAGTCAAACTCCCCTCTCATCAATCTTTTGAAAAATAAAACAAAGCTAAGAGTCATAAAGCAACATCTTGTTATAGTTATGGCATTACTGATGTGCAGCTGATGGAAGTTTTACGTATGGCATCAAATCAGACAATTGAACTCAGAATGTCAGTTTGCAATGTTGCTTTGTTATGTACGGCAGTTCTTCATTCTGAGTAGTCAGACAGAGGTATGTGGATTTCAGTAACATTTGCCAAACTGCCACGTGTGTAAAAGAAATGCCATATGAATAGACTGGCTGTGACGGGACGTACTATGGTCAAGATGATCATCTTTATTTTTCTTATCCTATGAGTCAGACTTCTTTATTACTGAACTTGTGTTGACTGTGTGTCACCTCAGTCTGTCCATTTTGACATTTTACTCTGGTCAGTTGGAGATTTCATGCTGCATTAGTAGACTCGTCTGTTGCTTACCACCTTCATTCCATAGCAACAGATCATAAATGTGATAATCTATCCAGCTGAGATCTTCAAGACCTGAACAGCTGGATGCTTGGATACTGCAGCACTTAGAACTTGCAAACCTGCAGAATTTGCATTTTATTTGTCAAGCTGGACTTGAACCTGTTCTTGCTTTGTACATAAAACTAACAATGTTATTGCCCAAGTCCTTCTTCCCAAGCTTTTTCTTCAGGGAATATTTGAATCTATAGAATCCATCCATTAATTCCTTTGCTATTTGGTGCAAGTAATGTAACATTTTTTAAACCAATTCATTGGTAACTCTATGGTAGCAACAATGAATTGTTAAATGACATTCAGAAAACGTGAAACTTTAATTTTTTAGCGATTGGAGTTTGAGGGACAGAAGCAGTTGGATATACTATACACATTGAGCAAAATTTCTATCAAAGATTTCATGTTATCCCACATATAAATGATGCCCGTACAGGAAGTACAGATCTACATGATTTAATTTCATTTATATGGGAATGGGGGTCAGCAATTTTATTTAAGCATCACAATGACCCTGTCCTTCCATAATAATCATTTAACACACTGCTGTGTTGCACAATGATTGGTGCCCTCATCTTCAGGTGAGCACCTTCAAACTTCAGCTCCATTTTAAACTGTACCTGGGGTAAGAATCATATAGGATAAGATAATACACTTTCTTTGAATCTCAGCTGACTATCCTGAAGCCAGGTGTTTATAGAATTCCTTTACCCTTTCTACTTTTTCCTTTAGGTCTCATTTTGTCTGGTTTGCTTCTTGTTCACAGAAATTTAATAAAAGATTATTATTTTTAAGAGCAATCTGAGACAGTTCAATAATAGTTTCTCAGCAGGGATCACCAGCATCTGAGTAACTCCTTGCAGCTTTGGCTGACATGATGGAGATCGGACTGGCAGAAAATTAATTCAGTTGAGAGATAAGAAAATTGTTAGATAAGTAAAAGAAGAGACTTAGATTCCTTTAGGACTGGAAATTTAGATGTCTGTAGTCCCATCAAAAAAGACACTTCTATAAATCCTATTCTGCAAGCAAGAATGTGTGCTTATCCTAGCCTGAATGATGATCGGCTGTTTGACTAGTATTTGTCACTCTTACATCACTGCATTGCAATTCTAATAAATGTTCCCTCATCTTTATATCTCATCTTATCATTTACATCAGTCCTGAGGAGCAGGAGGTTCCTGCTAGATGCCTTCTCAATATACAGGTTTTCCCCACTGCGACCAATCATTTATGTGTGATCTCTTCTTTTTCTTTTACATTTAACTCTCATTAATTTTAATTAGACTCAGACTAAGCCCAAACCCTTTAGCACAATTTATAGGAAAAAGGAAAAGAAACATAGCATGCCTGCCAGATGAATTTTCCCAGAGCTCTCACAGCTCTAATTTACACTACAGACACACCAGGATGTGGTTGGAAGAATCCTTGCGTTTCCTGCTTGTGCATGCTTTGGATGCATGACCTCAAGATGTCAAAAAGTCAGTGGGTCATGGGGACAAGTCCAGCTTTGTGGGTTATGTTTTCTGACTTGTAGATAGGAAGCACATAAACAGCTTTTGAAGACATAAGATTTAGTTTTAACAACTCAAGAGAAGTCAATGTGTTAGCATTTCTGCTCTGAAAGAGACATACTTCAGCCTAAAACTTCTTGACTGCTTTCAGCTTTTCATTATGCAAATTTGCTAACAGGGAAAGTGTGTCATAAAATTACATACTGAAATCCAGAAAAAATAATTAATCAGGCTAGATGCCTGACTGGTGAACACCCCCTATCCTTAGTTTTTAGCTTTGTTCTTCCTCTTCATTATCTGTCATGCAGAACTGACTTACATTCAGCTTCTAAAATGTATTGAGCTGTGCAGCCGTAAGGATCCTTGAATCAGGTTTAACCTTGGTGGCCTGCCATCCAGAATAGAAAGAGCAATCTTAATGGGATGCAGGTGCAGCTGAACTGCACTATTGATGTGGTAGAAGAGACCCGCAGGGGCTCCCAAAAGTCCCTTATGAAAATCCACCATCACATTAAAGGACTGAGATGATTTCCTTGCTTTGTGGAATCCCTTTTTCAGTGACATCCCCAGGGCTCACTGCAATACTTCTGGAGAGCAGGGTCCTTTGTGCTTATCAATGACTTGAAAAAGTACCTTGTATACAGCTTCTCTGCAACTGCTAGAAGTGTCCCTTTGAATGGGGACATTTCTTTCCTTTCCTAGCCTGCCTTAAAAGCTATATTGTGCTGTAATATGACTCAGAATGTAACCCACCCAGATGGATACATCTATTATGGTACGGGAGCACAGACCTCTGAGGAGGTCTGATGGCCAAAACATATGGTTTCTTTGACTCCAAGTATAATTTAAAAAGGCTTTTTATTTGACTTTTGTAGAAACCAAATTAAGTTTCTTTTCAATACTTTATTACTTGTAGTTTGGAGGCATAAAGTAGAAAGTGTCTGAGAGGCACAGTTTTTAAAATGACATTTTTTAAGTATGACAGGGGCATGTCATAGTTAATGCACCTATCTCAACATGCCACCTTTTCCTTAGTAGATGTGGAATTATCATATGGAATTTCCAAGACACTGATGTCTGCTGAACCTCACAGTCTGGTGCTCTCCTAAGTGCTTGCATCAGTTGCCATAATCAGGGAGCCTTGAAAAATATACTGAATACCTGATCATGTTAATTTTCATCTTTCATACACAGATTGATTTCAACCAAGCCTGACATGAACTTTGGGTAGGTAAATATTTACCCTGCTAAAGGCTTTTGCACACAGATGTGACCATTGACTGCATTCACACTCCACATCACATGACCCTGAGTCTCTCCTGATAGCAGAGTGATATCCTCATGCAATAACAAACGGTATTATCTGTGTATTTTTGTGTATTTTATTTGGTTCAAAGGCTCTGAAACAGTGTTGGAGCATATCAACATTATGCTTTTATATAATTAAACACAGGAGATGCTCTACATACCCTGGAGATGACCAAGAGCTCAAAGTCTCTTGGAGAACCATGCAAGTGTAGGACTGTGCAATCTCAATTGCAAGGTTTATTTATAGAGTCCTCAAGAATGAGCTTTCCCCAGAACTGTACCTGGAGTTTAGGTTAAAAAAGATGCAGCTGATTCACTCTAAAAGGGAGCCCAAGAATGAATATGATTTTTGCAATGAAGGCAGGCACTGACTGGGACCAGACAGGCCACAGACCCAAGCACTACCTGCTGCAAACACACTCGCTGCAGCCCTGATACTGGCTGGGCTTCTTAATGCACCTCAAAGCTATGTACTGTTTCTGCTTTTGAATGTTAATCAAAAAGTCACAAAAGAAAGCTTTTGGGGCAAAATCTCTTCTCCTCGCAGATCTCAGGGATACTGGACGGCTGCACTGGGCTTGCTTTTCTGTGAACAACACTGACATTGACTTGAATGGAAAGGATAAGCCTGAGTTTATTTTTCAGACAAGTCATTTTCCTCATAGCCAGGCTATTCAATAATTAACTGTTGATAACAGATTAAGATGCTTCTAGTACTCCTTTCAGATAACATTGTGTCAGTACTTTCATGCAGTGAAGGAAAAAGCCCAGAATCGGTGATTAACATCTGATCTATCCTTTTCCTTTATATCTTCTTGTGTTATTATTGATTAAAATTAAATACAACAATATGTGCGTAAATGACCCTGCTGATTTTTTTTTTCTTCCTAAAAATAATCAGCTACATTTGATTTAAAAAGAACAGCCAGTGCAAGTTAGCCTTTTTTTTTTTTTTCCTTTTAAGTGGCTCCTGGCAGGAAAAAGTTTTATTCATTGCTGGTATTCTTGTACACAGGTTTCACCTCCAGCTGCACTCCAGCGTTTAGATACCCTGGGCAAGCAGTACTTTAATAGCTCCATGCTGATGTCAACCTGTGACTAGTGGTGTTCCCCAGGGCTCAGTGTTGGGTCCAGTCCTGTTTAATATCTTCATTGACGACCTTGATGAGGGAATAGCATCCACCCTCAGCAAGTACGCCGATGGTACAAAGCTGGGAGGAGTGGCTGACACGCAGGAACACTGCGCTGCCATCCAGCGAGACCTGGACAGGCTGGAGAGCTGGGCTGGGAGAAATCAAATGAAATTCAACAAGTGCAAGTGTAAAGTCTTGCACCTGGGGAGGAATAACCACATGTATCAGTACAGGCTGGGGGATGACCTGTTGGAAAAGAGCTCTGTGGAGAAGGACCTGGGGGTCCTGGTAGATGGCAGGTTGGCTATGAGCCAGCAGTGTACCCTGGTGGCCAAGAGAGCCAATGGGATCCTGGGATGCATCAGGAAGTGATCCTCCCCGTCTACTCTGCGTTGGTCAGGCCCCACCTGGAATACTGTGTCCAGTTCTGGTCTCCCTGGTATAAAAAAGACAGGGACCTTCTGGAGAGAGTCCAGAGAAGGGCGACAAAGTTGATTAGGGGTCTGGAACATCTCCCATATGAGGAAAGGCTGAGTGAGCTGGGTGTGTTCAGCCTGGAAAAAAGAAGATTTAGGGGGGACCTAATTAGTGTTTATAGATATCTTAGGCATGGGTTGCAGGGGGAATTGGCCAGCCCCTTTTCAGTGGTCTGTGGGGACAGGACTAGGGGCAATGGCTGTAAGCTGGAGCATAGGAAGTTCTGCACCAACATGCAGAAGAACTTTTTCACAGTGAGGGTGACAGAGCAGTGGAATAGGCTGCCCAGGGAGGTGGTGGAGTCTCCTTCTCTGGAGATATTCAAGTCTCATCTGGACGCCTATCTATGTAATATGAGCTAGGGAGCTGCTTTGGCAGGGGGGTTGGACCTGATGATCTCTTGAGGTCCCTTCCAACCCCTAAGATTCTGTGATTCTGTGATCAGGAACACAAGGAAGGAAGATACCAATGAACATCAAGGACCGTTCAGAGTTTGCTCTGCTCCCTTCAGAGGAAATGAATTCTCCTTATCATCACTGCCTGGGTTGTCTCCAGGAGTTTTACTACTAACATCAGCAACAGAATAAGATCAAATGTAAACTGCCTGGTTTAGAATACCTATGGCTGCAATGTCTTGCAGTACTGGCAGGGCATTAGTAACTGTCACTTTGCTTTAGCACCTCTCACATCAGTGATACACTGAAGGCTTTAATCTATTTTGGCTGTTTATACATTGACAGTGTTGCATATTGTTTCATAAAGAGCCACATACTAGTTATAAAAGAGTTTGGCAGGGTCCTCCTAGATGCAATGGGGTTTTTTTTGGTTTAACCTGCTTTTTCTCTTCTTTAGGTCTTGTCTGTTAAAACTGAAGTGGACTGTGATGTGGTAGCCAACCTAACTGCCAAAATCAGAGCATGGGCTCTCATCCAAAACCCACTATGGTCAAGGACAAACTTGCCACTAATTCAGTGGGATTTGAACCAGGAATTCTTGAATATCCTCTTCATACTTGAGCTTTGCATCCCTGTAATGGCTTTGGCTTCTTTGGAAGGTATCCTGATCTGCAGGAGGGAAAAGAGAAAAATATTTCCTTTAGTATTTATTTTCTTTAAACATTTTCTTTTACATTGTTTCGAATGCTTTTGATTTATAGATCAGCACACACCCAAAAAGAGTCTCTGAAAGTGAGAAGGATTCAGAGGCTTGTTTGTACAGCTTTAGACCAAAGTCTGCTTAACTGTGAAAAATAACATTTTTGTAGGTTGTTACTTCTTAAAGAGCTGCTGGTGCCTTCTGGAAATCTTTGAGGAATAGTTTGTTTGGGATTGAATCTGCTTAGGACAATATACAGTTGTATTTTTCTGGTCTCTATCTGTTAAAAGTCTCAAACAGAAAAACCAGAAAAGTTACTCAAAATCACAATAAGAAAAACAGAAAGGGGAAAAAATATTTAACAATAAGAAATTCATGGAAGAGAGCCAAATACTTTTACAAATAATGTAGCCTTAATGATCTGCTTTTAGAAAAACACCAAATCTCTGAGAGTTTTTCAGCTGGAGTGGAAAGTTGTCCAGATTACCTTTTTTATGCCAAGAAGCAATGCTTTGCTGCTAATATAAATGTTGTATACAAGGACAGTAACAAATGGCACATAGGCCAACAGAAAATTTGACAGAGGCGTGTTCTAACAGTGCTCTCCTTAGGAACTAGGACTTCACATTGCCCTTAATCAGAGTTAAGATATAACAGGGGCATATTATGTGGAAATAATTCTGCATTTCTTGACATAAAATTATGTCAGTGCTTTAATTCCTGCCCCTGTGAGTGGTGTGGTAGGCACAGGAGCGGACTTTGTTTCTGTCAGCTGCCACCCAGCCAATCAGGACCATGTGCATGTGGAGTAGAAGAGAATATTCTTGAAAGTACCTTACTTCAAACTTCAGGGCAGTCTGATATTCTCTTTCTCAACTTTTTCATCATAGTTACCTTAAGCTAAGACCATTTCAGTATAGAAATGAGTTGATATTCTTAGCAGCGGAGTATCTTTTCCCTTCCAATTGCTTCCTGTTGGATTTAAACCACAACCTTTTCCTGATTTCCTCCCTCATGTTTAATAATTTAATTAGAAATGGATTCTGCACAATAACCACATCCAAAAATTGCATCGATTAGCCAGTTCTGTGCTCCCCCCGCACCTGCCCAGCCCAAGACACTGTCAGAGTACTGAGAGGTTTAGAAATTCCCCACCAATATTTTATATTGTCACAGCTCTGCAGTCTTAAGTTATGCAACCTCTTACTATGCAGTGCAGAAATTGAAAGCAAGTAAGCTAATGCATCTGTATAACTTTCCATTTACCTTTACTTAATAATACATCAACTTTTAGCATTTTGTATGTAAGAGTTAATGAACTCCAGTATACTGAGCTCTAAGGACGTGGGAGCTGGGTCTCTCTTGTCTGAGTCCTGATGTTTCTACTTAGTTTTAATTCAGCTCTTACCAAACAAAACTCTTGTGGAAGTCAACGAATATTTAACTCAAAAAACCCCAATTGAATAAAGACAGAGAACCAAATTCAACATTCATTTGATTAAATGTCTTTTGGCACAAGAACAGCAGGATTTAGCCTTAAGCAACATCTTCAGGGTTGGACCAATGTTCCTATACCTCAGAAAACAAGACCTGAAAAACCCCTCTAGAAGACAGAATTCACAAATTCCCTATATTAACCAAACAATGTATTTTTACTGATGTTAGTTTCCTATGGGAAAGTTTGCAGTCACTGCTCTGCATGGGAGGAGACCCTGTACAAAGTCATATCTATTCAATTCAATCTACATGAATGTTTCAATTTTTTTCCCTTAACCACTGGAAAATTAAACTGCAAGAGCAAGCAATTTTATAAAAGCTTTCTATCATTTTTATCAGTTTCCAGAACTCCTTCTCAGAATACAGCCTCGCCTGTGTCAATCAGGCACATCTGCCCTGTTTCAGTGCTCACATCAATATGCTACCGTAAGATAAATCTTTAAGTTGATCACTGCCTTCAGGCTCAGCTTAGCCTTCAAATTTTGTAAATACTTCCTATTCCAGGCTGTCTTTATTTCACTGAGGAAAGCTGTGGCTAACAGTTGTGATACCTAATCCGTCCTTTTTATCCAGATGTGTATAATAACAACAAAAATACCCCAGGCCCTGAGGAAACGAAATTTCAGCCATAGGCTTGTTTACCTTAAAATCACTCTATCATTTCTGCTTCCTTAACATGAACATGTTTTGTCTGCTCAAAAGGAAACAGTTAACTGAAACATGGAGCCTTCTCCCAAAGTTTTTCAGATGAGCAAAACTCAGACCAAAGTCCATATGGTATTCACCCATAAACACAGACACACGACAAGAAAAATGCATTTTAAGTCTGTGTGGTGTGTGTCTTGGAAATAGTTTGTCAAACAATTATGAGAGGAATTCAGCTTCCTCACAGCACCCTGGGAATGTACTCAGACACTGGATAGGTTCTCATCTGGCTTCAAAGAAAACACTTGAATAGGCCCTATTTTTTACAGAATAGTGTTTATAATGTAATTTTACTTCTCATTAGGGATCTCTTTCTTTGGCAATGCTACTTTTAATAGGATGATTAATATTTAAAATCACTTAATTATCACATGTTAGCCCACTTCCAGAACTGGTTATAACTACCCTTTGATGTATAAAGGAACCAAACTCACCACTGCAGCTTTCTCATGAAATGAGGATGTTTGGAACATGAAAAGGAAAGTTTTCTTCTCTCTTATTCTCCCCCTTTTTGGATGAATGACTTAAATTCCTCAGCACTGTTAGATTCCTGTCCGACCACTCATTTGTTGAAGAACCTCATTTTGCTTTGTCTGATCTGCTTTTTTCCAGCAAGGTGTCAGCTATGTTAAATGTTTGAATCTGTCATACTGGGAATTTCCACATGCAGGGAACAATATTGTGCAGAGGCTGCTTGCCATTTGCCAAGCTAAACTTCCAGTTGTTTGCAATGGTCATGTTACATAATACTTCCCACTATTAACATTAAAAAAAAAATCACTAAGCAAACAGGTGTATTTCTCCTCCTGGTTTCACACTTAGCTCCCAAAAGCATTAGTGTATAGGTGAGAAGGTGTCAAATGGAAAGGCCACTTGTTAAGGGAAAGGCTGCTTTACAAAGCTCCTGTAGATGAATCAAGCAGAGTCATCCCAGCTCTCCATCTCTTTGGGGATGACTGAATTGAGTGGCTACGGACTGCCAGTCCCACCATTGCCCAGTGCTGTGCTTTGATGGAGGACTAAGAAAAAAAAATAAAATTGTGAAGTAGGACTCCCAGTACCTCTGCATTACAAAATCTGGATACAATGAGGTGGGTAGATTGGCTTTAAAAGTGTTCAAATTGCCTGCAAGCTATATATCTGAAAAATCCAGTTAATGGCTACAGTTTTCGGAGATTCTTCTTCTTCCATTCACACATCTACAAAAGACAGACAGTTTTAACACAGCTCTAATGAGCATGAGGTCTGTTAGCTGCTGTGAATGTGACTGTCAGAAGAAAAGCATTCTGTGGGGTTCTTTCTCAATTTGTTTGCATAGTCTTTTATAGACTATGGACTAGTAAATTCAACAATCACTAAAGTAATTTCCGAATAATCAGGTATCTAAAAATGTGATTCTCAGAGCAAGCATACTGAGTACTGTGAAATATTAGCTGCCCAGTCAGAAATTTTGAGGAAGTGACTCTCAAAGTTCCTGAAACACATGAGCTTTTTACATCACTATTAAGGAAGCACTTATGTGCTATTCTTAAATTGGGCATCAGACCCTAATAGTCAATTTATGTGTTGTCACAAAAAGCTGTTTCTAGATTTGCCAGCAGACACAGATATATTCTCTACACTAGAAAATGAAACAGGGCCATGACACAGGTTTGACCATTAGCAAAAACCACTGTTTTACTGTTGAACTGTGAGAGTAGCTATACCACATGGATGAACTAGAGCTCTTCCAGGTAGTGAGCAAGTGCAACGCGGAAGACAGCAGATGTCAGAGACCAGTATGGCATGCCAGGCATCTGGCTCTCCTGCAAACCTATCCCAATAGACTTTACACCTCCTAGTTCTCCCCAGTACTCCCACATACTTTATATATCATCCCACATGAGATAGGGACTAGATGCACAGCAGTTTCTTCCTCTAACAACATACTTTTGTTGTGTTGCAAGACAGCACTCAGATAATTTCAGACATGTTAAACTCTAGCCTGTGAGACCCTAGGTTTATAAGGGCCAGGGCATGACCAGGGCTAAGTGCTAAATTGTACAAGTAGTATTTAATCTCTGTTCAGCAGTGTAAATGTAAGTCCAGCTCCAAGTGCCCCAGGGGCAGAAGGATAGGCATCTAAATGGTTAGTCCAGAAAATGCAACAGTACTTTTTGGAAAAGAGATTAACCATTCTCCAGGTACAAAAAGAGTTTTTTTCAACAGATTGATAACAATTTAAGGTGGTTTATTCAGGAAATTTGGCATCTTTTCCTTTATTTATATGCCTACATTGCATTTACTCAGTGGTCTATTCTGTATTCAGCCTGGAGACCTATTATACTGACTGAATGAGTACTGAGGAATACAGAGGAAGGTAAATTAATAGAAGATACATTATAAGAAAATAATGCTATTATTCAAAAGACAATGTAAAAAGCCAAAGACTATTCGTCCAAAGCTATATCCTCTAAGTGCATTTTGCTGCTGTAACATGTTCATAATAAATTATTCTAAATAAAATTTTCTCTCATGCAATTCATTAGGCAGTCATCATCCAGAGTTGCTGCATGTTTTCCTGCTTTCATGTAAACACAGGACAGAAAAGGGACGGAAAATAATTATGTTCTTATATCTAGATTATAATGTGACTGGTATCTGTCAAAAATGGAGATGCTGGGGGAAAATACGATTGTATGAAAGTAGAAATGGAGCCTGATTACCCTTCCTTCTTCCATTTTCTGTAAATTATTAATTAAATTTGAAAACATTACTACACTTTGTTGTCTTACCATAGCTAGAAGAAAACATCTATAACATTCCTATTCATGCTTCTTCAACATTTGCTAAGGCTCACCTGTATCTACTTGGGGAGGGGAGAAGAAAAAAAAAAGGAAAAAAAAAAGAGTAGAAAGAGACAGGAGCATTGGGCCCCTTTGTTTTTTCAGGCTGACTTTCAACACTTTCAGTAGGCTGATCCAGCTATGCTGATGGCGAAGCAGAGATTGTTTCTTACCTTGCTTCAGTGAAAGGGATTGTGTTAGCAAATACCTGCTTTCTGTACTTTTGAACACTGGGGCACCATGAGATGGGAAATCAAGTATGAAAGCACATAGAAGTTTTTTAAGGCACCTGCAAGACTAGCGTCAAGAACAAAATTGCATGGCTGCATAGCATGTAGCATTAGACTAGTAGAAACTTACTCTCCACTTCAAATTGGTTCAGACAACCCTGAATAGGTAATTTTGTCCTAGCAGACCTGATGTTGCCTCAGGTATCATCTGTCTGTGCTGCTCTAGCTTTACACTGGGTCAGAAATCTTCTGCTCTCCTGCAACCAGCATAAACCAGCCTAAAAGAATAAAGACAGCATGTGTATCACATTCACCAGTTAACTTTGCAGAGGTGGGATCACCTGTCCATGGCTGATCTGGATTAAATCAGCACAATCTGGTGAACTGCATTAAGGAACATGGATTTTTCAACAAGTTTATTTGACTGAAAGACTTCATAACCTGATCACCAGAGCAGCTCAGATGGCAGATCAAATCAGGCCAAGGAGTTGTGAGGAGCAGAGTGAAAAAGCTGATGGATAACAACCTGTTTTCTCATTTCTCTGTACCTGAAGTGCTTTAAAAATGCATCCGCTTCTTTGTATTTTGTGGAGTCTGATGTGCTCTCTAGAGACAAGGCCCTGACCTATGAGAGCTACTTATGGTTTGGGATAGCTGTGAATACTCCCATCCCTGCTTGTCAGCCTCTCCCTTTCCCAAGTGTGTCCTCCTCTCAGAGAGGACTCAGGCCTTTATGAGCAACAGCAGCACAAAGGATATAATCCATCAATAAGGGAATACTACAAGATCAGCTAAGTTAGAACTGCAGTCAGAGGGAGGCCCATGAACATAGAATAAATCTCACAACAAAGAGTAAAGGACTGCAGATAGATGATCAATGAGGTCAGATCTTAGAAGTATGAAGTACAACTTCAGGTCAACAGCTAGGAGATCTCTGTGGCTTATGAAATGCTAATATCTTATTTTTGGTGTTGATATCAGACGGAACAGGAATGGTACAGGCTACCACTATGTAGCAGTGTAGCTAGTGACCCTTTCTGTACCTTTCATTTTCCCTTCTAATCCTTAACACTTTTATTGGTTTTGAGCCTCCTGGGATAGAATTAAGGTTATTTCTCTCTTCCTTCAGTGAGCCATGGTCTACGTTTTTTTAATCAAAGAACAACTTCAGATCTTTGAAAACAATAAAAATACTAAGGTTAAGGTGAAGTCCATGTCTGTGCATATAGGAGGAGCTGGAGTTTGAAGTATAGCAGAAGGCGTGAGAGCTAGCTCAGTAATCCAGGAGCGTGTCAAGGTGGAGAAGTAGCTCTGCTTTATGCAGTAGAAGAAGTCCTTGTCGAGTGAGCGCAATATGACTGTAGGACTTAGTTTGAGACATACAGAAGTGTGCAGGGCTCTTGCAGTTGCATGTGGGATAACAGTTATAGCAGATAGGATAGTAAAGGGCAATGTTTTATACACCGTGAATTATACACATGAATACACCAGGATGGGAATGGAGGTGTAGAGGAAGGAGTATCAGTACAAGGTACGTAATGGGAAATGTAAAGGTATGACCACAGAGTGAAATGCTACCTTTCTCAAAAGTGCTGAGCTACTACAGCCACCATAGGATAGTTGCAGGTTTGGGACAGAGAATGTCTCTGTTTCTGAACAATCCTCTAAACCATTACACAGATCAAACACTCTGAAAAACAACAAAAAAATGTTCTCCATTAGATCACCAAGTACAGAAAAAAATTCAAACTTCTCATATAGAAACATTCTCTTTCAAGGAACAACAAAATTAATAATAGAACCAAAATGACCAAAAATATGTTAAAGTATTTTCTCTGCCTTTTCTTCTTAAAGTGAGTTCTGTATGCTCGCAACATACATATCACCACTCTGCCTGCAAACTACACTGAACAGATGGTCCTTATGCCAGCCCAAAAGTTAAACCTGCAGCTTAATGCCTAGAAAGAATCTGAGACACCACAGCTCAGCACTGACTGATGTTTTTCTTAGAAAGGAGAAACCACAGAGGAAGAAACATACAAAAATATCCACAAACAAAATAAAGAGGCAGCATCCAGTGGACTGCAAAGCCTTTTTGCTAGTTTGTTTTTCCCTCATTCCTCTTTAGCCCTTTTGCCATTAACAGATTATGTCATGTCTTGCTTCCCTTGCAGACACTTAGCATTAAAGTAGCAGATCATGCTTATCTTCACCTGATGGCAAAAAAACCTCACATCACATTTATAAAGAGGCTTGCTGGACAGACGTGCACTTCATTGCTTCAAAATTTGCACGTATGTATTCATGAAAGCATCAGACAGATGGACACGTCTTACCCAGATGACCTCATTTACAACCAGAGCTCCAGCAACCTGCTCTCTATAGCTACAAATCAGACAAGTAACGCAGCCTGAGTGCTTGCAGAGGCTTTGCTGGCATTGCTAGGCTCATGTAGGCAGCTAGTGTTACTTGGGCTGCCCAAAACAATGGGGTTCTTTTCTTCAGTTGTGGGTTGAACCCACAAATATTTTCAAATTTTAAAATTAATTTGCTACCTGTTGTCAGACCATATTCACAGAGAGTAACCAAGCTGATTTGCTTTGGTTGGCAGTTTAAAATTGAGGGGTATTAAGATGAGACAAAACAATAAGAAAATCTTGAGAATGTTAAAGGCTGAAAAAAGCTGAAGCATTAGCTGAGGTATTTTTAGACTTTAAGCTCTCCAGGGCAGTGATTGTCTGCTGTTGAGTATTGTACAAAGCTCAGCATATTGCTAGCTCTAAACAAGTACATCATCTCTACCACTGAATCTCTTCACTTTAGATAAAAGGGAAAATACTGATACAAATAAATAGGAAGACAGAAATGCTTTACTCAGGGAGAACATCTGTAAATCAAATTATGCAAAAGGAATCCCTTTCCAAAATCTGGAATAAACAGGCAGCTTGATCATGTATTTCCACAACAATCACTTTGTCCTATGTACTGCCTACTTACTGCAGACCAAAGCAAGCTTTCAGGAAATGACTGCCAAAGTGTACTCGAGTTGACAATTATAATTCCAAAGACAAAGATTTCTTAATGTTTCTGACTCAAATCAGGCTGCATTAAATTCCATCAACTAGAGAATACTGTAATTGAAACAAGCAAACAAACAAAAAAATCGGTTGAAATTTCTTTTGAAAAGGCAAGAGCATGATTTTTCATTCCTTTGCACCCCAGGACATCACAATTATGAAAACTGGGCAGCATGGATGATAGTACAGTTGTACACCATCACTTGCTACTCATTTACATTAAAATTCCATTTTTCATTTGCCATATGCAAATATAAATAACTTCACAAGATGTAATCATGCTCCTGGTGTTTTCTAAGATAATAATGGTCCGTTCAATAGTAGTTTAAAACCCCAGGCATTGCAAAACCCAAATGGGATAACAGAATGCATTGTTCAAACTAAGAAAACAAAGGAAGTTAATCAAGGTCTTTACTTGACTACAGCTGTCTTCAGATATAAGACTTCAGAGGTACTTCTTAGCCAATAATTAATGAGCAGACACCTGAAAAAAAAAAAAAAAGAAAAAAAAAAACCCACAAAAAAACCCTGCCAAATTGTAACTTGTTTGCTTAAACAGTGCAACAGTTACTGTTTTATAAAAAGAAGCTGTTACCATAGAATTTATGCAGAGAATTCAGCTCTGCAAGAGAGCAAATCCGCTTCTCTCTTTTAAACTTGCAGGCAAGTTATAAATACGGCTACATAAGTATTGGGCAAAGAAAAAGGATTCAGGTCAACTACAAGATAAGTAACGGGAGGATTTCAGTTCTAAAGGAATACAACATATAGATATTTATAGTTTCAGCATTTTTTTTCAATACATTTGAAAAATAATTATTGTAATGAAAAATAAAGGAAGGGAAAAGCCAATAACTATGAGATACAGAATTCATAGGACAAATATGGGGCTCACCAGGCAAAAGAAGTATTCCCCAAAGTAGTTGGGAAGATGCTAGAACTCACAGGGCTCATTAGTTTTAACGTGATCATCGCACATCTTCTTGTGGAAAAGAGAGAGAATTGCCCATTTCTGAGATCTAACTCTGTGATGAAAAGCAATTCCATTAAGTTTGTTTCAAACACTCTGCATTTTGCTGTGAAGAGGAATATAGATTAAGTGGGCGATTTCTTTGCCCCATTCAGTGGCCACAACCATTATCCAGTTGTGTGCACATACGCAAATGAATCCCCTTTGGAAAGAAACCTCAAGGAAGTCCATTAGCTTCAAAAAATCCCCAAATATACCAGTCTCATGTTTCTTGCCACTGAGCCCATTGAGGAGCAGAGGGCCTGAGCTGGAGAGACCTTTGATGCCTGAGTGGGCTTGTACGTTGTAGCACAAGGCGCAGCCTCCCCCCTCTCACCACGAATGAGTTTGGGGTCATTGCACTGCTTTTTTGAGAGAAGCAGAAGGTAGCATCAGAGCAGTGCTCAGCATGGCTAAACAATTACTTCTAGCACCCCTGACCCAGTGCAAGTCTGTCTGAAATAGCAGAAATCAGTGTTCTGTTTGCTGTCAGAAGAGGTGGTTTCAAAAAAAAACACACCAAACCAACAAAAAACCACAACAAAAAACCAAACAAACACACACACAGACACAGACTCCTAACCCCTAAAACCCCCAAAAAAGCAAAACAAGAGAGGCTGTACTAGAAGCCAGGAGGAAAATTGAAGCAACTTGTGTTGCCACTGGTGCTTCTGGCATTCACCACTACTTGCGTGTAAGTAACAAAACCTAATAAAATGTATCTACCGAGGCTGTGTGTGTAACAGTGGTGCTGCTGACTATGCAACAAAAATTCCCTTTACCTGAAATGTTTCACAGGGTCTAATTCTTTAAGACCGCAGTCAGCCAGTTAATTCTTTGGAGGCTATGGCTTCAATGGGTTCTCCTCTGTTGTCTGTGTGTGAGCATCCCTTGGAGAGTGTGAAGAAAAAGGTTGGTAAAAGAAATCCTCAGAACCTGTAGCTTATTGTTGCCAGGAGAGTATGCCTGAGCCTTTGTTATGTGAAAAGATTGAAAAGCAAACCCTAGAAGTTGACCAATGGAACAAACCTGGGCCTTATGGCAATAGCTCAGAAAATTGCATGACCAAGAACATTCATATCCTTTGATAGTTACATATAAAAATAAGAAAGGGCTAGGAGAATTCTCTAGAGGAATCCAAAAAGGAAAAAATGATGTGATGGAGTAGAAATAAACAATGAGAAATTATGTTTGAAACAGATTGCTGTGAAACTGTCTTTGCAACCCTAACTTCTTTGTTACTGTATAATTCTTTATTTTAAGATATTAGAAATGTGTAGGTGAGTGGGAGGTTAAAATCAGACAGAAGATAGAAAAAGATTTATTACCTATGTTCTTTTTTCACTACTACTTGGGTTTAGATGTGACTGGACAGTTAATTACTTGCATCGCTGCCTTCGAGAACAAACCAAGGAGAACAATAAACTTGAAGCTTCTCCAAATTCTTCTGTTTAGCATTTGATCATTTTCTAGAGTAAACAGCCTTTACCACAAGACTCAGGTACAGTTTTGTTAAGGATGCCACAGCATGGTTTGTCTGATTTAACATCGCACACTGTGAAATTTCTTTTAGAGATTTGATTACACTTGGCAGTAATACAATAAATGCAGAAAAGTAATGTTGCATCAAAGCTACAGACTATTTTAAATTCATCCATGAAGCTGAAGGAGATTTTACTTTAAGGCACTCTGTCAGACACCGTGATCTGATGTAAACGCTGCCTGCTGCCAGAAAGGATGGTCTCACATTCCCCCAGGTTGCCTGTTCCCACCACTATCAACTAAATGTGCCAGCACTAGCATTCGTAGGGTGAGTCAGATCACCATGCAGCTGCACAAATACTTGTGCCTACCCAAAGGAACAAGAAGAACATCCAATAGGGGGTGGCAGGCCATACTTATGTCAGATTAAAGTGACTAGTAGCACAGGCTAAAAAATGTGCAGGATATTGCTTTCAGCCTGCAAGCAGAAATTGCAAACAATAGAAAACCTCAGCTGAGAGCACTGTGTGACCTTTCAAGTTAGCATTCTGGCAATAAAGTGTTTTGAAATGTGACCATCTGTTTTTGAATAGATAACTGGAAATTCAATTTATCATTCCCAAGCTCCTCAACTTATTTAGCACCAAATGAGTGATTACTTGCCCATTCTAAAACAATAAAGCATACACCTCGCTATACAGTAATGTCCCTTGCTTTTTGCCTGTAGCTAGGCACTGCCTCTGAAAGCGAAAGAATGTCCCGGCTCCTACCTGCATTCCTGAACACCTAACCCACGTATAGAGGAGCAACAGATCAGAGCCCCCTGTACCAAATTCCCTCGCCTTCCTTTTCTTTTCTTTTCTTTTCTTTTCTTTTCTTTTCTTTTCTTTTCTTTTCTTTTCTTTTCTTTTCTTTTCTTTTCTTTTCTTTTCTTTTCTTTTCTTTTCTTTTCTTTTCTTTTCTTTTCTTTTCTTTTCTTTTCTTTTCTTTTCTTTTCTTTTCTTTTCTTTTCTTTTCTTTTCTTTTCTTTTCTTTTCTTTTCTTTTCTTTTCTTTTCTTTTCTTTTCAATTTTTTGATCCATAACAAGATATGAAAGCCACTGATGACCTAAGCTGACAGACAGGTATCTGTATTTTTCTTAATTACTATTGTTGATTTTTGGCAATGCTGAAATCCTACAAATGCTATTAATGTTTTTGTAATTTATGCTTATGCAAACAGAAAATTAAGCTTTTTACATGTATACTGAAGTAATGGGATTTTTCTTTTTTAAACTACAAATTCAGTAGCTATTCCCCATATCTTCTGGGAGAATTCCAAACAATAATAAATTACCATGAATCAGAAAATACATTGAAGCTAATGAATAACTGGACAGAAGACAAGAGAAAATAAAGGGGATCATAGGTCAGAAGAGAGAGGACATTTAGGAAAGAGAAGTATTATAATAAGAATTTTGCCAGAATGAAAACAAAAGAATTTCCACCTTGAGATTCAAAATTGAGTTCTACATCTAAGGGTTAAACTTCTCATAACCTAAAATCTGTAGCTCAAACAGTTGCATACCTATTATTTTTGAGTGAAAACAGCAGATTTTTGTAACTTTTCAAAGTCACATCTCTTGATGCAGTTTTGCCTAGTGCTAGCAATAGGTGGTGTAATGAAAACAGTTAAAATTCAAACTTTTATATTTTGACTTTTATTCAGTTCCACAGAATGGCTTTTGTCAAATCATGTAACTTTTTCTGATATCTATTATATGAATATGTGCTTGCTAGTGCCTAAGACAGAAATGAAGTAAATATGTTAGTGTCCAAAGTCCTCTCTTAATCTATTTCTAGTATTTGGCATCCTAGATCTGTTATGCATCCCTTCTCCTTCTAATAGCAAATACTCAAGTGGGGTATGTTTACAAGCTGGAGGGTCCCTCAGCAGGCAGAATACTGCTGCAAGAGAGCAGGCAACGAGTTTGGAGGGTAGGTTGGGGTAGGCTAATAAAATATCCAAGCAGTATAAATCCACAATAGCCAGAAAGATTGCAAGTCATGTCTGCCTCAGCCTGAGCAATGGAGGAGTCATGAGCAGTGCACACTCAAGTTTCTTCCCCCTGGAGCATTCCTTCTGGGCTGTTATGACCAGGGCAGGATAAAGACCGCTTGGATACAAAAGATCCAAGACAGAAAGGAAATATGTTTCAGACTTGAAAGGAGACAGGCCAGGCCTAAGGAACTGGCTTTCTCTTTTGATTTCTTCTGCCATCTGAAATAGCCATTCTCACTAATTCTCTTCAAATTCCTTCCAGGAGTCATCTGCTCAGCGGGCAAAGCCTCTCCAACTGCCTAAAAACGTGCATATACCATCGCATGAACTTCCCAGTTTTCCAGTGCTCAATCATTCTCCTGAATCTTGGCCATTGTTTCCATCTTCACCCCTGCCCTGCAACATCTACAGATGCTTCCTGTAAAGCTGAGCAGCTTAGTTACACCATTCAGGAATGTGTAGATAAACTGACTTTGAAGAATTTTGTGATATGTTCACATGAAAGATGATGTACAAAAATAAATTGTTTCATTATGTGACCAGCCCAATCTGATGCAGCCCCTTCACTTGCTATCACTTGAGTAGGCAAGTCTCCTAATAGTGATGGTTATTCATAAATATGTATACACACACCTACATATTTGTGTGCATGTATGTGAGTGTATATCTGTGAATTGAGAATTATTGTATCTGAATAACATAGTGATGACTTTTAGATTGAATCAGAGAACCCAGGGCTCTGTTCCTTCAATGGGGTTCTTTTCTCTGAGTTTAACAAAAACCAAAAAGAAAACCACCCCAAAACCCAAAAAAACTAAAGATTATAAGAGAAAAATATGACTATACTGTCATAGTTAACCCTTTCCTACAGCTACAGAGTTTCTCAGAATGTGCTGAAGTTTCAAAATGGGAGGTAAATATCGAAAGTATTTGGAAAAAGTCATGATTCTCTTTGGCACTCTTTCATATTTTTCTGGCCTGGCTCACTGGTTTTAGACCTCTGTTCATATGAATTCACTAAAGAATGATGTAAGTATGTTGAACAGCATAGAGAGTTGATGACATTTTTGAAACATGCCAAATAACCATTTATTTTCACAATATTTAACAACTGCTTTTTAATACAAAATATTGACTGTTCTGTCAGCTTCAGGAATGTCTCCAAAAAAATAGAACTATTGTTAAGAAACAATCAAGCGAAAGAATGAAGAAATGGATCATCTGAGCTCTGAAGCTGCCCTCATTGCAATAGCAGGTTCCAGACATTTCAGCTTGCCTTCAAAACACACCCATTTCAGCAATAGTTTTCCACTTTTATGGCAGACCACAGTTTTCCTTGTTACATTTTACTGGAGAAGTAATATCACGCGAGTCTACATTTCATCAAAACAATAATTTTAAGAAGGAGAAGCATTCTTATCTGCCTAACACTAACAAAATGCTTATAAAGTAGGAATGAATTTGTGCTGGAAAGAAAAACACATTTCTGACAGTACATCAAAGTGACAGTGAGATGCGTTTTCTACTCAGTGAGGTAGCTGCTACACTGCAAAAACACTTATGCTGGGGTTAAATAAGTTTATGGAATGCAGAGTTCTCCCTTAGAAGATACAGAGGAGGTTTGTATCTAGTAATTCCCTGCCATCAGTGATATGATATTATTATGGATACACCCACAGCACCTGCATAAGCTCTAGCACAGCAGGATACCCTCTCACAGTGACCTTTTCATAATACTACACTGTATTTACAGCCATTAGCCATGTTAGTGTTGTTATGCAGCTGCTACACTGCTATCTTGCGTGGGTGGCTCTCTAATACTGATGTTTTTTAAGGGTACTTGAAATCACAACAGGATAAATCTTCTTCAGGGAGAAAGTTCAACCACATTCTTTCAGCAAAATGACAGCTTTTCCTATCATGCAGTCCTTGAACTCACAGTTCCCTGTCCTTCTCCCTCTGTCCTAGCTGGCCCACAATGAGCCCAAAAAGTGAAATCTCAGGTTTTGAGAACATTTCCTGTTGCAACAGGAAGGGGTTTTAACTCCCATCCACATTCTGTGGTTTCATCCCTGCTGCAAGAAGAGAAGCTGGTTCAGCTTGGCATTGAGCAAACAGACACACTGAAGCTGAGCTGAAGATGCTGTTTTTATCCGGTGTGAACGGCCTGTGTGGCCAACAGGAATTTTACACCTGAAAAAACATCTGTGACAACACCGCTCTGCAGATCTGGACTGGAGGCAGGCCGTGACTCCTTCACAATAACAGGAAACGCTGTCGTCAACAGGGAGCAGGCTGTGCCCGAGCGAACTTTTCTATACATGCTCAACAGGGAATGTAAAGAACGTTCACTTGTAAAGTTTATTTGGACAGCAAAGGGTGTGGGAGGGCTGCGCTAGACTCATGAGAAGCAAGGTGTTTTCAAAGATCACTATTAAAGGCTGAAATTCTTTCTGTTGTTTTTCAAATGCTTGAGTGAAAAAGAAGGAGGGAAAAAAAAAAAAGGTGCTTTGCATTTTGTTTAACATCATTATGAAGCTGTGTTGGCCTGTTAGAAAGACTGTGCCACCCTTCCCTTTCAATGGAGCTTTTATTCCATCTTCACCTCTTCCCCACATCCAAGTACCATAGCAAATTGGAGCAAAACGGCCATGCAACAACCCAGCCTTTCTCCATACTGTCTTCCAGCTTTTTCTTCAGGAAAAGGTGTGGCACAAACCACCCCTCCCAGAGTACAGCCTGTCCGGATCCCCTGCAGCTCCCAGGGAACTTGTGTAAGTGCCAGGAGAACTGCTGCTAAGGCAGCTCAGACTCCACATGGCCACAAAAGTCCCAATTGAGATCTTCCACAGGCAATGTACTTCAAGGTATTCAAGGTAGTCATCTCGTAGTGGCTAGATCAAATAAAGATACTGTTACAAAGCACTGATGGCATTGCTGCCTCTACTCAATCACTATCCATGAATCCACATTCTTTAACCTTATCATAAAACCAAAATGTAAGGATATGTCTCCATGGAACTTAAACACACTTGCTTTTGGGTAACCTGTTCCTTTGGATTGAGGTTTTTATTTCCTCAAGGGACTTTCTTCAACCCCCTGCATTTACTCACATCACCAGGAAATATGAATTCAAATTCATTTTATGGCTTTTTATGAACAAAGTATTCTGGCTGTCTTTTGCGCATGCAGTTGGGTGTTGGCAGCTAGAGGAAAATTAGCAATGCTCTGTATGGCCTTGCTTAATATTGTTTAAAAGAGCTGCTGCAGGGATTTGTGGAAGTACACAGTACACATGTGAATTCTGGACTAACCTTTCTTACAAAAGTTTTGTACGTTTTGGACTTACATTTGGACTTACATTACATGTCCAAAACAAGAGTTTTGGACAAGCCAGATTATTTGGCAATAGAAATTCTTACTATAAGTTAGCAGCGAAAATAAGAAATAAAGGGTTTTTTTCCATGATCCAGGCCACAGACCTGCTCAGGCCTTGAGCCACAGCTCCTTTCTTATGCCCACCCAGCACCAGAAGGTTTTGAGGACAGCTGACAAAGCACAAAATTCATGCTGTGAAGTCTGATATTCAGAGATCTAGAAATATTCGTGTGTCAAACCCAGGCAGTTTAAGATGCTTTAAAGTTAAATGCATCATACTATGCTGCTTTATAGGCTTAATGCTACTGAGAAGTAGGCAATCAGAAGACACCGATCTCTCTTTAAGTTCTCCCAGGCCTTTCTTGACGTTATAATACTGTGCACAGCAATGCCATGATCACAGATATTACCTTGGGATAATTCAAAAGCTGTCTGGTTTACCTCCAAATATAGGCATACACTTTCACATGTAAGATGCAGTCTATTGTGAAAACACACATCAGTAAGCAATAACAAAGTAATTTTTAAAGAAGTGTTTGAAGTAAATCCCTGACAGTTCATAGTCACTCCAGTCTGAGTGTTGACTCAACAAAATTGGATAAGAAATACTAGCTATAGGACAATGAAAAGACCAGATGGGTTGCTGGTTTTGTGCGCTAGCCAGAGGATATAAGGTTGAGTGCCTGAAGCCTTTCTGAAAACTGTGCACTTACAGTTCAGCTGTGGTTCTAAACCTCAGTCTTTGAGATCAGCTTGAAGTTGCACTGACTGGTAAATTCAGCTTGGTGTCTGTACTAGCTTTTAGGGAACATTGATACATTGTGAAGCATACCATCGCATAGTGCAAAATACATCCTCTGCTATGCTGAGTAAACCCCTGGAGAACCATATGATGGCAATATAAAGGAAAATTCTGGTTGTTCTAGATTATCATATTCTACCATTTTCAAGACTACAGCAGAGGTAGAGCTGAGACACCATCAGGTGAGGAAGAGCTCATATTATTAGAAATAGCAAAGGTAGTAAGGCTTAGCTTGTCTCATAAAATAGTAAACCACATTTAGATAAATGAAGATTGTTCTTGCATTACATCTAAGACTGGGGAAACAGCAAGCCCCAAAACAAATAATTTAAACATACAGATGATGTTGACTCAAAACCAAATAGGTATAAGCTAGCTGTGCATAAATTTCAGTCTGGAACCCAGGTGAAAAATTCAGTTGATAAAGTCACCAGAACTGCAGATGGCCCTTTCTTATGTGGTGATTGTCACATACTATGCAAGTTCACTTTCCATTATTTACCACAACCTCCATCTCCATTAACATACACAAAAATTGAGCATCAATCGACCAACCTGATGTCATATTTCCATAGGGGATTAATGCAGTCTTTAGTTCAGCTCAAAATAGCTCATGTCAGCATCTCCAAATATTTTTTTTTGTTTCTTTTCCCTTATGCTAAAAAATGTCCATGTTTGCTGCAATTTGGGGCAAAGCAAATGCCAACATTACAACTTCTCCCTTTGGGTGGAAGTAGTGAGGAGTTTTGTTCTTCTAAATAGCTGTGATCATGAGGAGATTTGCATTCCATAGCACTTTAGGGAATATAATTCTTCAGAATGTTGCAGGACATAATAAGAGATGTACACCTTGCCGCTTTTGTGAACAAAAGTGGTTTGGCTTCATGCTAGTGACTAAAGCTGAACTTCCTCTTCATGACACACCAATAAATGCTTTTATAGCCTAGCTGCTCCATTCTATATCAAAGGTACAAAATGCATGTCAAATTAAAAATAGAAAGAGCTGTTTAAAAGGTCAGGGGATTTCCAGATATTAATTCTGTTTGGATTTTACCCTTTAACAATGAGGAAGGTTTTGTAGTTTTATTGTCATTCCCAACTGACTGCAAATGCCTAGCGCTGAAGGAAGTTTAGCTCTTCTTCGGTAAGTTTCCAGAACCAGCAAAATATGGGCGTTATTCCCATGCCTACTTCTGCATATTTCCTCTTCGGCAACAAAGGCATATTTTAACCTGTCTTGATTGCTAAGATGAATTCATCTTAGTTAATGATGAATTAATTTCTTCTGCTTGACTCATCTCTGTGGTTGATGCATATCCATCACAAACTATTCGAATACCTAGTCAGATAAACTGCAAGACAGAAAAACCCTACAGTGTGTAGAATTTTAGTCGTAATGTTTGAATTTGGGAAATCATAGTAAAAATCTCTTTAAAGGAGTTTCTAGTGACCTGGCCTGTACATTGAATTTCTCTGTGATAAACATCTAAAACCTGTTTTATGATTACCATCCTATCTTTTATGTTGCCATTGTTTTGGTTGTCAGTTATTTAGGAAGGGTAGATGCATATAAAGAAAAAAAAATTTTATTTTTTTTTTTAATGCTACTTTGTATCATCTACCTACCAAATTTGCCCAGAGAAGCTCTGGATCCCCCTCCTTGGCAGTGTTTAAAGGTGGCAACCAGGTCTAGTAGAGAGTGTCCCTGCCCATGGCAGGGAGGTTGGAACTAGATAAGTTTTGAGGTCCCTTCCAACCCAAATCATTCTATGATAAGAAGAAGAGTTAGGAGTACATGTAAAATATGGGCCTTTTACAATCTAAACAGATACATACCCATGGAACTTATTTGTGCATTTTGAATACTTTTGTTAATTTTCAGGTTTCCATGTTAAGAAGTGTGACTTCTGCTGGCAGATCACCACAGAGAATGATAACTATTTCAGAAAGTGCACATCTCTTTCCATTTAAATTTTACTTCCCTGATAATACTTACCCTAAGGAAAATATGAGTATTTATATTGCTGTGTTAGACCATCTACGAAGTAAAAAAGATATTTATTTCATGAAACAGGTGTTTTTATAATGGTATTCCTGATGTTCTCTGAAAAATGCTTTTCATTCCACTTTATCCACTTCTCCGGTTAAAAAGTTGCACGACTGTTCTTCCATCAGCCTAAAGCAAAGCTTCTGGGACAGAGTGGTAGGATCCCTCACAGAGAAGAAACTAAGTAACAGAGGCCAAGATTTCTCTAACCATTCAGTCTTTATCATTTGCCTTTCAGTCAAACTGCCAGCTTGCTTTATATCCTACACCAGTCTTGGGTTAATCAGCGAGCTTGACACTGATTTACAAGTCCTGAGTGCATCATATTATTTCGACATCATCAGGGTGGAACTTCAGAGCTAGAGTGCTTGCTCAGGAAAGTACCTGTTAGCTGGGGAAGGAACCCAAAAGATTTAAGCAGCTCAGTCCCAGAAGTAAAGATCCTTTAATATGAGCCGAATCTGACTCCAAGACCCAAAAATAACAAGGAATCGAATGCCTATTGACTGAGTTTTGTAGGTTCTTAGACCTACATTCTTGTAGAAGGCTTTCATAGAGACCACTATAAACAGAACAAAATTGTTGTCTTATGACTTCCATGTTTTTGGAAGTGACACAAAATACAGCAAATAAAAAGTGTAAAAGAAATCGAGCATAATGGAGAGATGGATGGATAAGGGAATTTAAATTTAAATGGATTGGCAAATCAATTAATATACAGAACATAATAGATTTCTTGGGATTTTTTTATGCTCATGTGAAATGGGTGAATGTATAATTATTCATAGGGAAGAGAAAAACAATATTTGTGCTAGTCAGGTATGACAGAAATGAGAAATGAAAATGTTACCTTTTTCTATTGCTTACATTTTCACAGAGAGAAAGTACAGTATGGCCATAATCAAAGTTGAGAATTACTTTTGCTGTGTTTTTTCCTATCACAAAGATGTTACATTTTAATTGTACATACCAGTATACATTCAGCTGCTAAGATACACGTGTTGTAGGAGTAAACTATGCATATAACACATTCTTTACTTCCCTTACAAGATTTCATAATCTACTTGTAATAGCAGTAGAAAGTCATCTTTTGAATCCAAACCCCATGATATACGTCAGGAATGTAGAAAAGAGCAAAATTATGGACATTATCAGAAAAATGTAAAGCATTTTTTGCTTTAAGACACCTACAATTCTTAACCTGATCTTTTATTTTATAGCTAATATGTGAGAGTTAACAGTGAAAAATATAAAGATCTTTGTTATTTGAGTTAAAAACAAAAGATAGGGTGGTTTTTATTTTTGTTTTCTTTTTAAGAGAGTATTGCTTTTGGGCAACATGAATTTTTCCTTTTGTCAGACTGAACTCTGAATGTTGTACAAAGTCTTGGTCTTCAGAAACAGAGAGGACACAAGAAATAAGGGGTTGGGGGGGTGGGTGGAGCAGGACTCATATGCCCAGGGGAATAAATGGGCTTTCAAAGCCGGGAAAAGCTTTGCCTTTGTTTTCTGATTACTTTATCTCAGTGTTTACAAACCCCAGGCATTTTAGAAAGATCTCACTTGTTGCCACGTATTTTCTTTCCTGATGAATCATTCCACTCATTTTTGCACCAAGGCAAATGATGGTTCTTTTTTAGTCTAAGGTTACCTTTCAGTAACTTCAGTTTAATGTACCGTTGTAGCTTGGAGGGAAGCTGTTGGGAGCTTGGGAATCTACTGAATATATATTTTTTAAAAACTAAGATGAAAAAAAATTCACTGACTTAATATTAACAACTTGAGAAGTCAGTGTCTCTCACATCTCACTCCCTTTCCACTTCACAAACTGGTAACAGAGCCGTTTTGGAGACACCAACAAAAACTCCAAGATATATAGCAGCTGGTATGTTTGGAGACAGTAGTCTGGTACCATCTGTGCCTCTCCAGTTCCAGCCAAATTAGTCTCCTGCCCAGTTGCAGAGTGAAAAAAAGGAGCTGAGAGTGACAGGGAGCCTGGGCAGGTGGGAAGCAGGGTACCAGGGGCAGTAGTGGAGCTCACTGTAAGCCAAGGGTTTTGGCTTCACCATGCCCCAGCTGCTCTGACAGACAGGTAATTTGTTCAAATGACCTGATGGTTAGCTCACACAAAGACCTGCACCCTCAGAGTATTCTTTGTCTATAAATATACGGGCAAAGTGACTGGGGAACTGTCCACTGGTCCAATTGAGGCCATTCCCATGGCATATCTGCCCTACTCAGATGATGCTGTCCATCTCCCCCATATCCACATGTCCCAATCATACCCAAGCACTGTATGCTGAGTGCTGCTTAATACAGATAACTACTGAGGAGCATGCCAACAATTAAACAATACAAGCAACCAAGCCCCATTGCTTAGCCCAGCATCTCTACGTCTTTTGTGCCTACACATAGCCCATTGCCAGTTTTATTTGGAACTAAAGAGAAACAATATGAGCGATAGCTTGGTAAAATTAAGCATTTTTATTGACAGGTAAATTTGTCAAAGATGTTCTTTCTTTACCTAAAATCTTCCTGTAATACTTCAGAAGCAATGTGAGGAGGGCCTCTACTTCTTGCCATTAGCACTCTGAGCCAACCAAGTACTTGAGTGTGTGTGCACCTGTAAGCATGTGGAGAGTCTTGAGATGCTTCATGGAGCTAGAAATATGCTTAAAGCTGAACACATGAATAAGTATTATCTGCAAGAGAGGCAACTTGTTTTACCCCTCTTCTGGTGTTTTCCTTCCCACGACCTCCTTTTGTAAGTTGGAAAGCCTTGCTTTTTCTGTAGCTGCCTGTCACAGTTCTGGGCTGTTTTAAGTGAAATCTTGTCTATTTACAAGCCACATTGATTGCTACTGCTTATAAATCATTTAAGCCATAAAGCCTACCTTTGCTTTCCTTTCTATGGACTAGTTTTAATTCTCTTGGTTTGGCGTATTTCTTATGTAACCTAAAATGTGTGATGCTAAATGCTAACAAGAAGATGACAGTTTGGTTTGAACCATAACTGTGATAAACATTTTGACTTGAATAGAAAAGTAGTTCACCTGCCATCCTGAGTTCCCATAAGCATGCAGACATACAGTGAAAAGAGCGGACCTGCAATATAATTTCCTAGCAGAGCTATCCCTCCGGCAATGTCTTTATAGACAAGAAGGTCTGGAAATGTCTGCATCACCCATTGACTTCTGCCTGATCTTCCCTTTCTAATGAGATCTCAAAGTGAATCTGTGTAACAGATCTCGGGACAGTAGCTCTGATCCCATAAAAGCTTATTACTCCTGTTGTGGCAACACCAAATAGACATATTAGTTCTAAGATGGCAGTTCTGTCTCAAGAGTTTCAAATTATTGTAAGAGGCAAGAATAAAAGAAAGAGTCTGGAAAAAAAGGAAAGGGAAGGAAAGTTGATAAAATTGCAAGGTTTGTGTACAGGACTTTCATAGAGATTTAACTTTGCTTACATGAGACTTGGTGTGTGCATTTGGTTTCTCCCAATTATTTATATATATAGTTTGTCTTTTTTTTAACACTAATGTAATCATTTTAGATGACTATCACAAAAAATGGTGGTTACAATGTAGTCCATTTCTGTTAGCAACATCTAGTTTATTTAGTTCATTTCTGTTAGCAACATTGGTGTTTGGAAAACTTCCAATTTGTGGGGAATTTGGCAGCTACATTGTAGGTAGATAATCACAGAATCAGAATCACAGAATTACAAGGTTGGAAAAGACCTTTAAGATCATCAAGTCCAACCATTCCCATCCTAAGCTAAATCAGAAATTATGAAGTAATGTTTTAGGGCAAAAAAATCATAGAATCATTTTGGTTGGAAAAGACTTTTAAGATCATTGAATCCGATCATTAACCTATCACTGCCAAGTCCACCCATGTCTCTAAGCACCATATCTAAACACCTTTTACATCCCTCCAGGGATGGTGACTCAACGACTTTCCTGGGCTAGTTGTTTCAGGGCTCGGCAATCATTTTGGTGAAGAAATTGTTCAAAATGTCCAATTTAAAACTCCCCTGAAGCAACAGGAGGCCATTTCCTCTTGTTCTATTGCTTGTTTCTCTGGAGAAGAGACTGGCCCCCACCAGGCTGCAACCTCCTTTCAGGTGGTTATAGAGAGCAGTGAGGTCTCCCCTCAACTTTCTTTTCTCTTGGCTAAACAACTCAGGTTCCCTTAGCTGTTCCTTACAAAACTTGTGCTCTAGACCCTTCACCAGTATTGTTGCTCTTCTCTGGACATGCTCCAGCACCTCAACATCCTTCCTGTATTGAAGGGCCCAAAACTGCACACTGTACTCAAGGTGTAGCCTCATCAGTGCTGAATAGAGGGAGATGATCACTTCTGTAGCCACACTATTTCTGATACAAATAATAACAATCCATGACAAACATGTAATGCCTTCCTTGTTCCCTGAGGAAAGCTGCATAAGGCTCTAGGGGTCCTAAGTTACTTCTGATCTGAGACCCCAGGATTTTAGGGCTAGGATGATGGCTAAGACTCAATGAGTCAACAGATCAACACCTTCTGTAGTGATAAGATGATTTTTTTCACTTGGCTAAATCAACAAGGCTCGGTAAACTGAGCCATGGAGTACAAAAGCAACATATGTATATACTTGCATTGAAAAAGTACAAGCATGGCAATTGAAACAGCATTTTCAATATAGTTCAATATAGTTTTCCACACTAAAACTATTTTTCTGAGATATAAGAGATCACATTTTATAATGGTATACAATACAAATAAAAGGTCTTAAAAATACTATATATGTCTCTCAAGACACAAGAGTTCTCTTATATGTGATAATAGGAAGAAAAGATTAGTAAGAGGGAAATTTGGGGCTTTAGATACTAGAAATGTGATGGTAAAATCACATGTCACCAACACAAAAACTTTAGGTACTAGTTGTGAATTTGCTTACAGCTATTTGGACAGAGCAACTGAGATTCCTGTAGCTTTTAATTACTTCTCTGATTTGCAGCATTGAAATGATCTACTAAAAGCGTATGTGTTTGTGACCATGTGCAGTTTGTGGGAGCAGCTGAACAATGGACAGGGAGATGCAGTCAATAAGAGAAAAATGTTAGAGAACTGCTAGGAGTCCTGTACACAGCAAGGAGAGTACCGGCTTTGTTTATTTTCACAGGATGAGAAACTGTACAATATTAATGCTAACAGAGTGATTAAAGTAAAAAAAGGAAAGACACAAACAAAAGGAGAGGAGGCAGTTTTGCTCCTCTTACTGAGTTGCTTTGTTTAAGGGAAACTCAAACCGAGTTCCTCTCTGCTGAAGTAAACTCTGAAGACTCCCCACTGAGCCAAAAGAGGGAGTTTTACAGTCCCATTCACTTTCCTTCTGCTTTCCCAGCATTGTGTCAACCTTTGCACAGTGCCACACATCCGCAGTGCACAAGGCACAGGGCAGCTGCAGTGCTGTCATTGGGGACAGGAGGGAAGATTCAAGTAGGTTTTTCTCAAAAAACTGTGCCCTAAATTTGTGCTATCCAGACGCTCTTTGCTGCTAATGTCTGAAGATGGAACCTATTTTGTTTGAAAGCTCTTATATTTCAAATGAGAATCTGGTATGGTAATTAGTTGTTCCAAAACTGAATACAGTCAGAGAAATGCAGCAGGCTAAAGCAAGAGGGATCACAGATCAGGGATAGAATGAGGTGATTTGAGTTTTAAGTCTAATTTATTTTGTTTTCCATATTTATATGCAATTTCTGTATCTGTTCTCTGAACCAATATTGCTAATTCCTGTCAATTAAAAAAAAAACAACAAAAGAGTAGTAGGAAAAAATTACTATCTATAAAACAAAAACAAAACCAAAAAAGCTGGAGTTTAAGGTCTGATTTTCACAGGTGAAACAAGTTTGGAGGAGTTCCAGAAAAAATCACGGGACTTTTCCGAGTATTTTATTATTTAAGAACCCTGTTCAAAGTTTCTTATCTTAAGTAAAATGTTATTTATATTTGATTGCAGATGACTGTCCAAAGGATTTAAGAAAGCCACCATCCCGTATTGCTCTCCAGAGAGAATATCTGACAATGCATGTTTGAAAATCACTGTAAATGTTGAAAAAAAAATAGAAAAAATACTTCAGAGCTTTTTCCCTTTGGAGCTTGCAGGTCAGACAAAATGGAACATGCCTGAAATACATTATTTTTTCAAAAATAATTATAATTAAAAATATAATATTTTTTTAAAGCTATTTTTAATAGCGGACCCAGGAACAGGGAGTATCTTTAAATGAAAGCTCATGTGTTTACTGAACTCTGGACATTAAAAATATTTATTGAAAGAACACATATCATAATTTTAAAAGTTAAATTTGTACACAATTGTTAGTAAATACACATATTTGCAGTATAATTAATTAAGAAAAAGAATGACATCTTGACATTTTCAGAATAAAAATAGTTTTTACCCTCTCAAGATACTGTCATCATCAGAATAGTCAGTAACCATAGTAGCTTGATTAAAAAAACACTATCTGAAGAACTTCTGTTATCTTACAGTTTACTGATGAAAAAAATCTCCAAAGAGAAGTAATTTGAACGAATCAAGCAAAATTAAAAGGAGTCAATTACTAAAATCAAAGCAATATAGCAAAATTGTTGTTGCATGCTTTTCTAAATTTATCTTATAGCTCCTTTTCCATCTTTTGTAGTAGGAACATGAGGAACAAGTAATGACAAGATAACAAATTCTGCTGTAAACCTTGCATAATCCATTGGGACTGAGATTTCCTGTGACGAGTGCTGCCCTGTTCAGTCAGCGCTGCCACAAACACCTATATACTCCTGTTTCCATTTTCCTTTCTTATTCTCTCTCTCCTGACTTTGCAATGTGCTCTAAACAGGAAGATTCTAGAGGCAGTTTGAATTCAGGCAGGTGCGATCCTTCAGCAGAAGGGAAGACCAGACTTGGTGATGTCTGGGCTGGAGCCCCTTCTGCTGCTTGGCCACCATAGGGGCTGTGTGTGGGGTGTGGGGTGGAGGAGCTACCTGAGGCGGTCTCTCCTCCTGGGTCCACGATATCCAGGTTTCTTCCTTGGGTCCTGGCACATGGTCAGGGCACAGCTGGCATGCTCCCAGGTCTCATAGTTTGCTCCCAAATAATTTCATAACCACTGCCTGAAGTCATAAAATGGACTTGGGATTGGACATGGACATTTCAGTGAACATCTTTGATCTATAAACTGTGCGAATCAGCTATTCATGCAGAGCACTAGGATTTACAAAGCACAGAAAGGAGTAAAAGAGTGAGGAAAAAAATAAGTAAAAATGGTGCTGCATTAAGATGTGGTGCTGCTTCACTTGGACTTGACTCTGCGAAGCGCCCACGACTCACTCCAGAAATATTACTGCAGCTGTAGTTAAGTCAAAATCAGTGCTAAGGTATAGAAAAATTAACGCACAAAAATGTGAAGGTCTGGTCTCTCAGAGAGAAATAAAAAGATAAAACATGATGAGAGCAGACAGGGGCTAAGTCAGTGAAGAACAGAAAGGCAATCAGAATTTTCCTCTCCTTAACACATACAGTGCAATGTGCCCTTGTGCTGAAAAAGTCATAACCAATAAATAGTGAGCCAAGCATGGATGGTCTTCCTACCTTTTTGTGTAACGGACTATGTTGAACTACACTTTCAAATGACAAAGCCTGCTGCTTTCTGCTCTTTGTATCATACTTTTTCAAAACAGCCTGTCCTTCTACACTGAAGTCACTGTCTAGTATGTTGATGGATATTTCTGTTTTCTGGAGTCTAGAGGCAGGAAAGAAGCTCCTCATGCCAAAAGTCCCATGCACTTAGATGTAGCAGAAACAAAAATGTTGAGGTTTTGTTGGAGTTTTGTGGGTGGTTTTCTCTCTGTGTTTGGTGGGTTTGTGGGTTTTTTAGTTGGTTGTTTAGTTTTATTTTCTGGGATTAATGTCTCAAATTTTCATGGTGTGACCTGTTTCCTTTCCATATATTTCATGAAGAAAACAGGTGGATTATCCTACAGTGAGGAGTTTTTGCAACTGGTTGGTTGCCCAAGTTAGTTGCTCAAGAACTGAGCTAGCCGGTCTGGAGCTATGTAGAAACATAGGATTGGCCATTCAAGTTCATACTGAAACTTTGTCAGTGTTCTGCCTTTGACTGTGGCCAACACTGAATGCCCATGGAACTGAGTAACAGCAAGGCAACCATGCAGCAACAACACCCAGAAGTGTCCACAGCTTCCAAGCTTAAGGACTTCCTAGCTCAGCCCCAGCTCAGGTATTTCTTCAGCATGAAGCCATGTTTTGGTGTTTGATAGATGTCACTTGCACTTTTTTATCTCATGTTTTAATTTGAATGATTCTTCAGCTCATGAAGACTCACAACAGCCTACAAGAAGGAACCATGCAGAAGCTGTAGATATGTTGTGGAGAGACACTCAGGTTGTTTGGTTTGAGTTGACCATTTGCTTGTTTGCTGTGCTGTCCGGATCATCTCAGCTACTTGTCCACCAGATTATAAGGAATTCTTGAATATTTATATTTACTTTGTCTTGTGCCAGAACTGCCCTTCACCTTAAATTGCTCTTTTTCCCTTGTGTTTTACCCACTTTGACCTACTGATGGGAATGTTTCTTTTAGTGAGGCCATGCTATTTTAGGCTTTGTAACATGGGTATTGCACCTGTCTGATAAATTATCTCCTCTTTGCACCCATCCCACTTTCACTTTATCCTGCTGAAACTTGTCTAACTAAAACTGTGTCCAATATTTAGACGAAGACCTCCCCAGGGTACTGTGCAGTGTCATCATACTTCCTCACCTTACTGAAAAAGCCTTCTTCAGTTTTGTTTTAGGATTGTCTTTGCCTCCTTCCCAGCAATGTTTTATAGACATCCCCTAGCTGACTGATACACCCAGTCCCTCTTCTTCCCTAGTTTACCACCGATGATGTCCCAGAGCCTTAATAGTCCTTCAGTGTATGACCCTGTCTACCATAATGCTAATTTTCGTTCTATTTGCTATCCAGGTCACCCAACATTTCCTGCACGGTATTCCAATCTCCCCATTACTGAGAATGTTTCCCAACTTTGAAGAAGCATCTGAAAGGCAACTGCACACTACTGAAAAAGTAGCTCTTTCAGAAACCTAAGCCTTTAACATTACCCTCCCTGAAGTCTCTCTTCTGGAAGGTGTTTTGCCACAGCAGCTCAATTTGAAGCAAAGCGATAGAGGTAAGCTTCCTTGAGGGCAGCACATCGCACACTTAAGATTACAGAAATGAAAGTGTTTGAAGGAAATGTGGTCTATTTAGCACAGCAAGCCACATGTCAGGCTCCTATGAGGCTGAGCTATATTAAGGAACAAATGTCAAGACACATTATGCTTCTGACAGGCACAGTGTTTCTCATGGGCATAGGGAGGACTGGAGTGCTGAAACAGCCTTGCTACACCTATGAGAGGAAGGGGCAAGTGGTCATCCCAGTTCCCCAATGAAGGAGGCAAGCTTCTTATAATCTGCCCATGAAGGTTAACAGAGGGACCAGGGGGTGCTGGAAACACAGCTATGAGGGCTTTTTTACCAGACTTCTCTCTTTTGCAGGGATGTGAGCACATCTAGACTGCATGGGAATGTCCCTGGAGGTGCAAAGGTTACTTGAAGTACCCAGACACCCACAGCTAGACATTAATCAGGCTAACACTAGCTGACTGAATGCTGTCAATAAAAATTCCCTAATTTGACATCTTCCATTAGAATATATATTTTAATAGAAATACTTCTGGAAAATGAAAGCTTGTTTTCGGTGTGTCATCGCTACTGCTTTTAAGATGATTGAACAGTACCTGGGAAATGACTAATGGCAATTAACTTCAAAATATATAAAATTTATCTCAGAAGACTGTGTTGTGATCAGTAGGTTATAACTAGCAGAATATAACTGGTGCCCAGCTAAACTAATTGGTAGAGGAAGAAAAGTTACCTCAAGGTAAGACAAAATTTGGGAAAGGCACAAAGGAAAATTTGCAAAATGTTTCCTAAAAACCCACCTTCCTATTTATGGGAGATAAACAGTTCAAAGACACACTTTGTTAAACTAGTGCTATTTTTGCATTCTCTGTTCACTTCTACTTTGTATTTTAAGGCAAACTCCAGGTAACATCAAGAGGCACAGCAGTCAATTTTCTCTTACTAGGCTTTCCTGAAAAGGGGAAAGGCCCAATGATGGAGTCACTTTAACTTAAACTAGGCAAGTCACTTAAGGACATATTCAGTATCAAATGCTATTCATCAAGGAGAGGTATAAAACAAGCATTTACCCACTTTGGTGGGCAGCTTTCTGTATCTGGTTGGCATGCAGGTAAGTGAAATATCCCAAGAGCTTCCTGCTCCATCCAGGAAAACTTACAATAAACCTCTGAAAATACCTTGCAGTTTAAGGTTTTCTTGCAAGTATGGCAGCCTGATTACTGCTCCCTTTCTGTCTTCCATCCTCACAGTCTACTACACTAATTTGCTATGGCACTTACATACAACTATCTATTAAATAGCTCCTTGTTATCTTAATTCAGAGTTCTTTGTCTTTACCCTCTGACATTCATTACCCCCATAGCATTAAAAAAAAAAAGCAACCCATAGAACACCTAAAACCTGCTGGTATTAGTAGGGGCTGAGTTATCTATGGCCATGTTCTCACATTTCACATCCTTTAGAGTTTGTTTCTTTCTTTTCCTGTTCACAGATTCACAGAATTATAAGTGTTGTAAGGGACAACACTGGAGATCATCTAGTCCAACCCCTCTGCTAAAGTAGGATCACCTAGAGCAGGCTGCACAGGATCATGTCCAAGTGGGTCTTGAACATCACTAGAGGAGACTCCACAACCTCTCTGGGCTGTCTGTCCCAGGGCTCTATCACCTTCACAGTGAAGAAATTTTCCTCATATTGAGATAAAACTTCCTGTGTTCCAGTTTGTGTCTGTTGCCCCTTGTCCTGTCACCAGGTACTAGCCACATCCTCCAGACATCCACCCTTTAGATATTTATAAGCATTAATCAGATCCCAGTCTTGACTTCTCCAGGCTGTTGCTGTGGTTTTATTTTTTGCTTTATTTTATATGATAATCTCTAGTTTTGGTTCTACAGATTAGTTGCCAGTCTTCTGGAGCTGCTCTCCTAGTCTTGCAAAGTGAGTCACCTCACCTATTAGCAGTCAGAGTAATGGATCACCTCACAATTGAAATTGTTCCTGAGCTGGTTTCATGACAGTTTCAGTGCCAGAAACTGTGAAAATTAGTTAAAATATATAATAAACTAGATGATCGGTAACATCCGACAACAGGTTTCTTCTCACAGAGTTCCCCAATTCCAATCTGTGCAATAAACTGGGATTGTATTTTTGTATCATATTTCATAAATGTCCCTCTTCCAATGCCTCTTTCTCCACAGGACAGAACATTAAAAGGTAGTGACAAAATTCAGAGCTTCCATTCCTAAAAGTGATGTGTAATGGCAGGTTTTTATCACATTCCAGAAATAGATATAACAGGTAGGGAATAATCCACAGGGAACTTTTCTGTTGTAATATGTGTACCGGAGAGATCAATTACAAGAGTATAAAAATGTGAAACCTTGTCATTAGAATAGTGTTATTCAGAGCTGTGAAAATGTTGGGAGAAAAAGGCTGTGCAAATATTCACTTGTATTTAAAAGTTAATTGGCTTCTTTATACTGATGCCTTTTTTCCCAAACACTCTGCTTGCATGAATGTTCACAGGAAACAAGTTTTATCTCACATGCTCTGTGAACAACAATGTCAGTACTCTAATATTGCTGTGGGGAGGCAGAACCAATTTCATATATTCCCATTTCAGTCTTAACAGCAGCCATATCACTTCTGCTGAAAATTATTTTCTTTATCCACCAGCACCGCAAACTCAGGCAGGGACCGGACACTCAAACTGGGCTCTTCCTGGTACTAACCTATCCCCTCCAAGAGCAATAATACCTCTGCTGGTAATGCCTCTGCAGTGCCACAGCATGCAAGGTAAGAAAAAGATGTGCACACTTTTGCTCAAACATCTCCCAGCACTGATGTTACTGCAACCTGCCTTTGTCAGGAAGGTTCACAAAGTCACTTGACAACTGTTTTTATTTACTGAATTTACTGACAGCAAGCCTATGAAAACCTGTTAAAACAGTGAAAGTGCTCAGACCTTGCGAGTATTTACCTTGCAAATTCTATTTCCTTCCATTACAGAATTAACTTGAATTCAGTGGCACAGAGAACTGGGCTACAACAGAGCAGTGGGATGTCTTTTCTACTTTGCCTTTTCACCTGTCCAGTCCTATGAATATGAAATGCAAAACTGAAGCAGCTAAGTTCGGAGGGTCAGCCACGATTTTCAGTAGATCAGAGATTCACTGCAATTGCCCATTGCCAATTGACTGTAGGAACAAATTTCCACATTCCTGTTCTGGAATATGACCTTTAGATTTAAGTCCATTCTAAAAGGTGCTTTCAAGAAAACATCATGATGGCCCTCACCAAGTACAGCATTTAAACACATGCTTAACCTCGAGTGGTTGAAAATTCCTACCTGAAGAGAAATGTTTTCATTCCTAGAGCTAAGCACATGCCCACGCTTTTATTATATGAAGTACCATATGAAGAGAACAGACAGTGCTGTGAAAACAAAGATATGAGGCTGTATCTTTGAACACAGTTTTGTAGTTTGTTAGCCCGCTTTTTGTTTTGGCTTGCTTTTTCCCTTTATAGTAGGCTGCTGTTCCACAGAGTGTTGTCAATAAAACTTAGATGCAGACATAAAAAATGGACAGCAGCACATAGCTTTCAGCCTATACTCCACCTGAACATTGGGAAAAGATTAAGGTTAATTCACTCAAGCAACAAATCCTCCAAAACCTGTTACTTTTACTGATGGGAATTTTGAATACCATTCCATGATGCCTACAGAAATGGTACATTCAATACAGACAGCAGAAATACACAGACCCAAAGGGGAGAAAGTGAGTATCGTTTTATTTCCATTAGCCAGAAGATGCAATCATCTAATAGGCTGGGGTTTGGGGTGATTTTTTTTACATCTTTCAAACTAAATTTTCTAGGTCAGTAGACACGTTTTGGCTGGAAAGCTTTCATTTAAAAAAATGGAACAGGTTAACTTTTACAGCTACATTGCCTGTAAAAAATGTTACAATGCATTTTTGTGCCCTTCTGCCTCTTTGCTCTGGTTTCCAAGGTACAGTGACACGCAGGGTCTCAGATTACTCACAGAGAAGGGTTCACAGCCAAAGTATTTTCAGCCTTAAGCAACCATGCCAGAGCACCCACAAGTACTTCACTCACCCTTTACCTTTCACCTGGGAAAGGAGGGGGGGTATAATGCTGTTCTTTGTAAAGCAAACCATAAAGCATGTTTAAATATGTCTCATTTAGTTTAACAAGGGGGGTTGTTTTCAGCTTTTTTTTTTTTTAATTGTTTTAATGGTGGCTTGTTTTGTATTCTATGCACTGTGCTACGTAACCAAATTACTTTCCTGTATCATGGTAATAATATTTTAATTTTTTTTACCTTCATTAACACCATCCCTTTGGATCACAGTTGCCCTCTAAACTTCTGATGTGAGAAGAGTGGATTTCTTCCTTTGGACAGGGAAGCTGCTGTCTCAAGGAGGATCTGGTCCTCTTTATATAATGTCAGCATCTTATCTTCTGCTATATGACAAAATGCCTGATGGCAGTCTCTCTCACAAAGTAAGCAGAGACTAACTAATATAAGTTAACATGCGAATAGGACAGTTTTACTTATCCTTTTCATTATTCTTTTTATCTTCTTGCAAAACAGAAGGCCTTCTCATTATTATTATTTCCCCACAGGATGTTTTTTTCCCTTCTCTCTCTACTTCACACATGTTGTCTCTTCCCCTTAGCCCAGCAAAATTCCTTTTAAAATGAAATTAAGTAGGACATCTTCCATTTCCAGGAGAAAACTGTTCCTCCTGTCAGCTACACTGGAACATTTTACTTATACTCTGGTCTGGAATGAGTGTCAAGCACTTAAAGAAGAAACTTACTGAGTTAAGAGACAACCATTGTAAGTAAGCAGGGTCAAAAATAAAAAACATCCACTCTACCAGACTCAGAAAAGGAGTTTGTAAGATCAAGCTGGTCTGGTGTCTTATGGTTTTACTGAACAGATCCCGGTGGAAAAAAAAAAAACAGACTACTACCAAATGTAGCATTTTTAGCCTTCTGCCATAATCTTTAACATCAGTTACCCACTTAAGACATTTTTTTCTTCTGCCACTAATTATTTCTTTCCAGGAGCAGAAAGTTGGGCCCAGTTCTGGAGGCATTCCCTTGCTGCTGGTTATTCTGGTCACAGACAGAGAAACTCTGCTCTTAACAGTAGGACAGAACAAGACAGTATTTACCATGAGTAAAAGAGGCATCATCACATATACAGTTCAGTGGTACCACAAAGAAGCTACAATTTGTATATTCGCAGATCACATGAAAGAAAATAAGCAATGCTTTGAACACTCCACTCCCTTTGCATATTTTCAAAAGGATTTTCTCACTTTCCTCCCTGACTCATGCTTCCAGTCCATTTCATAAGACAAGCAGAAAGACACAAAACACCCTCCTAACTGAAGTTTGAGTTCTCTTAAATTTTGTTGCCATTATTTGAGGTTTGCATAGAGAATGTAAAAGTATAAATGAGCAGCTGTATTTCCAGCGCAGAGTCTGATTTCTTGTGCTGAGTCCAGATTCTCTGATTTAGTGATACATGAATGTTTCTCATTTTTAATGTTTTGGGCATGAGCTGGGCTGAGAGACATATTCTGCCTCCTCTAGATCCTAACTTGAACTGGAAGACATTGGTAACATGAATTATATGTATGCACGAACCACCTTTAAAAAGGAGCATGGAAAGCCACCAGTCACTTTGTCTAGTTTCTGTCCTTATTAAATCTATATTGACCAGTTATCATGACCACTTGGCCTTTTAAAGAATTAAAGTATCAGATCAATAGTTCACAGAATTGTAGGGGTTGGAAGGGACCTCAAGAGATCATCAGGTCCAACCCCCCTGCCAAAACAGGTTCTCTAGGACAGGTCGCACAAGTAGGTGTCCAGACAGGTCTTGAATATCTCCAGAGAGGAAGACTCCACAATCCCCCTGGGCAGCCTGTCCCAGTCTCTGTCACCCTCAGTGTGAAAAACTTCTTCTGCATATTGGCACAGAACTTCCTGTGCTCCAACTTCAATCCATTGCCCCTTGTCCTGTCCCCACAGACCACTGAGAAGAGGTGGGCCATTTCTGTCTGTCTCCCACACTTCGGATATTTATAAACATTAATCAGATCCCCTCTCAGTCTTCTTTTCTTCAGGCTGAACAGCCCAGTTCATTCAGCCTTTCCTTGTAGGGGAGATGCTCCAGGCCTGTAATCATCTTTGTGGCCCTCCACTGGACTCTTTCCAAAGGATCCCTGTCTTTTTTATACCAGGGAGCCCAGAACTGGATACATGATGTAAATATGTAACCAGTTTAATTAAGAAATCATTTAAAAGCAATTTAGCTGACTGAATGCAGTAAGAAATCAATCTCCATTAAGTGAAAATGACATGTTACAGGCAAAACAGAAGTGTTTTTACACTGCAGTGGTCCTGGTTCCAATAAATGTACACCTATATCAGGTTAGCTGAATCAGCAATTTTCTCACCTCAGACACAGTTGCTGTTTTGAAATGCTAAAAGCTTTCCTACACTGGGTGGAAAACTGTGCTCTTAAGTTAGTTTGGATGTTGTTCAGTGTGACTTCCTACCACATCAAAAACACCATAATCATGCAATCAAATCACTGTCTAGTGTCAGCTTGCTCTGTTGGGTCAAACTTGTTCAAAATATTTGTGATAGGCTTTGCAGCACTAGCATTTGGAAATATCTATACAAATGAAATTAAAATGGACCGTTTTCTGGCACTGAGGCCAAATAGGATAGACCAGCATGAGTTCATAACATGGAACCCACAAAAATACAGAGGTAACATCCAAACACATAATGGAATTGGTTTTGGCTACTACTAATTGCCAAGTTATGCCCAAGTTTTATTTAGGAAATGTTAGCAGGTATGAGTCAAAACCATGTCTTGTGCTGTGGTAAGATTTCATCAGTATAGAGGACTGATTCTCAGTGCCAAGGAATGTTCTCTGTCCGTTTCTGACCATTTTTGACTTGCTCCAATAGAAGACATGGAGCAGTAGTCATCTAGCTCTGTCTGAGATGCACTATGATATTTCAAAGATGGGTTGGCACATGTCCTGCAAAGAAGTCATGTGCCTTTGGGACAAGAAAAAGAGGAGAGGAGTATGATTCCCTGCAGTCTTGACCATCCCCAGTGACAGTAGACACCTTTCTTTGTCTCTGGACATGAGCTGAGACTTTCATGTTTATATACAGTTAACACAGACCAGACATGGTATGACCTTACATGAAAATTATATCAAGTCCATATTATATTCTTAAGGCCTGTTTAAGTCAGCAGAAATGCAATCTAGTCCCATGGAATAAAGAATAAGTCTGGGATTAAAATGTTTTGTCACATGACAGTATCCACATCTGCTGTTACTGATGGAGAAGCAATAACCTTCAATTAAATTAGTTTAACATTTTGGACATCCTACTTTAACTTAAATTAGCAGTCCAAACCTGTAGGGAAACCACAGGAATAGGCAATAGCTCATTTTTCTTTGTAAATAAATGAGTAATTATTTTTCTTCATATTTATGTCAGAATTTTTCACAAATCTGCATTCATCACTTCTGCTTTTGTGTTTCAGAAATGTATGTGGGGAAACCCATTTAACTGACACAAGAAAAGGAAGAGAGAAAAAGTGGAATTTCCACAAGCTGTAGTTCAAACCATGACATTTTTGACGGAAAAAAACTAAAATTTTAAAGTTAATCATCAGCCTTAAAGCTTTTTGCACCTCCTGTTTCCTTCTGGTGTAATTCTTTTATGCTGGGTTCTGTAATTTCTTCAGAAATCTGACATGGAACTGCTCTAGGTGGCTGTGCTGGACCACGGGGTTGGACCAGAAGATATTCCGTGCTTTCTCCCAATCTCAACCATTCTGGGGTTCTGTGACTACAGAACTCAAACTGCATGGGAAAGGTGGATATTTTTACTCCCATTATTCCTCAACTCTATACAAAAATAACTGTCTCTAGAACTGACAAATGAAATGCTTACACCTACACCTAGGAGAGGGTTAACAAAGGTAGGTTGCTGATGTCTGATGAATACCCATTCATTGGAGCATCTTTGCAAGTAAAATACAGGCTATCACCTGGATTTTATATTTTATTTTATTTGGTTTCGGTTTGTTTTGTTTTGTTTGAAGTTTGAGATATGGAATAAAGCAAGAGGTCCTAGGGGAAGAAGGAGGAACATTTGAATTGTATGATGAAGCTAGTCAGGAATACTTGAAAAGGGGTGTGAAAGGATGTGCTTGAAGGCAGAAGTTTCTCCTCACTCATTAATAAGAGGCTGCAGAAGAGAAAGATCAAGAAGAGGGTGAGAATTCAGAGTATGAAAAAGCCCGATGCAGGAAAGGGAAGACTGGACAGCTAAAGAGACTTTCCTTAAGTTTAAAGACAGCTTGAGAGTGATCAGAAAACTGACTCAGGAAATGTGGGAAGCTTTTATGGTGTGACTACATCTGCACATTGTTTATGTTAAAAAAAAGAAAACCAACTAAATTTTGATGTCTGTTTATCCCAAATGCTTTGCAGACCAAAAGACTTCTTGAGCAGAAAGGAGTCATTGGAGAGGCTAAGCTCAAGTTATTGAGGCACACGCAGAAGGCTGGGTCATGGGAGGTGTGGGCCCTGTGCTTTTATAGCGCTGTGTGATCACCTTTCCAGGAAGGGCTAACAGACTGGGGTGAACTTGTATCCAGGACAACAGAGACACAATCACACAAATAAGAGTGTATGTTGGTACCTGTTCACAGTACCCATATAAAAGCCTAAGAGCATATCGGGATGAGGAGAATAAATACTTAAGTAACCTGGTTAAATTTGAGAAATAAACCTGCAGTGTGAATCATCTTTCCTTGATAATGGAACCTTGTTATTCACAGCACTCTTCTTTATAATTTCAGCCTCCCTTTTCAACTTTCTTTTCTCTTTTCACCTGGATTCTGCGTAAGTAGGCCTGAAGTTTTCAAAAGCATTTATCAATGAATCTGAACCTAATCCTACTCTGGCTTTGGTTTAGGAGCCTGGAACACATTCATTGAGAGTTTGTTCATTTATTTATAAATACAATAGTTAACCTGAGCTTTGTCAAACAAGTGATTTAGGAAAATTATCTAGACCAATACTTTTTAGCAACTGGCATATAATTCCGTATCTCATAGATATTATTACTGTTAGTCATCCGAGCGTGAAATGAGATAAAGTTAGTTTTTGGTAGTACAACAACTGGTGAATAACACAACATTCTGTTGAAAACTTACCATAATAAAGTCATAGTATTACTTTAAACAGAAAATAAATTTTAAAATTTCCCTGGTATGTATTTTTTAAGTTTATTAGATATTTATTTATAAAATAATTTGTTGAAAATCTGTGATACAGTCATGGAAAAAAAATAATCTTTAGAAACAGGACTAACAAGATCACATTCAATCACCAGCTCAGTGTATTGCTGCATTGTGATGGCTCCTAAACTGAGTAGTACAGAAGAAACTGTGACATCACAAGCAAAATAGAGAGGGCAATCTTTACATTTCCTCTTAAACTTACTTTCTACTTTGTATCACTTCTTACTTTAGAGATTTCTGATTTGTTTTATTCTGAAACCAGACTTGATTTGAAGTTATATTCTTCCTGCAGACAATAATAGGAGCACTTAAACTAGCCTGCCCTATAGGCTATTTCATGGCTGGCATCATCATGTTACGCGACAGTACATAATTTGCTGTTTCAGTTCATCTTTGTGGGAAAAGTACAATCTCCAAAACAGTAATTTAGTGTTCTGCAACCAACTGGGCTTGATATTTCATATCTCCTTTTGCTCAGATGACAAACTCTTTTTCTGGACCAGCAGATAAGTATGTACATGTAACCTGTAATTAAGCATTGATTTTACATGACATCAGCCTCTTATCGGCCTAATCCTGCTTACGCTGTTTATATGCAAAGTGTCTTTTGAGAATGTAACCAGTCATGAGGAAGCTAGCAGCATCTGGCTTTTCTGCGTCTCGTCTCTGTTGTGCAGCCCCAAGCACGATCAGACCAGCGTTAACCGCCAGCTACCTGCACAGCTCCTATAGATGTGGGTTTGTGTGGAGGGGGGGAAAAAAGCCCTAGGGTGAAAAATGGAGTCATAAACCCCTGGCGCTAACTACAGACTTTGTTAACTCTGCCTGAGTTAAAGCAAACCCTCCACTTCGGCAGGCTGCCACCAGATACCTTTCTGAAGCGCGGGCCTCTGCCGCTGTCCCTGCAGACACGGCGAGCGCGTACCGATCCTCTACTGCGGCAGCTTTTGTTTCCAGGCCCTTCGCTTTCAATGGTTGCCATAGAATCTACCTATTATCATATGAATAAGCCCCGCACAAAACCCCCCCAAAAGCCTGTTGCTAAAGCCATGAACACTTTTCAATTTTCATGTAAAAGGAAGAAAAAAACCCCAACCCTCTGGAAGTGAAACGGTGGCTGAGGGAGAGGTTGTCGTTAGCTCTCCTCCCATCTTTCTCCTTATAGATGACTTGGTTCTGGTTTCTCTTTTAGCTACGTAAACTTCTTTCTGGCTCTTCCTCCTGACTGCCATAACAACTATAGGCTATTTATCCTCTAAAGCGGTTTTAATTGCCTCGTAAGGAGACGGACGGTCATGTATTTTTCTTGCCGAATTTGTTATGCGGACGGTTCTGGTTTAGCTTCGACTTTTTGTCGAAGATTCCCGTGCCAAATTCCCTGTCTGCCTTCATAGAAAGAAGTGAAAAGACTACTGAAAACTGACGAAAATACACACACTCCTTGTCACATAAGCTTCTTATTCTTTCAGGGCTAGTAATGTGGTGTCAATAGAGGAAGTGTTTGTAATTGGGGCTCACACACACACACACACACACACACACAGAGACGCACACACAACCCCCCATTTTTTTCTGTATAGCCATTTTTAACACTGAAGATCAACCCCGTGTACAAAGGCCTTATCTTGTGCTGGAGAAATTACATTTCAGTCAGTGGAGTTTCAAGGGCAGCTCTTGCCATTTCACTGTATACTCCAGCATGAAAGAGGTAAAGAAAAGATTTTTAATCAAAGCTTTGGTATTAAACAGAAGCTTTGTTTTCAAAGACCAGTCATGCTGTGAACAACATTCATAGGAATACCTCCTATATCTGGTAAGGCAACATAACTCCATCATGTAAATGAGTGAATTTCTAATCTCTTGAAGTCTACCTATTTCAGGAAGGTCAGGGTTTCTCATAAGGGACCTGACATCATTTACTGTGTCCCTGGATCTTATCTGAGCACATACAATAGTGTCATGTGTATGGACAACATGGATGTGGCATGCTCCCCTCCTCAGAGCTGTTGTAAGAAAACTTCTACATTCCCTTCCATACGTTATTCCCAGGGAACAGAGATGAAAACTTGGAATAAGGAAAATTTTTTTGAAAATTCTCACTTTTCTGACAGAACCACTCTGATGAACAGCTTTTTAATAACATATAGACATCTTTCATTCAATATATATTTAACTTCCCTGGGGTCATCTTCAGAGAGGCACCCAGAATACATAATATTCTTTCCTAAATTTTATTAAATCCCCATTTCTTCTAGTACAGTTATATTTTATGCCTATATTGCATTCCTTTTGTGCTATTTCAGACAATTCCACAGGTATAAAACACAGACCACAGTTGATCTTGTGTACACATCAGGACTTTGTAGCTTCTGATAATTATTGGTTGGTAGGATAATTAGGAACATTTTTCTTCTTCTCTGCTGACAATTATAATCTCTTTCCTGTTTGTTACTCTCTGATCATGATAGAAAAAAAGGTCAACCTCTTAGGCTGTGTGTATCTCCAGCACCCAAAGTCAGAAGCTCTTTGTAATCTCCAACTACCTGTGACTGTGCTTGCAGTAGAATACAGCTGGAGACAAAATGTCTCATAAGAAACATAAAAAAACCTTGTGAAAGCTGGGAAGCTCAAACAGAAATTATCTGAAAAGACAAAAAATTATACTGAAGCTGATAATCTTAGGGAGTGTTCTAGCACTTGATTTTTTCTTATTTCTAAAATCCATGTTCACATTGGCAGAAATAATTTACAAATCTCAGTTTGAATTGTCCAAGGGATTGTATAAAATAGGAAAAAAGAAAAAAAGTTATTATCTCAGAGGTACAATGATACTCTCAAATATAAAATTTTGTTTATAATTTGCATTTCCATCAGCATCACTAGTTGTAATGACATATGGCTTTTAATAGGATGCTTTAGATGCCTTTTACAGGCTTCCATAGATAGGCATCTCATTGGTGGGAGGTGTTTTGTGGTCCAGTTACTGAGTTGCCTGGTTAAAAGATCTGACAATGGAGGTGACCAGACTATGCAGTGCAAGGGAAGATGAGAAGATGAATGCACTGATGACATCTTGCAAGTTCAAGACACTAGATTCTGTGTATTGCAGAAGAAGGGACAGCCGGGATAAATGGGGTGGAGAGTTGTGACTCCATGACAGTGAATTTTGGGAGCTTAGACTTCTAACAAAAGGAAGGAGGCTCTTTTTTGAGTGTAGGTGCACAGTTGCAGAAGAGTTGTATGGCCATAATAGCAGGTGAGAAGGAAAAAGTGTTTGTACTGGATCAGCCTGATTCATGTGTTAAAAGCAGTATGACATGAAGAGCCAACTGTCAGTAACAGTAGTAAGAGACTCCCTTCTGCAGGGTGAAGAGGCAACCATCCCAGCTGTGGCAGACAAGGCTTTCTACTTAAGCAACCACGGGATCCTCTCTGAGGAAACAAAGGTACTGCAGAAATACAAGGTTCATCTGCCAGAGTATCATCTTTATTAACAGATTTAGCAACTTAGTGAGAAGTCTAGATCATTTAGAAGGTCAAAAGCATCATTTGGAGAAAAGTGGAAGAATAAGAAGCAGGAAGGAAGCACCTGAGGAACAGCAACTCACTGTTCCCCTGAAAAAGCAGTGCAACTTGGAGCCCATGTTAAATGCATGTTCATAAACCCATGGAATACAGGAAACAAACAGGAAAAATTAGAAGTCAAGGCCCAATCACAAATGTCTAACTTAATTGGGATCACAAAGGCAGTGTGGCTCATATGATTGGAAGGCTTCAGTGACTGGAAACACATCCTTAGGAGGGATAAGCAGGCAATGTAAGGAGGGAAGGATTTGCTACACCAAGAACAGTTTGCCCATATGAAGATTTCCTATGGAATGCCTGAGGGACAGACCACAAGCTTATAAACTGAAATCAGAAACAAGGTTGACAAGTGGATGTGATGGTGGGCATCTGCTATAGGCTGCACAGTCAAGACAAGGAAATGGGAAAAGACTTCGTTAAACTACTGGAGGAAGCCTTATGATTGCGCATGTTAGTTCTGATGGAAGACAGTTGGTGTTAGCCCTGCTTTGAACAGAGCCTAGTCCAGATGGCCTTCTGAGATACTTTCAAGCTTAAGTTATTCTATGATTTCTCTTCTAAGAAGTGGAAAAATAAAAACCATCCTTTTATGTTCCTTTCTGTGCTAAGAAGAATTTTAGATGACAACTCACTGGCAACCAAACATAATTAAACCACGGTAATCTCTAGAGACCAGACCTCTAACCTCAGAACAATTACTGTGACGAGCTCACCAGAACACTGTAAATGGGAACAGATTATTCAGAGAATGGCACATCTTCAAATTCAGAAGGCACACCTAGCTCACTTCAAAGCACAAGCATTGATACTATTCTTTGGAGCTTACCTTACATGCTCTGCATGCATGGCAACCTAAAGTGGGATGGAAGTGTGTTACCTGCGCTTTAAGAATAATTGACAAAAACTGGACTTCTTGGCCTCTTGCGTCACATGAAACAGATTCTCTCATGCTCAGTAAAAGAGGATGCATATGCATTAGCAGGTTAGTGCATTTTTTAAGTGCATCCTTGGTTACAGTGGATGGCTTGCTTTATAACGTGGAACAGTCTCAGAGCATCTGAACCAGATCTGGTCCTGAATAAAGCTAGGACAAAAGGTGCTCGTCGGGATTTCCTCTCCTGTTTTCTAAATCATAATTAAAATTGATCCATAGGACTAGACAAGAGCTAACTCAAAGTAACTCCCATGGCAAAACTGCATGGTACTGATATCCAGTGCTCAGCTTTTTATTCATTCTACACCCCCATTCTGACAGAGGTGGCCCACTTGTTAATGCAGCCGTAAGTCTTTAAAAAAAAGAAGGAAAATCAAGAGTCTGTACTTATTACTGAACAACTTCATGCATTTTTGAACACCACAATCTCATGTGCTTGAATTTATAAAGTCTAAAGATGGTCTGATAGGGAATAATGCCTTTAGCAGTTAAATAATATTATCATAAAATGTTGGCATCTTTTACTATGGGCATATGAAAACAATTTTCATGGCTATGCTTTTGTATTTCTGCCACTTTTTATTATTTTCTTTTCCTGCAAATATTTTTGCCATCAGAAAACACTGGACAGAACTACAACTACCACACTTAAATTTTCTTGACCACTCAGTTAACACAGCTTCATCTAATTTACAGGTGTCTAATATCTCCAATATTGGGTTTATTTGACCAGACTATTTATTTTACTACAAATACAGTATTATTAATAATGAAAACTATATCTTTGTTGTTTCTGTATAAAAATTTATTTACAAGTGTCACATCACAAGCTCTGAATAGCTTTAAATAGTATCGTGTCTTTCACCTGTAAAATCAGAATCATTCATTTGACCATAGATAATTTCCTGTAACACAAAAGGTGAAGTGCAAAGCCCATTATGATGGTAGTTAACAATCCTATAGATAATATGGTACAACTCTGGGAAAATGGGAATTTTTTTTCTAATGGGATGTCAATTTTCATTTTTCATGGGTCTTCAGTATTCAGCAGTATAGTCAGTGCTGTTGCATTCCAGAAGGGAATAACCAGATAGTAGAGATGCCTGAGCTGTTAAATTAATTTACATTTTCCCCACCAAATCCACCTTGACCCCGGGAAAAAAACCCCTTTGCTTCCTTTCACTCCACCTCACAAAGTGTGGTTTGGTGCTTCCATTCTTTTCACTTCAGTTGCCTTCTGTATCCCCCATCCTTGCCTTTAAGAATGCCATCCTTCTCTTATTCAATGTGTTGCATCAGACAAGGCACCCTTGCTGCTGTTGCACCTATTATATGAAGAACAGAGAGACTTTAAAATAGGAATGTAGTATTTAAATTTAATCTAAACACTGCTGTAATGTCTGCATAGACCAAATCCTGCTCAAAGGAGATGTGAACTGCTGGCTTGTAAGCAAAAGCAGAATCACTCTTGTTGCCTTCAGCAATACAGAAGTGAGGAAGATCAGAGATGCTGCACAGCATGTTGCAATCTCCATCTCTCAGGAGCAGCAGCAAAAGCAAAACCAGAACTTGAAGGATCAGTGCTTCATCTTCACGCTTTTTTCCACTGCTTTCTCTCCTTCTGGTAGGACCATACAGGTCCCCAAACACTCATGGCACAAAAAGTAATCTTATGTCACATGTTGAGATGACTGGCTTTGCAAATTACTTTGTTGTGGGATTTGGGAGTTGTTATATTATTTTTATTTTCTGCTGGATTAATATTAGCCAAGAAAACTTTCTGGTTTTTTCATGCAATTTTAAATATACTTTTTTGATTACAGTCCTACTTACTGTGAAAAGACTTCTGAGAAAAGGGAGCAGGTTCAGATGCAGCTGGAGACAGTGGGCATGAATAAAAATAAACGAGTAATCTTTAATTAAACTGAAATATAAAAATACTTATATTATTATTCAAAAAATAAATGTTTCTCTTTATCCTGTGTGACAGCACAGTTTGGGATGGAAATATGGGCTTGCCAGTGCTCTATCTCTTCCTAACACTGATGAGTATCATATGGTCCCAGAGGCAGAAGACATTCCTAAGCAGAGCCAGCAGCTGCGTAAAAGATTCATCCAAAGCAGAAGCAGCTGCACGTCTTCATATGCACTGGACACTAGTGGTGTTTTCCAACTCTGGCTTCACTTCTCCCAGCTGAGGATTTTCCTCATGCTCCTGAGGCCTGTATTTCCATCCCCTCCCACTTCTCTCTTGCAAGAGCTCTTGTGCCAGCTTCATTACTTCATGTCATATTCTCCTTTGCTTGCTTCCACCTCTTTTCACAGCTCTCTAGTGCTTTCTACGTATTTCTAATTCACTAAACCGATATAATTTTGCTTCTAGCTAATGTTTACTTATCTGTAACTATGTGATTGGAAAATGCCAGAAAGATCTGCCTATCCCTGATCAGTATACAACAGAGAAATGGAAAACTCGATTTGTATGTTTTTCACCTTACCCAGAGCATCTGGTGCTTTGGTAACATGCGAAATAGTAAGCTAAACACACTGGGTTTTAAAGATGAGTATGAATTGGAAAGTTTAGTTAGAAGACTGCTCCAGACCAAAGGTGATGTGTACCAGGGAATCTGGATTGCAACCGTTGTCTGTGGTGCATGAGAACAGTAAAATTAGCATCCATAATTTAGCATCTACTGTTTATGATTTATCCCCTCAATAGATGCTCAGCAAAAGAGGTTCAGTTTACTTTTCAGAGGAAGTCAAAAAGGGTGTTGTCTTTGATTTTTAGTAATATGGTATGTTTTTCTGTATCTCTGCAACAGATCATCAAGTTCAGTTTCCCACAATGGTGGCTTCATGTTCTTTAACTTCAGAATATCTCTGTGCCATAGGAGGATTCCCAGTCTCAGGCTGAATGTGATAGCTTTCTGGGTGGGCAGTAAGAGAGAATCATTTGTGGAAGACAATTCCTACACGTACCTGTGTGTACCTGTAACTCTTAATCTCTGAAGCCCTCCTAATGAAATGAGCAAATGTAGCCTATAAGAATATGCTATATTGCTGTCCAGAGCATGAACCATGTTACCTGAGAAATTACAGAAAAGATAGCACTCATACCTTTAAAGATCTAATCTGTAGATCTGCACAACAAAACCTTCAGCACCAAAGACACTGGAATTCAACTCAGGTTACACACCTTCTCTTCCTTTAAAACACACATTTGGTAAAGTGCACCTTTGATGGTTCTTCATCTTGGACGTAAGCTAATAGTCCCTATGATTAAGAACATTAGAGCTCCAGGAAGCAATAGAGAAATGATCAGTTCACTAAGGTGACTCCATTCAAAGGACTGGATAATGAATCCCACACAGTCCATGAAATATCTGAAGGACATATGGCAGTGGAAATGTGAGAGAGAATCTCTCTCTTTACACATAATAGTGTTTTTTTTAATCTTTCGGGAGTCATAGAAAATTATACTCAAGAAAAATGCTTAGAAAATAGAATTGATTGGGATAAATGTAGGAGGGGTTTGTATCTTGGATCTTCGAGAAAATCATTCTGTCTTTGAGGTTTTCATTCCTTGTGTAGTATAGTTCATTTTCGTGTTGACTTCCATGTTCACCATGTAGGTTAAGTCCTCTAGAAAAACTTAGTATCATGAACATAGTGATGACTGTCAACTCATTTTTTTTCTATTTCTGTTGAAGCCTTGCTGCAATTTGACTTCATTAATTTGACTTAATTAAGGTTAGGTCCTGACAAGACCTTCCAAGTTTTTCCCTCTAATGAAGAGATAGAGTTACTTTCCTCAAAGCTGAGTATGATACTAGCCTGGCAGGGCTAGTCACAATTAGGCCTGGCAAAAGGCACCGAATAGGAAAAAGGTGTAGAGCCAGTCCCAGAATAGATGATAGGACTGATGCCAGCCAACAGCAGTCTGATGGCCCTGGCAAATATCAGATCTGTCTGCACTAAAAGCCAGATCTATATCTTCTAGGTAAGGACTAAAAGATAACTTTCAGTCCAGGTAACTGAAAATTAGAACCAATAGCCAGCTACTGAGGTGATGAAATAGTAGTCACTATGGAGTTTTTTCAACTTACTTTTTATTTTCTTTGGGAGGGTTTGTCTAGAAAGTATAAGTTTTGAGGTCTAATGTAATAGACCTTGGTGCATTCATCTTTGTCTCTCTCCTCTATCCAGTGTTGGTTGTTCAAAAATGATTTGCTTGCAAGTGCTGTGTGAAACTTCTTAGAAAAGGCATTTACACAAAATCCAGGTTTCTATTACATTCTGAGGATATGGGACAATGTGTTTCCCTGAGGTATGCCCAGATATGGCCTCACAATGCTTTGGCAAGGAGAACTGCACTTGCAGGATTTACCAATAGCTTCCCAATCACTGTGAAGTAAAGGCATGCACAAAAGCAGCTCTTATCACATGTCTAAAACCTCACAAATGGACACTACTGATTAGCTCTTCTTGTCCATGCCGTCAGTGGTGTTTCTCACAAGGGGTGTCAGGCAGCTCACTGGCTACCAGCTTCTTGTCTGACACAGTTCAAGGCACTGACCATACGTTGTACAGGAAACCTTCCACTTGTGTGAGAGGTGAAATCCTTTAAAGGGTGCTTAGCTCAAACATCTATGTTCTTAGAGATAAGGACAATCCTTCTGAAAGAAGAATGTCGAGAGATGTACTTTTCAATTACATCAGAACCACAACCATTTGGCACCATTTTTAAAGAGTCTTACGTAGTAACAACTTTCATATCTTGTTTTACTAGCCAGCTGGGAGAGGTGAAGAACTTGAGCCTTATACAACACCAGTGCTGATCAGCAAAATATGTACATACTTGCCAGTTTCAAGAAGCTAAAAATAAACAAACCAACACAACCAGGGGCTATCTGCCTACAGCAAAAATGAGCCTAAACCAAAAAACTCACCCAGAGCAACACTGCTACTAGCAAACTCAAAAATTTTGTGACTTGTGAACATCTGGAACTTGCTGTGTGGGTTGCAAAATAACTTCCCAAAAGATTTTGTAAAACAAAATACAGCTCTGATGCCTGTCAGCCTGGAAGCCTGACTATGCCTCTTTTGGCACTCATGAGGGCAGGAACAGTAGTGGCTGGGTTTGTGAGGTGCTGAGCAAACTTATTTGGCAAAAATACTCAGGTGCTTTAAAAAAAGAAAAGAGAGAAAAGTCTATTTCTTTCCTCAGACTTGTCTCCTTTTGACTTTCTGTGATTTTATCTATTTTCACATATACTCACATCTACCTGCACATCTCTCAACTTAACAAACATGAAATGTTTCCTCAGCAATATTAAAAAAAAAGACAAAGTCTTGAAAATTCATCAACATATGATTTTCTCAAAAAATCACCACCATTATCCATAGTGTTTTGGGTTATCTTTTTTTTTTCCTTTTCCCCATTCAGAATTATATCTATGAAAGACTAAATTACATCTGAAATAGTTGCATCTAAGGTACCTCCTCTGTTTGTAATGCATACACCCATGCAAACATGCAAACATTTGGACAACAGCTAGCATACTACAGTGAGAGCAGTTTTATTCCTGAACATCTGACGGCACTTATTCACACATTATCAAAAAAACAAAAACATAGGACATAATGAAATATACTTATGGAAGTAAAATGGGCAGTGTATTGGAGGAAGGGGGTGGGGATGGATGAGGGAAAAGTCAGGAATGAAACATTTGGGGCAAAGGAAGCATCTAGCCAATTTTGCCAGGAAAAGAAAAATAAGTCCAAAACATTAATCGGGATGTACAATGTATTAGAAGTACATAAGTAATACCTCTTCTAAATCTTTTCATGGCTTCCAGTGTGGCTGGAAAGTGTCAGTTCTTCTTCGTCATGTCTGCTAAGCACATTTGCAGTTGGGGGGGGGAGCGGGGGGGAAGAAAAGGGGTGGAGGAAAAAAAGAGCAGAGAGTGAACTTAATCTTGCAATCCTTAAAAAGTCGCCTGTATGCTTTTTCTAGCCGCTGGTACAGCAAACCAGGTTGCTATGGTAAAATGGGTCAGAGCAGTAAGCAAGTTAGCTTGTGCAACAAAATCAGACTCCTGGTGCAGCGATGGGAGGCACAGGCCAAAGCAGACAGTAATCTACGGCTGAATCTAGGTCACTGGGGTGCTTTGTAGCTGCAGCTGTCCGTGTGGGACTGTGATCTCCAGCATGGCTCACAAAACCATCCTGACGGCTGGGCTCCTGCTCAACGGTTACGAGTGTACGGTGGGAGCTGTTGCTTTGTCTCCTTCAAAAACAAATTATAATTTTAGATTTTTAATTATGAATGCATATGCAGGCAGCATGTGTCTGTGTGTGTATTATGTATGCACATTTATTTTAAAATAAAACATACTCAGCAGGCACATGGCCCATATTTTGGGAACCCATTACACAAATTAACATTCACACTCCAAATGATCATTATCACATATTTATGGGAACTGTGCATCCTACTCTATGAAGGCTGTAAAAATCTACAAGCAAACATGAGAAATATCTTCCTCGGCATGAATCCCACCCCCCCCCCCTGCCCCCCTCAGACAAACGCCCTCCCAAAAAGCCTGGGAAAAAAAAAAAAGTCTTTGGAGAATGTCAGGGAGGTCGTACCACAGTTCAGTCTCTCACATCCCCCCACAAACATATGCTGATACACTCAGCCATGCAGCAATCTATTATTATCGTTTACTATTCTGTGACTGTTAAAAAAAAATAAATAAAAGGAAAAACAATCAGATAATAAAAAAGCCAGGGAATGGGGCCAAATCTGGAGCAGAAGTAAACCAGCATGCTCCCTGCTGATGCTGGTGGAACTACAAGAGATTATGCAGGCTCAGGGTTTAGTCTCATGTACAGACAAGGCCCTCACCCGAGGGGGGAGTGAAAAATAACCAATAATGGAGAGTCATACAGAGCACTAGAAAGGCGTACTCCTAAATGATGAGCTGAGTAGCTCTTCTGAGTATGAAGGCTACTATGTCACTGGCTTTTCCTGCCTTTTTCTTTCTTAACGTTTAGAAATCCTGCCAGTCAGAATTTGCTGCATTTGCCTGGGATTTCTGGATGTGTAACAGAGATTCCAGATACATCCCCTGCACATGGATACATCAACCTTCAGTGCATACAGGATGAGCCCAGAGCACCCAGCTATACCAGATTTACTGCATGCATGGTGATTGATCCTACAAGCAGCATCCAGTGTGTCTGAAGCTCCCCAGAAGCTTCAGCCTCATGGCACACATGCTGAATATCCTTAGCCCATATACAACATGGGTCTGACACACTGAATGCCAAGCGTGTCACTGTCGTATCGTATTGTTTTCTGTGATTTTACAGAATCACAGAACATTAGGTGTTGGAAGGGACCTCAAAAGATCATCTAGCCCAACACCCCTGCCAGAGCAGGATCACCTAGACTAAATCACACAGGAATGCATCCAGGTAGGTTTTGAATGTCTCCAGAGAAGACAACTCCACATATAGTAATGCTAGGTTGAGATGTTAATGAAAGTACAAAATATTCAGCTTTTAGATTTGTATTTGGGGAAGTACTGATGTGAATTTTCCTTCTGACAACAAGAGATTAGTCAACATTTCCACTTGAGACAACTACACTGGACCAAACACACCCATCAATACCAGTGCTTTTGGTTTTGGTTTTTTTTTTTTCCATTGTCACATCTCTCATAATGTGTTGTCTTGGGTTTGGCTGGGATAGAGTTAATTTTCACAAGAAGCTGGCAGGGGACAAAGCCAGGAAATCTGACCCAAACTAGCCAAAGGGGTATTCCATACCATGTGATATCATGTTCACTATGTAGGGGGGAGGTTGACCAAGGAGGAGTAATTTCAACTCAGGAATGGGTTGGGCACTGGGTTCTGTGCAGCGAGCAAGTTGCATTGTGTATCACCAATTTTGTATATTCTTTAATTATTATTGCTGTTGTTATTTTCCCCTTCCTTTGCTGTTCTATTAAACTGTCCTTATCCCAAACCAAAAGTTCTACCTCTTTTTTTTTCCCAATTCTTCCCATCCCACTGTGGGGAGATGAGGAAGTGAGCAGCCGTGTGGTGCTTTGTTACTGGATGGAGCTAAACCACAACACGTCAAGACTTTTTGCCTGTTTCCAGTACATGTGTGGGCAGAGGAAGGATGAAGGAAAACAATAACTTAGAGCCTCTATATAAATCAGGTATGACAATGAAGTTCCTGCCCTTCAAATCTCATATTTTAACATAGATAACTGAAGATAGAAATATGTTAGGAATAATTTAAAAACTAGTCCAGGACCAAGCAATAACTTAAAAACTAGTCCAGGACCAACCATGACAAGGTCATCATCCAAAGACTGGTGAGGCACTATTGCTTATTCTTTAAACTATACATTTAAAACAAATTACGCTTTTCTAGAAGAAACAAACAAACAAACAAACAACACCACACACAAACACACTCTCCCAAAACAGTGCATATTTTTCTTGGGGAAGCCACTTCAGCTCTCACAGAAGGGGAAGGTTTCTTATGGAGCAGAGGGTTAGTGCCTTCAACTGCGTCTGACAAGAAGCTGGTAGACAGAGTGTGCTGCCTGACCCCCCTTGTGAGAAACACCACCAAAGGCATGGACAGAAGAGCTAATCAGCATAGCCTAAGGAGTAGTGTCCGTTTGTGAGGTCTTAGATACCTTGTGTGCACTACTTGTGTTCATGCCTTTAGAGAGGACTAAGAAAGCAAGATGAAACATGTAAGAACCATATTTGAAATGTCAGTTTATAATCAAAGTGAAGTTTTTCATTTCTCTATGCAGAGCTGCTAGCGTTATGCAAGGACACTGGACAATTTCCCGTTCTATTGAACAGCAGCACTCATAAAGAACTTGCAAATCCTGGAGGTAGATGTGCTCATCGTATTCAAGCAATGCAACCCATTCCTTCAAAAAGGAAGCGGCAAAAAAGCAAAAGTGAAAAATATAACGATATCAGGACTGGTTCAAAGATGGCTTTCTCTCTTGATAGTCCCTCACAACTTCATTTCTCTTAGCAATAATAAAGATAGTATACATTAAAAAATGCCTTGACTTGTTCCATATATCACATATAGTTCATCTCTTCTCTAATTTCCGCAGCAACATGTCTTAGATCCTTCAGCATTCTTCTCCTTGATTATTCAGTGATACCTGAATAGTTCTGATAACCCATCTGATATAGACAAGTAATGGAAATATTTGTCTACCCGGCATTGTCTCTGTAAAGCAAACAAATACCACTTCATTCAAAGGGGACAGCCAAATTCATCACTGGTGAAGCATTCTGCATATGAGGTTTATGCCTAATGATCACCAGAACAGACTAATTTAGAGATATCCCCAGAGATATAAAGATCTGATATTGTGTTGATAAAATTCTTTTCATGCCACTGATACATTAATAGCCAATTCCATAGAGTGACAGGCATGGAGATCAGGCAGGCTTGTAGACCTACCTGGACAGAAGGGGAGTAAAAGGACTGTGATTTTTGTTTGTTACCCAAATTACGTACTCTAGCATAGAATTTGTCATTTTATTTTGATCATATATGTTCTTGAGGAAAATTATCTGTAACAGCCTACCTATGAAAATCTACACACAAACTAGAGGAAAATGAAAAAAATAAACTTGAAAGAGAAGTTCATTTCCTAACTCTGACATGAATATCATTTTATTCTTCCAAATAGCTTTAGCCTTCCTGTTTCCAAAAAAAGAGGCAGTAAATTACAGACTCAGGGGACTATGCAGACGTGTACTGAGTAGAGGGATGGCAGGGTGCAAGGAGGGAGGAACAGCTTTACAGGCAGAAAAGAAACATTCCTTGGAAGTAACACTGCCAGATAAATCCCTGTTGTGGAGTCTGTCTACACATTCCACTGCTTAAGGGCCACGAGTTCCTGATAAGGGGTCATTTTCCTACCCCTGGACAAACAGGCAATTCACAGAAAAGACTGCGACATATTGGAGGATCTGAAGTACCTGACACACTTCTGTCACACTCCCTTCTCTGAGCAGGGTGGAATGGATGTTGAGTGGAGGAGGGCTATAAAAATGACTGATTAAAAAGTTGCCTTTTAAATTAATTTATTTCTTACTTTATATGAAGGGAAGGAAAGATGTAGCTGGCACAATAACTGCTTGTGCAATGCTTTCATTCGGGCTTTATTTAAAATACAGGTTGGACTTGCATAAACACGTCTACTGATAATACATTTAGCAATGCTCAGCTGCCAATGAAAAGACACATCTACATTGAAAGATCATCCGAATCACAACAATACCATACGTGAGGTCTTCTTAAACTGAAGAAAAGTAGAAACTCCAAACATTTGTAATGTGTAGGGAAACTTCAGAGTTCATCTCCTGGTCATTTCGTAAACATAGTATTCCGCCACATTTTGTTGTCCAGAATGAAAAGACAAGGAGGTTAATTTATCTACTTTTTAACAAGCCCCTCTATGAAGGATGCAAGCACACATCATCTACTTTCCAGATTGAAGCTCATGACTGTTCCTCTGTACAAGATACATTGCCTCAAAAATGACCTTATGGATTTCATCAAACAACTGTTGGCAGTTTCCCACTCAATCACTTAGTGTAACTGTGGACCCTTCTCTTGTTTACTGACATCAGGGAATGCCTTAATAGAGCAATTATTTCCTCATATCTCTTCAAATACTGATGGGGGTGTAAAAGGACAAATATCTGATGTACACTCCTCTCCCTGGAATGTGTTAGGAAAAGACCAGTCTCTCAGTCAGTAGAAAGGATTAAATCCCTACTCTATAAAACCAACTCCCTGGAGGAACTTTAGAAGTGCCATTTCAAGAGATTCTCCAGCAAATAGGCTAGAGGTTTCTCTGTGAGTATATTCAAAACTAACTACATGGTTAAAATTCATCCGTTGGATTAGTGTGCAAATTAAAGATATGGCAGCTGTTATATTAACAGTTTTGATTGTGTAAATGAACACAAAGTCTGATACTATTTGAGTATGCACTTTGGTCTCCCCAAACCTCTTGCTTTGGACCCCTTCACAGTGGGCTATAAATTAAGCAGTAGTTTGTTGCTAAAGGATTTGAAATAAAAAGAGAATTCTCTAGAGCACGTTGGTCCTGATATACAGAATTTTAGTTCCAACTGTGCAAACTAAAATAATGAGCTTTTTTAAATTTAAATACTTGAGGCAAAACACAATATCTGGCAAGGTAACTAGGGAGGAAGTATCCCATGTCATAAATGTGGAAGTCTCCAGCCGTGACAAAAGCTTCCTTAGCCACTCAATAAGTAACTAAAGTTATAAACATTTATATCACAGTTAATTTGCTTTCAACTGCAGTTTGGAAAGCTCCTTTTGCTCTCTTAAATGATGCTCCTAAATGTCAAATTCCCAATTTTGGAAAGTTATTATCAACACTTTGCTGTAAGTGGATTTTAATTAATACTAAATTGCATTGGCTTCCCTAAAACTTCAATGGATGCCAAATGAAAAGGAAAAAAGTTCATCTTCTATGTTACTACAATGAATAACGAAAGAAAAAAGAATGATTTTCCACTTAAAAAATAAAATGTTGCCAAGAGCTACATGCAGCTAGCAGTCATTGGTTTCAAGCAGATTCTGATTTCTGTCATATGATGAGGGAGCATGAGATTTGGTAATCTTACTGGCACATGTCAGGTGAAAGTGGCCAAGAAACACAAAACAGTCTCCAAGCTGTTGCATGGTGTCTAAGAAAACTGAATGTCTGAAAAGAACAATTGTGGTGAAAAATCTCTCTGAGAGTCTTAAGAGGGAGGAACACGGTGGAGAGTAGTAGAAATGCCTGTAACATTCCCAGATTTTCCTGGAAGCACATTTTATTGGTCCGAAGCTGGATTCAATAAACTCACTGGAGATCTGAAAATACTGAACAAAGTAACTGGGGAAAAAAAAAATAACATGATCAACCCTGTATATTTATTGATTCAAGAGACAGGAGTAATATCTGACTGTCAGAAGCCAACTGTGACATTGACCAGTCTTTCATAAGGGCAAATAACAGTGTGAGAAAACAAGACTTGCAATGTGAAAGAACTTCATAAAAGAAATACTAGTCAGGTATGACATAAATTATCAAAGATAGCCCAAATAAGGGTTGGCATAGGAGATTAACAATCTTAAACTTTGAAAGATTGAGTTGAAACTGCAGAGAATGCTAACAGAGAAAGACTATCAGAGATAAGTTAAGGAAAGCTGATAAAAAAAAATATAAATACCACTCACAATGTGATATGATCAATGTGGTAGAAAAATGACCCAAAGTGAATAGGCATCAAAGACGTCAGAACTGAAGCCCATCTTCTGTTGAGAGATGTGATTTTCAAAAAAGAACCAAAAGATTTTCAAAACAAAAAGAAAGTATTTTTATGTAATAGTGGCGGAGAAAATAATTTTAATTATTGAAAATACAAATATGTGGGGAGATTTGAGAACAAGAAAAAATAAAAATGAAGCTTTTTTGGTTTTAGCTAATAAATATGTAGTGATATAATGAGTTACAATGAGGAAAAACCACAAACAAAGGAAAGCACAGTCAATCTTCAGAGGCAGAATTTATCTATGAAAGACTCAGACAATGAAAGTAGGTGGAAATAGTCACAATACTCAAAACCAACAACATACCAAGAATGGTTAATGCTCCCATTGAATATCTATGTAAAGAAAGGAATAACTTAACCCAAAGACTTGTGAAAGTAAATCACAGAGGGAAAGGGAGATCTGAAAAAGCTCCAATGAGATGAGGGTAATCAAATATCAAATACCTGTAATCTACAAAATCTGACCTTTGATAATCTGCTATAGGCTTAATAAAGTTTGTTCACACTGTGTTAACAAGTATTAAAGAAAAATAGATTTCAGTCAAGGAGTATAAAATCAAATGCAGAAGGTTAGATGCAATTTGAAGATCTATGAAATGGTCATCATAGATATGAGCACATCATGACCTTGAATATCAAGAAATCTTAATAGACAATAACAAATTTTATGAAGCAAGAAATCAAGGCACAAGAATGAGCAGTTTCTTACATTTTTCTAGGGAGGGTGTCTAGCTTAAAAATGCTATGAAAGCTGCAGTTCCATGAGCACATTTGATCCGTCCCAATAACTCTACACCACCACAGGAGCATTTGCTACCATCTTCTACTTCCTACCTCTTCCTTTTCACAGATTCACAGATTCACAGAGAGGTAGGGGTAGGAAGAGACCTCTGGAGATCACCTAGTCAAACCTCACTGCTAAAGCAGGATCACATAGAGCATGTGGCACAGGATTGGGTTCAGACAAGTCTTGAATATCTCCAGAGAAGGAGGCTCCACCATCCCTCTGGGCAATCTGTTCCAGTGCTCAGTCACCCTTACAGTACAATCTAACCAAATAATCTAAGTAGTGTGAATTCAATGGTTAACAAAGAGACTAATTAGAAACAAAATAATTTTGGGAGCAGGAATGTCAGTGAGCAAAACTAATCTGACTTTTTCAATAAAATGAGTGAATATTTTTGGGGCTAATGAAATGGAACTGGAAATCAGAGTTCTTGCAAAAAGCTGAAAGACTGAGATATGTCTGATACAAAGTGGATACAAAATCAGAAAGATTGAATGCAAGGGTACATAAACTGTGGGGATGGCAAAAGTAAACACAACTTGGACGCAGTCACAACATAAAGACATCAGGCTCTAGGCTATCATGTCTTCTTAAGAAAGCAAATAAGAATGACTTTTCTGCAGAAATATCAGGGATCAAAATAAGAATTTGTTGAAGAAGGAAACCAGAGAATAAAGTTCTGATTGTGAGGCAGAGACAAACCTCTGTTTTACTTAATTCTCCTGGTGAATGTTCACAGAAATCTATAAAAGTTTGTTGTTTTGGTTTGTTTTCTTGGTGACACAAACAAATGAATGAAGAATGAATTTCAAAATAAATAGTGGAACTGATTACAGTGTCATTTCTGGAAGCACATACAAATATATGGTGACACACAAATAAATGGTGACTTGCCTGGCTCAAAATCAAAACAAGCCTTAATTTACACAGTAAGCATAAAATGAACCCATGCAGTGAAGTCATACAAGCACTCCTGTATAACGATAAAAACAATCAAAACACCTCAAAATCATGAAACAGGAACTTTCCTGCATGCTTGTTTTGAAGAATAGTCTGCAAATGTAGAAGATCAAAGGAAGCCACAAATGTAGAAAACAGCTCACAGAGGGACCCTCCTTCAGAGGACAGGACAGAGCAACTACAGTAGGTTGTCATCCTGAAACGCAAGGAAGGGGACAGTCTTATTCTTTCAATTTGTAGAGACACAAGGCTTCTCAAGTTAAATTGTCCTTGCTGGCTAGCACTTAGGTCAGACTATCTTATTGCTACAGTTTTTTACCAGCTAAAAATATTCGAATAAAGAAATAGGGAACTAATAGCATTTTCTATGAAAAACTAAGGCAAAATTCTCCTCATGGAGATTTTATAAACTTGACTAGATAAGGCTCTGATATAAGGCCCCAGCACCCTGGTATAACTTCAAAATTAGTCCTGTTTCAAATGGGAAATTAATTTATATTACCCCAGACATCACTTATGACCTATATTATTCTGTGTTCAAATGATTTTGTCTGGAATGGGAACGTGAGAAGAGATCTTAAACTCATTAATCTTGGGAAAATTAAAGCAGAAAATAATGCAGTTTGGAAAAAATAACAATAATAAATGTTTATTTCTGTAAGAAATGTTTTGTTGAAGCTTTCCAAATGAGTTAACACATTGCATTTCAGTCAAAAAGATTGAAAGCCTCCACCCAGAAAAACAACATGGAAGATAGTTATGACATCTGGTTTTTTTCTTCTCATGAAAGCACCTTAGCTATCACATTGTAGAATACTTTGCTCTTCTATCTTCTGTTGGTTTTCCATTTTCAGTAAGTACCTTTTGGACCAAGGACAAAAACCCTGGTGTTGCATCTCCTAGGAAATACACTAGCCATTTTCTAGTGACCTATCACCATTAGGTTTGCTATTCTTTGTATGTATTTTGAAGAACAATTTGTGGAACAATGCTACCACTGGAGCAGGGTAATTTCGGTATCTAAGTTCTAGGACCTATATTGTGATAGTTCAACAGGAGAGATAGGAGCTTAACAGCTCAGTGCCTTGTTTCCTTGATTTCAAAGAATGTTAAGAATAATAATTCATGGCTTGTTCGGTAAATAGAAGCACTCACTAAAGCATTTTAACTCTGAACTGAAGCTAATCATTAGGAATGTCATTATGTGTCCTGATTTCAGCACAGAGTTTCCTGGCATGGCCAGAAAACCACATAAGGAATCGGTGTGAGGTTATTTGCTTCTTTTTAATAAACTATTGATTTGGTCACTCCACTCACAAATACCAAAGATAATTCCCTGTCAATCATGTGTTTGTATATCTTTGTGGTCAGGGTATATATTGGGGTGGTCAGTCACTGGGAGTTCCCCAGGGAAGACGTCACTGCACCAAGCTTGTCATAGTTCAAGGAGTGTTTGGATGATGCTCTTAGTCTTATGCTTTAGGTTTAGGTAGTCCTGTGAGGAGCAGGATGTTGGACTTGAATATCCTTATGTGCACCTTCCAACTTAAGATATTTCATGATTCTAAGACCTGTATGTGTGAAAACACACTGGATGTTACTCTGAAGAAAAAATTTCTTTGTTGACTTCATTTGAACATGAGCAGTGTCCCCTTATTTTCAGGTGGAGAGCTACGGGTCACCAGTTTATCACATTTTCTCTTTGATCACTCATTGGCTAGTATGATTGATTGCTTTTTTTCAGTCATATTTTCCCTTCATTCACTTGGAACCTAATTCAATTATGGACAACAGTAAAACAGTTAGACATTTTAACATACATACATTTGCTCAGCGTTACTCCTCTCAGAGGAATGATTTCTGCCATTTTCCTCAGATGAATTCCTTTTAATACCACAGGAATGCTGACTTTTTAAACTATAGCTTTATGTTGGTGCCTTTGATGCTATGTGTACATAATATTTTTCATTCTCAGCATGACCCACAATGATACTTTCAAGGATGTTGAGCCTCAGAAATTATTGTTGCCATTCTTGTGAAATTAACCACATGCAAAGTAAAAGATTATACTTCTTATGGACAATTTATCACTTCAAAATAGAAACATATGGGGCCAAACCAATGCTGAAGTTAATTTCATTAGATTTAATGGAGTTACTCCAGAACTGGCTTCAGCTAACCATGTAAACTATGAACAATAAAAAAACTTAGTGAAGTCACATTCTCCACCATGCAAAGATAAGTAATAACAGAACTTAACCAAAAAACATATTGCTTTGCTTAGGTTAAGATATAAGCACATTATGATCATATTTTCCTGCACACAACTGTAGCACAGAAGGATATGTATACAAAGAACAATTAGAAAACTAATCATATTCAAGGCTCCTAAACATAATCTAGCTAATTGAAAACATGGATGATATAGATAGACACCTCAGAGTTTTAAACAGTTCTGTTTTATATGGAAATCAGATTGTTAATAATCAGATTACTAAAAAAAAATCAAAACTTGATTCAAGAAGCAAATTAAGATAGATATACTCTATGTCTGTGTCTAGCTGTTCTTGATGTTTGAATAAAAAAGACATTGGAGAGGTCCTTAGTATGAGAAATAGCACTCAAGACTCCAGTGTTACCCAGACAAATACATCAGTCTGAACAAAATTAGTGTCTCCCCCACTCTGTCTTCAGGAGGGGAAGAGACTGCTTCCATTGTCTCTCCTTCCCTGAATGAAGCAATAAAGCATCTTTATCTTTCTGATTACAGTGAAATACCTACACAAAAAGGTGATGTCAGCTTGAATATTTCTGCACTGAGCCCCTTAGATATGTTAAGGTCCCCTTGTCTCAAGATGATTGGTCATGAAGACTATGGAGGGCAGAGACAAATAGTAGCACCTGACTGAAGAAGCATTTGATCTTGTAATTTGAATTTATGCCAATAGCACTCTGGCAATGTTCATCACAAAGAGAAAGAAGTGTACCTTGGTTTCCCACTTCCATACTGGGTGCTCCAACTGCAGTACTACTGTATTAAGAAAAGGATGAGAAATGCACAAATCTAATTTCCTGTTAAAGAATTATTTCTGTGAGTGTCTGTCAGATGAAGCCACACAGCAAAGCGCAGCAGGACCCCCTGGTATGGTGTAAAGGGGAGACAGGTATCATTAATCAGGAACTCTAGGAGAGAGGTAGTTCTCAGCAAATCTGCTTGCAGAACTAAACTGTAGAGATACCTAAAGTTTGAGGAATTCTCATTTACAGCTGAACCAAACCTTAACTATTCTGTCCCATCTCCCTCTGTCAGTGAAGAAAACCAGTGGGTATGAACTGTGATGGGGTGCTTGGAAGCCTGTGATTCTTTGTGTCTGTCGATGTCCTGACTTGGTCTAGATTGCATCTTCACTGCAGTGAAATTCTGTATCAACAGACTGACGTTAAGAAATCTGACAGGTGAAACTATCAATCACTAAGCAATGCCCCCTGAGGAACCTGAAGGTGAGTGAGTGTGAGCTACAACTCCAGTCTCAGGTTCCCCGGTGAATTTTCTACTCTATCACTGTGTCCTGTGAAGTTCAGGTTATGTCATTAGTAGTAACAAATTAGCCTTAGGCATTTTTAAGTTCTGGCAGTGAACTTCTGAGCTGTCAGTCCACTGAAAATAGCTGTATAAAATACTTTAAAATTCAGTTAATTATTCCTGTAAATGTAATTTGAGTTATTTGTATATTTCTATTTAAAAAAAGCAGAATGCTACTTCTGTTTGAATTAACTGTCCCAAAACAGTTGGATTCTTGGGCTTTGTTTGCATGACTGTCTAGTGAAAGAATCACCCTCACAAATGTGAAGGAGGAAAACTTTTCAGAAAGTATGTGGGGTACATTCAAACTGGTGCAGGTAGGAGAGGAACTGGCAGCAATGCAGGCAAAGGTGAATGGAGCAGAAATGGCAAAGGCAGAGAAAACAGCAGCATCTCTGCTCTGAGGCACTCAGCCTGGGCATCACAGGCAGGGATTCCTGACTCTGACACGTGTCCCACCCTCGCCTGCTGCAAACCACTCCTGTAGTCTGTACAGCCCCTCCTCCAGCCCGGGTGAGGAAAAAGGCAAAGTCCAAAAGGAAGAAAAAGGGCTTTTTTGTGACTTTCCCTTTTTCAGCTTCATGGGAGATTGAGACTGAGCTTTGTCACAGACTAGTGGCCTGTGACAGTCATCCAGGCAGAGGGGCGATTTCTAGGCAACAAAGCACAAAGAGAGAGAAAGAGTCACTGTAATCAAACGGGGAAGGGTATGAAGTATCTGTCTTGACTGTATTGCAAAAATAATGGGGAAATAAGCTTCTGACTTGGGATTAATCACCTGTGTTGAGAGACAGCCTGATTTTAATGTTTCCCGTAATAAAAGGCCTTGAAGGATTTTGAAGTTTATTTGCGTCCCCACCTGGAATCTACCTTGTCTCTGAGACTGCAAAGCCTTCCAACACGCTCTGTCTAAACATCACCCACCTCAGCAGTTTCTTAGGTGGAAACCCTGCAACTGTTTACAGCTCACGGAAAGACTATCTGAGTTTAAGACAGGAAGTGAAAGATGCCACCAGGCCAAAGGAAACTAGAAGGGGGTTTGTGTGGGTAGAAAGTAATGAGTCAGACTGGTATTTTGGAAGAATTACTCATCTGTCTAAGAACTGTTAGATCAGTCTCTTAAGAAAGCAAGTTTAATACTGCTGTGTTTTGACTTAAAGTATGTTGACAATGGTGGGTAAACCTGCCATGCTTTTTAGGAGTAAATGTGAGAACTTAGTAAAATTCCTTTGGGGAAAAACATAGCTAAAAACCTACATGCATTCCCCAAGAAACAGGAATGGACCGCTGCCCGAAAGGAAGACCACATGAGAGCAGATCTTTTGCTGCAACTACTTTTATGTATGTTCAACTGTCTGTGAAATAGAGGGAGGGGAAAGTATAAAAGCCAGCCCAGAGGATGGAGAGAGACTGGGCTGTGGGAATGTCCTGAAGGCACTACCTGAATGTGGTTTTACAGGGCTGAGAGTGTGTGTGTCAAGAAGCAACATGCTGCAATGTCCAGCAGTTGGAGAAGCAGAAAAATGTGCATTTGCTGTAAATGTAACTCCACCAGTGGAGTCTAATTCCACTAATAGTTTTGCGTTTTAAGAGAAATAACCTGAAGATGTACAGCATTTTGTCAACTGCTAGAGTCAGAACAGGACAACAACAACTCTGCTGTGATAAAAAAATGCCCTGAGGCATTTGCATTCTCTCTAGCATTCAGTGTTTCTATCACATTTACATAAAATAGTGTTTACATTACATTTGATCAAACATATGACAACACAGACCTGGCATTGCATCACATTATGATGTTGCATTACAGATGTAACACTGTACCAGAACAATGATTTTTAGAGAAGGGGCTTGAGCATGCTCACATTAAATCCACAAAGGAAGATTTGATTTTGGTTCTAAACTCTAAAATCACAGTTGGACTCCTTAGAAAAACCACGAACAGTTAAAATTAGTGTGGTTTATGCAAATTAAATTAAACAAAGATGTCACTTGGATTAAAGATTCTGACTTTGCTTTTATTTGCAGTTCAAAACCTAAGATTAAGAACTCATACAATTCCATTAAAATAACATTTTCTCCAAAAATATTGATAGACAAAACCAACTATTTTTCATAAAACCCTATGTGTCTCTCCAGATTGAATTATTTTCTTCCACATATCCAGTAATGACATGTGATGATCTGCTCAGGCATCTCTGCAGCTTACAGGACAGTAATGCTCTAGTAAAATGGAAGTGGCTGGGAATTATCTTAATGCGTTAATTACATAACCCTTGTCATTCTTGTATTTGAAAATCCTGCAGTCATTAGCATATTAACAAACATCACATCTCTGATAAAAAAGTTTTGCTTTCACATTATGTATAAACTTCAGACCAATCAAATTCTTTTACAATAGATACTCCAAATCCTATGCCAAGTTGTTGTTACACATAGTGTTAAAATTCCCAGGCTATAATCCATCACGGTCATGCTAGTGGATCCTACTAAGGAATTCTGGCACAGCTGATGCTATTATTCTTTTTAGTCTATTTACACAGTCTTTAGAAAATAGTCCTTAATTTCATTCTTCCAAACCTTTTATAACTGTCTCAGTGACATCAAACAATGTGGTTCCTTGATAACACTATGAAAGAACACAAAATGCAGTTGTGTGAAATGCTACAATGTGCTTAAATGCCCAGGGAAATAAGTCTCTGGGCAGCTTCTCAGGAAGATTGAGGACATTTTGATGTCTATTTTGTGCTCCCATCTTCTCTTCCCTTCCATAACAGACTTTCTGTAGCTGGTACTGCCATAGTCTGGACATGAGTGTTTAGAGAAGTCTTGATCATTTGAAATACTGAAATTCAGCTGAGGCGAGGGAGAAATGTGGTGGGGAGTCAGCTGTTCTGTGTATGTAAAAAGGATTAGTTAAAAGCTTGGGTACTTTAATAGAAAAGTAAAAGAAAACTAGAAAACTATTTTTATACCCAGTGACATCAGCCATGTCCCTTGATTGTATCAGCCCAAATGGTTGCTGGTTATCTGAGTGATGCCATTTGGGAGCAAGTCAGGAAGAAATTTCAAACTCACACTTCACAGCAAGCAATCCTTGAAAAAGAGCTCTCAAACACAAAGACATGGGGCACTCAAAGGTCTCAGCAGCATCTTTAAGGTAAAAAAAAGCCAGGAAGGAGGGATAAGAAAGACGGTACTGTGTTGCTGATGTCTGTGCACAGAAAAATCGTAAACATGAATATGACAAAGCCACATTAAGTAGACAGACTAACAGCATGGGACATATCCATAACATTTTTTTATTAATCCATCTGGCATTTCTTTAAGACAGTAAGTAAAACCTCTATTACCCTCAAGAAGTTCTGAGTTGCTTTAGTATTGGTGTTATGAAGACATGATTTTATGTGATATTGTAGAGTGGAATGACAGCGTACCATTGAGCTCAATAATTATTATCAATGGAATCTGCATCTAAGAGCCCTCCCATCAGAGCTAATAGGATCATGGGAGCAGAAAGGCAACTTGAAGCTCTTTACATACTCAAGGAGTCTTGTGCAGCCCATGCAATGACCTCCAGAGAGCTGGAATCACTTTGAATGAGAAAAATCTTAAAAATATTAATCTCTTGCAAGGTGCTTGAATGCCAAGATATTCCCTGAAACATTTCAGGAATGATAAACGACAAGTGAATAAATATTGTGTCAAGTGTTAGTCATTTAATACTCTGGAGCAATGTGTCTTTAACTGCATACTGTTGTCACTCTGCTGCTTCAGAGGTACCATTAGAGTATATCTATCGCTGCAGTGCCTATTAACCACCCAGGAAGACTTGGCCTAAGCCAAAGTCTGACCTAACAGTACAACAGAAGAGACCAGGTATATTCCTCTGCACATTTATCTCAAAAAATTGCTAACTGACACTGCCCTAACATGAAAAAAATTATTTCAGAAGAAGGTGTCTGGAGAGTTATTCCTCCTGCTGTGTAACACAAAGCTGATTTATAACCAGTTAAATTCAAGGCGGCCTAAGGAGCCTTGCAAAATAGGAATTATCTGTGACACTCGTTTCTGTTGACATGATGTCTCTGTTAGATGCTGGGTCTACATAGGAGCAGCTGCTTTACTGCAATTTATACTGTGCAATTCAGCATATTGCACAAGCTACATTCCAAAAGCAAGCTCTGAGGCAGTGGTATCACGGCCTATAAGCAGCTGTAAGGCACTGCATGAGACCAAGAATAACTTTTGGGAACAGTTTTGAAAGATGAGTGTAGATAGAATGAAAAGCATCAGGTTGCAAAGACTGGCTTAAAAAACATAGGTGCCACTATCACCTTGAAAGCCTACTGTGGCTGTTTCTCAAAAAAATAAAAAAATAATAGAATCTTGTTTTGCCACATTTCCTAACAAGAGATTTATTACATCTGGTCAGAATTAGTGCTTATAGGATGATCACGTCCCTCAGAAAATACATTTTAATGTAAAGGTTGTCTAGTTACCTAATCCCAGTCTTCCACACTGCTCTGCAGAGGTCTTGTCCCCTGAACCCAGCCCAAAGCCATGAGGATCCCGTTGCATGGGTCTTGCTCAGGGATCATTCAGTCTCTCAGTGCATCTGTAATTCACATTTCACACCTCAAAATACAGAACACGACTCATGCACAAAATCAAGTGTGGAAATGTAACAAACTGCTGCTGAAAATGACTCTGCAACAGCACTTTCACAGTTCACCATATATGCATGCAGCTGTTTTTTCTTCTCTGCTACTGAAGATATGTTATGCCACGAGCACACCACACTGCTAAAATGACTGTTAATAAAACCTTTGGCTGTCATGTGGCCTTCCCAACCCATTAGACATATTATTTTAGCTGACTATTTTTTCTGATCCATGTGTTTCTATTGGTCTTAATTTAAGTAAACCTATATAAAGTAGACACATCTGTAGACATATAACCTTAATGTCAAAACCATGTTTTACTAAATTTGCATATGTGGAAAAAATCTGTCCTTACTATAATAAATGAGAATTTTGTGATTGGCACCTACAAAACCACAATTCCACTTCTCGTCCTTGTATTTGTTTCTGCTGTGGTATTTACTAAAATCAGAAAATAAAAATAAACAAAGAAATAATATATCTAATGCTTTAGCAAGTATTGTGTATAGTCATATATACTGTGTATATGCACATTATGCTTCTGACTTTGGGTCAATTTACATGACCATAAAGTGATAAATTACACAGAGGCAGGCAGAAATTACTGATTAGCAGCAAATTATACTGACACAGGAGCATAGTGAAGGCTTCAGCCACATATGGGTGTGAGTATTGTGAGGACACATATTTGAGCAATGCCGAATTAAGATGGAATAAAATTACACTACAGGAAGCTACGATCCACTCAAGTGAATGAAGGGAGCAGAATAAGAAGATTCCAAAGAAAATCTAAAGTTACAATGTGGACACCTATTTGCTCATACAAAATCTACACCAGCCCTATTATTTATTTTTTCCTAAAGGTGTGTAAGCCATTTGGATAGCACTGACTCACACAGAGAGAAGACTGAACCTCAAAAAGAACACATAGACTGTGCAGTAGTCTCCCTGCTGCTTAGAGAAGGACATGGAGAGTTCTGAGCATTACAATGTGGCTCCAAGTTAAATAAAAAACAGTGGGAATCCTCCTTGTCCCTTTGTCCTTGAGACAAAACAAGAGCTGGTTCTTAATGTTAGACTCAAGTAAAATTCCAGTGCTTTCAATGGGAGTTTTGTCTGACTACCGTGCATGGCATTGTTCCAGGAAGGATGGGGAGCACAGAGGTGAAGACTGTGAAGTGATATCACCCTCCTGCAGAATGGTGTATGCTGCAGAAAACAAAGGGGTATGTATTTGGATGTTATGGTAAACAAGTTGTTCCATCAACAGAAGCTTTTATGTTCTGGAGAAGCCAACATGATCCTCCATATGCATAAAAATTAGGAATAGATTTGAGGGCACAATTAACATGAGTTTGGTCAGTTCAACACGTTTATTACTGCTGATGTAATAGGGCATTCCTGTCTGCCAGGGAAGGGGATTTCAGTATGTTCTCCTGAAAGCATTCTCTTACTATGCCTTTACTTCCCAGTCTGAAGTCTGTATCCTCTGCCAGATTTTTAACATGCACATCTCTCTGCATCCCCACCTTCCCTCTGCCTCAGGACATTTCTGTTTAGATTTAAGATGAAGAGAAAGAAGTGGAATACATGTATTTTCTACTGTCTTCGATTGCATTTTATTTTTTGTAATTATTATTAAAATATCTCAAAGCTCTGTTTTTCATTTATTATAGCTCATTTGATAAGATGAAGCACTGTATGTTATGAGCTCTTGAATTTTATGTCATCTGAGATTGAAAATACAATGCTAAATACATTAAATATTCACACAGGGAGTCAAATAGGGTCATGGAAAGTGCCATGCATTAATCATACATGTGTGGTATTCCCTTGTTAAATGATACAGTTCAGCTCTGCATTTTCTGACAAATGAGGTCAAGATGTTGTTTGCCATTAGAAAGTAATTAGAGGAAATTCTTCACACTTTTTTAATGAAGAAAAGCAAACTCAAAATAATAATGTGAAGGAAAATCAGACTCTGGAGAAAGAAACATTTTTTTTAAGAAAAAAATTGTTTTTAAAGAAAAAGTGTGATTAGTTAGGAAGTTCACTTGGCTCACATCCTCATAACGTCACCAATCAATAAGGTTATGCCATGGATAAGAATCAATGTCTTACAGTGATGAGAGATAAGGGGAAAACAATGAGTAAGTCATTACTATTGTAAAATTATGCTACTATTTAAGCTATTTTTCTTTAGCATTAAGTATGAGTGAGATCAAATGAAAGACAGACCTTTCAACACTTCACTGTACTAGACATTTATAAAAATCAGGTGGTTTTGATATTTCAGCCTGAGGAGAAAAAGATTTTATATACCTCAGCAGAGTTTAAACTCTTCTTTGAGCAGAGAAGATAATAGAAAGAGATGGCTGTGCATCTTTAAAGGCCAGAGTAAAACAAGGCAAGATTCATGGCAGAGTCAGGAATGATTCTAGTTTTATGATGGCTGTGTCCTTGTGCAATTGGAGAGCAGCATCTGAGGAGCATCAGCAGCTGGCAAAGCCCTCTTTAAAGCCAGGGTGGGCCCATCACCCATGGTTTCAAACAGATTGAGGGAAAAGAGCTATATCCCACTTTTGTCCTACACCTCAGCCCACTGAGGCAGCCAGTCCTTCTAGCAAGTACTCCCACTTACAGTCAAATTCTACAAAACTACCTTTATAGAGATGCATCCTTTCACATGTTTACTTTTTCAATTCCATTCTACAGAAAATCAAAATGCTTTTCAGCCTAACTTTCTTTAGAAAGCAAGAGAAGCTAACTTAGTTGTGCCATCCTAATGACAACCTTCACCCAAAAATGCAAGTAGGGCAGTGCTTTCAGAGAAGTGTCACTGTTCTGTTTTAAAAACTGAAAATAATTGTGAATATTAACACTTCAGTAGACAAGTGGATTTGGGGGTTTTATTTCCTTTAAATTATTTTGTAATACGGATGTTTAGTGAAGTAATAAAAAATACTTAAATATATTTTTGAAAAATATTGTGAACACTTTATAGGAGTGTAAGTTGATCCTTAATAATATGGAAAAAGGGGTTTGTTCAGACAGACTCTGTGTCTGCATAAATGTGTCATTCATAGACACCCTGACTGATAAGAAGCATGAAAATACACCTCATCCATCCTCAGAAGACTCTCACAGGAGCGCTTGCAAATGGCCCAACTGTGGGAGAAACTTCAACTAGAGGCTACTGGTCTTTAGACACCAAAAAACCAAACAAACAAGGGACAGAAATCCATAGGGAATCAGGGTAGCTTTCATGCTCACAGAACTGCATGTTTCTTGTCTTGCCTTTTCATTTTCTTTATAAAAAAAAACCCCAAAAAACCAAAACCAAGACCAAAACCAAAAACAACCCAGCATATTTTTCTTCAATATTTTGAATTACTACTTGGCCATTCTGGCAAATTTGCCCCATACCTCTAGTACGCCCCACACTCAGCATTTCTTAAAGTTCAAAAGAAATCTGTCATTGCCCTTCATATCTGTTATTTGGAGCATTGTTTGAAAAAAAGATGTCCCAGGAGACAAAGAGAAGAACATACAGTTCCTGTTCCAGTGAAACAGTGTGAGCTGCAGTCAGTCATCCCTACACATGGAATCTGTAGGAACGGTAACTCATTCTGCTCTCCCAAAGGAGGTTTTTCTTCTGCTCACCAAAAAATGTACTAAAAAGACATGAGGCTGGCAAGATGAGCACACACATGGAAAAATAACTTCATATATCTGTGTTGCTGCTCTCAGAACCAGTAGTACATTTTTGACGTACATTTTCAGCAGTTATCTCACTTACTGTTCTTCATACCATGGAGCATTCTCAGAGCACAACAAACAGATTCCTCTCAAACCTAACTAAACTAAAAGTTGCTCTTCAGTAGATCAAATAACACACCCCAACTAGAATGATTTTTCAGTCTACAAGGAGCAGACAAGACATAGTCCAAAACAAACTCCTCCATGAATAGTATGGACACAGGAACCTCATTACCAACTGCTTTGCCCTACAGATAAGGTCTTTTAGATGCACTATTTGCTTAAGTGAATATAGCCATAATAGAGACAGGAAACAACTGCCAGGGGATAAGAAGGATGAGGCCTTCTGAGAGGGTAAAACAGTGGGCTTCAGCATAGGATGTTTGCACTGGTTTGAAGTGAAGGAATCCCCACAAATGCAGACCATTCTCTCAGGGAAAAAAAAGAAGTATGACTATAAATCTATTGGCTTTGTGGTCATCATATAAGAGATATTCCATCAGAACAAATTTTTACTGTTTGAGTCTTCAGATTGCTTAGAGACAGTATTTGTGTCTTCTTCATGTATTATAGGAGAGTGAAGCAGGAACAGAACACCAAGCTTCTATTTTTTCATTATTAGTTCTCTAATTTTACTCTCAGAATAGAACAATATTATCCATCATAAAAGTCATGCTACGTTCACTAGTGTTTCCTCAGGTGTTGATGAAACATTCCATTAGCTCTCTACATGGAACTGGATCAGATCTTCATAGTACAAGCAAGAAGCCTACCAAAGTCAGAGGGAGACATCCCTGAAGAAGAATTGCAGGGTTTCAACCATGTACAATCACAATATTTCTTATATTTTAAACCTTGTCATGCATATTGGCTTTACTTCTATTTTTCTTTTTTCCCTCCAGTGTTACTTGATTGTATTTTATTGGTTTTTAATAAACTATAAATGCTTTGAAAAGTCACTCATAAAATACACAGAAGTTATTATCACCTGTGCTATTTATTATCAAATTACAGACTCATGACTGTTATCTCACATAGACATGAACCTTTACACTATAATCTTTGCAATATCACTTGGAATATGCCTGTGCTTTTGAGTTAGTCATTTCCATAACAGATTAAACTTTGAGATTACACTGCCTGTCTTTGCACTTCAAAATCTAAGTACATTTGAAAATTCCTGATTCTAAAGCCAACAGTGGTTGTAACAACCTCAGTGACCTGATATGTTTATCTCCAATATATTTTTGTTGAGATAACTGCATTACTCTTCTGCCAGAAAGTCAACTTGGCTTCATTTAAATTAGTCATTTCATGTAAATACTCCGGATTTCCTACATTTCCTGCAGAATCTTCCTTTCTGCAGCTTTTTGAGAGAGACAGTATGTAATTCATCAGTCTTCAATGGACTCAGCAGAACGTGTGGATCACCTGATCAGAAAAAGTAAGTACACGGAAATAGATTCAAGTGAGTCAGTAAAGTAACTTTATAGTGATTTTTGCAAAACCTACAATGATGCAGCATTTACATAAAGCAGGAAGTTACATGGTGTGAGTGACGTGCTGTATCGCTATTATTTATCAAAGTTGGGTTTTTTTGTTTTAAAAGTTGCTGATACTTACCCTGTTTTACCTTCTTGTCTCTGAAGAGGTGGATTCATCTGTCACTCTTCACGTATCAAAAACAGCCACCAACTGTGACAGGTAAAACTGTTTTAAAATCTCAGACAAAATCCCCAGTAGTCACTCACAATTTGGTTCAATCACATGTGCATTTGGAGCTATGGACTGATGAACAGGGAAATTGTCCAGGCTCATTGTCATTGTGTATGAGCTTCCTCTCCTGTTTCCCTTTCATCCAGCTATTAAACAAACTCTGTAAGAAACTGGCTACTAAAGTAAGATTTTTTTGTTGGCTTGCAGTCTCCTCTGAAGGTCAGGGTAATTCTGGGCATGTGTCTGTGACTACATTTGACCATATATGACTGTGTACCCAAAAATCCTATGCTACATCTCTACTAACTAACTAAGCATGGCCAGGGTATAGCCCAACCACTGCTACATGAGTTTTTAAATCATTACTACAATCCTTGGGCAAAGATTTGATCTCTGCCAGCCACAGCAGTGCCAGATTAGAGAAGCAGGAGACAACACAGGCCAGGACTATTCCCAAACGGCAGTTTGAATGCAAACAGCCTGTTTTGGGAAGCTGGGAGAGATTAACTATGGCAACATGAAATGTGTCAAGCCAATTGACTTTAGAACTGCAGGACAGGGCTTGACCTGTTTTAGTTACTAGCATTGAGGTAGTTAACTTCTCTTTTTTATAGGAAAAATAAAATGTAAAAAAAAGCCTTTTCATTTGAGTTACTTTGATCAGAGAATTGTTCTGACCTGTTTCTGACAATAAAGCATCAGAAAATGCTGGCAGACACTTTACCAACAGTATGAACACAAAATCCCATCAATAGTAGAGTATACATCTAAAATTATTATCAAACTCAACCCAAATGTATCTTTCTTTAGCTTCCATATTACAGATAAGTGAGCAAAGTTATGTAGTCAAAGTCTATTTCCTTTCCTTTTAAATACAGCTCCTCTTGGCTAAGTGTATTTTTCTCCCAAAGCCTGTCCATACGTATGCAACAGTTAATTAAGGCTTTGTCCAGTGAAAAATCTTCCCATGTCCTCGGGTACTTATTTCTACTAGTTTGAATGGAAACAAACTGTTCATTGTAGGATGGACAGAGAATTCATAGAACCAGCTTCAGTTGATCTAATAGCCCGAGCATGAAAGCATTTGTGAGGGGACCGAATACTAAATAGTAAGGGTGACAAAGACCATCAGCTTTCAGACCTAACTATCCAGAAGAACGCACAGAATGCAAGAGGTGGAAAATTCAAACCCGACAAATTCACAGGACATTTTTGTGAAAGTGCCAAGGAGCTTTTTGACCTTTCCCTGAATTATTTCCCTCGTAAAATAAGTATTGCTGGACAACATCCCTGGTGCTGTCATACACTACTAGTGGCAAGTCTACAATTTCCAATTAAAATCCCCTATGCTTTTTTACAGTGCATATTTCAATATTTCATCTGCATAAAATAAGGTCAACTATTCTACTCACAATACCTACTTGTGAGGAGAAAAATTTGAATAAAAGGAAAATGTAGGCAATATTATTTTACAATAATATTTGTCAAAATATATTTAATACCTTCACCTCTGGTGAGCAAATAAGTTTCTTTAAAAAGCTGGCAGATTTAAAACAACGGTGGCCAAGACAATGTGTGCTGAGCATCACATGGTCTATGGTGAGATGAGCAGAACTTATCCATGGATAACTCTGTTTCATGAATCAGGAAATCAGTGTGTCATTCTCTTCCAGCAAGCTTAATATGACAATCACATGAAAGATACAAAAAAAAACCCCAACACGGGTTCAGTTGTGTCCTTTATCCTCTTTCCATCTTCAGTGGAGCTGAGGCTTCCTTCATGAGAACAAAGGTTTCAGTAGCCAACTCAGCCAAAGCATCACCTGCAGAGATCCCTGTGCCAGCCAAGGCTACCCTGTGAGAGAAGACATGCCTGCCCACAAACAATGCTGACGCTATGGCTCCAGACGGACCTGCATGAGACTATCCATCTCCTTGTTACGGAGACATGAGTTTCTATGGTGTGTATGACTTTCTGCCAGTTTAGTGAGGCTGGCAAAGATTTCCTCAGGAAGAAACCAAACCAAACAAAACAATAAGAAAATTCCAAACTCCACAGTCTTTTGTGTTAAAAGGAAGTCTTCCTTCATCACAGCTACATAGACTATGATATAGGCAGGGTACATAGGCATTCTGCCTTGTGGCTAATCCAGGCCTACTGTCAAGAGTAGTGTTGTCTTAATTTTACAGCTACTTTCCAGAGCTGGCAAAGCCAAAGGAAAGAATTGATAGTAAACAAAAGCAGAATTCTCTCCTGGTGAGGAGTGGAAACTTGTTTCTAGTCATTATGTATTGCACTTTTTAATTTTCCTAAAGAAAAAATAATTACCTTTTCAATCTCTTTTTTAGCTTGAATTTGAGACTGTACATACTAGGTTAAAAACCCTGAGCAGGATGGTTATGAAATTATGGTTTCAAAGATAACAAATCCTGTATTTCTTCGACATAATATGATTTTCTAGCCTTCCTCCAAATTCAAAAGTTCTTTCGCAAAGGCTGCCAGGACACTGGTCTGATAGAACTCAGCAGCATTTCAAGACATGTCATGGGAAAAGTCAAGTGTCCTCATTGTTCAAAGCAGGGGGTTCTGGTTAAGTAGCAGTTGGAAAAGTCTTTAAAAACATAGGCAAAAAACCAAAATCATCTTAAAAAGAAACAGGCTTATTCACTTTTGACAAAAACAAGTCTCTTGGAGTTTTTCGCAGTATCCTGGACAGTTTCCAATTCAGGTAAACACAAAATACCTAACTACATGTTCCTTCAGCTTCAAAAATATAATTTACTACTAAATTTAAATTGGCTGGTAGTATCATTGTGTCTTTTCATGCAGCTACTCCAGCATGTTTTAGAAACACCTGGTTTTAGCTAATTCAGTTCTGTATGATAAAACTTGCGAAGTATTATCCCATATCTTGACAAAGACACCATAAAAATATACAATCTTTTTTAAAAAAAATTAATAAATAAATATTTTTTTTAAAGTTGGAAAATAAAATATAGTAAGGAAAGCAGAGAGAATAATGACTTAATTTCCTCACCTGCTGTCTGGTCAAAGACCATTGCAAAAATACCTGAAATTTGCAGAAAGTTTGGTCTAAAGAAGATGCTTGCTCGAAACAAGGTGCATATGAGGAACCTTGATTTCTTTTCTTCTACTACACTTTATGCATGCACTTAAGTCTGTAGACTTTATGTTAAACAGAATTAAGCTCAAAACCATTCTTAAAGTGTGCACTTTCATCAGCCTTTTCATTTCAAGCTTCCTTATACCCCCAAAGTGCAATGTTGATGGTTTCACTTCATCTCACACTGAGAGCCATCAAAGAAGACAGCTTAAAATAAGATATCTTACTTCCCCAACCCCCCTCGTACAAATACAACACAAGCTATTTTCAAAAGGTCTTTACAGACCCACCTGCTATTAACAGGAAATAGGGGTCCACGCTCAGAGAAAAAATTTCCTGTAGCACTGAAAATCTTGAGCAAGATACTTTGCTCTGCTTACAGGTGAAGATGTACTTGCAAGGACACAAAACTGAAACAAAATAAGGCAGAAAATTTTAACAGGATAATTACTGAAAAAAAGATGGTTTCTAAAAATTAATGTAGAACATGGGGGTTTTTTATAGCACATAGGACAGTTCATTATTTTATGAAGAAGAGCTTTTAAAAAATACGTACGTTGGGTATTGTCTTTCTCCAACTTCAACCCCTACTAATATGCTTACTCGGGTTTTCTTTGTCCAGTACAGATCTGTGTAACTCTTTCTGACTACTTTAAATATAGCATAATGAAAGACAACAAGGATTGTTTATTAAGAGTAACCATGGCTCAGGCATATAATTGCAGTTATACCTCATAACACAGGACAATGCACCATAAGTAAGCTCCCTTGTGCTCTTCTTCAGCAGTAAGTCAACAGCTGAAAATGCTCCAATAATACCAAACAAATGACTACATACTTTCAGAAGCATCTCTCTTGTGGAAGACAGAAAAATACCATTTCACAGTGAAGGATGAAATCAGACTTCAGCACTGCAGATATACAACTTCCATGCATCATCAAGGTCGCTACAGTTTCTGTAAAAACACCCTTGCTGCTCCTGTGCAACAAATTGTCTTTGTAATCTTTTGTGTAGAGGTGTTCACAAGTCACAAAGTGCTAGTTTTTAGAAAAATGCATGAGCTAATCCATTCATGATTTTTATATATTTCACATCATTCCCATTTATGAATAAATGTAAGGTGAAGAAAGCAGGACCCTTTTTTTATTTACAAGTTATTGATTCATTTGTGTTACAATCCAAGAAGGAAGTCTGACAAATGGGGAAGAGTGGGAAGTAAAATTTCAGTTCCAGTTAGCCAAAGCAAACAGAACAGAGCTTAAGGTTGAATTCTGCTTTCTGTCCAGCTCCACTGCTGAAAAACATACAGGAGACGCAGCTGGATAACTCATAGATGGTGAGCATCTCTCAGATGTTCACTGCTGATGAATTACAGTTATTTGCTGTACTTTTGACATGGAGGGGTTTCAAACCCGAAAAACTCTAAACCCTCTGACAATAATACTTGCTCATATACGTATTACTTTTTAGTCACCTTCTAAATTACTTATCCTTTCAAAAACAACCTGGCATTCTCAAAAGGAGTCCGCTATCTTAAAGACAAAACGAGTTGATTTTCCACTGCTTGTAGAGAGAGAGTGAATCCAAATGAAAGATAGCAAAACATTGCCGCAGTAACTTGTTGGCACTTTTCCTTGTGTTTTTTCTACAAGATGTGGTGGATGGATCTAACAGCTCATTGCTGACAGAAAGTGTAGATCCCACAGCCTCCTACACATGTTTTCCACATATGGTCCTGGCTACATGGTACTGCCACTCACCTTTTGCCAGCCACAATATTCTTTAGATGCCACCAACAGTCACCTCCCCTTCCTAACTTTGAAGAACATAAGCAGAAAGTCAGATAATTCTCTTTTGAGTTAACTGGTTGAATTGGCTCAAGGAAAGAGGTAAAGGGTGAGACAAAGTAATGGGGACAGGACTGTGACATGGGAGAACAAGAAAAGATCACAGCAGGAAGGGGAAGGGAGCGAGACTTTCTGTGGCAGCAGCAAGCTGTTCGATTAGCATTGCTGCTTGTTTTCTGGCAGCCATAAAATTTACCTTTCCAGCAACCAAATATCAGTTATGCTAAACTGTTAGATGCCAAAGGAAGACAGGGACAAATTTGTTCTTCTCAGGCACTCAGAAAAGTGAGTGCTCCCGGCAAAAGCAAGGACACTTACCTAGCTAATACTTTAAAGAACTGGGACCTCACTCACTTTAGTTAACATGGGTGGAAGGTGGAGATTGTTTCTACTCTTAAGTTAAGTGACTGTTAACAACATTCCTTCTACTGAGAGGTTAAAATTTAGATGATTTATCACCAGCACATGATGTTACTATTTGCAAACGTAATCATTTCTAAACTAGAGATTAGTTTCATCCAGTTTAAGACCATAACTCTTTTGGAGTTGTACATTCCTAAATAATAGACTTTCTTCTTTTCCCCCCTCCCCACTTATCCTCTGCATTGAGCAAAGGAATTAACTTACTTGAATAGGGGCAGTAAGAGGTTTTGATAGAATAGAACTTTATTACTCATCATAGCAATCTCTTGATTAAATCATTTGCAAGGCAGACCTCTTGATAAAATACTGTTTGCTTACCCCTGTACTGAAAACATCTGGGTCCCAATCACCAAAGAGTTGATTCAGTCATTCAGACTCCAAGAAAAGATAAATTAGCTTTGAGGTAATTTTGAAAAGACACCCCAAAACCTACAATTTTTAGCAATCCACTTATGGAAATATAAATATTTACTCTGCAGTTTGAAATTACTTCCTAATTATTGCAGAAAGAACTTTAGATGGAGGCACTAGGACAGTCCTGGTATTGGCCACTTGCTGCTTGTAGAGAAGATCAACCCTCATGAACTGATAAGTTTCACATACGTTAAGGGTTAAGACAGCCTGAATTTCTGCTGGCTACTGCTTTCAATTCAGTTACATCTTACGTATGCACAAGAAATAAGCTTGCCTAAACAATCACATGGGTGTTTTGTTTCCTTAGACCCTTGAAGACAGCATCTCCAGACCCCCACTGTACTCCTGCAGGCAGTGCAGGTCCCAGGTCCTGCAGTCACAGCCTGCTAAGATAGGGGCAGGTTATTGCTGGCTTGTGTAATGCGATGTTAGGCTGAGCAGCCAGCCTTAGGCAGCAGGCTGGGCTGTTAAGAAGCACAGGAAGAAGTGGGAGAGGAGACAGAAAATGCTGGAGGATGGCTTAGCAAAAGTGGGTGTTGGGAGTGGGATAGCAGAAGAAAAGGGAAGTGCACACAGAGTCACTCTATACTTGACTAATGTAGTAGAAATTATTCATTTTCTGCTGTTTTTAAATATAGTAAGTTCATGCACCACATGACTGACATGCTACTATTACCATCATTATTACTGTTATTACCACTGTTATTATCATTCTTTCAATTTTATTATACTCATAATTTCCGTATTAGTTCTCATCTGGGGCCCTATGTTTTGAGGTGCAATAACACTAACAGTGTGCTGGAGAGGTGAGGAACATGACAACTTAGTTGAAGTCTGGAGACTAGAGACAGACTGGGTATCACTGTTTGGATCATGGCACCTAACAGCAGTCTCTGGGGATATTGTTTTACAAAATAGGTCCAAGATTTTCAGCAAGGCTGTAGGGTCCAGGGGAGGGAGTAGGGCAGGATTTATCTCTTCCTTCTTTCCTCTGACCCACTCACAGAAATCAGGTGAGGGTTCGCCTTGCACAAAGAGGAGCAGCACCCATGAAATCTTTATTAGCTGAAGCTTTTCAGATCCCTTCCCTGTCTCCAAGAGCAGGTGCCTTCAGCATAAGGTGCCTTCAGCATAAAGGTGCCTTCAGCATAAGGTCAGAGGAGTCTGCAATAGGGAAGGCAGCACCAGACTTCCATGACGCTTTCAAAACTTTAACCCTGGTGGTTATTTCCAAGCTACTGTGAGTCAGCAGACCAACAATCCTGATTCCCAGGCCAGTTTGCAGTATTCAAGGTTAAAGAGAGTGATGCAAGAAAACTCTCTGCCAACCAAAATGTGTAATACAGAGGAGAAAAAACATTGTTAGCTATGGTTATCTTTTAACGTCAATTCTCTGTGGGCATTGGCTCCTCATATCTGTTCTTTCTAGAAAGAAAATAAAAGCAAGCATTCACAGAAATTTTACTGAGATGCAATCGCTCTTCTGTTTTTGAGACACAGTGTTGGTGAGGTGACATCTTTCAGTCCCTCCAGACATGTTTCAGATGATACAAATCAACATCATTCTGTTACACTGATAAAGCCATGAGGATCACATCGAAAAACAAGTTTCAATCTCCTGTTGGAAGTGCTGAAATACTTCCCTTATGCCTTCTAAAAATAATTTCTTGCTCCTTAATTTAGTATTTTCTAGGTGACCAGATCAGGAAGAGTAAAAGACTGTGATGTGTTCTCAGACTGCCTACAGATGGCTATAGATGATTTTTCACATCATGTGAGCTGTTAGACATTTAAAATGGTAACTCAGGGGAATTTAGTGCTAAAACTGCCTAGCTGTACCCACATAATCTCCCAGATCACAGCTTAAAGGAGAGAAAGCAAATGTGATGTGGACATTGCAGACTTTCAGTATCAGTCTGCATGGTAAAAAGCTTGACTCATTTCTCCTGAGTTAGACTTGTCTATTCCTCTTAATAAGAGATGCTCATGGACACTTCTTTGTGAGTATCTATTTATTAAAATCTCACTACAGTCTTCTATCCTAATTCCCACTATTCCCACTAGGCTCCTGGCAGTAAGTGCACATTAAACGAAATCAGAAAAAGGAATTGCTCATTAATCAGAAAGCTGGTTGTGTGAAGAGCAAAGGAATATTCAAATTTGTGTACTGCAACTAATGAACAAACAAGCAATTTGTTTAATTTGTCAGTGACTTCAGACTTGCCAAGCACCCTATCCAGGATAGGCAAAGGACACTTAGAGAAGCTGACTGACAGTGTTAAAACAAATAAAAATTTACCATTATTCTGCATAGAGATGATCTATCCCCAAAGGAACCGGATTTTTCATACCCCGATTGACAGTAGTTAAATCACTCTTGGGATTAAATTTTTTAAAGGAATTTTCTTTGCCTTTTCCTTACTTGAATTCCTATCCAAATATAAACCTGGCCTCCTTTGTTGGATTGTCAGTAGATAAAACAAAGTCCTTGCGTTCAGAAACATAATGGATACTAAAAGCAATTGTGGAGTGACAGAAAAGGGTATCAACAAAAAAAAGAATATTTTCTTCTTGACTCAGTTCTCCTGCTCATATACAGTAGCTTAGTCCACATATCCTGTAATTTCATTAACACTGAGAGAGGTTTGGCATTTATTTCTGCTGTTAAAGTCTCTACTGAATGGTAGAGACTACTTACACTAGGTGTGTCTGAACAAGATCAACCTGTGTTAAACTTTTCAAGTGGTTTGTATATAGATTACAGTGTAGTTTATTCCAGCTAATGAGAATTTCCTAAATTATTTAAATAACATAAAGTCATTTTCATAGAGATTAATGTCTTTGAATATCCACAGAAAGGTCAAAAGCAGAGCTTTAAACTAAGATGCCTTGTTACACCAGGCTACTGGGATTATATGAGTAGAACTACTTCATATCACTTTAGGACACACAGACACATACATACTATTTTCTCATAGATGAGAACACTTTCTTGTTTTCAACCATCTGATTTTTAAATGCTAGTACACCCAAGTAGAAGACTAATGCATCCAAACCCAGGTGCTTTTGTTTTCTTGTTTATCGACACAAAGGAGATTTCCTTTGAAGACAGCTGCTCAGTGAACCTGCAGGGCTTACTCTAAAAACTGCTCGAATTTTATCTCCTTTCAGAGATACAAAGATTGAGCAATAGCCCCTTCATTTTCAAAGCATTGCCCAAGGCCCAGGAACACAGGGTCCCACAATAATCGCTGGAAATTATGCAGCTGAAACTCCATGAGGTATTTTCAGCCTTCCTTCAGCTAAGTGACCCATCTTAAAAGAACATATGATTTCACTGAGGCCTTCTCACCTGGGAGAATATTGTGAAAGCCAATGACAACAGATAAAAATATCTGATGCCTAGAGTCCTTCTGAGAAACACCATGGAAACAATGTGGTTGAATTACCTCTGGCATTTTGGTCTTAATAAGAACCCTTAACCAATAAAAGCAAATGGTACAGGATGCTATCATGTTTTTAACCACAGTAAGGATACAACATACCCTAAAAGGGAAGATGCTTATATAAAAGCCCATTAAATTTCAAATCCCTAAGTATAACTAGCTTTAGATCATTGCTCTTCATTGGAAAAGACTGGAAGAGTCAGATTAAAAAAATATGATAATAGATTTCCTAGATTCATAGATTAATAAAGCCAGAAAGGACCAATGTGGTCTGACCTACTAAGCAACACAAGTCAAATGAGTCTTCTAAATTAATAATTTCTGAACCAGCGCATATACCTAAAAAAACCCCTAACCCTTTAAATGAAAAATCCTTGATTCACCCCTTGCAACTGTGTTATATCAGTGCTGTTAAAAAGTGAGACTATCAAATCTAACTATATGTTACTTATATCCTTGTTTTACAGACTGGAAAAGCCCTTTACAATCAGATTTTCAACACATCTTCACTTACAGAGTGTAAGTCATGGCTTCTCGGTCATTCTGACTTGACTAAACACCATAGCAACTTCATGCAAGGCAGATCATTCAGCCCTTTCATCATGTCTATGGCTTCAGTGCATCTCTACACATCTGTCTGACACCTTAGCACGCAGCTTGGATGCTTCCCCTTTTTAGATTTGAAAACATCCTGATTATACACACAAAAGTGGCATGAAGCTTTTAGATGCAAAATTTCACTGGCACCTCCTTTAATACAGAAGTTGCATTTTTATTCTATTATCTCTGCAACATCACAGTCCTTGCCTTCCTAGGCTCTACATTAAATTGAAGTTATAATCATAATGCTAGTAAAACCCCAAAATACAATTCTGTTAATCATAACCTTCTTGTCCTTTTCAGGTTTTTTTATTGCTAAGAAGAATCTAACATTTTTTGCTATTTGATCAAACTAAATCACATACTGCATGTTTTTCTGCAACAGTGACTGATTCTTTTTTTTAATTTATCATTCTTCCCTTAATCTTTGAAAGCTCCATCAGTAATTTGGGTTTTTTTCTTTCCAGCTTCTTTATAAACACATTAAATATTGTAGGAAACACAGTGATCTCTTTGGAACCCTGCATCTGTTCATCCATGGTTCCCTGTTTACAGTTATATTTTGGGACTTGATATGCCTCCAACTTTTAGTTTCTTTAATACATGCCATGTTGATTTTATTTTATTTTATTTAGGTTTAAAAGCAAACAACAGGGCACTATCAGTCAAACATTTTACAGAAAATTATTACATCAAGTTATTACATCATTATATGAAGTAAACTAGCCTAAGCAGTAACATCAAGCTTAATTTTCTATATTTCATGTGTTGATTGGTACCAGTTTAATTATTCTCCATTACCTCTTTCTTAATGGAGACTCAGACTGTCCATTCAGTTTTTCTCTCCTAGACTAACAAATGTCTAGATCATCAGGATTAAGGTTATCTAGATATTTCCTTTACTTTTTATTTTAAGTTTCACACTTCTTCCTCAGAAGGTTCTTAGGTCTTTTCTAAAGTCAGACCAAATACGAACAGCTATTCCAAGAGCTCCTCTAACATCTCCTTAGAAACAAATCATCTGGACATGTGAATTTAAACACATTTCTAATAGCTACTGTTTAACACCTGGTTATTCAAATAGAAACCATTTTATTCATTTGCCTGGAAGCCACACAGTGAATTTAACATTTGCCAATGCACATTGCAGAGACATCTGTGCTATAGTTTAGTCTTGAGTTTAGGTACCACCATCTCTGAGCTTCTCCTGCCTTAGTGCATCCAATAGATCCTCATATCATTGACCTTCAACTGTGCATTTCAGTAACACAACTGAAGAAAATTATTAAGAATTCATTAATGCTTATACTGACCAGGCAATTCTGCCAGGTCAGAAGAAATAAGCTACCATTAATAGTACCTGGGATTAATTGGGAATATCTGAAGGCAGTGAATGGGGAAAGACTAGTGAGGCAAAATTCCCTGCTATCAAAAACATGGTCCACCACCTATATCAGAGCAGATAAATGCCAGGAAATCGTTGAAATAACAAAGAAAATAATGAAATTCAGGTATTTTACTAATTAACAAAATCACAAAGGTTTAAAAGTAGTAGTGTATTAAAATCTGTCATCACGAAGAATAACAGTGATGAAAATGCTCCAGGTTGCTCCAGTCACTATTGGTAAGCTTCTGCCACGGACCTCTAAATACTGCAAAACACACCACATTTCTTTAACTGATGTGAGGTAATTGTATGAGCTACAGGTGAGCAGCTAGCATCTCTACCCCCACAACAGCACAGCCTGCCAAAAGCATCTTACAGCCTGAAGTGTCTTGTGCACAGGAAGGATCTTCATTACACAGAGCAGCTATTCTGGGTGGGGGCTGTATCTTACAAGCAATGAGGAACTCAACATTTTTTGCATTTGTAAGCATTTGCAATTGGAAATCACAGAAATCAGTCTCCTCTCTCTCAGTGGAGTGGTCTGACCTGCTTGATCCTGTGAACTGTTAGAAAAGCTGGCGCAAAACATGGAAAAGCACTGCTTGTTTCCCTTCCACCCTGGGTAATGTAATCAAAATCATGTTTCTTCTTCATTCCTCGCTTCTTTCCATTTTTCCTTATTTCTCTTCTCTCTCTCTCTCTACCTTCCTTTCTTTTCCTTTCTCTTTCTCTTTCTAATTGGCTTGGCTTGTGTTCTCTCCTTCCAGTAATGACCCTGTGCTTAGCTGGAAGAAGGCAGGAGGTGTGGGGGCAGGACTGTGTTAATGCCCTAATTAAGTCTGTATTTAGCTGATGGGAAAATCGTTGTTAGGAGAGCTGATAACAAGCATAAACATGACAAGCTTGTTTTGAAAAGTCGTCCTGTCACTCTGTTTACTTAGGCTACTGCATGCAGCTCCAAGCTACTGTCATATATGTTTATATTGATCCATCTGCATCACTTTTTTTTCCTCACCCCCTCCTTTTTTTTTCCTTTAAGGAATATAGATAAAAGCTTCACACGTTATCATTTCAAGGGATCAAGGAGTCCCCACAGTAGAAGCATATATTCACTGATTTAAGGAATAATAGACAATATGGAAGAGAAGGATCTGACAAGACAAGAAGCTTCATACATAAGTTTTCATTTTCTGAATGATTTACAGATGCCCTTGCCCATGTTTAATTTTATTGTGGTACATAAGTAATTCATTATATTAATATTAAATGTGTGATGTGTCTATTTAGCATATATTTTCAGCACAGATTTAAGAAGGTAAAGAAATATAAGGAAGAGTGGCTACTTGTATAAAATAAGTCCCAGTCTTTCTGCCACAGCAGACACTGCAAGTGCAGTATGTTTCTCACACCTGGAATCACAGCACTCTATATGCTTCATTCCAGCGACGGCCAACAAACCTTCATGAACTATTCAAATTACTGTCCATATGAAAGAGTCCTTCAGACTACTCAAGCTGAGGCATACATTTCAAGATTTTTGCTTTGGAGAAACCTGTCTTGGTTTCACAGGGTTGAAGACTTGCTACAGCTTGAAAATTGAGATGAATTATGAAGCATAAGCAATTCAGCATCAACACATTCCTTTCCTGGCTTCAGAGAGCTGTAGAATTGGACACGTAAGGCTATATGCATGGCTCTGGAACTAGAGAGAGGTTTGTATTACAGTGGCTTCACTTGATTTTGCTTTAGCTTAGGCAAAAGGAGTCAAGTTTCTAGTTAAAGCATGTATTACCTTCTTGTCACTGTTGTTTTCTCTCTTAACAACAGATGACTCATTACAGGTAAGCAACATTTCACAAATCAAGCTTTAATTATTTAGCTGACACAGGAGGAGTACAATTTGTCATTGTTCAGCCAACATAAAGAAAGTTCAAATATATTAGCCTTTCTTTTATAGTGGATAGTGTTTTATCAGAATTCATTTTGTTTAGGGCATGTAAAGAAACAATTCCAAGAGATAAGGAGAAAATATTATTAACAGGCTACCTAGTAAGAATTCTTTATTAAAAGAAATTTTGCTACAGACATAGATTTTTAATCTTACTATATCCCATGGATCATGGGGGGAGATAAAAACCTTGAACTTTCTCAAGAATATTCTGTCACTTGGAGGCAAACCAGAGTGGGATTCATTTATTACATAGACATCAAACTGGTAAGTGCCTGGCTGAGCTAGCTATCGTCACTATCTTGTGAAAAGATACAGACTCTTCTAAAGGGCTTCTCCTCCTTCCCCTCTGGCTCAGAGACCCTTTTTAGGATGGTATGAGCTGCCTCCGGGATTGGGGGGGGCAGGTAGGGGGCTTGCCCCTTACCTTGACAGCACACAGAATCTGCAGTTTAAACAGGACAAGTCACATTGTCAGCTGAGTCAAATGAGATGGCTGTCATCCTGTTTTCTGGGAGCAGGACTAAGCTTTCGGCCTTTGTATGGATCAGCTACCAGAAAGCATGGAATGGATTTAACTGTTACTAAGGTATGGCCACAACACTAAACAGATTTTCTGTATGAATCATTGTCTTTATCCATCTGTTTTAAACACAGTGTTTATACAGGTACCAGCGTACCTCATCTGCTCTATGGCACTTGCTCTCACTACACTTCCTCAGTAGGGAAGGACAGCTATTTACATTCTGCAAACAACAGATACTAAAGAACAGAGAGATTAAGGTTCAAGTCTACAAAATGCACTTGAGCACTACAATAGCTCCATGGCATAGCTCCTCCCTGTCAGGTGCCTGGCTCCTGTGCAAAGTCTACATCTTCAGATTTGAATACTCTTTGCCTGCAGTCACACAGGAAACTTCTGGTGGTAGATGGAATTGAGGCTTTCCAAATCTTAGCCTCTAAAATCATCCTAGTATCCAAATTTTCAGTGTTTCCTTTTTCAAAGTGGACACACTAAGATGCAGTTGTATTGAGTGACTTCACTCCTAAGTTCATGTTACACTTAGTTATGTGCAGATAAATGTCCAAGTCCTACCACCCCAGAACAGGCCCATCCATACATGAAGTACACATTATTTGGCAGTTCTTTTCTTCATCATAGCTGGAACTCTTACCCAAATAATCTTTCCTTTCTCACCATTAACCATAGCCATCCACAACTTGAGCTTCTTCCATCAGTGATAAAAATGAGTGACACATCTTCTCCCTAGCAATGTAGCAATACAAATAACACTATAAGGCATCATAAGGAGATCATCAGATGTGCAGGCACCTGTAGCAGTCATGACAGAAGCAGCAGTTTCTTTATAATAGTGAAAGGAAATAAATGAACATCAGTAACATTTTCCTCAAGTTCAGTGTTGCTAACTCCCATGTCCTGTCCAAATGCCAGCATGACCTAAATTCATTCCCTGTATTTTTCCAACTAGAGATTCTAATAAGAGTAAGGAAAGAAAATAATGTACACTAGCTTGGGCTACTGTTGGAGAAGAACTTTTATGCAAAAGATTCCCAATTCATTTTGCCAACCACACAATTAATTCAGCTCTGGGTTATACCAGCACTTACAGGCACAGTGGAAGATGTGACAGATAGGACTGTAGTATTCTGTGGTGGAACAAGTACCACTGAAATCCCCTCTCTGCTGGGAAGCCATGATGAGCTAAGGTATCTTAAGTGGTGATTAACCAGGAGAGTCATTGAAGAAACAAAATTTCTTTGCAGTCTTGACTAGGCATTAAAGCTCTCCTAGTGAGAAGACCTCATCGATGTCTGAAAGATTTTCATGAAGTTTAATTGTCATTAGGAGCACAGAGGGTAGCCATTACAGCAGTAGAAACTGTAGCCAGAGAACAAGTGATACCTTCAAGAACACCAAAGCTAGGTGAAGAAAAACTTTTTATTTTTATTCAATGTCAGCACAAAGACTAAAAAAGATTTCCTTGATGGAAAGGATCACAAATATTTCAGTAGAGTTTGTATGGGGCCCTACAGGTTCTTCTCCTGCACAAGTCTTAACTTACATAGAAAAAAATCAGAATTTATGTATGTATTTATGGCCTGTGGATGGCTAAAGTGGCCCACATACTGTTTCTAATGCAAATGTCAAAGTTGATTATGGAAAACATCTTCAGATACATGTGGTGCTATCCATGTTTGTGAAGTTTCTAAAGAGACCATGTCTTCCACAGAAAATGTTTACAGCTTCACAGACTGATAAAGGTCAAAAACACACTGGTTAAATAATACATAGATCTAATTGTACATCTTTCTTCAATGGAAGCCATCATGTGGCTAAATTCTCATCGACCTCTTTGAAGACTTGTCCAGAGATGAAAAGGAGCTATCTTCTCTTATCTGACTGGTGATTCATGTAAAAAAGGAAAACTTCAGAAAAACAAGCAGCCTCTTAGAAATATTTCACAACATTAAATAGTCTAGTTTTTAAAAATGCTTCTCCTCAGACAGAGTTACAGACATTACCTCTGGGCATCTGTGTAATGCCCACTCTAGTATTGTACTGCTGGGAAAATGAGGCACCGCTTCTTTGAGCAATTAGGTGGGATCAAGAGCTTTGGTAGGATAGTAGGAAAGCAACAGAAATATCAGCTCTTTTGCTGAATTATTCAATCTCTTCTTTCTTTTGCAAATCAGCATTTCATGTCTTAATAGAGGTATACTCTATCATCCTGTCATAACTTGCACCTACATGGGATCATTCAGAGGAGGAGACCAAAATCATTTATATATACACCCTAAGAAATGGATAAATAGAAAAAAAAAAGAAACATTGGGAAACTGTGGCTTGTACTAATTTACTCAATTAACTGTAACAAAACCAAGAAAGTCCTGAATATTTTGAGCTGTACACACATACTAATTACTGCAGTAGTTAAAACAGTATGTCTAGCAGCAGTTCCAAACTAATATCATGGGAAAAAAAGTCTCTCCAAGAACATATTTTAATCAATAAACAAAACATGGAATACAACAAAGGGTCATGTCCCAAATGTTTACATTGGAGAAATAGTCTAAGAATTGACTGAGACCAAAGTACAGTGTGTTTTCAGGAAAAGCAAATACTTGGTGACCATACAGGCAACTGAAATAAACCATGGGGTTGGAATAAAAGTTTGTTTCTTTTCTCAGGGGAAAGGAAGGTCTGCAAATGTAACAATTTTCTAAGTTAAACAGTGGCCCCTTATAACATAAAAAGCCTAAATTTTGTTACAATCTCTGTGTGACAAGCCTGGTTTTTAGAGTACTATAGATTTTAGACATCTAAATGGGCATCTGAGGATATGTATACGCATCTAAATAATGAGGTGCCTCTTCACACCACGCTGTTACAACAATATAATCAGTGTCAGTTAACATCTGCTTTGAACTACTGTTCCTCTGGTTCATATCCAATAAACTCATTAGACTTGGGTGTTGTGCATGTGACTACAATTATGGATTAAGATGTATTTAAGATAAACAGAAAAGTTAGCATGTATTTACTACTGGAAGAGTATACCTATATATATACACAAATATCTATATATATGTTGCAGCAAGGTCCAGGCTGGTGAAGGATATAAAGGAGACAAACTACAAAAAAATTTTGAATAAGTCAGGCCCATTTTTCAGGGAGAGCAGCCATTGGCTCCAGTGGTATTTCAATGCTGACAAAAGGATGGGGGGAAATTATTTGTCACCATAGGTATCATAGCCATGAGTTCCAGCAATTGAGGTGGGAACACTCAGCTGGTGATAGACTTGGAGATCAACTGAAAGAGTTTGAGAACAGGACCATGACAGACCTGACTGGTTTACAATCAACACAGAGGACTGTATCTTTAGCGTGGAGACCAAATTCACTAAAGAAGAAGCAACAGGATGCAGTGTAAAAATATCTGCACATGGCATCTCCGTGGTATGAATCCTGGCCCAAAAGCAGGCTTCATAACTGAGACGCTCACTAGCTTGACCTTCCCAGTGATGTCTCCACTGCATGCTTTAACCAAATACTTAGTTTTTCCTCTATAGTTGTTTTCTTCCTGGGTTACTGCCCTTAACTTTATTCTATGGCCTACCAAATAGGTTTCTTTCGTCATTGTCTGACAACATGATGAGGTGTGTCTAACCCTTTTTTCCCCCCCAGAGTAATGGGACAGTGCAAAGAAAGTGTTTTACTCCTTCAGCAGGAAAGTTAACAAACATAGCAATAAGTCTAATGGGTATTTTATCAGTGGTGTTAAATATCTTGGGAGGTTTTTTTTTTTCTTTTTTATCAATTTTATAAGGTGTAATTTCCTGTACCATCACTTTTCCTACTGTGCAAGATTTCCCAGTGTTCTTTATAGTAATGTCAATTTAATATATCAGAAAGGTAGGAAAACCTTGCTAAGTCTTTCTTCACTAATCCATAAAGTCCAATTGTTCGCAATAAAAAAAAAGAAAGGAAAGTTTTGAAATAGTCCAGTATGTGACCACAGTCATAAAACATATCAACTTTCAACCAAATTTTCTCCAGGCTAACTTGCATCCTCAATATTCAACAACTGAAGAATTTTTATTTTTTTTAATATTGCATTGTCCTTTCAATTATTTGAACACATAACATCTCTGCACATAAGTATGTCATTTTGGCTTCTATAGCTCATTACAAGTGTTCCCAAGAAAGAGGATATGTTTTGAAATTAGGGTGATTCTCACTCTTAAATCTCACTGCACTCATTAAATGTTTAATGGGGACTGGTTTGCTTGTTTGCTTCTCAGTGTGACTCTTTCCCAGTCAGTATGAATCTTCACCCATTTGTGTGAAAGAGGAAACCCAAGATTTTAACTCTTGTGATTCTTCTCCTGAATGTCACAAGTTGTTTACAAATGTCAGTGACTGAAGACAAATGAGATTTCTAAAGAAGGTCAGGTGTTGGGCAGGGTATGGGAGTTCTTGTTGTCAGCTGCTGCCTTTCCTCTGGCTGTCCTGTTCCATACCCCAGACAAATTCATGCAGTGGTGTAATGGTATTCCCCCTTGTGTTCTCCCCACTTTCCCAATTACCTCGTAAAGTTCAACTTTTTGACCAGGACCAGCTCTTGAGCTGACATTCTTGAAGGTTCCTAGTTTAGCCCTAAGATTTAATTATTTAAGAACAGTCAGCTCAGAGTCCAACACTTTCTAACAGAGCAGGGTTTCCCATGATTGTTCCTTTACATTTAAGTGCATTGAATATAATCTGATATTGCATTGCCCCATCAATTAATACCATGACATGCTTGTGAAATACTACGGGGTTAAATTTTGGTTTTATTGTCCTGAATAACTCTGTATCATCAGAGAACTTTGCCTTTCCACCAGTTAGCCATTCCCTTTTTCTAATTGTTTATTGCTTTCTTGAACAAATCAGGCCTGAGCAGAGATCCCCGTGGGACTTCAGTGGTGACCCATTCCACTTAAAGCTGACCATATACTTCTATTTTAAGTTTCTTTTACTTTAATCAGTTTTATCAACTGAAAAACATCCCTATTTTCCCATTACCAATTCTTAAAAGAACTTTGGTGAATAATGTTTTAGAAATGTATCTAAACTTACATGTGATTCCTTTACAACATAATTTTAGATTTTCTTCACTATAATTCAACATACAGAAACACTTGGAAATGCCATAATTCTCCTAAGATTTGGGGGAATTGTGATCATCTCTTGTTTCTTTCTCCTATTTCCTATAATTTATAGCACCCGTCACTGGAAAGATGGTGATCTGGATAACACAGGATTCTTTACTGTTACGGTCTCCTTCCTTCAGACAAGTCAAAATATGTAAGACACCTAGCAACAAGCCAGATGATTGATTATACTGTTTGTTAATTACAGTATATTAATAGCCTTATAGAGCTAACTTACATTATGTTGGTGTGCTAAGGTAAATACAGAAAGCTAAATAAATAGTCAGTCTCACAGTAGTCAATCTAATTGCAAGGTAACATTTGAAAAAGGGGAAGAGAAAGGAATGGATTTGAACTATGTTTATTCATCTTTATTATATATTGCATCTGCTGCTTGCAAAGATGCTTATATCAAAGATCATGTATACCTCTTTTAATAGGGTTCCATTTATATACCTATTGGGGGAGTAAATCCAGAAAAGTGCACTTCATTTGAATTTACAGAGTTAGCCTTGCTGTTCATCTCCCAGTCTTTCTCAAACTGTTGTCTTCTCATAGGTGGAGGGGATTAAAGCTCTGAAAATGCCAAGAATTCTACATAAGGCACAGGGAGGGAAAAAAAAAAAGGAAAAAAAGTCAACTGTGCTTATGTTCATTTCTCTATGTTCTCCCCTGAAATCTCAGTTAAATGGTTTTGCAGCTGGATTTTCTAAGTGCCAAGTCATTTTAAGAAAACATTTGCAAAACTGCTCCTGAAGATGGTCTTAAAAGATAAGGCTGAAAATTGTTAGTGCTTACTGAACAGATGGAGAGGATACTCTTGGAGAGATAAGAGGAAGAATAGGCATTCAGAATGACCAGAGCTAAGGTAAACAACTACACTACCAACCCCCTGGGCCTTTAAAGAACCAAAAGCAGAAGTGGGGAAAAAAAAAAATTAAAAAATGCAAAAGTCCCTTTGCACAGTATAAAAATGTCAAAAAGAAAATCAATCTTCCTGCTGAAGAACTCCCTAAACACTGACTGCAAAAAAACATCAATAGTTGCTCAGACCATGATTTGTTTTAAACATGTCAATTCTGTCTACATTGATATTAACCAAGCATAAGTAATAACCAATTCACTGAGCCTTCACAGACATACAAGTGCAGTATTAGAGCACGTCAAGCCATCTGAGATTAATTTGAGGTCTGCAGGGTGTAGGATTTGAAAGACTTAAACTTTGTATCATTAGACTGGAAAAACTTCCAACAGTATCATAGGCTCATCTGTTTAGTACAACGTGCACAAAATAATACACACACTAAAGATGGAAAAGCTGCAGCATTGAAATTTCAGTGTTAGGTGAAGTAGTAGAATAAAATATGATGAGAGGCTTTTTTTTTTTCCCCAGCCCAGCTTTTGTGGAAAGTTGTTAAGCTTTGGGGGGGGGGAAGTGTGTGTGTGTGTCTATTATTTTTTGGAAAAAGGTCAATTTGACCAGACTTTCTTCAGTAAATCTATGATTTGGACAGCTTGGAGAAATTTGTTGATGTACACAGAGGCACCCTGCAAGAAGATGTTTTTCTTGAAGTAGTCTCTCATTATCACTTCAGTGGGAGCTGATACTCTAAGTCAGGTAAGGACATGTTCCAAGAGCTTATCTGGTAATTAAGAGAGTGATTCTCACTGTATGGCTCCACCTAAGATACACTCTGAAAATTAACATAGGTCACAAGCCTATGGGTTGGCCTAAATCCTGAAACTGTTCCTTGGGTGGAAGGAAAGAACAGGCCTACCATTTTCAAACATGACTAGACAACCAGGCTGGGAAGTCCAGTAATGTAGAAGACTGCCTCAAAGAGAGCCTTTAGGATGCCACGTGGTGGCCCTTTCAGTCACCAAAACCACAGCACCTTGAGAAGTCATGTTCTGAGTCTTGCACCTCAAGAAAAAAACTTTGGTCAGGGAAGCAGGAAATTAGGATCTTGAACTCTCATCTTCCCTCACATCTCCTACACTGAGTTAGATACTTCTAAGTTGAAAACATATCCCAGCCCATCCTTGGGGCAGCCATGTAACTCTGCATAAGTAAATGTAATTTGTGCTGGCTCTTGCAACTGGATGCTGCAAATGCCCTTTTAGGCCACCTGACAAACTTCTAGATATATGCTTTACTCTGTAAAGTACTGTATATTATGTTTAAAGGGAAACAATGGAATTAATGGTTTGAGCATATGTTGCGATTAAACCCACAAATTGCCAAGTTCCAGGAAAAAAGACATTAATGCTGAAGATGACTTGGTTAATTTAACATATTGCTAGCACTAGTGTATTGGTAGTTAATCACCTTTTGCAGAGGATTAAATTAAGAGCACAAAGGGATCTGGCCCACTCTGTGGCTGCACAATTGCTCTGTCTGATGACAGGTAGTCAGCAGGAGCCTGTCGCTTGGGAAGAACACAGTAAGCCTCCCCTGGAAAGGGACTGCCAGCATTTAGGCTGAACTAAGCATGTCCTACACCATTTTGTTCCTTTACCGGATGAGCTTTGGGCTATGCCTTGGCCCGGGGACAGCAGTCAGTTGCCATCCTGAGTACACTGCTTTTCTACACAGCCTTTGAGTGCCCCATAACAGTTTTTAGCTTAGCTCTCAAACTAGGCAGGCTGAAGCTCATACTGAGAGGTGGAATAAAAAGCCAGATTAGCACTTTTGGAGCTAATAGCTAATTGCTAATCAGTCAGGAATAACTCCATGGACAATGTAAAATCTGCTTGAGGGAAGAGTTTTAATGCAAGTTAGCAGTTATAAAATCATAGAATAATCTAGTTTAGAAGGGACTTCTGGAGGTCAAAAAGTTCAACCCCTTTTTTAAAGCAGGGCCACTTCTAACTGAGCTCATGCTGCTCTGTGTCTTGTCTAACTGAGTTTTGAGTATCTCCAATGACATTCAAGATACCTACCGTGAATGGCTGTTTACATTAAAAAGTTACTATGCTAGCTAGTTAATACTTGTTTGCTAATACATGATTAAGGAAAGATTGTTCTTGTGGTTACCAGTAAGGACTTACTCTAAAGGATTATGATTTCAAATGCTTAAATGAGACAAATGTTACCCTCTTTAAATTCCAGTGTAATTTCAGACTTCCCTTTATTCACTTAAGAACATTAACCTTAATCTTAAAGAGTTTGAGTCAGTTCTGGAGGTTCTGGTGTGAGATGGAGCGGACTTCAGCATGTAGTAACATTAAAGAGAAGTTGAAAACTATCTGAATGTGTGCTTTTCTTTCCTTCAAAATGAAGAAACAAAAACAAAAACCCCAAACAAACAAGAAAAAAAACCCAAAAGTCTCCCGCACTCAGTGTCCTGGAAGTGAAGTGCCTCTGTGGGAGGCTAGAGCTTGATCCCATCAGCTAAAAGCAGTTCAACTCACATGACAATGAGGTTGCTAACTGCTGAGCACTAGGCAAACAAGGCACTGTCATGATCATTCCTGTAGTCTCGGTCTGAAGGGAAACACTCGCCTCAGTATTGTGCTCTGTAGGAAAAACCCACTTGCTACATCAGACAGAACCTGATCAGCTTGGGCTGAGGAAGACAATGAACTGAAAAACTTGACTTTACAAACCTGAAGTGTTTCTTTGCACTCTGTGGGGCAAAATTTTAACGTTTTAAGGAACTGCTACAGAAAAAAAAATTAAAAATCACTGTTACTGTTTCCACTATTCAGTAGCAGGCAAGCTGGAAGATCTAAAATGTTATGCATTTATATGCCCACTTAGCATATTTTAATGCTTTTTTTTTATGTGTTGGTTTTGGGGTTTTTTCATGGTTTTAATCTTAGAAGTCTTAGTAGGCCAAAAATTACCCCCATGCATTTATTTAGCACTGTGTACACACATTTTCAGATAGGCTTACATGAGGTGGTGATAGAAAGGTCAAATTATGTTTACACAGTATTTTAACCAAGGTAAAATACAGGTAGGAAACAAAAGGGGACCTGGACAGGACTTCATTAAATGAACGTTTACATACTTCACTCTATTTTCAGTGTAGGACAGGAACAATAGGGAGGTTCCTTAAACATTAAGATCGGGATGGTTGGATTAAAGAAAATAGTTGGCAACAGTGCCCTTCTTGCATGTAAACTGTTTAATTTGGTCTACATTCAAAGTCAAGTTGCTCTGAATTTCAAACGTCAGCTCTAGAATAAGATTCTAATTCTTCAAAAGTTTAAAAAGTTAGATCAAAGCTGTTGAAGTGGGTTATTATTTCAGTGGGCAAAACTAAATTGAGGTTAAAGTAGGAACTGTATACAGTATCCATGCATTTATAGTATGTTGCAAACAGCATTTTTCATGCCTCTAAAATACGTTTTCCTCTCTGATCATGCCCCTGATGCAGTTTCGACAATAAACTGAAGTTTGATCATAGTGACATTATGGAAATATATTAAGATAGATTCTTAACTTTTTCTCTGCTTCTGTGTTTGTGTATTTTTATGGTTACAATTAGTATGGACTTCTGATCTACATTTTTTCCTGATATCCTAAACTCCACATATCTGAGAACTGATTTTAAATGTTTTGGGAAAATTCTCGCTACTTATCAGTAAGAATAATTCACTCAGTGCAACTGTCTTCAATTAAGAATGTTGATATGAAATGTGTGAATTTCCTTACATTAGATGTCAAAGCAATTCATAGCAGATATATGTTTCCAATCAAGAAACAGGCACATAAATGTGGTGCAATGTAAGGAAGATCACGAAGCAAGCCCAGGACAGACTTTTAAACCGGGGTAAGATCTTCATTCCTAAAACAGTTTATGCATGAATAATGCTGTAATGGTGTTATTAGTTATGAGTATTTTCTTTGTTCAGTAGGAAGAGACCATATTATTTTTACTTTTGTGAATTACAATGAATTAGAGCCCAAATGGTCTAAGATATAGCTTGTATTTGAAGCAAGAAGAATCAAAGCAGTGCAATTCATTTATACATTGTAAAGCCTTCTTCAATTGCTTTGATGTTACAGGAAGAAAACTTGAGCTATGACTTTTTTTTTTTTCTAAAAAGAGTCTGACTGACAGCTCATGGTAACTATGTCCTCCATTATTCAACAGAAAGAACACAAGGATCCTGTAATTTCTGCCAACACAGGAAAGAGCAGTAATAGATAATAGCTTTGTTGGTGGGTTTCATATATATTTCATATATATATATATATATATACACTATATATATAAATAAAACTGGGGCGGTGGGAGGACAGACAAAAACAACAAAACTAACAAGTTCTCCCCCAGTCAGTAGTAGTCCAAGACAACTCAGAAACATATCCTGAAGAAGTTTTAAGTTATGCAATAGTTAAAATGAGTGGCTGTCCAAAACAGTATCTCATAATTTGTATTACACACTGAAACAAAAAAATATCTGCGTAAATACTTTTCTGGGACTGAAACATCAAGGATGGTAGATGTAAATGTAGCTTGAGATGGCAGATGCTTAGGAGCTGTGATCTAATCACATAAAATACAACTGTTTGAATTAAGATTTTTCTTGAACCCGATAAGAAAGACAATACTTTCAGTCATTGATCTTGTCTGGTCCCCTGCTGGAGAAGTTCACCTCAAGAAGTAGCAGATTGGATTAAATTAGACAGTAATGAGGTCCTGATAGAGGAATTAGAGGGTGCTGGAAGAAGCACGATGGAGTCAATAGGACAGCTGACTAAGCAAGGAGATTTTCTCTCACTTGTAGCATTACTGGGAATATTTTACTTCAGGTTTGGTCCCTGAAAGAGTTTTGTCATCTCAAATCATCTTTGAAAAGCACTGAGTAAATTTATCTCTATTGTAAGGTCATTTTTACTTGCCCTCCTCATAAGATAAGGCGAACAAAGGACCTCCCAACAAATTGTGGGTGGAATAGAAGTTAGATTAGAGACTTCTCCAATTAGGGATGATTGCTGCTGCAACGAGGTCTTTTTTCTAAGGCAGAAGTCCTCATACCTCTAACTTTCACCTATTTCGCTTCTGAAAAATTTTTCATTTCACTGTCCCTTCCTTCCTAGGTCTCACTGTTGCCCACCTCTAAGGACGCTGACACAGAATCACCTTCGGTGTACTCTTCATGTCTTCAAACCTTCTCCTCATTTTCCCAAGGCCATTCCCCAGAGCTGAACATATTCATGGGAGCTAATTAAAGTTAAAAGTGATCACAATGTCTTTACATTAAAGGAAAGACCTAACATCCTCAAAAGCACACTGCTGAGTTACATGCTGGTTTTTAACAGAGAGCTTCCAGTATTAATATCCATCCACTCCAGATCCTCCCAGTTCACCCAGTCCTCTCTCCTGTTACTGCTCCACAGCCATCAACTCACCAGGACACAGTCCTCTTGCAGATACCCTCTTCCCTCCAAAGAGTGCCTGGTATTGAGCTTGGAGTTGTCCGAATTATCTGTGCAATCTGACAGCCCCTCAGTCCCAGCAGCCACCAGCACCCCCTGCCTTTCTTTCCCAGGCTGCTGTTGCTAAATCTGTCTGCCCACCTGCCTGCATCCTCCTGCAGAAGCCAAGCTTCATCTGCTCCTGCGTCTGGTTGGGTCCCGGGCACCCCTGGCTCATTCAGTAACAATCAATCCAAGGAGGGCTCTGACAGCAGAAACAAGAGACCATGATGGGGAGGATAGGAGGGGAGAAGAAAGAAAAAAAAAAAAGAAAAATAAAGGTTTTGTAATCCTATATCCTCAGCTTGCCACTCTTTATCCAGTACCAAATAAGCTTATTACAGGAGTATGCATCTTGTGCTCTCCTGGCAACACTGAATTAAATCCAGACAACTCAAGGAGACCATTCAGGAGGGAATTTAAAGGAGGGGATTGCATTAGCTGAGTGGAGAACTGAGCAAGGTATAAACAAGTATTTCATCAAAGACAAGGTCAGGGTGAGGGCAGGCTGGCAAGAGTCCAGCCATAGTGATAAACCAGAGGGGGATGCTGGTGGAAGAAAAAGTTCAGGGTCAGCAGTGACAGTGAGATTTCTTGCCTGGGGAGAAAAGTAAAGGTCTAGAGACAGGGAAAATCTTTGGCCTAATTAACGGCTCTCCTTGCAGAAAAAATGGTACCAGAATAACATCGCTTAATTATTATCGCCATCATTACGGGAACCCGTGTATCTTTAACTTGCCATCCAGTTACTGACAGGGCACGGCCCCATCGACCTGCCTCTCTTCTTCTGGGCTGGCACAGCTGAGGGCTGACGGTGCCCAGCCTCCCACCTCTCCCCTCTGGAAAAGGCCGTGGTGGGGGAAGGATGTGGTCCTTTGCCTCCGAAATGCTGTCTGGATATCACTGAACCAAGTGATGGGGTATAGAGGCGAACAATTGGGGCAGTTTGGTTTGTTTAAGGTCATGCCTGAAATGCATTTTCAGCTCCTTGCTTGCTCTGTGACAGATTCATCGAGTCCCTGTTCTTCATGAGTTCCTTTTAGAGAGGGAAAAGTGATGAATAACAAAATGCCTTGAGCTAAAGAGCTCTGTATTAGGGACTTAATTCACACAGGGCCTCATTTCACTGTCTTTACCTATCTGTTAAATGAGCATTTGCAACTCAAAAGAAAAAACTTGTCATGATTGCTGGATTCCAATTAGGTTAACCAAGGAGTAGGCACGACTCACTTTCAGTAAAAATATGGAAATCTGACCCAAAGACTTTTTTTTTTAGTAGAGATTGGATTATGTAGGAGTGCAGCTGGAAAAGTAGAGAAGTGTGGGCATGAAGTGCAAAAAGTTTATGGAAAATATGTGCCCTCCCCTCCTTTTTCTCAAGACATTTTAATTTTTCAGCATTTGGCAGCCTTGTTAAAGCCTGCCACTGTACCTTTAATTCCCATGTTCTGGGAACCAAGGAGAATGAAAACCAGAAAGGTTTGGGTAATAGTTCTTCTGGTGGAACTGAGACCTGAATCCAACCACATAGAGCAGCCTGGTGATGTCTGATACAACCCATTAAAAATGCCCCATGTAGTCTATAAATTACAGCTGTGAAAATGGAACCAAATCCTTTTAATGTGTTTTCTTCAAGAACATATTTTTATGTACATCTGGGTGTTTGCATAAGCCCATATGCTATTACTTAACCTCTGAATCTATCAGGTATATGGACAATAAAATCTACAAAAGTTAAAACCTAATTTAGTAAAGATTGGTCTGGTTTCCCTGAATTTCCTGTCCTTTTAAAAGTAAGCATTAGCTTTGTTACCTGGAGTGCCTGCAATTGCTGGTGTTCCTGGAGCAGTTTACAGTGTAGGAAATAAAAGGCCTTATGGAGTTTGAGCATAAAAAGATCTATTTTTCCTTATTTACTTACGTTATGAGTGAGACAACAGACCGTGCAGATCCATGGCAGTCAGGGACACAGCATGGTATCTTTATTGACTTACTCTGTTAGCCCCATTACTCCTGGACAGAACACCATCAGCTGAGATGGGTCTGAAGAGGCCAGGCCCTGGTTAGGAGTGTTCAGAAAGGGGTGACGGGGTGACTGTAGTTTATAATTAAAAAATCTTCCCTTAACATGAAAAAAGGAATGCTTGGACAAACTTCACTATAAGTACATTTGATTTTGCTATTTTTAACGCTGCTAGTGCTGTAAGGGCCAAATATTTTACCTTGAAAAAACCACTGGTGGCACAATGAGTGCCCAGAAAATGACTACAGCTGGTGATGGAGAAAGTAGCAGTGAACTGAAAAGAGAATAGGATGAATATTGACCCTTTCTCCTGATAATGAAGACTTAGAAATATATATTTTTTTGAAACAAATTACTGCTGCACACAGTACTGCCTGGTGTTTTAAGCAGACGAGAAATATCCAATGCTATAATTGCTTTAATTGTGCATATTCAAGTGAGGTTGACAATTTGAATAAGTAAAAAAAATAATTAAATGCCTACTACAGACATCTCTCCTCATTCAGAGAGTTGGGAGTCTTAGAGGTGAAAAGAAGAAAACAGGACTTCCTCTTTATTTTTGTTTTGGTTTCAGTCTTTTGCTGCATTTGGGCTTTCAGTATTGCTGGGAAACTGCATGAGGTCAAATTTGGAAGTGAAGCAAAATTTTATATAAGGTTCCTGACACCAAAACTTTATCTAGCTGTCATAGCAGTCATTAGGAAGCATATAAGCTTCTTAAACTCCCAGAAAGGACTGAAAATTTCATACACATGCATAGAACCAATCTGCTGCTGGCACACAGCCAACATATTTAAAGATGATTTAAAGATTTACATTCTGAGAAGCTAAGGAGGAGATGCAAAAGTCTGAATTCTTGTCACTTCTCAAATGCAGACCTACCTATGACTTATGTAACTGGAAGGTAATATTAGGGAATTTATTTGTGCCTGAGGAAAAAATAATCAATTTACAGAATACCAGCAAGAAATTGTTCTTGTGATCAATTCCCAAATTTCTGGGAATTTCTGGATCGTTTCACTAATACCTATCTCTAAATTTAATTTCTTGCCAATCTTGGGGAAATAGGCATGTAAAGAATAACTTAGGAGTTACCTGCTCAAGTTTGTAATAAATGGCAAGTGCTACCACCCTTGTATAGACAAGAAGGGGTATATTTCACTTCTGTAAATGGAGTTTGCCTTGAGAAGAAAGTTCAAGGACACCCTAGAAAACAGTACATGCTCTAATAATGGTGTGTTTTTCAAAGTTTATTAATTTTGCCCACTGTAACACTGATTTCCATCACTGGAATTCCAACTTTTTCAAAAACATTTTTCTCTCTTTTCTCTCCCACCACCAATGTCAAAGAAGAATGCGAGAAATACCTTCTTATCAGTAATTTTAAATTACACTGTGAGAAATAGGTGGGAGAATAATCTGTTAAAATTGTTCCCTGAAAATGGACTAAAACCAGTGATGCAGATGGGGAAAATCAGAGCTATAGGTTCCATGCATTTTGTTCCTATGTTGGAAAGGTTGAAATCTCTGTACTATAAATTGAGAAGCTGCTGTCATTATAATCAAGATCAAGAAAATTGCCTCTTGAAGAGTGATCAAAGTTTAAACTACAGAGTCAAGTATAAAAGTTCCACAGAGATTGGTTTTTTTCGAATTTTAAATTATATAAAATTTCCCGGAAAAGTTTGACACTTTATTAAAGTACCCAGCATATATTTGTCACCTGAGAGCCAGAACTTTTCAGATTCTGTATGTTCCTGTGTTAGAAGAGGGATCCGAACAAGTTAAAGTTTGAGTTCTGCAAAATCCTTTGCAACAGTTTTAACCTGAACGGAAGAAAGGTCGTAGTTTTGGCCAGGTCTGAAAAGACTTAAAGGGTTATTGAAAATGTATATGCTCAATAAGAGCAGGATCTTAACTGTGAATTTTGATGACTCAAGTTTAGGCTTTATAGTGCCAAAACACAGCACTACTTGGATTGCTCTGAACGTCAGTATTAGGCTTTTAATGTCACTATACAGACAACGAGGTGAAATACACTTCCAAAAGAAAACGAACATGTTCCAAAATTTTTAGGTGCAATCTTCACATGCAGCAAAAGGGCAGGGTTTCTGATGCCAAAGCATAGTATCAGAAACCTATAGCTGCTAGTTATGGGAAACACGCAGTGCAGGGTTCCTGAGCTGGATGTGAGTGTACTTGGGATCCTGAATGTCAAGCTCTGTCAGTTAGCACCATCTCAGGAGAACTCCCTCCCTTTTTGATATTTACATTTTTGACTCTGAAAAACAAGGAAGTAGATAACAGTCTAGGATGTTGCACCATGTGGAGAGCATCAGCAAGAAACAAGAAATAACTCATTACTTGACTATTCATTGCCAAAATTACATATATTTTTTAAAATGTGGACAAAAGTGTTTTACATATCTAATACAATAAACAAAGCTGCTTTGACAAAAGGACACATGATATGGCCTAAAATGTTTCCTTTTTTCTAATTCCTTTGATTTGCAGAGATACATATATGCAACCTGCAATTTAGTTAACATCTAGGGAACCTATTTATTCCAAAGCAGCTACCATGACTTCAGTTAGACTGAGTGGCAGGTACGTTGTTTCATTTCTCAATTAATTTATAAGATCAAATTCATCCTCAGTTTAAGAATACATTAGAACTCATCCCTTAATTAAATCATTCTCATTGATCCATGTTGCTGCACTCTGTGAACAGCTTTAGAATAGATCAGGCACAAACTCCACAACCATTACAAAATCCTTTAAAAATTGCCTTTATCTTCTCCTTTTTTCAGGCCCATGGTGGGAAGAGGGACCAGAAGAGTTCCCTTCAGTGTTAGTCCAGCACCGTCAGGAGGTATGTGAGAAAGATCCTGCACATCAAATATTACCAAAGGATAACGGGAAACAAACAGTGTAATATAAACTTGCGCCTTAATATTTCTGTGTTATGTCAAAACATAAACAGAGATCCTTAAAATGCTGGTCTAAAATAGTGTAAAAGTACCTCATAAAATTACAGTGCTACCAAGTGTTTATGACATCAAACCCCAGATTTAATAACGCCGTGGCTGAAGAAGGCTGTATACTTAGGATATTATTTACAGAAAGAAAAGATCGGTTCTATTTTTATGAGAAAGGTGTTTTTCTCCACCGGGACAGCGGCTGATTATCTTCCCAAAACTTTAGGGTTGTGTCAGACAATGAAAGAGGCCTGATGCTAGACTTTGTAAAGCCCTGAAATCATTTGCATTTGTTTTGTAACTACATTTCTATGCAAATGTACCACATTCGGCTTAACATCAGCAGTTTTAAATCCACTAAGTAGAGACACTTTCTGAGAGTTTGTCAGAGGGAAAGGATTAGAAGATTTAAGCTTGACTGAAACGGTGATGGAGAATAACTCAACTGAAGAACTTTCAGCAGTTTAAAAGTCAACGTGGTTTTTTTTCTGAACTTTTCCCTCTACGCAAAATAAAAACTTACTTTCTGTATCTTTTGAGCTCTAGAAAGGTCTTCCTTTTTTTTTTTTTCTTCCCTAATTATTTCCAGGTAATTACTTCTTTTTACATTATAATAGCTTATCATTAGTCTGTGCACACCTACACCTCAGACATCTAGATTCTCTTCCCAAACCTACTTGCTCCACAACACTCCTTAAATTCACTGTTCATCTGACACATTTCTGCTTTCAGGAAATCTTTGGCCATTGATGGCTTGCTTAGCCCAATGCACAGTGAGCAAACACACAGGCACAATCCAACACAATCTTCCGTTACCAAAAAGCACAAGGAACTTCCCAACCTGCCTGGCCACCAGCCATCAATTCCCATCTTTATCCATTTTATAAGGATCTTTATCCAGATCATTTCACACAACCAAAATTAACACAACTAAACAGCCAGTAAACTGGAGCACAGATTTAGGAATGTGTAACTTGATAAATCCTATCTATAATCATAGATAGGATTTATCAAGTTGGGAGATAATCAAGTCCAACCATCACCCTAACCTACCAGACACTACTAAACCACTCGTCTAAGTACCACATCCAACTGTGTTTTAAATATAGAAGTCCAGAAAAGCCAGCCTGCCTGGAGGAGGAAGAACATGCACACACATACACACTGAATGGTCTCCATGTGTAAGTACAAGGAGTGCACACAATTCCTTGCTCTTCCCTTCTTACTAGAAAATTTTGAATTTGATCCTGATAGCCACAAAACTATAACAGCTGCAGATCTTCCTTAGCCTGGGACAGCATTCACTCATAATTATGAAAATCATAAGGGACAGGCATCATCATAGTCATAAGTGGCACAAGCCACAGAATTTCATATTGCAATTCTTCCATTCAGTATTTGAACTATACATTTTTAAACCTAAATGACAAAGAACCTCACTGGCAAATCTCAAGTGTTTAATAGCTTTCATTACTAAAATGTGAGCTTTATTTTTAGGTTGAATTCATCTAAATTTTGCCTGTTGCTTTAAATTATTTCCCCAGGGAAAGGTAACATCACCTTCACAACTGCCCAGATACCAGTGCCAAATCACTGTGACTTCTTTCACAACAGTGAAGAGTTAGACCAGGGAAGGAAGCGTACACTCAGAGGCAGACAGTGCAAGGCATTTTTAGCAACACCACTGCGCTTCCATCTCCACTGACCCCATGCGCTGTGTGCATATGCCTTCTTTGCTTCCCTTTTTCGCCCACTCTGTGTCCTCTGTGCCTCCTGGTACTCATATAGTTCCAGGAAGAATGTCATTGACTTCTTGTTCTATATGTATCTTCTGCCATGCCTTGAAACCTGTGATTCATTTACCCAAGTGACCAGACAAGCCACTACCAAAGCCCAGAACTTACTTCTTTTCATAGCCCACATGTGAAACAAATGCTCTGTGCTGGTCTCCATTCTTTGCACCATATCTCATAATCCAGACCAGCAACCAACAGGAAAACCATAGTGACACTTCGTTAGCACTGTAATGGACAGATTGGAGTGGAATGGAATGGAATGGATTGGAGTGGGATGGGATGGCATGGCATGGCGCAGCATGGCATAGGGTAGGATAGGGTTGAAACAGGAAGTGCTAGAAAGTCCAGTTGCTCCTAAAAGGGAAGCCAAATTTGAGAAATTAGGATACTAAAGGTAATTTTTCAATGTCCTAGCCATTTTTATGCAGTATTGGCAGCTAGAAACTCTTGTAAACAATCTGAGATGCCAACAAATATATAGTTGGAGTAATTTAAATTTTCTCTCAGAATTATTAGCTTTGTATGTTTCGTGAGAGCTATAGAGTCACAGTACAGGTTTTGCAGGTGCAATGATATGACTGTCTACAGAGTTATGATCAGATAGAGCTCAGTAAATGAGGATGGTTTATCAAATGCCTTTGGCAGTGTCATAATGTGCTAGACTGTGCACCTTAAGTATTGCAGGCCTGTATTTCATTTTGCCTACAGTGGGAAGGTGCCTGGTGCTTGTATTCTTTCGATTAAGACACACCTATGCAAAAGTGGCATCATCCCAGGATTTAAGTCCTCAGAGAAGAGAGGATGTGAGGCCGGGTTTTTTAATTCACAACTGCTGCCATAGCTCAATAGACAAGAATGTTAGCATAAGACACAAGGCATTAGACTTCTTTTCAGCACTTGCACTGTCCTTTCATTTAACTATTCTGGGCATTTATTTTAAGTTGGGCATTGTTTAAGGTGAATCAAGACATCGCTTTGCAGTAGTAAATATTGCAGCCCTGCATTGTAGTTAGAAACCAGGACGTGCAGTAAGAAAAGGTAGAACATTCCAGTTGGATTTTACTTTAAAAGTTGGAATGTAAATTTATTCTTCTCTCACTTGACAATGGGAAATATATTTTTATCTCTCAGGACATGAAGAAAAATTTCTTGTCTGGAAGACAAACAGAAGCACAGGTTGTGATCATAATGTGATAGGACTGGATAGAGTTTCTTTGCCTCTGTGGTTTTCATTACACAGCCACAGAGTAAATAAAAGAAACATAAAAGTTAATATATCAATATATCATAAAAGTTAATATATCAAAAAGAAGACTTTTTTTTCCATCATCAGAATCCTTTTCTCATATCCAGCCCTCTGGATGTCTTCACAAGTGCTAGTTGCAGCACAAAGGATATGGCATGGGCTATATCCAAGGCTTTGGGAAACCAGGAAGAAAGGACGAGAGAAAAACCACCCCTTTTACCTACAGTCTGTACATGTCCCTGCTTAAAACCACAACCTCATGCACGCAGGTTCCTCTCCCTGCTTGGCGTGTAATTCTCTTGGGTCCCATATGCTTGCTCTGCACATTCACTTCTTCTCCTCAGGAATTTTTGGCAGCTATGTGCTGTGGTTTACATTCGTAATTACTGGAGTGGAATTATCTAAATGTCCACAAGGAGATGAAAGTGGAGGTGGGGATTTAGTCACCTAATCCCAGCTCTGCTTTCTGAGAGGGAGAAGAGTTTAACTCACAGGTGTTACAGTCAGAACTGGTCTCTATGTTATTATGATGACTGGAGCAGTATCTCCAGTGTAAGCACTCCATTGCCTCATAGGAGGAACATCCAGCTGGCACAAACTTTTCGTTATAAGAGATGCTTCAAAACAGCTTGAGATCCAATTATGAGATGATGAAAACACTTAAGGGACCTACAGGATGTTTGATTTCACGAAATTATCTCCTCACAGGTAAAACGACCTGTGCTTGTTAGTAGAGTGAATAATGTGGTCTGTGCAATTTAATTAAATTGTTATTTCCCCACACACTTGTGTTGCCTTACATAGAAGGAACATGTATTGATGGATTGCCTCACTCACCAAGGGCAGAGCACGTTTCTGGAGCACAGGTGGCTGGCCTTCAGCTGTCCCTAGGAACCCACCCGGTTAGAGAATCCCCTCCAGCACCTTGCCAAAAGAGATCCCTCCCGGCAGCGGCTGCATCAGTAAATTGCAAGATGAACTTTGGATGACTGAAGAGCAAAACATGTTGGCCTTTTAATACAGCTGCTAGAGTTGGACTGTTGCCTCTTGCCCAACCATACAACTTTCAGCCCCATCCCTGTTCAGCTCAGTTCTTAGCCTGGATGCATTTGTATTGTGCAAATTATTTGCTTTCTGTAATGCCACTGTAAGCACACTGCTGCTTATTAGGCCTTAGCTAGCTGTGTTTTCTCCAGGCTTTGAACTTTAACGACTCACACTGATACAGGCAACATGATCAGCACTTTCTAAATTTAATTAAGAAAAAGATTTTTCTGATAATTTCATTGAATTTTCCGTTTTGGCACTTGATGATCCTCCCAGGGTAGTCTGAGTGCTTTTCGAAGTTAAAGAGAAAAGTAAGTACATTTGTACCTTAACCTGATTTCTGGGAAGAGGTAAAAGAAAAATTACATCCCCAAATAGGTTCTCTGATGAAAATTCAGCCAATAAGCACACTGTAAGCCGTGCTACCCCTCTATAGAAGGCCAAATGTCTCAGCCTCAGGTGTAAGTTTGGTGAAAAAGCAGAGATGTGGTTTGTCTCTTAGGTTGCAGGAGATACAGTGAAAGGTGGGACCGTTATTGCTTCCACAGTCTACCATATCAAAATATGATAGAACTACTGCTCTCATGCTTCTTTCCTCAAAGCTTATGAACAAAAACTCTGTAGGGCATGACTCATGCTAACCTTACTTGCCACCTCTATCAGAATTCATGTCATGAGTTAAAACCACAGTCAGGATCTTCATCTGAAAGTTTATATATTTTTGTTAGAAATCTAATGTTAGGAGCCTAGTCTATGTTTTACATTTATTTATCATCAAGTCATCTGACATTTGTGGATATCACAAGAACTGTGGTCCTACTTAATTCAATAGCATTGCAACTTTCCATCTACTTTTCATTCAGTCACATGTTGTGTACACATGCAGGCGAGGCCTCTGCAGACAACATTTAGCTATGATTGCTGAATTAATCATTTACAGCTCTCCAAGGTAGGCTTTGAAGAAAGAGTTGCTTGTATCTCAAAGGTCAACATGAGACAAGGTTATGAATCTAAGGCTAAATCTCTAACATTGTCAGTACCCCACCCAGGGTGTCTAAACCAAATTATTCTCCCAATTATCGGGTATTTGTAAACGTAAATGAACTTTTGTTTTACTAGGTGAGCTAACTTTTGAAACAGTAATCAGAAAAGTTTGTCTGAGCTTGGTAGAAAAATGAGGACCTAAAGACTAAGCTGTTCTGTCCAAGGCCACCAGCCTACAGGCTGAAGCCATGAGACAGGCATAGCACTGCTCTGGAAGGTGGCTTCTTAAAAACACAAATGGAAGATCAGACCCAGGCCATTTACTGGGAAGGATGATCCATACCTTTCTGATGTCACAGATAAAAAGTCAGAAAGATTAAATCAACCAGGAAAGACATTACTTCTAACAATGAAAAAAAACTAATCACAGCAGGGTAACACAGTATCTCTGTATCACCACCATTCATCTTAGAGAATATCTGATCAGTGACTGGCCTTATTCAAACAAATGAGTTGCAATGAATTTTGCAAACACAGGAAATAGGTTTTGTATCTCCAAGTACTGATTGATTAAGCTCTTTCAAACTAATATGGGCCATTACTTCAGTATCACCAGGCAAAATAAGAATTTGTGTGTAAAGAGCTGGGGGCAAAGAACAGGAGGTCTGCACCTTGCTACACGACTGCTCTTTGCCACTTCTTCCTTAAACCAGCCACCCCATTCTCTAAACCAGAAGTCTGATTTCAGTAGCACTCAATACAGCCTCAAGGGTTTCAGGCTTCCCAAAACACCTTGCCCTCTCTCCTACAACCACGCAACAGTCCATATCTGTTTCCAGTTCAGTAAAACACCACTAATCAAAAACAGTCACAGTCACACTGTTTTGTCGTGTCACTTACATCTGACAACGACAACTGGGAAATGTCACATGCAATGGGAGCCTGTAAATATAATCTGCCATTGCTGTTCAGACAGAGAAAGTATAGAGGAAGTTTATGCTGTCCCTCAGGTGAATTTTTGCTAAACAAAGTGGTGAAATAGAAAACCCACCGAACACCTTGTGCAGCACGTCTCCTTTGTCATTTAGCACGTGGGATGCACAACCAGATATCAGAAGCTATTCTCTATTCACAGATTGTTCCCAAAATGTCTTGAAGGGTTCAACACCATATTAAATAAATCAAGTTTTTAATATCATTTTATCATTCTGTTGCTATGTATTATGTTGTCTGTTGCATTCCACTAAAAATCAGCACGCTGCACACGTGCAAACAATTTTTCATTATCCTTGAAAATGAGTAACATTGATAAAGTCTTTAGAAAACATTCAAATGTGACCTATTTTGGGCTCACATAACATTCTGCTCATAGCTTGATTTTATCTTTATGCAACTAATGCACTTCACTTCTAACTGTAGGCCTTGAAACTGTTCATTCAAACCCATCTGAAAAGATAGCCAATATTGATCTTTTCTTCTAAGCTCTGCATATCTTCATAACCCTTCTCATGAACTAATTGCATTTCAGCAACGTAGCATTTTCTTCCTGAAAAAACGCCCCATAAGAATCAGGCAATTCCGTTACATGACCTACATACTATGTTAGAGATACTCATAGATGGAAGTCCCCATTCAAACAAATGTAAACCATATATTTTCAGCTGTAAATGTTATGTCAATTATTATCTGACTAATTCAAAAACTTATTGGACAAAGCGTACAAATCAAAGCCTATTTCCATTTGTTTAGAAGCTTTTCAATTTCTTAAACAGCTTTTAAATTTTAAGGCACAATTCCAGTTTCTGTGTGTTTGATATAGAATCATAGAATCATTAAGGTTGGAGAAGACCAACAAGATCATCTAGTCCAACCATACCCCTACCACCTATATTGTTTACTAAACCATGTCCCTAAGTACCTCATGTAACCTTTCCTTAACACCCTGCGGGATGGTGACTCCACCACCTCCCTGAGCAACGCATTCCAATGCCCAACCATTCTTTCTGAGAAAGAATTTCCCCTAATTTCTAACCTAAGCCTCCCCTACCACTGACAGAACACAGAAATTTTAAGTCTTTTCCAAATCTGAGCAAATAGGAACACTACCATCATGATACATTTAGCACCACCTCCTCCTCCTTCGCCTTTCTGTGCAAATATGCATGTACCTGCACATGCAAATGGATGAAGAGAAATAAGGTTCCTCATCCAAATCTGACAGGAAGACATTTATGGCTCTCACAGCCATTGTGTTTCTTTCTTCCACTGGCTTTCTTCTCTTACAATCCATGCAAGGCAGCTTGCTCAAAACTTACTTTGAAGCCAACTACAGAGGCCACTGTCTATCTTTTGTTTCTCTCAGATAAACTTCATTCTGTTTCTAGAAGCTCAGTTCCAATGCTCACAAAATTTGTCATTTTACTTTTAAATACTCAAACTTTTTTTCTGCAATCACTTTAACTGTGATTCTAGGAGTACCAAAGTGTAACAGTGCATGTAGTTAATTTGCTGAATCATTTCTAAGCACTATAGCTTGAAGGAGGAATAACTGAATCTTTGCAATCAATCCACTGAGTTAACTGAAGTAATCAAATAGTCATAAACACCCTATATACCCTACATATGTATCATAATGTTATCATAATGCAAAACATAAACAAAAGCAAAAAAATGAGGTGACATTTACTGTCTTCATTTCCTTATAAATTAATAACTTTTATCTTTACTCACTGCTATATGCTCCCTTGATAGTCAGTGAGAATAAAATCCATACACAAATGGACATCATCAGTGTGTCACTGAAACACCTATTCTAGGATGAGATGGCACATTGAGATGCCTATCTTTTAGGCCTTTGACTTAGCTGAGGTAGATCCCACCTTTAGTTAGCACACTGGATAAAAAGAGGCAAACAGACCCTTCTCATTGGTGCTCAGTGAAAGGATAAGAGGCAACAGACAGAAACTGAAACACATTAAATTCTTTCTGAATGTAAACACTTTTCTTACCATGAGGTAGTCAAACAGTGGAATGGTGAGTCAAAGAGAGATTGTGAAATCTCTGTTCTTGGCCATACACAAAACCAGACTGTTCACGGTCCTGAGCAGCCTATTTTAGCTGACCTTGCTTGAGCAGGGCGGGTGGGCTAAGTGATCTAGAAAGGTCTCTTCCACCATCAACAATTTTTTGATTGTGTGATACACTGCAAAGTTTTATTAAATAATGACTGAATTTCATTTTTAAGTCAGTTTTGTATTATGAGTTTGATATATAGCATGACTAAGGCTGTGTAAGAATGGATTTTCTGCTAGATGTGTTTCTAAAAAAGAGAAACCCCAAAAGAAATCTGTCACAGCAAATGTAAATACTAGTTTGATAGCTAACAATTACTGAGTAAGGCAATATGTAAAGAGGACAAAGCTCTTCCAATATCCACAGGAAATGTTATTGTACAGTGGGCGTGAAAGTAGACTAGAAACAATAGTTAACTCCTCCCACATTTGGAAATAAAGCTATCAAAACCTAACACAATGGTAAAGTACACTGATACTGTTGTCAATTTGATATAGTCTTCTTTCTTTTCCTTTTTATAAAGAAGAAAAAATAAATTATGTAAGAGACAAACTGATAAAATTACAATTTCTGACATTTTTTAGATCCTTATAATATTATGAAAGGACAAAACCTGCTGAGAATAAATGCAGAACTACTTCACTTCATTCTGAGTTATTCATTGGAATCACAAGTAACCTCTTTTTGCACTGTATCACCATATCTGAAAAGTCCTTCGATGAAATCTGGTAACATTCTTAACCTGCCTCTACCCAGCATTTTTTTGTGACTAGGTTAACCTAATTTATGTCTAACAAAAGAAAGGCTAGAGTTATGGAAGGAATATTGGACATGTATCAATTAATTATTTCAAGTATAATAGCTTTGCTATTCATTCTAGCCAATCCAGTCACCGAGCTTCAGTCTGTCCACTTTGACATCATCTTAAACTTTAAAATAAACTCTATTGCAAGTGGACTGAATAATTTAAAAATCTTTAACATCACCATGTATTTTGTCTATAGAATATACATATGTATAGTTAAGCCTTTAGGAACCCTTTAGCTGTTCCCCTGGAAACATCTACTAATGAATCTAGTCTAATAATTGCAAGAACAGTCGTAGGGCAATATTCATATTTGTCTGAGGCAACGATTCACAGTCAAAGCAAGGGGGGATAAAATTAGCACAGAATACATGAAGAAAAATATAAAACCCACAAAAATCCACCCATTAACAGTGCCAATAATGACAAAAGAGGAAAAGAGGTGGGACCAATCAACCTGCTAAAGCAAATAACCCTGCAAAAAGTGGTATTGAAACCTCTGTCATTGCCCATATCACAGACTGATGATCCAAGGAACAACATGCACAATCTAGGGCCAGTGGAGTTGACTAGATTTCTTGAAGTTTCTTTTTGCCTTGTGGTTCTGTAATTTAAACCTAAATAAAGCAGCAGGTGACATAGGATGGGTGTGAAGTCCTCCTGTGTTAGGAAAAAGATGCTAAGCAAGGAATGTCAGGAGAGTAGACTTATGGGTATGATTTTTCCCACTTAATCATGATGTGGCTTACAATTCCCATTCCCCAACCTGCAGTGCTGCAACATGTTTTAACAAACACAAAATCTTTCCTCAAAGTTTTTTTTCGACTTGCCATGACAACATTCATAACAGCCGGACAGTGTCCCTCTGGAAGTAGATGTAGCTCTGGATTGATGTTAAGTCTGACTCTTCTGATGATTCAAATATGAGGATTTTTCTATTTTTAATGGGCAAATCCTATGAAAGGCATGAGCATAATCACAGTAAAAAATTACTGCTTTGCCTGCTAACCAATCAGACAGGAAAATTTTAACAAACACAGCATCAGAAAATTTCCTGTTATTATTATTTATTTATTTATCATTATTTACACCAACATGGAGACACTTTCCATAATATTAAGCCCCAGTCTTATTACTGGTCATGTATTACAGAATGGTGGACCCAAGTATAAGAGCATTAAATGGCTGCTCTCCTTTCTCAGAGGTGATTTTGTCCATCTATTGTCAGTCTTTCACATTTACTAGTGATATATATTATCTGTCCCTCTCACTAGAAGCTGAGCAATTACTTTCAAACATTTTGGGTTTCTAATGCATTCTTCTTTGCTTCCCCCCCCCCCCATATTCCTGAAAATAATTAAGTATTTCATTTCAAGTGGAATAGAACATCCGTTGCAACACAAAGTGACATTTTGGGGTGGTTTGCTTTGACAAGTAGAAATTAATTTTTTTATTCCCTTTGATCTGTAGCAGTTTTATTTTTATTTATAAATTCTACTGCTGAACCAATAAAATCAATTACTCATGTTGGCCTAGTTTCATCTACAAAGATTTTGCTGCCTCCTTCTATCAAAGAAGGGGTTCCCAAAGCACAGGAGAACTATAACTGTTATCAAAATCTCAGAGATCATCACATTTTAACCTTACAGTTGTCAATACTGTATGAGTGATATGATTTTATAGTCAGTCTCACAAAAGCACAGTTTGGAAATAATAATTTCAAAGGTAGATAGAACTGTTTCTGAACAAAGCTCCCAAAGCAGATGACATACCTACATAGTGTTTTAGTAGGAAAAGCAGGTGCATGGTGGCTGTCGAATGTTCTGGGCCTGATTCAAACACAGGGTAGATGATAACATTTCATTTGATACACAATAGAGAGGTATTGGAATGTTCTAGCCCTAATGTAAATGGGTGAAGTTATGCTGAAGAAGTGCAAAAAGGTTGAAATGACCTTTAATCTTTATGGGATAATCAAAAGCTGGTTTTAATTTAGGAATGAGATATCTGTTTTACAGATCAGAGATTCAAGCTTACTTTAGCCTGGATATTTATTATATAGAAGCATCCCTCTCCAGTTGATGGCTTATGCCACCACAGCCAAAGTGTAATAAACCCAGTATTTTGCCCAGCCATTATACAATGCTTGAACTCACAAGAGGATACACAATGTATTTCGGTACCCAACATCCACCTAATGGTCACACAGCTGGGAGAAATCACTACAAAGAGTCAGGTTGAAAAAGGACAGGTCCAGTTGCATGACAGGATAGAGTTGCACCAGCAGACAAAAGACCTAGGTGCAGAGGGTATTTGAGGCTCCTTTCTCTAATCTAATTGACAACAGATGTGCCTTAGTGAGGACAGGATTAATCCTCAAACATCCCATACCCCCTGCTATAGGTCACAATGGGAGCTGTTCATACAAGGAGAAGAGTGCCTCAAGCTGAATTTTCCAGGAACAGGATGGGATGGGGTTCTTCTATCTGAGTGCAGAAGAGAGCATTGTAACCGCTTTTGAAGTGATGAATGGTGCATCTAACCAGCTGGAGAAAGCCACCTGCATGCCATGTGCTGGGAGACATGGAAGTACTTGGGTAGTACTTAATAACAACTTGGATTGACAGGGGCAGATTGTGCGGCCTTTTGGCAAATGGTGGCTTCAAACAGAAGATTTGCATTTACCCTCAAACCAGGACAAGAGGAACTCCAAGTTATGCATGCGTGTTTGCAAGTGTGTGTGCATAGATGTCGCATTTTATAAACCCTCTTGTTGACTCATTCCAGAAGTGAGCAGGGGTTTCTTCACTGAGCAGCTTGTGCCGTGTGCCAGCAGGACAAGATGAATTGAAGACAGTATTCCAAGCAGCCTAATACATTCTTGCTCTTGTAGTTAACTTTCAGTACAAAGCAGGAGGAAAACAAAGGGCTAAAGAAAGGAAAATTCAGACTGATCTACAGTCCAGGGAACCTGAAAGGGATTAACTTGGTCTCCCAGGCATGATTCGTTATGCTGATCTGAGAATAAGACAACGTGGGGCTGTGGTAGCTGCCGACCTGCTAAGCTCCTTGGAAGTCTGAATTGGCAAATATCGCATCCCTTCCTGAATGACTTGCTCCATCTGTGTTCGCTAGTGTCCACAGTGACAGCTGCCTGCCATCTTGGCAAGAAAGTCGATGCAATTTGAGAATCTGCAGTAGACGTCTAGCACATGCATACACAAAACCCCACAGCCTTTAGGCTAATAAAGCCTGTAGACTAGCCCCTCAATTAAATAAAGAAGTCCCTCCATCCCAGTGTATAAACCAATTCTGAAATCATTAGGAGTTCTTGAGTCCATTTCATAGTGGTGGTTAAAGATGTATTGACTCAGACAAGGTAGTGTCAAAACCGATGACTTCTGTATGCATGAATTCCCCGTTAGTGGATTCAGATCTGGAAATTATTTAATGTTTCTTTTAAAAATAAGGGACATGCATCGATCTATGCCACTCGTGATCAACAGCTAATATTCAATAGGGTTAATAATTACCTTTCACTTTAGTAACTTTTTCAAAACACAGAGGATATACATTTCTTGCTAAGAATGCATATCACTGAATATATAACATGAGCATCGTAATTACAAGAGGATGTAAAAAGCAAATCAGTGAACAAGGAAAGAATAAAGACCTGAGAATTCCACCCATTGCTACTCATCCATTTGAGTTAGACATAAGCTGCCAGTGGGGAGCACAACTGTTAGTAACACTGCAAACACATAGGTCCTCCAGAAAGACAGAAAAATATTAACGCTCACCATTTATTACATGCTGCCTAATGGAACAAAATACAAATCCATGCCTATTTGTGATTAGCCCAGGCATCTTTTATTCAGAAATAAAGATAGCATCAGAGGTTTTATATGGAGAATATTAACTGTTTACTGGGTATTTACTCTATGTTTTCTTCTGTGTTTCTTCAGCTTTGCATGGTTATAGATTCATACAGTAGGCCTGAGATTTCTGGTGGGATTTTAAAGAGGTGAAAATACCTCATAAAACAACAAAACCATCATAGTTTCATTTTGCCTTCAGGTTCATGCATTGAAATAAACTAAAGCCTCAGGGTAGAGAAATTTAGGTCACATTTGTGCAAAACAGTTCTGCAGCCACACTACTAGTTACTCCTGCTTGCATAACTGATACTTTCAAGAAAGCAAAGTAGTCCGTTTCATAAAGCGTATTTTTTCAAGAGATTCAACCAAACATTTTTTTAAATCCAAAAGTTGAGCTCTAACAAGCAGATTGTCCCAAGAGACTGTGTTACAAACCAGTAAAGATGTTCAGGCAAGATGCCTGCAGCATTACTTGCTGGCCTTCTCATGCTTAACTGCTCTGTAGGGCGATGCATTAACCTTGCTCTGTCCTGTGTGGCTGAATGGCGAGCAGGTGACTTCTGGAGGAGCTGAGCACCCTGGAAGCAGGAGAGAGCGAGCAAACTGTGAGCAAAATGTTTACAACTGTGCCCAACTTTGTGGTGGAGTACAGAGGCTTAGGGAAGTTGCTTGCTCCCTTCCACACTGCACTATCGATCGAGGGAGTTTCAGCTCGTGGGGAAGTAAAAAGCCACACAAACTGAGGGAGTGTTGCTTCAAAGTATGATCTCTACTGACGGAGGTTTCTGTAAAACCCACAGATGAGCGGAATTCAACCTCTGGTGTCTTCTGACCTCCTTCTCCATTGCAAGGGATAGTTTCTTTTGCACAGATGGAAAAAGAAGATGCTGGTTTCCGAGGGAGCAGAGATGAGGCTGGGAGAGTCAGTGCTGAGTCATCAGAAACATCAGTTTTCAGCAGGCTTTTGTGCAGCTTCCTGTGCCAGGAGAGACTGAATTTGGCCCGTTACAAATGCTGCATGGTAGGTTAGGATAATACAGCTGCTTTAGTCCAGTTTTATGTGCTGCCTATTAATAAAGGATACTGCTCCAGTGGTTTTCCAACAGTTCAGCAGGAGTTCACCAACTTTCATCTCTGTCATTAGAACATGCAGCTTTATTAATCTATTTGTTTCTTTGGGGGCTCGCACCACCCCCCCCCCAACTCAGTCCTCTCATGAAAAACTTTCAGACAATTTGCATAGTTAATTGACAAAATGTCGGCTTAGATAGTGTCTCATCCTTGAGCACTGCTTTGTTTAATATGTTTCCAATTCCTACAATTACCTCCCTGAGGCACAAAGCTGAGTAAATAGACTGGCCTTTCATCGTACCTTGAAGGTCAACTAATTCAGGGTCTGTCAAGCCACTGGGCGATGTGGTGGATACTAAAGCCAAGGATCCTGCACCAGTACAGCTTTGCCTTCTGCCCCCAGACATTCTTTATGTCTCCATAAAAAAGCCAACTCTCAGGAGCTAGGCATTGGGAGGTTAATCCTTATTACTAGTGACACTGGAAAAAGCTTATGACAGATGCACAGTGGGTCCCCTTTGGAAAACTGTGCATAACTGAGAGCATGGGAAGGATGTTTTGCACAGAACTGCCAGGAGGCTTAGAAACTGTATTAGAAAAAGGCTGTTTTTTTCACCGCATAGCTCATTTAATGAACCTCTGTGCCTCAGGGTAAGGGAATGTACAGTATTTGAGCAGATAATCTATGTGACGTAACAAATTAACCTCTGAAAAGAACCTCAATAGTTATGCAAAGCTGTATCTTGCTTTCTTTTGAATAACTAAGCCTCACATCCCAAATTAAAAAAAAAAAAAGTTCTTTCTGTAAGATAGATGGTTTGTGCTCTGCTATTACACTTGGTGGCAAAAATATCAGTGGGAAGAATGAAAAATAATGTTTCCAGTTTAGTGGGACATCACTGCATCAGCAGCAAGAACAAATGGGAAGGGTACCTCTTCAACATCCTGCTTCCAAAAAGGAACGTTTTTATGGAACAAATCCCTCTTTTAGCATAGGCAGAAAAAAAAACCTGACACAGGAGCTGGATCACATAGAATCTTAATTAGCAAGAGTCACTAAGTTGCAGGTTTGTGCACAATCTAACTTAAACACAGAGATTTTCACTGTCCCACCGGGAATGGACTGATGCCCTGAAGATTAGATGAGGCTGCATGATTCCCCAGTTCCTGCCTGAGCTGATGGTGGGCACTGATTCTTTCCTCAGCAGCTGCTCACAGGGTGGCCAGATCCCTTACAGGCTTGTCCCCTTGACCATTCCTCTTAGCTCCAAAATGTGTCCTCTGTTAAACCTGCTGTATATCTGCACATGGCAGAGAGCAACAGAGAACCCTTCCTGCGCTAAAACCATTGTGATTACACTATAACCTCTCTAAGAAAAACACTATACAGTTTGTCTTTGCTCCAGATGAATTCCTACCTTCCAAAAAGCCAAAATAATTTAAACATCAAAATAAGGGGCCTAAAATTTTGGGAAAAAACTGACCTCGGGATTTCTAACAAAAGTGAATGCAAAATGAACTGGAGCTGGTTCGTTACACATGAAGGCTTGCAGGGAAGCAGTTATATTCTTTGTTTACCAGGTGTTAGGACTACATTAAGACTTTCTTACATCCTAACTGTCAATAAAAACTGTCTCATGGAGGCAGTTTTCTGAGCAGTAAGAAAAATCTCGCTACAACTTTTGGCTCAGGGCAGCCAAACCAAAAATAGTCATGAAAGGAAAACAGTGCTGATATATGAGAGAAAGCTTAGTGTAAAATACAGGGCTATTCTTGCTCAGCCCCCTTCTGCAGTATTCAGATTCCAAAGAGGAAGTTTTACGCTTAGTGCAGAGCTCTCATTTTGGTGCAATTTAGTTTAAGGTACTCTATTAGTTTCCAGAAACATGTGAGTCCTTAGGAATTTCTTTTGGTTTGATATATTAAAAAAATGACCTTGTGATGGGTTTGTTTACCTTTTGAAAGTATTTCTGTGGTACTTCCTTGGTGAGAGCACAGAATACAATGGCTATTTTGTACTGAGTTTGATCAAAAAATGCAAGAGAGAAAAATAAAGACAAAAGAATTGCTCTTTGCATCTTTCTCAACATGCTGGATGGGAGATAGAGAAAAATACCGGCCTTCAGAGCAATGTACATGCTAGGGAACCATACAGAGCACAGTGCGTGTATCGGGAATCAGAATCTCCTAAAATTCAGCATGCTTTAGATCTAACCTTCAGGGTATTCTCTGATCCTCATTAATTCCAGAACTAAGGAGTGGTCTGAACAGCAGAAGGTCTAAAACATACAATAAAAATATGAAACTACTTAAAGTGAGGTCAGAAAGAGACATGGATTTTGCTCATCAACTCTTAGCTTCCAGTTGTAGGCATATACTTGTCTTTAGCGTGTGAGTAACCCTATAGAACACAAGTCTTTGCTGGGCAGGTTATTAAAATTCACACAGCAGTAGTAAATAACAGCTGTGGGGGAGCTGAGGAGTAGGAGAGGAGTTGGACTTTAACCTTGTCACTCCTTCAAGAATGATTGTTCCCTGTCCTGACCTTGAACTAGTGTATTTTCTGAAGGGAGAAATTCCAAGTTTGTGGAGAAAAAGGAAACATTTATCTGGCAGATTATTTTGTTAATAACAGCTGTTTGAAACTGCTGGGATATTTGGAATGTCCCAGTAAGTCTCAACAGAGAAGGTTTGAAGGGCAGAGGACAGGTGAGGTGGTTAGATGTGTGTAAGAATGCCATTTCTGATGTAGCTCTATCCTTCATGCATTTGCATATGCGCTCTCTCTGATCTTTAATTACACCTGGAACAGAATTCCAAATGCAAACACGCCTCTGCTAAGAGCTGGAGTCTCTACTTGGCCAGTAGAAAATGCTGCCTCTCAGTCTCACCTCGAGTATAAACATACACATGCAAGTGCAATTATGGTGTAGAACAAATCTCATTGGAGGGAGAATTTCTTGATTTCTGCTGCAGCCTAAACAATCACTGAGCGAACAGAATAAGGTCTTTTCAGCTTAGCTGGAATCAACTTAGAGGGCAAGTAATGAATCTAATTGTTACGCTAGTTTCCATGTCAGCAAAATAACAGATGTACAGTATAACGGAGGAGGGAAAACTTGGTTTTTGTTTGTTGAGCAGGTGGTACATTAACTATCACATGGAAGTTTCTCAAGTGCATTTGGAGCCAGCTGGAAGTGAGCCAAGAGCAGAGCTTCCATTTCATCCTCTGGACATCCAGCTGTGCAGCTGCATAAGCCCCCAGAAGCAGCTGAGGCAGTGAAGACAGTGACACCTTGTCACTTCTTCTTCAACCATTTCTAACATCCCATCACAAATATCAAATAAACACCCAGGAACTGCTCTCCCCCAGTTACATATACCATGATCCAGCTGCCTGAAATGCCTGTTGGAGCATGCTAGGCAGACTCGGGGGAGGCGGCAGAAAGTTACCCCCAGCCTCCAGCAATTACTGCACTCAGCACATCAGGGGATGGAAATAAGTCTGCACATGTGCTAAAAGGACTTTTGGGAAGGATCAGCGGGGCTGTATAGGCGACACAATGATAAGCTCTGTTGTAAAGAAAAGATTTGACATGCCAGGCAACTGCAGTCCTGCTGGAAACCAGCGTCTGTTTAATAGCAGCGCATAGAAAGCTTAGCCTGCAATTAGGCTGAAGCTGTCATCAACAGGCAGAGGCTTAGTGCTGTTACAGGAGCTGAGGTGGCTATCAAGTGCGTGTATATCTTCTCCAAACAAATCTTCTGTGGTCAAAAGTCCTGGAAACCTGTGCTTGCTTATACTTCACACAAAGCTTTTCACCTAAACAGTGCTGAAGCTGTGGACAAGGGGGAAGTCCCAAAGATGGGAAGGCACCATAACACGGGTTCCCAGCATTCAAATAAAACATGACTGCAAAACAACCTGGAACAAGAGTTCTCAGAAAGGTGAAAGGCTATATGGTGGGTTTTTATAAGCTACAGAGGAAGGGAAAGCTAATAGGCACATGAGACCACAGTATTCATAAGCATGTTCCTTGCAGGACATAAAGTATTTGCAAAAGCTAAACAATGGCTAGGTGAATAGTTTTAAACAAATGCAAAACTAAGTAAACTTAAACATGTTTTGATGTAGTGGGCATTCAGAAACTAAGTGGAAGCAAGACAACCTGTGTCACACGGCTAATAAGGATAACACTATATACAAATGTACAGCTGTGCTGAGTGCTATGTTCTAAGGGAAAAAAGTCAATAAACTTAATTTATTGGCAAATATAAGGAATACTGATACACCTATACATTGGAAGGTCTATATTGACATTGAAAGATACACATCAGAGCTATGCCAGTGACTGAGGAGGACAGGAGATAACAGAGGGAGACTTCAGATGTTACGACAAGTTGCAATGCAGAAATAAAATGTTTAGATTCTATAACCAGCTGCTTATTGAAATAACTAATTGGTGAAGCCACAAGAGAATACTCTTATTTTAGTAGTGAATGGTGCCCAGGCTCTATTTTACTCTGCATGACTGTATTCAGTATGCTCGGATTCAGCATTCTTGCTAGAACAAAAAGCAACTTTCCAACTCTGCAACTGTAGTCACTTGCTTCAGGAAAAAAAAAAACACACTAAAAATTAGAAAGCTTGTTAAGTTAAAAGGAGCAGCTAAAAGGATAAAAATGCTTACAGTTGCCATGGAGACAGTTTATAAAATAAAAATGAGATGTTCAAAGAAATGTGTACGACAATCAAAAGACTGCAAAAACCATAAGAAAAGTTATCGTAATTAAAAGGGACAGTACAAGAAACTATTAAAAGCTTCATGACATCCCTCAAAAATAGAAGTTTGTGAAAGAAACAGAAAACTAAAAAGAGTAAAAAAGCTGGTAAATGTATAATATGATGTCAACAGAGATTCTGAGGAAAAGCTTGCTTGTCACATAGAAGCTGTATTTTTTCCAAAAAAAAAACCAAGCCAGGTAGCAAGTGACTCTTCAGAGCTCAGAGGCAACTGAAGTACAAAGGTGTTCTAAGAAGCTGTGTAATAAAAGATAAATGATTTGCATCAATATTTGCTACAGAGATGTTTGCAAGGTTTCTGCTTGAGGACAGTTTTAGAAAATATTTAGGATTAAAATATTGACAGCTTCAGAAAAAAAGAAATAAATGAAAAAGTAATCACAGATAACATCATCCCAGCTGCCCTAAAACAATCTCAGCTATGAATACCCTGGATATTAACTGTGGTGCACAACTTTGTCACTCAATTGAGTCCTCAAGCTCAAGAGGTTTTATTTTAAGTGTTGTAAGAATTTGGTTTCAAGACTTTTCGCAAGGCTCCAGAGGAAAAAACACTGACAAACTAGACTGATTTCCATACCAGGTAAGTTGTTCAAATACAGTAAGAATAACATTTGTTGGTAATTAAATAATACAGTCAATCCAGGCTTTGTAAGAGGGAGTTACACTGGGTAAAGATGTCTGAGGGGACAAGAAGTGCTGTTGTCAGGGCCCAGTGGGGATGGGGGCTTCCTGAGGCTGGGAGGAGAGTGGTTCCCCCAGGGCAGGGGACAGCAGGCAGGGCCTGTCCCCTTGCCCCAGTCAGGAGCAGGGAAGCCGGGAGACTGAGTCAGCCCCAGTCCCGGGCATCCAGCACCTCCCTGGGTACAAGGCTGGGCCAAGGCCAGGCCGGGACTTGGGCCCATGGCTGGGCTGGGTAGGACCCTGGGGAGCTGAAGACCCTGGGGCAGGAAGCTGACAATGGGGTCCTGGGCAGAGGGTGTGAGCCTTGGGGTCTGGGCAGGGACAGCCAGGTCTGGGGTGCCTTCAGGGTCCAGACAACTTTGTTAAAGATTCCCTAAAAGTTCCCTAAAGTATGCCTAAAGGTTCTCTAATGGTTCCCCTTTGACAGGCTTCTTCACCACAGATTTTAAAAAAAAAAAAAAAAAAGTTTTCATAAGATAAAGATAATAACTTGCTAAGGAAGTAAAGTAGGGTTAATAAATGGTGAGGGTTTTCATAGCAGGTGGGGTCTGCCAGGGATGCAAATTGCACATGGGGACTGCATTGGAAACTGTGTTCACATGCATTCATGTTGTTTATAAACTACATGGAAATGGTGACAGCAGATGTGGAAAAGCTCGTTAATGATAACATTATGCATGGTATTCAAAAATAAACCCGTGAGTATTTGTAACTGTACCTCACCACTCCACAGCTGTGACAGAAAACTGTACCGTGTGACAGGGCAACAAAATGGCAAACAAAATCCAGTGTTGGTAAATGCACAATGACCATCAGGGGGACTAAACCACACCACCCAGACACAGTGCCCAGGTCCACGCTTGCTGTTGCTGACGGAGGATGAAATATGAAAGGCCCCATTAAAAGCTCTTCTCACCAGTTAGATGCTGAGCAGGAATCAGAACAGCAGCCAATCTTCGCTAAACCTAGGGTAAGGTGCAAAAAAGCCAGTATAAAAACAAGATATAGATGTGCTGTGTGCTTCTATCTGAGAAAAATTTTCAGTCCAGAAGTCTTCAACTTTGCAAAGAAATGATTGAGCAGAGAACTGTCAGAGCTTCATAAAAATATGAATAGTCCAGAGAAAATGTATTCAGAATGATTACTCACAATTTTTCATAAAAGAAGAACTCAAAGAAACCTAATGGAATTGGGTAACAGGTTTGTTTAAACAAGGAAAACTTTATTTTTATGTATTAGAAGATTACATTAGAGTTCCTATTGCCATGGTGTATTTAGATGCCTATAGCCTAAACATGAATTGGATAAACACAGGAGAATGTAATGAGGTATGAGGGTGCAATGAATTTTATATATATATATATATTTATATATATATAACATTATATGCTGCTAGATTATTTCTCAGAGATTGCATTAAAGGTAACTCTGTGGGTATGGGACCAGATGGATCTTTAGTATGACTAGCAATGTTAGTATTATTTTTCCTAAGTTGACACAGTGCCATAGACAGTTTTCTACCTCTTGCATTTTCCCATTTGCTACTGCTGAAACGAGTTTCTTCTTTCCTCAGGCCCTAATGTATTTCATCTCACATAAAGAAGTTCTACCCCTACACTGAAGACAGTCCCAACACATTTTTTTAGTTAAACTATGGCTGGTATCACATTGCATACCTGGAATTTAATAAATGCCTAGCAGTAAAAGGGAAAAATCACTTGTCCTTTCTGTGAAATTGCACATTCCTGAATCCAATAAGGTGAGAGGTGTCACTTCATAGCTCCTGAGGCTGGAGCTTCAAAAACATTTCCTTTTTTTAAAGAAACAGATTAATTCTTGCTGGGGTCAGTTCCTTGACCCAGTTCATGGCCCAGCCACATAGTCATTAGCATTGTTGTAAATGTGGTGGCAGAAATGCATGGCTAGGTGTAGAAGAAGGGAAAGGCAAGCCATCATTTCAGTAGCAAGCTCCACTTAGTATTGGTTGAAAAATCTTTGAAAGGAAAACAGGAAAATACAAGCAGAGTGATTTTTATTCTTTTTCCTTACACTGAGCAGGAGGGAAAACTATAAAGTATTAAATAGGCAGACGTAAGAGGCAAGGCTTCCTGCTGCAGGAGTAAAGAGGGAAAGAGCTGCTTTTTGGAAGGCAGAGTGTCATCTTCTTGAAAATACAGTGCTACGAGGTAACACACAGCATCACATGTGTTCTCTGAAAAGCATAGTCAGAAAAACTCAGACTACTGTGTGATGTCGTTTGGTTTTGCTGCCCCAGCTAGCCATAACCCATGTGCCTTAGTTGACACCATACTTGATATTTTGCCACTCAAATTATTTAAACAAGCACTTTTTAATCCAGTGCTTAAAAAGTTTGAATGAACAGCAATGAAAAACTGTTAGTTAATGAAAAAGACTAGTTTGTCCCACACAGTGTTAATTAAACATTCCTAAAGATCCAGTTCCAGCTTTCATTATGCCACACTGACATTTAATGCTTTGGGATATGCTGAGGAAAATTCTTATTTAAAAACCCCTACTGAAGCAGAGAGGGAAATTACCTTCCTGACATCTACTCTTACAATCTGCCAAGAGGGGCTATAAAATAATAAATATAATGTAAAAAGATGCAAGCATTAGACCTTTGATCTCACGTATACACATCAATAAAATAACTGCAAAGCAAAGCAGGCAGGCAGCTGTACTCTCAGTTCCGAAACCTTTAAAATACCATAATTGCCTCCCCATGAAACACTGATGTGCCTGATGTGCCAAGCTTCTCGACATCCATCAGAGCAACACACAACCGGTGCCTGTGTGACAGATTGGACTTAGCCTGTCAGGTGAAGCTTTGCCTCTGATGGCACTCTCAGTCTGTATCACAGTGCCCTGCGAAGATTATTCCCCTAGAAATATCTGTCAGGAGCACAAGCAGGCTTTCTGCCATGGCCGGCGGTAATATCCTTTCAACATCAGTGTAAGAAAGTGCCTGCATTTACACTGCACACTCTAAGTGGGGCTATCAAAGCTACAATAACTTCTGTCATCATCTTGGCTCTGTTTTGTGTTCTTCCTCGCAGCCTTGAAGCAGGTCCACATGCTATTCAGTAAGTACCTTATCAATAAAGAAAGCATGCTGACATTCCTCACACTGAAGCAGCTAGTGGGGTTTACTTTGACATCTGCTTCTACATCAGCCAAAGACCTAATTTTCCCTACTTCTCCTCACAGAACAGACTAGGGGTGTGTCCCTCAAGATGAAAGCTATTGGCAAATAACCTCCCAGATTTTCATACTAATCTCATAAAAAGTGGTGCTCAGTGAGCCCTTCTCCCAGTGCAGACCCTGGGACAGGATGTGTCTTACAGAACAAGCTTTAAGACAAACCAAGACACAGCATTCCCTGAACCCTCACCACCCAAAGAGATGAGAATCTGAGAATAATGGAAAAGAGGGTGAGTCACTTTTTCCCCAGCCTAACCAATAAGCCATGGTACCTCAGCAGTAGTTAACTGACAGAGCAAGGGGGTTGAGTGTACCTCATTCTTGGTATGTTGGTCCCTTATAGTCAGAGAAGCAGTTGCCCCAGGGATTGACTGAGAAGGACTAAAGCTCCTTGCTCTGAAGGGAGGAAGTCTACCCATGGTCACTTGAGGTCACCCTACTGAGCCGGTTGCCGGTGTTGGAGGTCTAACTCACTTCAGTATAAATACACTCTGGAGGAAAATCCCAGTTTTACTTATGCTGTAAACAGTGGCTGAAGTAATTCCTAAAACCTTAGCCAGAATGAGACCCCCTTCTTCACTCATGTATTCCAGTATCCCCTCCAGAAAGGAGGTGAGCAATAGGCACTTAGACTCATTATAGTACGGGCTGTCAGACATTAAAATGTATACCCTTGTTTCAGTCTGCTATGGTGAAGAGTTGCACACCCTAGTCACCTGAGGAAACTGCAAACACAACACAGAATCTCACTGAAGATATGGACTGATGATATCTGGAGGAAGCATTCACCCTCCTTTCAAAAGTATCTGGGGATAACACTCTTCAAAGGAAGAATGCTCCTTAAGCCGTTTATCTTTGTGAAGAATGACTTGATGACATTTAATGGTATGATTAGGCATAGATATGGTTTAACGCATATTTAAAAGATTATTTCCATGATTAACTGGTTGTCAGAAAGCAAATATCTAATGACAATGGAAAAGGAATTTCATCAGTGCCTTCAAAAAAGATGATTTGCACTCATGGTATTGATACGCAGCTCTTTAATTAGGTCATCTCTTACTGGTGTCTCAGAATTGTGGGTTACTTTAAAATTGGATTTTTAAAATTACATTGAAAGGGGGTTCTTCTCAGGTAGGCTAAGAATCAGAAGTCAAAAATATCTGAATATAGATAACAGAAGTGCTATTGTTCCTCACATCAATTTACATATGCCTTTTTGGGACAAGGGAGAGAGGGAAGGATGTAGAACGCAGAAATATACTTCTGCTGAAGTTAAACATAGACATATGGAGCCTTCATATTTTAGGCCATGGCTTCAATGTTTGGATCCAGACCACTGAAATTATGAGCTGCTAGAATTTAGCTTATTAAAGGTCAGAGGATCCAAAGGACTGACTGACAAGTGTTGGATATTATGCAAAATGCTTGCTGTGGTACACAATGTGTTGAAGCCCTCAAAAACATGTACAGCTAGGGGATGAAATTAAGTCATTGCTACAGCACAAGGTACAAGATTTGCAGGAATATGTAAATAAATCTGATTAACCAGGCACCATGCTTCCAAAACTTTATCCTTTTTTTCTCCTCTTCCAACTGAAGTATTGAAGTATCTTTGATCAAGTGGGACAACACTGAAGGGGACAGCTTCCATCTCAGATCAAACCCACAGACATTGTTATTATTCAGCATTTACACAACATAAATGATCAGACTACTTCTATAGGGGAAACCTAGCTGTGAAGCTCTACTGGAGCCACGTCCTTGGGTTTCAGGAAATCAAGAGCTTAAGAGGAACATCTCCATAGCTCCTTTAACAGCTCTCAGGTATTGCTTAGCTGGAGATGTTGAATTCTCTGGCATATTGAAGGCAAAGCAGGGGAATTGTGCCCTGCAAAATACCTCTTCTCTCCCTTGGTGCAGATTTTCCCCACAAGACAAAGAAAACTAGCCCAGAATTTGCCTTATGTTTTCCTATTTGCACAGGGGAACTCAAATAAATGAGCTCATAATGAACAATCTGCCAGCAAACACTGCAAACATATTATTTACCCAGAACAGCACACCAGAATACCTGTATAATCAAAAGTACACCTGCAGCTTTAATTATATGAAAACCATGTCAACAAAATGCAATAAAAGCTCCATGTTTCCACCTTCTTATTTTAATCCTCATGTTTCATTTCAGTCTTACAGAGGCTTTCAGATCCAGAAGTTAATTCTAAGTTTAGCTCTAGATGTTGCAATGATTCTAGGATCTAGGCTGACGGAGGAAGCAAAAAAATTGTATTTTTTTCCACAGCTGATGGCCTCTAGCAGTAGAAGGTAACTGTTTACAAGTGTTCATGACTTTTGACTTCTCTGTGATTTTTGATTGTGATTTTAGGTGTTTAGCCCTAATATTTTGTTAAGTGTTAAGTAAGAACTAAAGATCACCTCAAAGGCTAAAGATGTTTCGAAAGTCCCATTGCAGTACAACTAATCTGAAAGAACAGGGACACGATGACTTTCTTTTAGTACCATTACAGTACTTCATTAAAACTGAAAACAGTTTTGTCATTAAAACTGTATTTTCTCATTGTTTTTAGCTTCCAGTTTACATAGCCTTGATCCAGTCTTTGTGCCCTTTTGGTGTTTATATATAGTTTATAGGAGCTTATGCAACTGCTTCCCTAGAAAATAATAGTCTTCAATAGTAGTTAAGTTCTAATAAGATGCTGCAGATACAGGCACATTAGCAGCTTCAGCACTCAGAGAGACGCATAGTACAGGTATTGCATTTATTCATGTAGCACATTTGTGCTACTAGTCATAAAAGGTAAAGAATTTTCTACCTCCTTTCACATCATCTTCTTATGAAGTTAAAACATTCTTAGGTAGGTTTGCTGAGGAAATATTTTTTTTACCACCATGTGAATTAAACCATGTCTTAAAGTGCCATGGCACCACATTTTTTGAACACCCCCACAGATCGTGACTCCAACACCTCTCTAGGCAGCCTGTCCCAATGTCTGACCACTCTTCAGTAAAGAAGTTTTACCTTATATCCAATCTAAACATTCCCTGAAACAACTTGAGGCCATTTCCTCTTGTTCTATTGATTGTAACTCTGGAGACGAGACTGGACTCCACCTGGCTACAGCCTCCTTTCAGGTAGTTGTAGTGAGTGATAAGGTCTCGGCTCAGCCTCCTCTTCTCCAAGCTAAACAGTCCCAGTTCCTTCAGCCACTCCTCCTAAGGCTTGTGCTCTAGATCCTTCACCAGCTTTGTTGCCCTTCTCTGGACATGCTCCTCAACATCCTTCTTGTAGCGAGGGGCCCAAAGCTGCACGCAGTACTCAAGGTTCAGCCTTACCAGTGCTGAGTACAGGAGAACGATCGCTTCTCTAGTCCTGCTGGCCACAGCATTTCTGATCCAGGCCAGGATGCTGTTGGCCTTCTTGGCCACCTAGGCACACTGTTGGCTCATGTTCAGCAGGCTGTGAATCAACATGCCAGATCCTTTTCTGCCAGGCAGCTTTTCAGCCACTCTTCCCCAAGCCCATAGCATTGCACGGGGTTGTTATGACCAAAGTGCAGGACCCAGCACTTGGCTTTGTTAACCCTGATACAACTGGTCTCAGCCCATTTATCTAGCCTGTCCAGATCCATCTGCAGAGCCTTCCTACCCTCAAGCAGATCAACACTCTCACCCAATTTGGTGTCATCTGCAAATTTACTTAGAGCACAATCAATCTCCTCATCCAGATCATTAATAAAGATATTAAACAAGACTGACCCCAAGACTGAGCCTTAGGGCACACCAGTTGTGACTGGATGCCAGCTGGAATTAACTCCATTCACCACAACTCTCTAGGATTGAACATCCAGGCAGTTTTTTACCCAGCAAAGAGTACACCAGTCCAAGCCGTGAGCCACCAGCTTCTTCAGGAGAATGCTGTGGGAGACAGTATCGAAGGCTTTGCTGAAACCCAGGTAGAAAACATCAACAGCCTTTCCCTCATCCTCCAAGCAGGTCACCTGGTAATAAAAGGAGATCTGGTTGGTCAAGCAGGACCTGCCTTTCATGAGCCCATGATGACTGGGCCTGATTCCCAAGTTATGCCACACATATCTAGTGACCATGCTCAAGATGATCTTCCCTGGTATCGAGGTCAGGCTGACAGGCCTGTAGTTCCTTGGATCCTCCTCTCAGCCCTTTTTGTAGATGAGCATCACTTTGGCAAGCTTCCAATCATCTGGGATCTCCTCTGTTAACCAGGACTGCTGATAAATGATCATATTGATAAATGATGGAGAGTGGCTTGTCAAGCTCCTCTTCCAGCTCCCTTAGTAATCTAATATATCCAATAATAGAATTAGAAAAGAATCTAAAAGATGTCATGAAAAATGTGTTAGTGTGTCTCAGCTTGGAAGGAACTGAAAGAACAAACCATTTCACTTGTGCTTGCCTTTAGCGGGCTCCAAACCAGCAACAGCCAAGCCCTGAGTGAATGCAGACCACGAGACAGCACTCAAATCACTTGTCACAGTGTCCTCACTGGCTGTGAAGAGCTGACAGCAGCATGGAGCTGAAGTGACCTTGTGGATGCAGAGGACAAGGCTGGAGAGTTACATACCTGCTGTATGGGAACACACATACATTGAGAAGAAAAGGAAGGAAGGAAGGAAGGAAGGAAGGAAGGAAGGAAGGAAGGAAGGAAGGAAGGAAGGAAGGAAGGAAGGAAGGAAGGAAGGAAGGAAGGAAGGAAGGAAGGAAGGAAGGAAGGAAGGAAGGAAGGAAGGAAGGAAGGAAGGAAGGAAGGAAGGAAGGAAGGAAGGAAGGAAGGAAGGAAGGAAGGAAGGAAGGAAGGAAGGAAGGAAGGAAGGAAGGAAGGAAGGAAGGAAGGAAGGAAGGAAGGAAGGAAGGAAGGAAGGAAGGAAGGAAGGAAGGAAGGAAGGAAGGAAGGAAGGAAGGAAGGAAGGAAGGAAGGAAGGAAGGAAGGAAGGAAGGAAGGAAGGAAGGAAGGAAGGAAGGAAGGAAGGAAGGAAGGAAGGAAGGAAGGAAGGAAGGAAGGAAGGAAGGAAGGAAATTAATTTTCTAACCCTCCAAAGATTTGCATTAAACATGAGAAGCAAGGAAAAATTAGCAGTGATTTCTCTAGCACACATATGCCTTCAACCATTAGTTCTTTGGCTTTAAACTACCATCCTTGCAAAGAAAAACAGAGAAGGAGAGGACTTTACAATGTGAGTCGCATAGCCTGAAAAATTCAGCATTTATAGGAGTCTGGAGAACACCTTGTAACATATTTTCATTTATATTTCAGAAGATTTAAAAGTCTCCTTAGTATGAGTTTTTAAACTGTCAATGGTCACCTCAAATAGTTTTCATATTGTAGTTGAAAAAATCCTCCTATTGTCAGCAAGGAGGCAAGAGACCAGGACCAATTCTTCTGCTAAGATGGGGATTTCTCCTATTAATGGGAACTGTTACATAGTTAAGGCTATGCTTTTTCAGCTAGAGCTTCTGACAGACGCGGTGGCGTTTTAAAGTCATATGGCTGAGCTGTTCACTCCCTGAGCTGCCCACCCCCACCCCTGTGGGGGACATTGCAGCTGAGGAGAGCATTGCCTAAGCTGCTCACAACCCAGCTCCTGTTTTCAGCTGGTCATGTAAGGTAAACCAGCTCCAGTTTCAGTCTGCCTTAGTGTGTTGCACAAATCAGTGTGGCAATTCAAACACTCCTTTACAGGAGATCGCTAACTTGCAGGCAATGCCATCCAGATGACAGTCAGGCCAGACAGCTAGAGGCTGTCTTCAGATGTCTGATTTTAATTTACTGCACTGAGTGAGGTAGAATTCTTATTTCCATGTACTTGCATTTGTGAGTAGGTTGGATTTCCAAAAAACACTAAGTAGTTCAGGAGTATAACTACTGTAAAAAATTAATCAGACCAGTGAGCCTAAGTCACTTTGGGACAGCTAAGAATTTCACTGATCGCAGTTAGAGCCCTTTTTATATCCTCTTCTCTTTGCCTTCTAGCATAAGGACTCTCTGTTTTATTTATGCTTCATTTATTATGAAAAAAACCACGCAATATTTCATGTTGGCAAGATAGTGACTGTATCTAGTGGGAAGGAGCATGATGAAATCACTATTAAGACAACATTTTCATCTCTTCTAGAGGGGAAAGGCAGGATATCCCAAATAAGCAACACTCATTTATTCAGGCTCTTCTCATGAGGAAAACCTTCAGCTGTGTTTCACACAGAGGCAAACCCAGCCCTCATATAACCTCAGCGAAAATCAGTGGTAGTATTATCAGGGTTGAATTTGGTACTTAATGCAAACATATTTACAGAATATGTACACAGTGTATAACCACAGACCTACACTTTTGGTCTGTGACAAATAAGGTTGGCATATTAAACAAAAAAAAAGGAAAAAAGACAACAATGAAGCTGCATAAAAACACATCCTGTATTGACTGAAAGTCCTGAAATCCATTACACTGTCAGCTAGGAAAAATAGAAAGCAACCCACTTAAAGAGGTCACCTAATGAACTGTTTTCTCCCACCTCTGAACAAAGAGCACTTAGAGATAGACAACAAAATTGTCACAACACAGATACCGGCAAAGCAATAAGGAATAATTTTATTTTCCACTAATATGCATTAGCTCTATGCTCAGAGTCTTGCTGTGCTCCGCAGCAACACAGAACTCTTTTAAATACCCCAGACACTGCCTTTAAATCTTAGGGTAAAGTGGAGAGGAAAAGACACACAGTTCACAGACCTTAACATTAATGCTTGAACCCCTTCCGTCTATCTTTCCTCTGCTCGCCTTTTTCAAGTGTGTGGTCCATGACACAAATTCACTTCATTGTTAGATCAAAGAAGGCATTTTAGCTTACACCCCACAGGCATGTAGTTCACAGACAAATTATTCCCAGTTTCCACTTCCATACTTCAAATGTGTTAAGAATACAGCATGAAAGCTAAAAATAGTTCAGCGTGTATGCTGTACAAATACAATTCATGAGGGCTCCCTTAATTTAGTCCTCTCCAAATCTCAAGCTTTTAATAGCAGAGATAAATGGCTTGGCCTTCTCATGAAGTTTATCGGCCTTGATGAGACTGAAGAGAGATTCATTCTGATTAAATGTCTGTCAGGGTTCCTTGGTAAAGCGAATCCAGTGGCGTTCCACTCATTTCCTACTGAACTGTAGCTGACCTTTTTCTACCCCTTTGCAATCTGGAAAATTGGCAACCTTCAAAAAAACAGGCTCCCCTAAGTCAAAGCAGAGATTTGTCGAACAAGCAGTCTGGTCCACAGAAGTGATTTTAGTGTCAGGGCCTCTAACGCTCTCACAGGGAGAATGAGCATGTGGAGTAGAATTCCTCCCCTTGCACAGCAAGCAGGATAGAGGTTGTTCCATTCAAATACACATCTTTTAGTTCAGTTGTCACTATGACCTTTGGAGAAGAATCTGAAAGTTGCCTTGATCTTAAAAGGGGATGTAACCCTCATGATTCCTAAACTTTGCAGATTAACTTAAGCATTTTGTGTCACATTAATGTAATCTAGAGGAAGCTTTCAGTGTTGCCATCTGCACCTGAGTCACCTGTGGCTCCCTTCACAGTCAACAGAGGTCATAATATTTCTACTTTGCTCTTCATCTCATGATAACACGGAGGTGTGAACTAAATCATGCGGATCGTGACCTAAAAGTGATGTTCCTTCTTCACACAGGTATAAAACCAACAAAGGGTGGTGACATAGCATTTAGACATCTACCTGTAAATGTTCAAAATTAATTTTTTCACACCAAAACTGTGACTGGATTTCATTCAGTTTTAAGTGGTAGACTTCTGATCTATGCCCTTTATCACCAAAGTAGAAGTGCCAGTAATGAATGGAAACATGCCAGCTCTTAGGTGAAAAGATCACCTGAGGAGTAAGGGGATTTTGTAATTCCATTTCCAAGGCCTGTCCATGATGGCTCCGTGGTGTTAGGTTTACATTATCACCAATGACACCATTTCTTAAAGACAGCTGTCTGTATAATAAACATCATCCCTGGAGAGTGACCATTTTCAGTCATTATCAATCTGTTAGGAATTTGTTTTGTTGCATCATTTTTCAAATCACTCCCAGGCATGCATACAGACAGGAGTACTGGTGCTCAAAAACCTACACAGACAATGCAGGGTCACATCAACAAAGTCTGCTTTTGTATCTTCCATGTAATTTATTCAAGGAATTATTCACCACAAAACAGACAGGGCGTGCTCAGTCCCTTCTTGGCTTTGAGAGTTTTGCTTTATGTTGTATGTGACAGTAGTTTGCATCCAACTCTCAGCACAAAGTACAATCCCTCAGAATTTCTTCATGTGAACAGATCTTAAAAAAAATCAGTTTGGACCACCAAAGCCAACAGGAATATCGCAGAGATAGGACTATAAAATCACTGCAAACACAGTAAGCAAGTTCCCCCATTGTATGTCAGCTTATTTGTTGTGCTTTGCCAATCAGTCAAGAGGGATTTATGCATTGCTGATGAAGAGCAGCCTTAGCTAGTAAATCTGGCATAATATGAACAAGCATCTCTTTATAGCTAGAAAGAAAAGCCAAAATGTTTCCTAATAGTAACCCCCTTAAAAACATTCCCATTTCATTTTAAACCAGACAGAACCATAAATTTCATCTTTATACATAAAACTCTACTTCTAGATGATAGTTGACCCACTCAATGGCTTCCATTAGTTGGTAAAACTTAGGCATTACAGTTATGTGATTTCTTGAACATATACTAAAATATTGCTTTATCCATGTATTACTACAAAGCAATCTAGCTCTCAAGCCTCAGCTGCAGCAGGGTAGATTAAGTGAGGACCAGTTACTCCCAAGTTCTCACTTCTGTTTGTCTCTACCTGCCACAAAAATCATTATGTAAAAGAAAATGCACTACAAAAATCCACATGCAAGTTCACTGAGAGGAATATCTATGAGTCCTTCCCCCAAATGCAGCAACATAACTCTTTTCACATAGTTCACATAGTTCTCCATGTGTCCACACTTCACGGATGAGAAGGTAAGGCACGGCAAAGTGAAGCAAAGTTATCTGCCCAAGGTCAAACAGGAACTGCTCAGTTGATTCCCGAGCCCCAAGCTCACACCTATCTTCAGGTCTAGCTCTGTTTTCTTACAGTGTTGCCAGTATAATATTTGAGCCTTGATCCTTCAAGCCCTGGTGGGTGAAAAGGAATACAGATTTTATTTCTATTTTTAAAATGCAAGACCAAAAGAGGAAACCCTGTGCAGAAAGTAAATATTTCAAAGGTCTTATCATCACGCCTCTCCATCACTGAAGAAGCGATGAGGCTGGGACTCAGCATGATCTGTACTTCTGACAATGAAGAGGGGGAAAAAAAAGAAAAGCAAGAAGGACAGTAATTTGGAGTCCAGTGATATCTCCTCCTGATGCACGTCTATCTTGCTCCTGTCTCTGAGCTCGCTGACAAATATAAACAGTAATCATCTGCTAACAGTTAGTTCTGTCTAGACATAGTATGCTCTTCATTAGCTAATTGTTCACACCTCTCCCCATAGGCTGTAAGACAGCAAGAGAAATAGAGGCAGAATGTGTATCCGTGCAGCACAACTCCTTTGGTAAACCAACAGCAGGTTTTTTACACTCACACCATTAACCTGCCCGTTAACTCAGCAATTGGGTAGCCTCCATCAGGACCTCAGAAAGTCATCTCTTCAAAGCCCTACAGAAGTGTCAGTGTCACTCCATGTATGTGGAGTCCTTCCTGGTGCAGAACTTCTCTGCTTTTGGGAGTAAAAAAAGGAGGATGGGGAAATCAAAAAAATAAAATGTGAAGTCACTGTAGGACTCAACAGCTCAAGATCAATGTGATATGAAGGTTTCTCCACCGCTTTGCAGTTATCAAAGTGTTGGATGTGTACCATAATCAAATTTTACTGTGGGTTGATTTGGACAGTTATAAAAGTTCTTTTAGTTATTAAAGAAATATTGTATAAATTCAGCTCCTTAGAAGCATTACAGATTCCAGAACACAATCTGCAAGATTATTTATCCTTATACATGAGTTTAGTTGTATTTAATGGATTATGACTGGAGTTAGTCAGAAATGTCTCAGTGGAACAATTAATTTTGTTAGAACAAAAGCATATGGGACCATACCTGAGTGAAACAAGGAACTTGAATTTAAATCTCCTAGAGTCTAAAAGGCACTGATTACCCTGGAGAAGGATTTTCTTAGTCACCTGGTGACTGTAGGATTTCTGTTTATATAATAAAAAAGCACTTTGTTTATATAATTGTGTGGAGAGTTCATTACCCATCAGACATAAGACCAATGACCCTGACTTGCAGTATTTATGGAATTTAACTGGCGAGTGTAGAGGGGATAACTCCTGCTGCTCATCTCACTGCAGGTAATGCCAGTCTTCTGTCCTTCCCACAGGAGCAGCAAACGCAATATATGCTGGCTACTCAGCCACCCTCACTTGCAGCTATGTATAACCACAAGCATCTGTTGGTTTCCATTTCCATAAGCAACCCTGGAAGTTAACACCAAGCCACAGAGACAACACCCATCCTACTGCCTCTGCTACACAGCCCTGGCAGCAGCATGGGGTGGGCAGCTGAAGGAGACAGAATGGCTGTAGGGCCCTGATGTATGGAAGAGGGGCAGGAAGTGCCTTGAATGTGTATTTCACATATTCTGTCTGCAATGCCACTGGAGCTGTTCCCTGTCCGATGTGAACATTTTCTAATCACAGCATCTCACAAGAGGAATTTTCTGTCTCCAGGTTCTAATAGTCATAGTGCCACTGAAACCTGAAAGGCTCCCAAAGTTTATTAAATATTCCCCTGAAATAATAAGGAAATGGCTCAATAAGACTGCGTGACTTTATAACATTACCAGAGAGGTTGGTAGTTGTTCCATCAGTTGTGTTAAGTTTCAATAGGGACAGGCTCCTTTGAAAGGAAAACAGCTATGATCGGAAAAAATGCATTCTGGAAATCGAGTAAGACTCTTCACCCACCCATGGAGAGCAATGGCAAATGAGGACCAGGTGCCATTTGGCTGGCTCACACTGCCACTGTCACAGCAACTAGCCAGATGAGTCCTGGCATTTCTGCACCAATCTCATTGACTAGTCAGTGCAGTCCTATAACATGCTTCACACCGTATTTTTCATCATAAATGCCTCAGAAATGTCTATTTCAACACCCCTGCTTTCCATGAGACTGTCATTTTGCAGTGTGCAGTTAAACGATTCTCAGTCAGGCCTGAAAGCTGTTTCAAAGTTCTCTCTAAATGTCCATATCTTCACTGTTTCTGCATTCATTGTGTTCATTTGAAACACATCCTGGCCCCAGAATGCAACAAATGTATATTTTTCTAATAAGAATAAAATTCTGCATGAGTTTGAGGCCTTGCCTGGCATAAACTACACATACCATAACCACCTTGATCTTAACCTTCTGCTTTGCCCTTGAGCTTGATCCTTGAGCACTCATGGATGTTGCACCTTCTGCTTGTTCAGATGAACATATCACATTTGATTACGTATGTGTATACACAGCACACCGTATACGCATTGTATACACACAATGCACACTGTGTGTTCATGTGGTTTAGATATACAGGGAAACATGCACTGTCTCTCATCAGGAAAACATCACATAGCAAAGCTGTTTGCCTCCTTTAACATAACTATAATTAAGCCAAATGGTTCATTGTATGGGAACCAAGAAACTTAAATTGTATATTATTTTCAGCTCTTTGATGTGAGCATGAATTTTACTGGCTTAAGTATTTTAAAGTTGATGCTTGTTTTATCATTTCCATTTTATTTGATTATTCTTTTAAGGTGTTTTCCCCTAAAAAAATAGGAAATATAAAAAAATGAAGAGGAGAACAAAATTATTTTTAAAAATGTAAAGCAATGAGGCTTAAATAATATAATGTCATTTAAAGAAAAGTAGAACTGCACATGTTCTGTATTAAGTACAATGGGAAACTGCTTTTGGTATTCACACAGAGGTATATGAGCAAGCAGGTATTTTATTATAGAGGAGGTAACTCCATTACATGTAATCTTACAGAGTCAACATAAAGCTTTTTTATAGATTCTGCTTTGCTCCAGCCAAGCTGTGCACAAAGGAAATTCTTCCTATGAAACTTTATTGAAGAGATTGTGGTCATGGTTCCTCAGAGTATTTAGTTTGCTACTGCCCTAGAATACCTGGTAATAGAATTATTAAAATAGTTAGATGCAATAGAAAATGTCTGGAATATTGTTCCAACCTGCAGAGTTCAAACTGACTTCAAGAAAGCCTATAATCAAGGAAGATGGGACTATCCCGAAATTCACAAGGTTACTTTTTTTCCAGCTGCTGCGATCATTCCTCTCTAGCTGTTGGCTGAAGGGGTCTAGCCTGTGCTTAAGTATCACTCTCTTTCCAGAGCAGAAGCAAAGATTTCAAATCCAAACTCTCTCTATACAGACAATCTCTTGAGCATGCCAGGCATGTTGCCCAGTAAAGACCTTGTCCTTCATTATTTGGCTACTTCTAGATCATCACCTGAAATTTGAAGGCAACTACTGAAACATGCGATCACAACTCCATATACTTCTGTCCTGATTCGGCTTGGGTCTGATAAAGAGCAGACTTTATCCTTCATTATACTAATTCTCAATTTCAGAGGAGAAGCCAAATACCAGGATAAACATAACTTATGTTTTATTCATGCAAATCCCCGTTTTGACAGCTGGGTAACTAGGCGTATTTCATTGTTAATAAATTTAACCAAGATAAGCACAAAATGAATACTGTTTGTAGGGCTGGCTTAAAACTGGCTAATTCAAGTGCCTGAAGTGAAACAGCAAATAAGGAACTTTAGATTCATGGCTGACAGCCTGTCGCTTACACAGGAGTTAAACCTGATCCTTGTTCTTAGAGGGAAATATTTCCCAGAAATGCAGGCATTGGCCCTGGAGGTTCTAGAATTGCACGCTGTTCTGGGATGCAGTCAGCACCCTTCTCCCATCCTTTCAATAGCGTGAAATTTTTAAACCTGAGAAGAGTAGTTTGTGCAAGGGAGATTTAAGACTGAAACATCCTGTCCAGTAATTTGAAGATTTGGTAGGAATCACCCTTTATAGGACAAATGCATCTTTTACATTAGCAGGTTCTACTGGTTTTGAGTCCATAAATTTCTGTGTAAAATGCCTTTGACTCCGTTGAGTATTCCTCTTCATTGGGTAAATTCTTCCTGCTGTATTTACCATTCTATGGCAAATTAATACTTAAAATGATTTATAATTAGGATTTGTTTTTAAGCCTAACTGCAAAAGAATGTATTTACTTTATCTTGAGAGATTATATTATGCAGCTCATGTTTTGCCAATAATAATAGAATTTATCCTCCATTCTGACAATCGATCAAACAGCATCCTACAGTTTGATAATACACTGGGGTTTTTAGCAGATTTAATGACTGCACTATAGAACTGGGTTCACTTATATCACTGCAAATCATTCAAATATGCCTAAATTCTTAATTAAAACAGAAGTGGTCTGACCAGCTTATCATATGTTCATAGACTGACATAAAATTAAATCAGTGTATAGACAATATGCAGACTAGTCTTAAATAGAAGGCAAAACGGTCTCTTAAACCGCTTCCCTGAAACTGTATCCATTTTTTTCTGGACCAAAGCTCAACTTCCCATACTGTGAACACAATTGTATATTCCGAACTCCACACTTGGCAAATTACATATTCAGTTTGCCAAGTACTTGCAATCATCACATATTGGAATGTGCTTTTTGGTTTATCAATGGTCTTTAAAAAACAATCCTGGGCCTCAGCACCTTCCCGCTGAAGCCATTGACAAATTTGCTCTGATTTCAGTAAGGTGTCCACGTTCCTATTTTTACTGCTGTATATGCAGTTTCTGGAACTGCTGATTTATAGAATGTATGGTATGGAAAATTATATTTATGTTCAATAAATTAGTTCCATATTACTGTAAGCTGCCTGTCTGCATTGTCATTTTTATTGCATCCACCACTTTTTATAGCACTGCACTAACCATTTTGCTATGTGAGTCCTGGGAAATGATTGACTCGGGAGTAAGACAGAACTTGTACCAGAACTCAAAGTATATGTGGCACACAACCTTGACGTCCCAAAAGCTTGTTATGCTAAAAAATTACAAGGTTCTTCCCAGTAGTTCTTGTTAACCAGACTTTTCTTTACATCGGCAGGCAATTTTAAGCAGCAAGCATATTTGTGGGAGTTTGTCTGTTAAAGGATGGGAGAAAAGGGTTATATTTGACAAATTCCTCATTTCAAATCATGCAAATAATTGACTCCATGGGGTGCTCATTCTAGAGAGATGTTTCACAACCTGAAAGAGGGAATTGATGGACTTAAGCTGTGAGGTAAAACAGTGAGAAGGAATGAGAAAGCACGAAAATTGGAGAAATACTAGGTTTTCATGTTTTGCAGTAAGCACTATTGAAATTGCAATCAGACTGAAGAAAACATTCGAAGGGTTGTTTTTTCTCATGACTTCTGTAACACACCAGGCTCCCTTAGGAAAAACCTCTTTAGAGCTGCCATACTTACTGCAAACCTTTCCAGCTTAACACTGTCTCACGGAGGTGACTTGTAAAAGGGGCGAATCAAGCTGGCTGAGCAATTACTACACAAATCCATGATTTCACAAGAAATGTGCTGGGACATATTCACTTGCTGCTTTGTGCTGTTGGAATAATGCAAAGCAGTCGAATGAGCAGCTGAATGTAGCAGAATTTGAGCTGCTAATCTGAATTAAAGGCCAATTCATTGACATTTTAATCCACATTAGCTATTTTAACCAAGGTTCACTTGGATTAAGGATGTACTGTTCTGGGATTCAATCATATCTTGAGAACTGCATTCCCCACAGAGAAAGCCTCCATCTTTTGTTGAGTTTCTAGAAGTGGGTACATGATCATTCCAGTTACTTTTGTTGCAGCGTTACACCAGGCTCTGTGCAAACTCATAGTTTGGATGGAACCCTGCCCCTCTCAAAGACACAAGACTTTTGTTCTCTATTGATAGGAAGCAGAGAAGGAGGGGTGCCACAGGAAAGGAAGGGGAGGGTAAAATCGGATCTTCCCAACTGAGCCTGGATAATATCATTTTTAAATCAGGAATAAGTCTAGAGCTCAGGTTCCTGTGTTTGGAAAGACATATGGGAAGAACAAAGTGCCTCAGTGTACACCCAGGTACTGCAAAAAGACCATGATTTGGAAGGGAATTTCACCCTTTCGCTTGAGGCCACCTCCTCTTTCAAGAAGAGGTGAGCAGAGGTTCCCTGAGTGTTGCTGTATTGATGTGTAATAGCATCAGCATTTATACTTTTTCTTTTTTTTTTTCCATCAAAAGTAGACCAGGACAGCAGTGTGTATTGATTCTTTGGGAAACTGATGTTCTTGTAAGAAAAACACAGGACTACACTGACAGAGGGCATCCTGGAGTGAAGGCAAAAATGTACCTTCCTACTCATGGTCTGAAATTTTAATGTACTTAAATAGCAATGTTTTACCAAACCTTTAAAGTCCTTTGGGAAAATCACCTCCTACTTGTGAGGCTCACAGAGCCTACTACTGCTGAAAGCCTTAGGCCATAGGTCTTCTTGCCTGATTCACAGTGTTGGCCTCTTTTCACACAAAGTAGGCAAACTTCTACCTAATGCCTGTAAAATTTTCAATATAGTCAAGGCAAGTTGAAGTTTTTAAAAAATTTAACTAATCAGTATTTTTCCATTGTTTTCGTTTCACTAGGTCTGTCCATATTAAAACTAATCCATTTTCCTTGCACGAGGACTGTGAATATGTATGAGTTCAAAAACATTACATTATCTATTTTTTCCCCCAGTGTGGACATGGCACAAACATAAAATGTTCCATTTTGGTTTTTATGACAGAACACTTTCCCTGAACAAAACACATGAATACTGCGATCATAACCCTGTTCAGTTAGAAATGCTACCTCCTTAAACTCTGACCAGGTCCTAGGGATCAGTGGTCAGATGGGCTAAAATGATCAGCAAGAGCCACTGGTTTATTACCTCTCTTATAAGAACACTTAATTGTGTGTTCTTTTCAAAACAATTATAAATCAGCAAGCCACTGCATAGCTCAGTGACTGTTCAGTGTACATCTTTAAACCACAACCAAACCTTGAGGTTTCACAAGCATTGAAGAGTCTGGAGACAGAGAGTGAGGTATGGTACAGAAAATGCCAACATAAAGCAGGGACATAGAATCATACTCTCAGACTCACTCATGGATTTCTTAGGTAGCCTCTGGTGGTATTTTCTAACTCTAAAAACTTCCATGGCCTGCACCCAGTCCTTCACACTCAGGACTGTAAGAGATGTAACAATGATAATTCACCACCTGATCTAGTTGAAAATGACCCTGCTCATTGCAGGGTGGGATTGGTCTAGACGACCTTTAAAGGTACCTTCTGACCATTAAGTGATTCTATGATTCCATGAGTCTACAATTCTGTGTTCAGATGAAAAAAACACTGCAATCACCCAATCTGATTTGTGTCCCAGGACCCACAGATCGGCTTTATGAAGTGAACTGATCGAACACCTTAGGCAGCCCATAGGGAACATGTTTGGCCCTTTTAACTCTGTTACCACCCAGGGAAACTGCCAGACAATCCATGCAGAATTTATATGCTCAGTGCTCATTCTTGTTAGGACTTTTCCTATGATCTTACAGGTCCTTTAAGAGTGTGGAATACTCTAGTGACCAAATTATTTCCACCTTGCAAGAGGCTTGAGACATACCTGGAATAAAACCAAAGGACATTTTATGTTCTTAATACAGGTAAAGCCAAAATAATTACCTATCTTACCTAAGATGCATCTGCAAACACAAATGCTGAATGATAGTAAATAATTTGCCACTATTGCAACTTAACAAAATGGGTAGGTCAAGCCCGCTGAACATCAGCATCTTGAGGATTAATATAAATGTTCACATCAATCAGTGGTATTTATTTTCTTTTTCACAAAGAGAAAAGATGAAAGCAAGCAAGCAAGAGAATATGCTGAAAAGCCTAGATTTAAAATGAAGGAAAGCTAAAGGATTGTTCTTTAAAGAAACCGACTAATTCTTTAAAGAACATTCCCCTCTTTGTACGTAGAGGAATTTCAAAGCAAAACGAAATAAATCTTTCTTTTTTTATCATTTTCATAAGTATAAAATGTAGCATCTGACCACATTCACAAGAGTTACATTCTTTTCTATTTTATGTTTCCATTATTGTGCATTATTCCTCCAAGAATCAAATTTAGCAGCATGGTGGTTTAAATTCAGCATAAAAATAAAATTCAGCAAATGTCATGGCAGAATACCAAACATTTAATGTCAGGTTCCCTTATGTTCAGCACTTTGCTAAAGCTTCCCATCCATCAATTAGACAATTTTGGAATATTTTACTTCGTAATTAAAAAAATAAATCTCTTGTGCTTGGTATTGTTTTTGTGGAATTTCTCCTTTGTACATCGACCTCATTATACATACTTGTACATTTACCTGTGTGTGCATTTTTTCCCCCAGTTTTCCAGTATTAGTCACTGTTGTCATAATTAAGGAGTTTCTTTCTGTGAAGACTTTACACTTAATACGTAGCTCTGGAAGTGGACCCACGCAGAGGGCCAATCTATTTCCCAGCAAGTCTACAAAACTCTCTGGAGTCAGCCTGCAAAGACTCTAATCACAGGAGTGAAACCTTAAATAAGTGTGAGGAGGCCACGCCAATTAAGAGAGGAAACTGAGTGTTTAACATTACCCAGAGGCTCAGGAGGAAAAGTGGGATGACATGAAAAACAGACGGAATAGGAATGCACTGGTGGAGTGAGCCTAGGAAGATGTTGTTGCCATTACTGGCTATGAGAAAACAGCAAGGAAGAAAGTGCTTGAGCCCCACAATGACTTTTAATTCTGCATTCAGTGAAGAGGCCTTGCCGATGACCAAACCTTTGAGCGGGGATCAGTCAACGTTGTGCGAGTAACTGTCACGGCAAATGCTGTGAAATCAGTGGGGCTGTGATTCTGACCTGGACTCACAAAGTCTGCCAAACAAGAGCTCTGGACAGACACATAAACACGGCTACAGAGTTGCGAATACCTAATAAAGGTATGGCAGATTTATCTTCAGCTTGGTATAATTGAATGTGCAGCATCTATATACTGTCAGCTGGCATCCAGAGCATGCAATTACACATTGCTTTCATTAGACCAGCCTTTTGTTAACATAAGCATTAGCAAGCATTGTCTTCATTAAAATATCAGCACATAAACATCCCACTTTTAGCTGTCATATTCTTCAGAGTTTGGTTTTTACATGACACTCTCATTTGAATAGGAATACATTCATAGTTAAGCAGCAGTTAAAACCTCTTAAATGGTCAAGAAAACATACGGCCACAATATTTTGTTTCAATATCTAGTTATTTATTTTAAACGTTTAAGACAATAGTTTTCCTTAAAGTCTGATTGCTTCATAGAGCCCACATCCTACACATTCTTGAAATTGCGGAATAATGAAGGGTATCACCACAGACTAAGGCAAGGATAATCTGTAGAACATTTTTGGGGCCAAATATGTTTATGACTCGTTAATGTTTACTGCTGCACACTGTATACTTCAAAGCACAGAGCTGGCCCTGGAAAGTTTTACAGCACTAGGTGTGAAATCTGAAATACCGCAAGGACAAACAGCTCAGCCTAGAGTTGTCTGAACTCACACAGCTCACTGACTGTAAACACAGAGCACTGTCCATGTGAAACTATGGGACGGTAAAAAAGACTGGAGTGTCTTAATGCTTTCGTTTAATTGCTTATTGCTTTTGTTTAAATTATTTTTTCAGTGAATGGGATCTTTAATAATTTAGCAGGCAGGCAGCCCTCTATTTTCCTACTTCATTCCATCCTACCTTACATGGAATGCTTTGGTCTGTGGGTAAACAAACAGGCTTTTTTCTAAAATTGTAAGGCAAGCGTGGATTAAGAAGGGGGCTGGGAAGCTGGCATTAACACAGCCCTGTGCTTTGCAGCCCTCTGTAATACAGTCACTGGTCCTGTTCTGCCTTTCCTGTGTACATCAGGACTGTAAGTCACTGTGTCAGTGGGGCATGGTGATATGAAATCGTATCGTCGCTGGATCACATCCACCACACTCCATAATTTGTAGAATCACATTTGCAGCACGTATAATTCTGGACTGCTGAAGCCATTTGTATGGAGTGACAGCTTCTGCTAGCAAACTCATTTTTCATGCCCTCTTTACTTTAAAATTATATCACAGTTTCACTGGACTTCTTAACTGCTTGAGCTATAACATTCAGGTGAGAATTTATCTTCAGCTTCAGCATTTTTCACTAATAACATTAATGCCTGGCAATCTCTTCCAGCCAGTGCAATGAAAACTGTCTGGATGTACAGCATACAAAGTATTCTTGTATAGAAACATCCTCCTAGTGCTCATCAGGCCAGAAGCTATTTCCTTTTTCTTTACTCACACTCCATAGAAATGAATGAACACTGCAATGAAAGGAAAGAATTCATCTTAAAATGCAGCTTGTCATTAAATTTTATTTTATTCTCGCTTTTGTTTCTCTCAGTCCTCCATCCTAGCTCTAAAATATAATTCCCTAAGCATACATCATTTCAGGAATACTCGCACGCATACTCAACTGAAAAGAAATGCTGCTGTCTAAAGCACTTTAGTAGGGTTGTAATGCATGTGATCTGAAAACTAAATCATGAACAGTATAGCATGTGCTTCTCATGCAGTTAGTGAGTAAGTAAGTGTTGATATATACATAATACCCTGCATTCATAATGTGAATGCCAAACAATTTAAGAAGACTCCAGTTTTCCTATCAGTCTTCTGCTCTGATCCACACAGAACATGTTGTTTGTTACAAAATCAAAACTTAATGCTTCTGTTTCTAAAACTTCTGCTTCTGCCATGTTTCTCTCTTTTCAAGGCTAGTTGTTGAAATATAAGCACCATCCTGATTCCTTCTGCATCTGAAAGGTATATGAAGAAGTGGTACCCGCAGTGGAATTTCTCAGCTCCTATAGTTAAAGTCAGACGCTTGAGGCTATTTAACTCAATCAGAGCCAGGTGCTCTTAATCATGTACAAAATTCCTTTGATATCCATGAAAAGCAAAAAAAAAAAAAGAACCTTGTTTTCTTTTTATAAGGAATTTCAAAAGGCCTGATTTCTAAGGCTCACTTCTAACTTTGTAAGGGTCTCACAAATAAAAATACATTTTCCTTCAGAGTGGCCATTAACATTTAGCACTTGCCTCTTTTTTTTTTCTGCAAACAGCATAGAGCACAAATTAGCACTGACAAATAAACAGTACTTTTCAACTTCTTTATGTAGTCACAGGGAACACACAGATATGACAATATTTTGTGACACTATAGTTTCAGATAGAAAAGGTCACTGATGTAGGATACTGCTGCTTGAGTTTTATTTAATTCTGCCTTACTTAATAAAATATCTCCTCCCATTAAAACTGGTAAGATAGAACGGAAGCAGACTGTATAGTTTCAGATAGAAAAGGTCACTGATGTAGGATACTGCTGCTTGAGTTTTACTTAATTCTGCCTTACTTAATAAAATATCTCCTCCCATTAAAACTGGTAAGATAGAATGGAAGCGGAGGCCACACGGGTTCCAAGCTTTTTGCTTTTACTTCCATAAATACACAATAATATGAACTCAGTATAATCACATCAACGCAACTTTAAGAGAAGGCTCGACTTTAATATCCCTTCTGGGAAATAAGGGAGTAACAATTAAGAGAAAATAAAAATGGATACAGAGATATAAAGCAGCTTCAGATAAACAAGGGGGAAAACTCTGGAAAATGTATGGATTTCAAGCCCAGCAGTTTACTTTGCACTGGCGTCCACATTTCTCCCAGACAACAAAACCAGACTATGTGCCCGTGTCTCATCCATTTTGATGAAAGTTTGGCCTACCTTTGATGGATAATGAAGGGAGCTTTATCTAAACTGTGTGACTGGCAGTGGTGTGGCTGGAGCTCCCAGCTGCTGGTTCCCTGGTGGAGTATCAAAATTCAGCACAGGGGCCAAGTGAATAGCTTGGGGCAAAAATGTCCACAGCTGACATGGGGAGACTGGGCAAGATCATCTGCCAGAGTCTTGTAAAACTGAGATGCACAGGAATATGCAAAAACCCCTATCAAATGATGGTAGGCTTAAAGATGGGCTCAAGTGGCTGCGCCCAACAACCTGCCCGTGTTTCAAATGTGATTTATGTACCTCCAGACATAATCCTTCTTTAAGTGATGGTTAGAATCAGCACCTCAGTTCTGAGACACTAATCACATTGTACAAAATGCTACAAAAATATTTTCAATCCACAATCTATATTTAATTAAGACTATTATATATGCTCAATTAGGTTCACAGTCCTAGTCTTAGAGGGCTTTTTTTTGTGAGGTGGGTTCTGAAAGATGTCTAATGTGGTTATCTCCAAATATTAATTGGAACTATTGCTAAGCAGTACTGAAAACTAAACCAATATTTAATTATTAAATCCACAAGTCACTGGTATGGTGTGGCAATTATAATATGCATTTCTTTTTAACCTATAGCTCAGAGATTGAAGAATTCAGGGGGGAGCGGGGGCGGAAGGAAAGGAACATTTGAAAATCCACAGAGTATTTTCAACTAGCCAACTTACTCAACATTTGTAATGGAAAAAGGTAAGTGACAGAAAATTCTTTAGAATGGTAAAACCTTAACCAGAAATATCTATGTCTACCACCTCAAACATACTATTATAGAACAATTGCAACTATGTCCTCAATGAGAATTTATAACTACAACTGAATCGATGAAATAACCTGTTTGCTGGTACAAGTTGGAATTTACCAAGTCGCTAAGATCTTTTGGTGCTTTAAAACATTGAACAGGGCAGAAAGAACAAGTTTTTGAGAAAAAAATAAATTCAGAATGTTTTCAGAAATTTCACTTAAAAGAGGGATTTATTATGTGCCTGTTTTGAGCTTCCTACTTGCTATTCATTTTAGAATTTCATCCTCAATTCCCTTGTTTTATTTCTATCCGTTCTGTGGGAAATCCTAATTCAGCACTGCCACATGCCAGCCCTGTTCACATCCTGTCCTGGATGTACTTCCACTGTGTGAGGTCCCCTTGCTTCAGACTGATTTACAGAAGTCACAACGTGACCTGCTGTGGGATCACTGTTTATTTGACTTGAGGCTTCGAAGAGATGCCTTTCGCCTTTGACGGGAAAAAGTGTAGCACACCGGACACAAGTTTCCAGCATAGCAGGCATATGCCAGCATTAGATGTATTGTCACTTTTGAGGAAAGTCATTACCTCGGAAAAATCTCACTCTCCCCTCTTACAAGATTAAGAAATATGTTAGTGAAGCAGTGCTTTAGAAAAGGAAATGTTCTTGAGTTACTGCTGGAAGAGACGCACAAAATCTTGCACACCATGTCAACCGAAGGAACAACTTGCCATGAAATTGCCTGAAAGCTGCAGTCTCCCATGAAACAAATCAAGGTGAGTTCATTTCAAATTTTTTTCTGTAAAGAAATAAGAAAAATTACTACTGCTTCCTCAGTAAAGAAAAAAAAATCACCAATTACATTGTTTCTTTTTTTTTTTCCTTCTTAATAGAGAAATAAGAAAGTTCACATCTTTTGTGCTCAGCCGAGAAATAACTGGGAGATTCTGTGATTTAAACACCTGACACCTATGGCAGAAGGAAACTCTCCCAAGGAACTGCAGTCACTTCAGCCCACCTTGCCAATGGAGAGAAGAATATTAACTTGGAAGACCTTGGAGGTGGCATTTGCATGTCACCAAGTAATACTTCACAGGAAAGAGCAATTTATCATGTAAAGTGATGGCTCATTACAGCTCCCAGAAAGATAAAAGGTTGCCCATTACTTTCACACACCTTCACACTACTCTTGCCACCTTGAAAAGACCCAGCTTAGACACCAAAGTGTGGGAAGTGGTTTCAGGAAGGGAATCCATTTTCACCATGATACCTGTATTAGCACTGAGTTAAACTTCTGAGTGGCAGACCTTCAGAGGCATAACTGTCTCCAGCATTTTCTCCATTCGGTGTCCTGGCTGCTGCAAATACTCTTCGCAAAGCACAAAACTGTCTCATATTCAAAGCACAAGGAACTCAGCAAGGTACACACCATCTTCAGAGCCAGGCATCCAATCTTTGAGCTCAATCATCATCCCTTTGCTGAAGTCCCATTCTGAATCGGGCTCATTACACTCATCATTATTCAAAAGCATTTAATGACATTTCTCCATTAGAAAATTAACATATTCTTTCCCTTTAAAATGTAGGCAACAGAACTTGTTAATATTTCAAGAATGAGAATAACACATATAACTGTGAAAGAAAAGGAATAATGTTCTTGACATAACCCTCTGAGCCACCCAAGGCATTTACTATGTTTAATTTAGTGTCAGGGTCAGTGCTTTATACAGAAGTTTATTTTACATTCAAATATGGGTTATTTCATCAGCATAATTTTCTACTCTCCTTTTTTTCTGACTTGGCTCAAATGTCGATGACCACTTACAGTGGAAGCAGTGAAGAATCAAAGCCCTATATCCTGCAGAAACATTTGTAGCAAATGAGACTAAAATGTGTGGAAAGGTCCAGGGGCACTTAATGATTTTTTGACATGAGGGTCTAACACCCATTTTTGGTTTGTTTTTTTTTCATGTAACTGAATTACATCCCGACACACTGTAATTGAAACCTTTCAGGGGAGACGGCTGACCCTTTTCTGGGAATGACATCGAAACAATTCATGCCTTGAGACCTTTTAAAACACTTAATCAAGACTTGCATGGAAGTTCACCCTTCTGGAGGAATCATGGAGAGCTTGGACATAACCATCTCTGCTTCAGAAGGACAATGTACATCCATCCATTGGTACCAGCCCATGAGGTTGAATTTATGTCAACATAAACCCTGCTCAGTCAAGAGGACTCCACATCCTCATCTACTGCTCATGGGGGACCAATCTCGAGTATTTAAAATGGGTTCCTGTGGAATTCAGTAATAAACCACATCTTTATGGGTGCGCTACTAAGTCTATAGTATTTATGTAGCTTATATGAAGTTGTTTCATTTGTATAGAAATGGGGATCTTCTTTAAAATAGGTGATAATAACTTATAAAAACAGCATTAGGGCACTGGAGATGCAGTTCTGGAAATGTTTTGAGTTTGCAGCTTACTCACTTCAGTCTCTATTAAATGCTAAGCTCTTTATAAATCCTTTTGACTTCATCTCTCCTCGCAGTTCTCACAGACTGCATGTCTCTGGGGCTGAATCAACACTTTCAGCTCAGAGAACTTTCCTGTAAGATTTTGACACAGATGAGGGGGAATGAATTGCATCCTGTAGTTTATGTAGATACTCTTGAATTTCCCAGGCACTGTAGTCAGCAGCGGGCAAGGGAACGATCCCACACTCTCTAAACTCAGAGGAAATGTATGCCAATTCAACATCCAGCTCCACATCTGAGCTCTTCTGAATGTGTCTCGGGTGGACACATAAGGACTATTTTCTTGTTGCTTGGGTTTTTAAAAAGCATCAGAAACATTGCAGATGATGTGTTTCTTTATCAGACTACAAAGGGCAATATGAATATTTTAATCCCCAGTAAGTCTTCAAGCTCCTCCTGGCCTATTTGCTGCACTTGTGATTTAAGAGAAGTTAGCGGCGAAATGGATTTGTTACAGTGCATCTTGCAGAGTAAAACCTAGTTTGCTGCGTGCAGTTTAAATAACATCGGTCCCAATTTCCCTCTGGGATTTGTGCTGGTGGACTCTGACATGGTCCTGACAAAGCTCCCAGAAACAGTGATGAAGGGATAGAAGTTACAGTGGTGTTCAGAGACTTCTGTTTCCTTACCACCTACAAATACAGAGCCAAGTGACACAGATACTAACACTGACCTTAACAGTCAGTGGAAAGAAAGGAGGGTCTGACCCAGCACATCTTCCCTGTGCTGTGCCTGTAAAAGCAGCAAGGAGAAAACAAAGATGCTGTGATACTGCTGCAGCCCCTGTGAACCAACCCTCAGATACAGAAACCTGCATCAGAAGCTGCAAGTTCCTCTAAGCAGCAGCAAAGGCTCAGAATAGCACCCTGTTTTGGGGCATATTTTGAACTGGAACTGTAAAAGCTCTCTGTGTTTTTCTAAGTAGCCAAGTATTAGGCACACAAGATATCCTTGTGACACATATAAAACATGTCGCAGCTTAGAAAAGTACTGTTAGAATGAGAACAGGTATCCTGGAATGTAGCAATGAGATCCCCTAACTCAGTGATCACCGCGGTTAGAGAAGGACTTTTAGCTGGCAATAGTGCCCATGCCCACCACCACAGCTGGAACTGTACAAAGAGAATGCAGAACACCCACATTCAGTTGTGCTGCTGGGATATTTATACTGTCCGTAATGCTACAAGTAGGGCAATTAATGTTTTTGAGAGACTGAAAAGTAGTATAAAAATTCCCGGGCTTTTCTTGCTTTCAAGAGGGCTTTTCCTTGCTCTGTCTTACAGCGCTAATTTAGCAGAGAATATGAATAAAAGTCACATGCGAATATATGCAGTATGTTTTGGCCCTGGAAAAGGCAACAGAAAATCATAAGAAAATTCTATCCATAACTGAGAGGGTTTTGCTCTGTTTCTTGTGGAAACTATTTTGCAGCTGCTGACCATTTGTCTGAATTAACAACAGACCTTTATTTCTTTTTGGTCTGACAGACTGTGTATGCTGGATTGCTCCATAGGATTTTTCCTATGCATCGTGGCAGTGCATGTGCACATTAAATTTTTTGAGGGGGAGGGGAAAATCCAGTCAGATATCATTTATTGAATACTATATTCAGGGAGTTCTGAAGATTTCTAGAGTTAGAGTACATTTGTAAAGCAGCTCCACCGATTGCAGATTTTATTTTGCATTTAACTGCTCCCTGAACATCCCAAGGAAACAATTGGCAGCCTGTGGAGTGTCAGATTAAATGACTGGTATTTAAGCTTTAAAAATGGTCATTAGACTTTCCCATTAGCCTTTTCTATTAGTTCAGCTGCACCAGGCCTAGCAGCATAGGGAATCCTGGGGTAGGCATGTTGCCATGACACCATATTTAGCAACATGCTAATTAAATCTGTTGAAAGTAAGAGATTCCAATAATTGATACAGTACTGGGAGTGAAAGATGGGGCATGGCTCCCAGTATCAGTAACCGTGATTCAGGAGAAGCGGACGTTTTTATGTGTATGTGGTATAGATAAAGAATCTGTCACACTACCACCCTGAGTCATCTCCAGGATATATTAGTGGCAGGCTCCTTATCTGTACCGGACAAAACAAAAAACTGTATTCAGTATTGAATTTATGTGCTGGAGTAAAACAATCAGTCCATTTCACGGCTCTCACAATGGCACAGATACTACAGTGCACAAACGCTGCCATAATCTACCAAAGCTCCAACTCTTAGAAAAAAGTACAAATCATTCCTCACTGCCTTTGCTCAGAGCTACACTTCAGTGTTTCTTCACTTGCACAGACTCCTCGTCTCCTTGGTCTTCCTACCCTCATTCTTTTACACGCATCCTTTGGCAGAGCTGTTAGAGACCATTGTTAGCAAACAAACTTGTACCCTACATGTTTTACGGTGCCTTTTTGAATATCCCGGCCTGGATCCCAGTCTGTGTCCCACACTATTGTGTCCAGTATAGAAAAATTGCAAGGCAATGGAGATTTGGCCTTAGACTTCTGGCACTGAATGAGGAGTAGGACATCAAACCATCACTCATCATGACAAATCAGTTGGTTCACTTCTGCTGTCAGAGGATGACTTCTGCTTTTGCTTGATCAGAGCTTGAAAACAGCACCTACCTCTTCTCCAAACAACACACACCAAGGTTTTGTCTGGGTTAAAAAGCAACAGTCTTTTTTAGTGCTGTACCTGGCTAGAGGATGAGGAATGCAGAACAGATTCACACCTACCTGCAGAAGACTTCATGGCTACTACCTCGCTGTGTTTTCTATTTTCTGTCTTCATTTTTCTTTTTCTTTCATCCTCTGCTCATTCATGCTGTTCTCTAACATCCTTTTTTCATGCTGATCCTTTCCCATTTCACTTGAATACTGTTGGTCAAGACACCGAAATTCCTATTATTGACAGTTTATTTAGTACATTAAAAAATTGTTGTGTGCTCCTTCCATAAAACTCAGTGACCCTGTAAAACATCTAAGGGTTCTCACTCACACCTGATGGAGGATTAAAGTCAGATGGCTGAAAGATGCATCATGGTCTGTCATTTGTCCCATTCTTTCTTGGAGAGGTGCTACCCTCACAGAGATATCTGGGCAGCTCTTGGAGCAGACCTGGAGCTGCCGTAGTGTTTACAGCAAGTTTACCAAAGCAAGCTAATTTCAAGACCTGATTCATGAGTCTGATATGGGGAGCAGACTCCACAAACTGGGCAGAGGTCCCCACTTTGGCCATCCCATTCATAACACCCCCCCAATGCAAGCTAAAATACTCAGTTAGAAGCTATAGGAAAGGTGTAACCCAGCACTAGCCACAGATGCAGATAAAAAGTAGCAAGATCACACCTCCATGAGTGCTTCATGGTATTGCACAGGTACCACGATGTCATGAGGATAACGTACACATTGCAAATTAAGGGCGGGAGGGTCTTTCTAGACTGTAAATCACATGCCTTATATAGAAGTATGCAAGAATTCATGTGTTGGTGTGGAAGATTTAATTACAGAAACAAATAACTAGTAGGAGACAGGACACAGAGAGCCACATCCTGTCCATATGGGAAAGCATGCTGGAGCCCAGAAGAGAGGTGTGGTTGCCTCGTGCCAGTTTCATGCTGGGGTAGCGAAATGTTTCAAAGCAGGAAATTCAGAGCCAGTCTCAGAGGTTTCAGCAGGCAACTGCAGAGCGTGCTCCACAGAGCCGTTTCCCTCTGCTGCTTTGATGAAAATTGAGGAGCATGTGCCCCTGGCTGAGACATATTGCTGGCAGTAGCATATGCATTTGATAACATTCAAGTGGAGAGAAAGGGTTTCTTCCAGTCCAGAAAAATCATTGCAGTGTTTGTTTCTCTCTCTGTTGGGGTGGAAACAGATCTTTCCTAGATCTTTAGAGGCGTGGGAAGGATGAGAAGGAAAAGAAAAAGAAACCTTCTCCTCTCCTGAAACAGGCAAAAGTAAACAGTTAGGACACTCACCTGGGATGCTGCTTTAGTTGTCAAGACCCCCAGTACAAATGACACTTAAATCCTGGGTAAGAGTTAGCTTATCAGTCAATCTATCAATCAATCAATCAATCAAAGGAAAACAGGTATCCGATGGGACCAATCTCATTGCGTACACCCCATGAGAGACAGGTCAAAAGACATAGTGATGGGGACCAAAGCACAGGGTGGGCTGGAGGAATGTGAGAGAAGCAAGGTTTGATGTGCAAAGGTCCCAAAAAGAGACATACAGAAAAGGTAGGAAAGCGTGGCAGCATGGCCATTTCTAGCCCCCTCCCATTACCTTTTGTCTCCTTCCCCCGGGGCAGAGCCTGGCTCGGTGACTCTGAACGCCCGATGGGACATTCTGCAGGAATACAGCCTGTTACTTAGACACAAGTAGCCTCATTTTTGAGGCTGAGCAGGGACGACCTCTGGGTCCATGTGCATTAATACCCCTGCATGTATTTCTGCAAGACAGGAAGACGAGGTGCCTGAGCTTGTCACATTCCTGGGTACCAATAATTTCCGAGCTGAATCCCAACTAGCCTGCAAGGCCATGTCCTTCTTGCAGACTGAAAGAGTTGTCAAAGCAAACCAGTCCCTGTGCCACCAGTGACTCCAACAACCCATCAGTAAACTAAATGACAAAACCAAGACATGACTTTGAGGCTGCAAACACTGCTTCAGAAGCTTGTGCCAGGGAACCAGATGTTGCAGGAAAAACATCTGGGATTTTTGATTGCCTTTAAGAACGAGTAGGAGGAGAATTGTGATGTGGTATGAGAAATAGCTTTCTGCATAGTTTTTGGATTAATGACAAAATTATCTCCTTTAAAATGCTGTAGAGTATAAGAATTTTAACTCACATAGGATGGCTTAGCAGTAAAAAAAAATATACATTGTACAGAAGTGTGGAGAACCTTGAAAAGTTTCCAAATATGACATACCTCAACCAGAGAACCTGAAAGAGTTTCATAAGGATATTTAAAGAGGAAATTTTTCCTTTCTATCTGTAAGCAAAGAACATGCTTTCATAGGGAGGACTGGGGGAGGGGGGAAGGGAAAATGGGGACAATTCAAATGAAGCAACCCATTGACGCCAACTTTTATGTGTACATTGGGTCTCTCCTTGATGCTAATCCTGAAGGTGTAAATCAGGACTAGGCCTGGCCAGGGGACATTTCTGTTCCTCTAAGACTTTTTATTTTTTATTGAGAGGTCCCAAATGCCCAGGACAAACCAGAGAGCTCTGAAGAGAAAAAGGCAGCAAAAAATTTCCTCTCCACCCTTCCACAAAGCTGGTGCTAATGAAAGCATGTGTACTGTGGGGAAAGGCAGCAAAAAGGAGCCCAAGTTTTCTGTGGTCCTCCCACCACCCTGGGCTGTTTGGAGGGAAGGATTTTGCCCCCAGTGACAGCTAAAAATCCCAGGCTGTCCAAAACAAGCACTAGGGACCAGATTTAGAGAAATGCTGTGCCTTGGCATTTAAGTTAGTGGGAGCTGCACTTTGAGCATAGAAAGCTCTGTAAGTTACTGTCAAAAGTCGGTTCCTCAGGAACTCCATTTGGACAGCAAAAATAATGGATACTTTCAGTTTAATTCTTCTGTGCTTTAACAAAAATAAACCATCAGCAAGCCTGCACTGAAGAAGCAGTCTCACAGAGCAGCGAGGGAAGCCCAGATGGAAATTAGCAATTCTGCCTTTAAAGGAGGGTTACAAAGCATGCAGCCACACACAGAAAGCAAGCTGAATACAAGCCACGAGCTGCCTGCCTGCTCCGTGCACACTGCCCATCCTGCTCCAGGAGTGCTGGAGAAGCCCTTTGGAAAAAACCCAGAGGGTTTAAGCCATTAATTAGTCTGCAGTAAGGTTTACGTGTAAGGGAACTGGTTCCAGTAACAAAGCAGCCACAGTGGTAGCACAGCCTAACTTTTGAATTTTAATAACATTCTTTCAACGTGGCCTGTTTTGTCATCCACATGCTCTGGACATGGACTTCAAAGAATTACACGGAGTAGGAAATAGTAGCTTCAAGTAACTTTTTCAACTGTGGGAAAAAACCTCTTCCTTCAAGAAATGAACTATAGCACATTTTGCCTCTCTAAACAGTTTTTACTTCTTCCACCTACTTGGTGCAGTTCATGTTCACTTAAGCATGTCTTACCCACCACGCTCAAACCAAAACCATCTTTTTAATAATAAGAATCACATTTCTTTAGCAATGAGTGCCTACTGTATTTTTCTAGGATTCTGAGATCCAGGGAGCAGCACTCCTAGCCAAATTCCTTTATTCCTTGAAAATCTTCACAGAAATTTAAATAAATACATTTTCTCATTTAATTCTGTTGATCAGTCTTCATTTACTGTATCTGCCCCAGGTATTGCCCCATCTAGCATTTGTCAAATGGGACCATGTTCCCTTCAAGACTTTGAAGCACATTTCAGTGTCGAAAGATGCAGGCAGGAATCCAGGCAGATTTGATGTGTCCTACTATGTTTGTGCATACTATTTCTACTTGCTACAATTATTTGGTATCTTCAGGCAAGACAGAACGTGCTTTACATTTATACATCAGAACCTGGCTGATTTTTACACCCTAATAATACCTTGATTAATTTTGGATACGCTGCAAAGTACTTCTCTTCATCCTAGACTTCTAAATACTTAAGTAAGTCAGACTCCAAGTGACTCTTCTAACTGCATAAGATTGAGGTTGATCTTCCTTAATACTGTCATTTTGCATGGAAATAGAAGGATGATGATGAAAATTGCTAGCAGCACAGAAATTTGGGAACAACCTCAAAACAGAAGAGTATGAAGAGATATAGCAGAAATCATTAGATGATTTTGAGCACCACAATAGTCAAACAGGACACATATAGAAGACACTAAATGCAAGGCCATGGATATAAGAGCAAGTAATGAAAACATGCTGTAAATTGGGAGATTAACTTCTGAAAATGTTAAAAGTGGGGAGGGTCAGGGGGAAGGAGGAGGAACCTGAGAATACTCACTTAACACAAGGATCCCCAAGAGCTGCCAGTGCCCCCACTCTAAACAAAGCAATGATGAGTCCTACTACATATATCTGAGTCAGAAAAATGCTTATGACAGCATATAGATGGTCTGCTGGCTCATTATGCACAGCTCAGGCCAGATTTGTTTTCAGGAAGGACATGATAGTGGCATTGAGAAGACTTCCAGGACAGTCAGAAGACTAGGAAGACCATCTTCTGAGATGGACCCAGAAAGGCTTGCCTTGCTTTGTACAGTGAAGGAAGGCTGAAATTGTTGATGGCTGGTCTTTATAAATACAGCCAAAGGAAAAGATAAATTATTATGCAATTTAAAAAACATGTTTTAACAAAAGTGAATAGATAAGCAGTGTATGAAAACAAATTTGAGCAGAAAGTTAGTTTCTAACCATAAGGAGTCTGAGCTACCTGCATAGCCTCCAAAAAAAAAGGGTATCAGAGGCAAAAATCCTAACAGTTTTTAAATAGAATTGGAATGGTTTCTGGAAAGAATCACATGCTGAAATTTGTGATTGCTTGCAACTGCAGATGACCAGACTCACTAGGTGGACCTTTGGTGGAGCTCCTCTCATGATATACTTCAGTTGCTGAAAAAATAAACAAGAGCCAGACCCTTACCTGTGAGCAGTGTAATACTACTAATTTCACTAAATCTGTGCCATCTTATGGTCGCTGAGCATCTAGTGCTTTCATGGATTGCCTCCATCTGCATTTTTATGACAGATATATTGGTAAAAGAAACAATTGCTCTTAGTTAAAAATTTTTCATAAATCCTGCCTCTTACAATATAGTTCTGTTAAACTTGCTTTAGTAGCTTAAAGCAGAGGAAGCTTTAGCAGACCATCTAGAATACTGGTTTATTTCATCCAGAAAAATGGGGTTAGCTGGTGTGTTAACAGAAAGCAGCTACATCCTACCTGAAATAAATGAAAAGAGGAAAAAAAGATGATGCATTTAGCTGCTTACGTAGCGCAGACAGGACTTAACTGTCTCCTCAGAGAGTGTCTGTGCTCAAAGAGTAGAAATCTAGATGAAGAACTCCTAGTGCAGAAAACTCATTGTCACAAAAATGTATTCCAGGAGCAGCCGCTGTCCCAACCTCATCAGAACACAGGTGCTGGGAGCATCTCACCACCCCAGCAGGCGTGTGCAGCATTGTGTGCACCTCTGCCTGCTCACATTGTATGAGAGTGTTTATCGGCTGCCCAGCTGGAAACAAGTGAGGTGTGAGAGCTCCTTCTGAGCTCGTTTGTATTTACTTGCAGAAATACAGGTGTAGTGACAGTAAAAGCCATAAAGCAAACCCAAGGTAAACCCTCCTGTCTACCGTGGATACAGCTTGAGCAGCTGTTTGTTTGAGAAATAATACTCCTCCCTTTACACCTAACTTCAACGAGGAGTCTCCTTGTATTTTCACATACAGTTGCATAATATAGGATGAGCAGACATCATCATTCATCAGGAGCTGAAAAAAGGAGGGTGTCTCCCGACCTTACAGCCAGTCAAAGACTCCTATCCCTTTCCTTTTTCTAGTTTTGGTGACCACTGGCCCTTTCTGTCAGTGACCTAGCTGTGCTGAAGAGTAACCTATTAAAAATATACAGTATGATATAGGAGGAAATAAGAAAGGCAGAAAGGAAAAGGGTAAGGATAGGAGGAAGAGTAAGAAGCATGACTCACATTTCAGCAGGAGTGAGCAAAATGCTACAGACCTCAGCTGAAGGTCTTCAAAAGACCACCTGCACTGGGGCTCATAACCAGGTGTCAAAGGCTCTGGTCAGTTTTGCAGTTCTGCTGTTATTTAGGAATGTCCAAAACCAGCTAGTCACAAAAAAAATCCAACCCAAAAACCAACAGCCATTTGATAATAACAAGCTTGGTGACCAATCATTTCCAGCAGCTTATATCCAAAACAGATCTGTGGAAGAAAATGTTCTGTCTAGATTTGGGATGCCATTTGCAAAGGCTTTGATACCACTGCTACTCCTTTAATCTGAGGGTCTAGTTATTTGTAGATATTTCCATTTGGGCAGACAAACTGTGGATGAACTGGGGTTTTCATTGATGCAATCTTGTTTGGAAGAAATCTGCAATGCTTCATTTCCCTCAGCATGGAAAATCTCCTAGATCAAAACACTATATCCCCACGCTTTTAGCCAGACCCTCCCAAACTGCTCATATTTGCTCTGCTCCCCCTCACCTTACCTGCCTTTCATTCCTTGCTGCCTCTTGCTTCTCTAGGCAAGCTGTTATTCCCACAGACACACCCCAGCAAAGATTCCCCAGAGCCTCCCTCAGCCGTTCCAACTCCTAAGCAGCTTTTCATTTCCCTTCATTTGCAATAGAAAATAAGGGCTTAAATGACTCTTGGAGCTCCTTTAAGGAGCAATGATTAAACCTCCTGATACTTCAGGACAGATTTCTGAAAACAGCAGTATGATCTCAGATAAAAATGTTCTTTTGCCATTTGCAGGCAGGGGAAGTGATGACTGGTTCTTAATTATTTGTGAAAGTGGAAGCAAGGCTGTTGACATCCTGAGACTTCATGGTTCATATTCTGTAGCATGGCTAAGGCGACACATCCCTGCAACCCTTTGGACACCTGGGTGCTCATTAAAGGAAAGCATTTAAGAGACTCCAATGGTCGTGGGCTCTCAAAAAAAAAACAAAACAGAACTAAAGAAAATCTGTTATTTATTAATGTCTATGCCAGCACTGAAATGAGTACTGAAGGTCTTGACATTTCCAGTTTAGTCTTTACTATTTCCCCACATCGTTATTTCTATTAACACTAAACATCTGGAAAAGTCTCCTTAACAAAACTTTAGAATTTAATTCCATTTTCCAGCCTAATAATAGCTCCCCTGCCAATCCTGTTTACCCTACCAACTCACCTCAAATTATGTTACAGTTTCTATCCTGCTGTCTCCTGCCAAAACTTTGTATTCCTTCACGCACTTAATAACTCAATTGGCATCCCTATCAAACTTCATTGATGTCGATAATATCTCTAATATAGCCATAATCAGAATTCTTCTGCAGCAGTCAGCTTCACAGAAACCTTTTGCTAGCAAGAAAAGGCCCCTGAGAAGTTTTGTGAGGAATTAGGATACAAAGTCATAGGAAAGTGCACCTCCTTTCTGCATTTAGGATGCAAAGGATCCGAAGCAATAGGATGTTAGCAGGAAAAATACCTTTTCCCCCTGCAGTAAGTTTTTTTTATAAATCCTTGGGAAGCCACACAATCAGCAGTCATGATCCTGTTTACACTCAGGCAAAACAGAGGAATGTGTGCTCTTAAAGGAATCATCTCACATCAGTCCTGAGGGCTGGTTCACCCAAGGGCTGAGATACACCAACCCTCACCAGAGTGATACCTCCATGTCAGTTCCTAAGACAATTTGTCTTAAACAAGACCAGTAAAGTTAGTTTAGTAGAAAGTCAACTACTTCATAAGAAGCTTCAGATTCACTGGTTAGCTGAGCAAGAAACTGCAAAATATAGTCGACAGGAACTGACAGCGGAAGCATTTGTCTCAAATCCTACACTTCTGAGGGCTTTTTAGGCCATTAGCCCTGAGCATCATCCAGGAATCGTGGAAGACCAGAATTAACAACCTTGCACTACCTCATTTTTAAATATGTTATGCAGTAAATTGGGGATTACTGTCTATCCTAGTCCAGGGGAGGGAGGAAATTTATTTCTTTTTTTACAAGAGAAGGTCCCTAAACATGGAGCTGCAGGTATTCAGAGGCTGAGTGAAGGAGAGGGGAGGATGTTTCTAACTCCAGTTTAAACTGTAGACCTCTGAGAAAGAAACCCCAACAAAACAAAACTCAAAAAACTGACAGATAAATTGGGACAAAGAAGGCTGAAAAGTGAGTGAGACCTCCTGTGATGTGAGACACGTGGCATCAGATCATTTCTACTGCAAAAAGTGTTAAAGAGGGGATGGATAAAATGCAAAAGCAGCTCAAGGAACCCATAGTATATCTAAACCCCTTTGCAGTAGAGAAACCTGTGAGCAAAACCCTGAGCACGTGCCTTCACTGTTGAGCAATTAGCTTTCCTTCGCTACAAGCAAGATGGGGACCCTTTGGTATCATTCCCCCACAGCGACACCTTTGTGTAACTAACTCAGCCTTCAGGCATTCACAGAGTTTTGAAAACAGGCCTCCTAATGGCACACTCAATAATCAGTCTTTTTGCAGGGCCAAATTCTGTGCCTGGTCCCAGTGGTAACCCTCTTGCTTTGCTTCTCTAACACTGTTCAAAAAAAGTCACTGAGACTTAGACCGGCTGGAGAGTTGGGTGGGGAGAAATGTAATGAAGTATAACAAGGGCAAGTGTAGGGTCTTGCATCTGGGGAAGAACAACAACAGGCATCAGTATAGGTTGGGGATGGACCTGTTGGAGAGCAGCACAGGTGAGAGGAACCTGTCCTGGTGGACAGCAGGATGACCATGAGCCAGCAATGTGCTGTCATGGCTAAGAAGGCCAGCGTCATCCTGCAGTGTATTAGAAGGGGTGTAGTGACTAGGTCAAGAGAGGTCCTTCTCCCCCTCTACTCTATCCTGGTGAGACTGTACCTGGAATATTGTGTTTAGTTCTGGGCCCCTCAGCTCAAGAAGGACACAGAACTTCTTAAAAGAGTCCAGTGCAGGGACACCAAGATGATTAAAGGAGTGGAACAGCTTCCTTATGACGAATGGCTGAAGGAGCTGGGCCTCTTTAGCTTGGAGGATACTGAGGGGTGACCTTATTAATGTTTATAAATATGTAAGAGTTATAAATATGGTAAGAGCCAGTAAGACAGACCCAGGCTCTTCTCATTGATGGTCAGCAACAGAACAAGGAGCAACGGGTGCAAACTGGAGCATAGGAAGTTCCATGTGAATATAAGGAGGAACTTTTTCAATGTGAAGGTGATGGAGCACTGGAACAGACTGCCCAGGGAGGTTGTGGAGTCTCCTTCCCTGGAGACATTCAAAACCTTCCTGGATGCGTTCCTGTGTGATTTAGTCTAGGTGATCCTGCTCTGGCAGGGAGGTTGGACTAGGTAAGCTTTCAAGGTCCCTTCCGACTCCTAATGTTCTGTGATTTTGTGAAAGAATATTGCTTACAGCAAAGGGGGCAGCATGCTTGTGGCAGTTGTACTTGTGTGCTGTGAATATGAGAAATCTGAATAACACATTTGATGAATAAGAACTATATTTTAAAAACAGTGTATTCCAGTTTACTAATCTGTGTGAGAATGAAATTGTGGGAATAAAAATACTATGCTAATACAAAACCACTTCAAGAAAGAAATCAGAAAATATGTGCAGTTAATCTTCTACCCAAGAAAATGAAAGCATGAGAACAAACACTAACTTTTCACAGAGACAGCTGATGTTGGTGCAAATCATTCACACATTAGTATGTTATTTTCAATTAGAATTATGTACTGAGCTGTCTATATAGCCTATGAATCTTGTTGTTCAAATCTATTTTACAGTAACAGCCATGAGCTTTGCTACTCTTCAGAAATACAGTACAATGGAATTATTCTAGTGCTGCAAAATGGCTCATTCTTGCTATATAAATGACATCTCCATGCACTAAATCAGACTGCATTAAAAAGAGCTGCCCCAAAAAGACAGGAAGGAGAGGAAAGGGGAGGAGATGTGGTGTAAAGCTGTGGTTTTCAAGACTCTCACCAGCAATTCAGGACACATATTCTACTCATATGACCTTAAGCATGAGTAACTGTACCTGTCTGATTGCGAAAAAAGAGGGCAGAACTTTTTAAGGGGACTTGAAGTGTTCTCGAGTTTATTCCATTCCTTTGATGGACTTCAATAATGTTCCCAGGGGATTCAGGAGATGATTCTGGACTAAAAGGAAAAAAAAAATTAGTACAATTTCATTGAAGTTAGTACAATGAAATTATTTCATTAGTACAATGAAATTATATTCATTGAAATTAGTACAATGAAATAGTTTCAATGAAATTAGTACAATTTCATTGAGGTAACAAACTTTACCCAGATTTACATCAGTGATAGTTAGTACCAATCTGGGTTGAAGTGCCTGTTAAAAATAAATACATTTTCCACTTTTACATGAATTTTTAAGTTGCTGTTAAATTTATTAAGGTCCTGCAGATATCAGACAGAGGACATGGAGAGCAGAGGAGAGGGGGGAAAAAAAGAAAAAAGATTTTGAATGGATTACCCCTGGAAAGAAACCAGGGATTAAAATTCCCACCATACTGTCCTATCCCTTAGAGCTAGAAAATACACTTCCAGAAGTTCCCATGGTGCTGGAGGGCAGGGAAGAGGCCTGCCAGCTGGAGCAGAGGAGCACATGCCTGTAGAGTTGCCAGCTCCACTACAGTTTCTCTCCTCCTTTCAAGCACCTGAACTAAACTGAGCTGCACTTCCTCTCATAGCTGTGCCCAGAGCATGATGCCATGAAGAGGAAAAAAGATTGCATGGTTCAAAAAAACAAATTAAAGCAACTGCCCAGAATGGCAGCCCTTGCCCTGTGCATGCCCTGCACACAGTAGCTTCCCTGGTTGAGTGACCCAGTCTGTTCCTGTCACTCCAACCAGAGAGGTGGCTTCTTCAAAGGTGGAAATGGGCAGGGTTGATTGGAGTTTTGGTGTAGACACACTGGTCTCAGCTTCCGTGGCTACTTCTGTGAAAAAAAGTACAAGTCAAGCGACTTTGTTGGTGCTGTAATGTGCAAAGCAGAGGAAAGCAGGGGTAAGAGTCGTTTGATGGTGATCAGGGACACAGCAGCCTAACAACTCATATGATGGTGATCAGGGACACAGCAGCCTAACAACTCATAGCTTGTGGAGGATAGCAAGAAGGTTTTTCCTAAAGTTTTACTGTGGGCCAAGCCAGATGCATGAGGAAGGTTCATCAGGGATTCAGAGCTATGAATTAGGTATTTCTGGGATGTAATCCATGTAAAATGTCTTAAATTCCCACTTGATGGGGAAAGCTGTACTCAAAACCAGCCTACTTTTCTCAATTGATAACCCATACCACAAAAGGATCACTTAACATTAAGACTAGCCACAAAATGTTATTATAAATAACTTTCCAGAGTTGGGAAGTGCAACTAAGATTAAATTTTCAAAGCCTCAGAAACCATTTTTTAACCATACTTCATATCCACTCCCTTTAGTAATGTGATCTCCTTGGTCCATTTTGAAATATCAGTGTCTCAGCACTCTCTTTTGTTTCCCTGAGGACAAAAAGGTCTGAGACAAAGGAAGATGCCGAGGGTGTGCACTAACCTGGAAGAAACACTGAGTGACCACAGCAAGGGGCAATGGGAACCAGGGTGCTTCTCCATGCCGGGAAACTCCAGAAGGCCTGATATGGATCTATAGGATTTCCAGAAAAAGAAGGAATAAAGCATGAAGTTTATTACCATAGAGGAATGATCTACAGGGGCAAGGCTAAGCAAAATTGTCCAATAAATGATCATCAGTAGGCAACCACAAAGAAACACCATGAAGCAAAATAGGCAGCGAGGAACTTCTTCAAGAACCATGTTCAATGAGGAAAAAGCTGGTAATGTTTCTAGTTTAAGGCTCCTTGATGAAAAAAAATTTAAACATTTATATATATGTATATGCGTATCTGTATCTGTTTCTAGGTATTTACATATATATTAAGGCAGGCAAGGCAGTGTTGAGTACTTACAACTTCTTGTGTAGGTTGTTAGGAAATCTGTCAGGAGAAGCAAGCAAGTAGATAACAAGAAAGACAAGGGCCGACCCTTGAACCAGTAAGGGAAATTAGATGTACAGGCACTTTCTGTTCCCCACCCCACCCAACAAACTGGTATCTTTTGTACCTCCAGTTAGCATACTGGGGCAATTCTTGGTGGGAACATTTGCTACTGTGTAATCTCATCTTCTCCAAGGAAACATGCTGGATACTTTCTGGAAGAAAGCTGAGGTTTATTAGTTAAAATTGATTCTACCACCTGCTTTTAAGTTCAGTCTAATTAAGCTGTAATGTCCTAGCATATATGTAAGCTTTTCTTGCACAGTAAGTCTACCTTGAAAAAAATGAAAGTTTTATGAACTTATCAGTTTTACTGATGGCTAAGTTTCTAACTTATTTCTGATCCTTTGCACCAGACATCACTCCACATTACAGTTCCTCAAGTAGCAAACATGTTTACTGCTGTCCCTCAGTTCTTCTCACTTTCCACCCTAACACAAACTCACTCCTATCCCCAAACAATATTTTACTGTCCCTTCATCTGAGGCACCTTCCAGGACTACACAGCTACCAACAGCATCTCCTCTGAAATAACCTGAGCTAGATACAGCTTTTCAGGCACCCACAGAGGTTGGGTTTGTTGCTGGGGTTGTTCTGTCCCTTTGCTAAACAAGTTGTTCCACTGAGAGATTCCAGCTTTCCCCTGCCCTCGCACAAAGCAGTTGCTTGTTTGTTCCTGTATAAAAGTGATCATTTCACAAATGCACAGCTCTATAGGTAGGTTGCAAAGCTCTATAAAGCAAGAGGTAACAGCAATAGTGTGCAGACTGAGCACAGGAATGAGCAGTTAGGGCTGGGGAGCTCTCACATCTGGGAATTTCTTGCATTTGCTCTATTCCCTGGAGAATGCTGCATGGAACAACCTCCCCACTTCTGTATATTCTTTGGGGCTGAGATGATGGTGGAGGTAAATTCAGCTCTAGCTGTGCCTGAACGTAGTGAACAGGTGGGCTCAGATCTCTGTTTCTGGCAAGTTTAGCCAGAATGGTGCTTCCAGTGCGAGAAGTCTTGCTCTGTTCAGAGTTTCAGATGTTCCCTGGGCTTCTGTTCAGTTTGGATCACCGGAGGTTGAAATTTCAAAACCAAATTGCCATTAAGGTTTATGACTTGGACTGAAATTCCATAAGGGCTCTGAAACCAGGATGAGTGCTCATGGTCACTGAAGCGACGTTTCTGCAGCATAGTTGAGCTGACCCAGTTGCTGCATTTGAGCAGTGGCCATGTGCATGTTGTTTCTCTGCTGCTCTGCTTGGAGACGCAGTCCTGCTCCTTTGTGTGCCCTGGCTCCAGCTTACTGCTGACCCTGCAAAATGCCAGCACTTTAGGGACTGGAGCAGTGAGTAAGCTCTTTGGTCTCGCACGTAGGTCAGCTGTCTGTAAATGTAGGTGTCCAAAGTGACTCACTGTAGCGTCGCTGAAGTGATGCCAAAGGTAATGTGCGTCTTCCGGAAAGACCCCTAGGTTTGGCTGAGAGACATCACAAAGTAGAAAGCTATCTGTCTCTTCTTCTGGTCAGTGGCTCTACCTGAAGAAGAATTATGTCATATTTCCAGTTTCCCCTATCCAGTAAACCTCATGGCCAATGATTTGCACCGCAATGATGCAAAAATACTCTGAATAGAACTATCATGTCTTTTATCAAAAGGACTGTGAATAATACAAGGGAAATGCATTTTACCTGTATGTTCAGTATTCATGAGAACCATAGTTTACTCAAGGTTCACAGGCAGTGTTAAAATTGGAGAAGATACTGAAAGTAACCACAAAATTTGTTTGAGAGGTGGATAAAGCATTTTTCAGTGAGGAACTTCAGGAAACCAATCCATTTCATTTACCAAAGACTGAGAGCTGCAGTGAGTAAATTTCTTCATGAGAAGATAATGCTAAGAAGTGGAGAGAAGTGTACCAAGAATCAGTGGCTGAAAGCTAAAGCCAAGCAAATTCAACCGGGAAAGAAAAGCTTTTTTTGTTTGGTTGGTTGGCTTATTTGTTTATTTTTTTCTTTCCTTTTCTTTAATCACTTTGAGAGTATTTAATTAATGGGTGGGGGGAAACTGCCAAGGGAGTGGTGGATTTTCATTTCTGTATGTCTTGAAATCAAGACTGAATACCTTTCTAAGGAAGTGCTTTTGCCAAACACCAATGAATGAGCACAGCACAAGGGTAACTGGGTGAAATGTACTGGTCTGAAATGTACAGCAGGTCAGATTAGATGATCTAACCACCCCTCATGGCCATAACTTCCATAAACCTATGACTTATCCTAGATTTTTTGGCACACGGGAGGATTGAAAAAGCAAGCCTTTGAGGAAACAACTGTTTGCGATGTGCCTCAGGGAAGTAATCTTCTGCCTCATGTAAAGGAAACCAGATTGATCTGTATTAATGGTGTCTGGCAGAACAATTTCTTAGAGGATTGCCAAAGTTTTGGTGAGGGTTTTATTGCCAACTGTAGGAAGTAATATGAATGGATATAAAATACACAAACAACTCGGTAACCTTCTCATGGGAGTGAAGTATATATGATGAACATAATTTCTTTATTTTTGTTCCCTTCAGAGCATTCAGGAATTTGGCTCTTCCCAAAGTGCAGCAATCATGCCTAAGCATTTTATAGACTTCTAGTGAGAAACTGCCAAGCCTTAGAGATTTGTCAAGGGCAGAGGTTGAATATTAATCTTCACCACTGTCATTTCAACTGCGTCTGAGCTCCCTCTTCTGACATTTGGATCTCTTATTAACCCCTTACAGGGACTGTAAAATAATCCCACTAGGTATTCTCCCTGGAGCAGGTACTGCAACTAAGTCTCATCAGAGTGCTGTGGAGGGTAACACCTGAAGAACAACTTGCCTTTGGCTGTCTATCATTTCAAGCAGGGATGTCTGTGATCTTTTCTCAATAATGTTTTTTTCTTTTCTTCCCTTTTTTTTTCTTTTTTTTTAACAACAGTTTTCTGCCACTATCTTTTGTGCAAACCCTTCTGGGGTAACTGAAAAATACAATTATTCTGTATAATACAATTATACAAGGACTAAAAGTCCCCAGATACTTCAGCCACCTCTCCCTGATTTACCATATATGGATAGCTTCCTAGGATGCTGTCCAGAACAGACACTGATGTTAAAGCTTGCAGAATGTTTAAGGGAATCAGCTCTTTATTATCCTCAGAAGTATGGAGTCTTCTTTAATCACATCACAACTCCTATTGTAGTTTGTGTCTAAGCTGTAATCCTCAGAGGGCAACATTTTATTCTTTTTTTGATACATAGACCCATGTATGAATAAACATTTCCTGTCTTTTTGGCTGTCAGGGGTTTCAGAGCATTCTTCCATTTTGGTTTTTTTATTTTATTTTATTTTTAAGTTGTGCTGGCATTTTTCTCTTTGACTACTCTTTTCTTTTTCTTTTTTTTTTTTTTTTAAACACATGAAGGTTGCCTGCACGGTCACACATCCCCTCAGACATCTCCACCCACAGCCATATTTCAGCATCACCTCCCAGTCTTTCCAGCGTATCTGAAGTTTCATCCTCGCCAGACTTTTTTTGGCAAGAGAAGAACTCCGTGGTGGCTGTTAGTTCAACTCTCACAAGAGAACAAATGAGGGAAGACTACAGGCAATCATCAGCATTTGCAGTTGACTTTGCATGATGTTGCTGTTCTTAATTTAGTCAAACTCTTTTTGGTCCAGGTAAGTTGTTTTCCAGCACAGTAATAATTCACTGCCCAGGATAATCCACTGCCAGTATTAATTTTAATCATTAGATCAATCTAATTTTAATCATTAGATTGGACATGTCTCTTGCACTCCAATGTACACTTGCACCTTAGGGAAGAAGAAGGAAGAAATCCCGCATTGTAGTTGATTGTCATATTTTAGGATGCATCTTCTAAAAGATATGATGATGATGAAGATGGGCTGTGTGGAAGTGCTTTCACTTCTGACAGTGCAATCAGATATTAAAATCTCACTTGATACCTAGTGTAGCAGGGAAGGCCTGATGGAAAATCAGGGAGATATTTATCCATTTCCTCAAGGTTTTTCCTACCAGACTGCTCTCTCAGCAGAGCTACTTGGTAATAGCAGCTTCCTAACAAGGGTACCAGAAAAAGACATGAACTAGTGACAGCAACAGTAAAAAAATAATGAGAAAATTTTAAGAAAACAGGCAAGGAACAGCATCTCTAGGAACAGCCTGAACAATGCAAGGGATGGTTTTAGAAGGCTATTGGTGCACATTGGAGATGAGTTTGACAAATGCTGATGTTCTCAGAGCACTGATTATAGCTATCAGGAAATTTTGTGCATATTTTCAGTAAGAACTGAGCATTGAATTATTGTTAATATTCAGATTGATAGAAGTTTTAACATCTATTAAACTTGTTTAGATTTCAATTATTTTTCTTTTTCTACCTATAAATACAAAATTAATTATAGAATGGCATATATATATTAAGGAAAGACTGAGAGAATGAAGGCTCCCTACAATAGCTTGGCATGCTGAAATCTAATCTTCCAACACAGAGATTACTATCTAAATTATGATGCTGCAGGCTACAAAGGGTGAGGTTCAGGTCTGACAAAAATATCTGTCTTGACTGGTACCACAGAGGCATCCAAAAAATATGAATTTCCGTCCTCACCCTCTTTCTCTCACTTTTATTCTAATAATAAATTTCATCCTGAACTGTGCAGTTTCTCCATCCGAAGTCAAAACCAATATATTCCTGGAAGAAATCTTGGTTTCAAACATTTATTTTCAAATGAAGAGTAATTCTTGCCAAAGCCTGCAATCATTTCTATTCAAGTGTAGTAGCTGAGAGTGGCAGCTATGCTGTGAGATTGTATACCATGTATACATAAGAACTGGTGCTTTGGATTTCTTGGGGTTCTTGGGCCTGTTAATCTTGCCTTCCTCAGAACTCATCATAGCTGTATTGCAGCTCCACGGAGCACAAAGAGGTAGAAGATGAAGATCAGACAAGGCTTACGCAGGCTCGTCATTCTACCACTGTGTTTTCTAACCTCAAGGTTAGCAGGGTTAGATAGTCAGTGCTGAAAACAACGGCCTAATTGAAAACAACTCCCTAATCTGTAAAGCAGCTTCTGTGAATGCTGTCACAACCAGAGACTCAAAACTCTGAGCGTAGACACTGACTCTCCCCAGCTCATTTGCTTTGCAGCTGGTATATTCAAGCACTGGCATGACCTCTTTATGCCTTTCCCTCTATACATTTTTACTCCTGAGTGCAGAGACATAAATGAATTATTATGTATTCCTTTCTGTGGTAACAATACTGATTATGCTTGAGTGTGCTACACCACTTACAATGGCAAAAAAATGTTCATGAATAGAGGCTATTTGAAGGTAGCTACTGTTCTGAGAGAAGATAGTTGTGATTAGATGTTCTCGTTTCCATGCATGATTCTGTGACCCTGAAAAGAAACTAATATCTATGTCTTTCTCCTGTGATGATGGAACAAAATATCTGAGAACCTACCATGTTTATTCTCATGCCAGGGATCACACAGACCAATGATAAGAGAATAAAAAAATCATGGAATAGAGAATCAGAGGAATGCATGTGATGGACCATTTGGTAGGCTATTTAGAGGCTGATAAACTAAATTACAATAAAAAATTATTTTAAAAGAATTACAATAAAAATTTATAACATCTAGAAGATTTAAACACGAAGCAGAAGAAAATTAAATTATCGAGTGAAAAATAATATAGCATTCTTCTTCAATGTGGGGAGAGGAAAGAAAGGGGGAAGAAAGAAAGAACAACAGAAATCTTTTTTTTCATTTTATTTTTTTATTTTTATTTTTAAATAGAGTATCTCAGGAAAAAAATCCTGGATAAGAGAATCAAATATGCCATCCAGATGGGAGTTTCAAGTTCTTCTAGGTTATGTTGACTATTTATACACAGGCATATGTTAAAAAAAACCTCATTGTGAATAATGGCAACAATCCTCATGTAAACTAGCTGTAAGAGAGCATTGATTATGTTGAACACTCAAGTCTAGCATTACACAAACAAAGCCTCTGTTGTGATACTAGCTAACAGGACACAATATGATCCTGCAGAGATAAGGCAGATAGAATTTGCAGTGTTTAGTGCGATGGGCTGCTCTTTCCAGTGTGGCAATAAACACAATGTATACTTGTCTACATGGTCATCAAGCAATTGACGATTGAAGTTCAGACCTACACACAATGCTCAAAGTACTAGTAAGGTAATACAAATAACTAGCCTAATTAGTGTCCATACATCCTGTCCTTTTTCCAGATCATCACAGATTTCTACTGGTGTCTAGGCCTGCAGTGCCCAAATGAGTATCAGCTGCAGGCTCTTTTACAGATCTATCACTTGTAAACAGGGTATAAGAATAGATATAGAAGGGATGTGAATTTTTTTCAGGTTAATGAATGCATTAATAACCATCGTCTGGGGTTCTGAGCCCTGACTTGGGAAATGCAGATCTAAGCCTTGAAATGTTGTGCTGATTGAGGCCTCAGGAAAACTGCATTCATAAGCAGCAGAACCCATATGCAGTGATTTGCTTTGTTTTCAAGGCAGAGAGGGTGAGGGACAGGCTGGGGGGGAAGCTGAATAGCTCTTCTATGAGTCAGTATGAGAGCAAAAGGCAGTAATGAACAAGATCGCAAGAGCACATCACAGTCAATACATTCCAATACAGAAAATGCATTTAAAATGCTTTCTTGGGACAAATGGAAAGGTAAATTTATGGGAGAGGCTGGAAAGTTCTTCCAAATTAGCTGTGAGGACTGTGGAAGAGGTCCCAGGATCCCAATGTCTACATCAGTCCCTTGATCCACAGGCTCCCAAGGTCAATTGCTAGATCTGCAGAGAGAATACATCATGATAATGTCCAGGGCATTGCACAGGAGAAGATGGTGACAGGGCTATCATTGGGAGCAATCAAGTCCACCTCTCATCAGATCCATTCTCCAGAGTGAAAAATTTAAGAAGCTTCTCCCTGCAATCTCCCCTTCCCAATCCTCCTTCAGCACCAAGTGTGCATTCCTCCAGCTCCTCACACAAATACCTTCCCAAGGCTAAATATGGCCAAACAGTCCAGAGATTGGTGAGCAAATAAAATTGTTCCTTCATGTTGACTCTCCTCAGGCTCCCTACACCTGCAACTGACCCATGGTTTTTCTTGTAATTCTATGGAAAATGTTCCAATAAAACTCCTTGTGCAAGATCCAGAGAGCTGGGGCTACACTTCTCCACTTCTTTCTCTCTCTTGGAGAGCAATATAAATGCAGACTGTGCAGTAGACTTCAGATTCATAAAAATCCAATTTAGAAAATGTGATTTAAAGGATTTAGGATTATAGATTGAAACTTATAAAGCTTTTGCTCTACAGCTGAACCCAGCCTCAGTCTTCCTAAGGATCCCAAGAAAACATATTTCATTAGTTGTCTTCCTAAATTCTGCCTTTCCAAGATGGGAATAAAACTTTTCTTCCTCACTATGAGTTAGTGAGGATAAAATCCAGTGATGATCATGAGGTGCTCAGGTACAGTGATACAGACCCTAAAAACAGAACATAAAATATAGTCCCAGGCTCCACACCTGCCAAAACTTTCATTTCAGATGTGAATTCCATGCCATCTGCAGTGCTGCTGTGCAAAAGCTTAGCTTCGATTAAAGTGTTTCCTATGAGCAGTCATGGGCCAGCATGTCCTGTCTTCACTAATCCTTTTTCCTCTTTCCTTACCTTCCCTTCTGCCTGTACCAGAGCTGCAGGGATTTTAGACGTGAAGTGCAGCGCTGGGCTCAGGAAAAGAAAGCTTTGCTCTCCCTGATCTGCTGACATTTTGTGTGACCTCAGGGAAATCATTTAACCTGTTTGTTTCCCGTGCACAAAAAGAGAGTAAGGATGTTTTCTCTGTCACATCTGCCAGTACAATACAGCGAGGACTCCAACGATATTTGCAGACAGTGGACCTTGTTTGCATCTTGTCTGAGGCTGTTGAATGCCACCATGGCCGTAACACAGAGGAGGAGCAGTTAACAGATGGTGGCAATAATGTCAGGCCCCGAGCTGTTCCCTCAGCTTTGAGGTTATGAGAAGAAAGGTGGTGCTTCCCACCCACCTTAATCCTACTTCCATATGGCTTTGGGGAAGGCCTGCAAAGAAAGAGGAAGGCAGCTGACAGCTAATAGGAATAACAGGAGCCAAACCAAGTAGTGCTGGGCATTTCTACCTTTCAAGGCTTTCCTGAAGTCTTTTTGGTTTTTGCCCTGTTCTGATCGATCAGAGGCTTGCTCAAGTCCTGGTTGTTCATCCTCCCAGCTTCACAGAGCACCTCATCTTCTTCCTGCCTCCTCCTAACCTTCCCCCATCCCTCCAACACTCTTTCATTCCCCTGGGGAGTCCTCATCCCTGATTAGCTGCCCCTCGCCCAGCCCCTGAAAAGGGGAACACTTTCTGTTTGTGCTGCCATGCTCTCTTCCCAGTTCCTGTATTTGTCTCGTCTAATTCTAAACCTTGGCTTTCACAGGGGGATGGGGAGAGGGAGGGGGGTGGGTCAGCTATTTGCTATTTGGCATTTGACTACCACCCTGAAAAGTCTTACTTTGTTGGCCCTGCTACTCTTACATGTTTATTATTATTATTATTGTTATTAATATTTGCAACAAGGTAAGGGGACTAACACAAGTGGGTGATGCATCTTCCACAGGACTGTTGGACCTGGTTACAGAACAGTTCTCAGAAAAGAAAATTTCTACAATTTCCATGTATTCTTTGTTATCAAATATCACTCAATTTAGCCAGAAAACAAAGCACTTTAGCTACTAACCTTGTGTAAGCCACTTGAAAGAGAACAAAACGTATCTACCTAACATCATTAACAGAGCTAATAAAAGCACAGTGCAACCAACAAGTGCAGCCATCAATGAGGTTTTCAGTAACTTCTTTGGAAACCACAGCTGGCTTGCTTTTCTGTTTCAGAAATACCCAAATATAGTGGTGATTTCAGCAGTGCAACACTTCACCTTTCACATTTTAAATGTGTACTGATTTTACCAAGGACGCCTTTCAGAAATCTAATTTCCAGTTGACATGTGTAAACGCAGATGCGGAGTAAAGCAGAATTAAAACCAGAACTGAGTTGTTCTTATCTCTATTTAAATGCAACAACTTTGTGATGCTTGTAAAGGAATGAATGGATTAGTGAGTCAATGCATAAACGATATATTTGTGAATAGATGAACCTGTAGATATAGAGATGTAGGTTTTGAAGCACAAAATTTAAGGTTTGGAAGACTTCCTCCATAGCCAGAGATCAGGTTAGGAAATCTAAAGCTAAAGCTAAAGCCATGATAGGATTAAATCTGACTGGGATCATCAAGTACAAGAACAGCAGCTTCTATAGGTACATCACTGATAAAAGGAGAACTAGGGAAAAAGTGGGCCCCCTCCTTTAGGAAATGGGAAAACTGGTTACCTGGTATATAGGATCATAGAATCACATAATGGTTTGGGTTAGAAGGGACCTTGAAGATCATATAGTTCAAATCACTCCGCCATGGACAGGGACACTCGAAGATTTCTGCATCAGTCTTCACCAGCAAGCACTCTAGCCACACTGCCCAAGTCACAGAAGGCAAAGGCAGGGACTGGGAGAATGAAAAACTGCTCACTGTAGGAGACGATCAAGTTCGAGACCATCTAAGGAACCTGAAGTTGCACAAGTCCATTGGACCTGGTGAGATGCATCTGTGGTTCCTGAGGGGACTGGCAGATGAAGTGGCTAAGCCACTCTCCATTATATTTGAGAAGTTGTGGCAGTCTGATGAAGTTCCCACTGACTGGAAAAGGAGAAACATAACCCATATATTTAAAAAGGGAAAAAAGGAAGACTGAAGCAACTGATCAGGCTAGACAGTCTGATCTCTGCGCTTGAAAAGATCATGGAGCAGATGATCCTGGAAATTATTCTTAGGAACATGGAAAATAAGGAGTTGATTGGTGACAGCCAACATGGCTTCACAAAGGGCAAATTGTGCCTGAGAAAGGTGGTGGTCTTCTCTGATGGGATTACAGTATTGGTGGGAAGAGCAACTGATGTCATCTACCCGGACTTGTGGAAAGCATTTGACATTTCTCTCCATGACATCCATCCTTCTCTCTAAATTGGAGAGACATGGGTTTGATGGATGGACCACTTGGTAGATAAGGAACTGGCTGGATGATTGCACTCATAGTAGCGTTCAATGGCTCAATGTCCAAGAGATCAGTGATGAGTGGTGTTGCTCAGGAGTCAGTACTGGGACCAGCACTATTTAACATCTTTGCCAGCAACATGAACAGTGGAATGGAGCACATCCTCAGCGAGTTTGCTGACCAAGCTGTGTGGTGTGGTTCACATGCTGAAGGGAAGGGATGCCATCCAGATGGACCTTAACAGGCTTTACAGGTGGGCCTGTGCATACCACATTAATTTCCACAAGGCCAAGGGCAAGGTCCTGCACATGAGATGAGACAACCCCAAGAACAATTACAGGCTGGGCAGAGCATGAATTGAGAACAGCCCTGAGGAGAAAGATTTGGGGGCATTAGTGAAGGAGAAGCTCAGCATAAGCTGGCAATGTGGGGTTGGACTAGATGATCTTTAGATGTCCCTTCCAAGTCCTAATGTTCTGTGATTCTGTGTGAATGTCTGCTTGTAGCTCAGAAAGCCAACTACATCCTTGGCTGCATCAAGAGAAGAGTGAACAGCAGGGACAGGGATTCTGCCCTTCTACTCTGCTCTGATGAGACACCACCTGGAGTACTGCTTCCAGTCTAGGGTCCCCATACAATCCAGGAGGATGTTGAATCTAGATGATCCTTAAGGTTCCTTCCAACCCAAACCATTCCAGGAGTCTATGATCTAATTGAACTTTTAATCTATCATCAGTTACAAAATATAAAATTAAGAAATGCTGGACCCAAATGCTTCTATTGCCTTATATTTTGTTACCTTTCCTGAAGACTCTGATAACTGCTCAAGTACAACTGTGAGAGTATCACATTTGTACAGCATTTTGTGGGTGCTAGAAACAAATTCCACCCAAGGAAACAAATGACGTTGCAAAGTATTTTTGTATAAAGAGATTTCCAAGTAACTCAAGCCAAAAGGAAAATAAATATAGATATAAAAATAAAACCACCACATTTTCTTCATTCCCTTGACAAACTTGATGATATCTCTGTGGGGACACCCATGAAGTTTAGACAAAGAGAAAAAAGCTGGGTGTTTTGCCCCAGACCTCACTTTGAGGCATCAGAAGGGAAACAACTCACTCCATTATGCAGCTTGTTTAAAAGCCCGCTTTTTATTCTGAGGCTCAGGGACCTTGATGCTCAGCTAAAAATTTACTTACAACCTCTGCTCTCCCACCCATGGGCCCAAAGCTACCCATCAGGACAGTGTGCTGGAGTTCCCCTAATCAGGATTTCTCAACAGTACTGCTAGGAATACTTAAAGGGGGAATCTAACCCACCCCTGAGATGTGCATTTCCTATGGAGACAGTTAAATGTTCTGTCCTGGGCACTTCTCTGAACCTAGTAATGTTCTGGACACCACAGCCTTGTATCACCAGTTGGTATCAACACCCAAGAAGACATACATTGTGTTTCATGATTTGCCTTGGCAGAAAAAGATAAAGGAAACCCACAGCTTGGAGAAAGGCATGGACAGCCTTCATCCTCTTTTCATCCTTTTGTTGGCTGGACAGCTGGATGTAATTTGTATCTCCAAGGAGAAAGAGCTAGATAGCAATCTTTTCCCAGTCTCAGGTGCTGTGGTGCCAAAACCTTCCTCCTGATGCCTTTCAGACAAACTGGCTGCTTCTGATCTTACACAATGCCTTTTTGAGATACTATTATCTACTTTGATGCACAATCTGATGATACAGAACAGGGAAAGCTTCATTTCATGGGATGAAGCCATGTTCCACATCAGCCAGGCTTCTCTTTTTTTCTCAAGCAAGTGCCAAGACAGTGTAGCATTTCTGCATGTGTAGGGTCACTTGTAGACCTGTAGATCCCAAGAAGAGGGTTGAGGGGAGTAGGAGAAGAAGGGTTTGTACTGAAAATGGGGCCCTGCATCCTGAGGAGAGGAGGGTAGGAGTTGCTCTCTCCTCTATAAAAAGGTTATATCTGAGATGTGAGGTATGAGAGGCGGGATATGAAAGTCTTTCAAGGATTGGTCTCTGCTCTATCTGAGGAGTAGTGAGATAGAAGAAAAAAGAAATTGTCCTTACCCGAATCTTCCGAGAAATGGACTAAGCCCTTGCTCAACAAGCTTGGTAGCACAATAATATGTGCTTATACTGAGACATTTTTAGTATCAGTATCATTGAAGGTCGAAATTTTGTTTCCCATAAATAATGAACTTTGCAGGCCGAATGATCTCAATTTTGCTGCTGAGGTGAGGCACAGCTCCATCTTGAATCTGAATGTGAGTTTCTTGTTTTCACCACCACAGAAGTTGCATCCTGTAGAAGAACAGTATTTCACTTTGCTGCAAAAGTGGAGAGCCTGGAAGAGGATCTCAAAAAGCACAATGCTACCTGGTTTCTTTGGGCACTGAAAATCCAACTACATGTACAGTGTAATTGTGGCTTTCCCATCCTCTTTGGTTTGAATTTTTCCTGCCTTACTAGTGTAGAGGTGCTTCCTGCTTGTTGCTCAGTCTTCCAGACCGCCAATGACTGCATCTCATGCTAATGTATGTACACATTTGGCAATGCTTTAAGAACACAAAAAGGTCCTGTGATTATAAATGTTTCATAAAATTCATATTTAAAGAAAAACATTTCAGTATTTTTAGTAATATGAATGCAATATTAGGCTTATAAGCATTTAAATGAGTCAGATGCTTTATTAGTCCATTTCAGAAACTCTTCTTTGTTCATGAATGAAAAATTTAAATGGAAATGGTTCTGAAAGAAATAGTGCTGAACATAGCCATATGAAAAGCAGTCTAAAAATCCTGACAGAGGTAAAGAAAAAGAAATTAAAGTGCTCAAGATGTATGGGTGTCTAAGAATGAAAGATAAATTGTTCTTGCATGTGCTGTCTCAAACTAGTTGTTGCTCCAAAGCTCTTTACAGGCTTTATGCCCACACACAGAGCGAGCTGCACATCCTCCCTAGTAACGCTGAGTAAGATGCAGAAAGGGGAACTGCTCAGTCTGCCAAGATTAAAGCACCTCAGAGGCTTAAATTTGCACTTTTTTTGTCCTTGTGCTAAATGATAAGGAGATGTCAGCCTGCAACAACAGGTCTGATTCCACAGAGATTTCAGACGCCAAATATCTACCATAAAATCCAAGAAAAAATGGGGAAATCAGTAGAATAACCAGTCATTGCTCTGCACTGGTACATGTAATAACAAAGTAGGGTTTTAAGGAAACATACGAAGGAAGATAGTAGTACATTTTGCAGAGCTTCTCCTGAGCACGAGAGGCACAATGGCAAAAAGGACATAATTACCACTTGGAAGATTAGGAACCGGGTAAGAAAGGCCAGCATCATGAGATAATTTGAGGAAGACACAAAATTTCACGGTTTGCACCCATGCATTTTGCGTAACAATGTGTGCCCAGGGGATGAAAAGGGACTGACCTAAATAAAAATGAGGAAATAGGAATGAGAAGCTTTAAGAAGAGAGAACTGTAAATTCTGTAAGGATAGCTGCTATAAAAAGGACATTTACATACTAAGAAGGAAGAAATAAAGGATACAGCTGAAGATTGTCAAAACAGCTCTAAGCTAAATGTGAAACAGCTTCCAGTAATTCAGATCCCTTATGGGCAGGAAGGTCCTGGACATTCCCCTGCAAAGGAAGGACTCTGAGGCTGGCAGGGTATGACGGCGTGTCCTCCAGTATGCTCTCTGTGTTACATATGCCAGCCAGAGAGAAGGAAACGGATTGTAGGCGAAACCGCCATCTGCTTTTGTCAATAAAAGACGGTGTGCATGGCTTCAGCCTAAACAGACCGAAGCCAGCCTTTTATAGCTGCATGGGGGTAAATGGGAGACCTTACTAAAATGTGAGAAAGTATAATTTTAAAGGAATAAACAAAAATTACTATGACACACCTTCATCTGCTCTGTATAGGCTCCAACATAGTATCATAGAAGGCATGGGAACTTGTAAAGGCAGGGGTTTGCATTAAACCTATGATTTTCTCAGCTTCCTAGGACCTTGCTTCAAGAACATTATTACAGATATTGTTTTCTCACACTTTAATGTAATTTGTACTGTACAGGGGAAAAAAGACATAATGTGTATGAACACATTTGTATGCCCCATTCACTAAAAGCACCTCACAATCTTTGGCATATTTATTCTTCCAAGGAACATAAGAGGGTGTATTCATATCCATAAACCAAGGCACAAAACCACAGAAATGCAATATCTTGAAATGGAAGCGAGTATAGGCACTGCTGAGGCAGCACTAAAAACAGTATCACACACCGAATCACACAGAATCAGAGTATGGCTGTGGTGGGAAGGGCCCTCTGGGGATTGGTTGATCCAAATCCCCCTGCTCAAGCAAGGTGACCTAAAGCCACTTACCAAGGATTGCTTCCAGGTGAATTATGAAGATCTCCAAGGATGGAGACTCCACAGCCACTCTTTGGCAACCGAGGAGACACTCGGTTCGCCCATTGTTCACCAGACAATTCTTCTTTCCCATCTTGGTGATAGGAGTGATATTTGCTTCCTTCTAGTCCTCAGGATTCTGTCCTGTTCACCACAACTTTTCAAAGATAACAAATAGTATCCTTGCAGTGACATCAGGCAGATATCTCAACTCTCTTGTGGGCACATCCATTCAGATCCCATGGGCTTGTTTAAATGTTGCTTTCAACAGAGTCCTCCTCAACCAACAGTGAGTCTTCCTTGCTCCAGACTTCCCTTTTGGACTCAGAGGCCTAGTGTTCCTGAAGGCTGTTCTTACCAGCAAAGACTGAGGCAAAGAAGGCATTCAGTATCTTGGCCTTTTATGTGTCTTTGGTTGTCAGGATCCTTGCCCCATTCCACAGCAGACCCACATTTTCCTTAGTCTTCCTTTCGCTCTCATCCCTCACCAAATTCAACTCCAGATGGGCTTTGGCTTTCCTAAACCCAACCCTGCATATTGTGTCTATATTGTTCCTGGGTTACCTGCTTCTGCCTCTTATGTGCTTTTTTTTATGCTCAGGTTGAGTCAGGAGCTTCTTGCTCATCTGTACAGCCCTCCTACTGCCTTTGTTTAACAGTGACTTGATAGCAGCTTGGGTACAGGTGTGTTTGGCAACAAAGACACAGAGAGTTGAAGTCAGAAAACTTTTCTTCACCAGTTCATTTGTGCTTAATTCCATGTCTACTTCCAATATCCACAACAGCTGGTGCCCCGATCCAGCATCTTGGTCTACAGGGCAGACATACAGAGACTTACTTCAACCATATAGGTAGTCTGTCACAGGGCAGGAATATGGACACAAATGTCCCCGTGTTAAATTAGGTATTTCACCAATAACCCCTTCTGTCTCTTGCATTATGCTTATGTGCTATTCTAAATCAAACAGCTAAACCTGTGATTGTTAACCCAGTTGTTTTAACCACTGTTACCTTACTGGACTTTGAGCTTCATAGTTGTATTTTCTTGCATTATTGGCTACAAAAATGACCTCTCAGTTGTCCCATTCACAACACATTAAAAAATCAGTATGTGGCTGCAGGAACATTTACACAGTGAACTTCTAAAGCCAGTGTTAAAAAAGAAAAGAATTTCATTACCCATTTCATACACTAAGAGATTGGATCAACCCCCTTAGTGTGTAGACAGAAATCTCTATTAAATGTAGACATTAGGGAAAAATTCTTCACTGAAAGGGTTATCTGGCATTGGAACAGGCTGCCCAGGGAGGTGGTTGAGTCACTGACTCTGGATGTATTTAAAAGATGGGTAGATGAGATGCTTGGGGATATGGTTTAATAGAGAACTGATGTGGTTGGACTCAGTGATCTCAAAGGTCTTTTCCAGCCTATGGATCTTGGGATTCTGAGATAAACTGGTGGCTCTCACCCTTCATATCCATGCTCCAAATTCATAGAATCATAGAAACACAGAATCATAGAAACATAGAATCATAGAATGGTTTGGGTTGGAAAGGACCTTAAATATCATCTAGATCCAACATCCCCCTGCAACTCTCCACCAGATCAGGTTGTTCACAGCTCTGTCCCACCTGGCCTTAAACACCTCCAGGGATAGGACTTCCACAGCCTCTCCAGGCAACCTGTTCCAGTTTCTCACTACCCTCATAGCAAAGAATTTCTTCCTAACATCTAATCTAAACCTACCCTCTTTCAGCTTGAAGCCATTACCCCTTGTCTGATCACTACACTTCCTGATAATTACAACAGGACTCACTGTACAGGTAAAGTGGACTCCTGTAGGGGTTTGTAGAACTGGGTATGAACTCAATTCTCTTGCATCAGGTTACTATGAAAAGCAAGGTGCTACAAGACAAAATGCGCATAAAATAAACACTTGCTGATAGGAAAATGTTTAGGTGTAAGATAAAACAAAATAAGATTGTGGTAGGTATATAATAGTGGAATGATACTCTAAATAGTCTGATTCATTCTTTCAATGTGCCAATGATAATAGGAAAAAAAGAGAGATGGAAACTCTAACATATCTAATATGAAGCATCAATGAACTTGTCTGTCTGTTGAGGGATTATAAAATGCAGCTAAATCTACAGACAGACATATCTGTGGTTTGGTCACCCGAACCCAAACTGAGAATTTAACACCATTGCTGAACTGGACTCTAACTGGGTCCCGGAACACTAGGTCGAAAGCGTGATCTGTCACCATTTCACAGAGTTGTAGGGGTTGGAAGGGACCTCGAGAGATCATCAGGTCCAACCCCCCTGCCAAAGCAGCTCCCTAGCTCATACTGCACAGATAGGCATCCAGACGAGTCTTGAATATCTCCAGAGAAGGAGACTCCACCACTTCCCTGGGCAGCCTGTCCCAGTGCTCTGTCACCCTCACTGGGAAAAAGTTCCTCCGCATGTTGGTGCATAACTTCCTGTGCTCCAACTTGCAGCCATTGCCCCTTGTCCTGTCTCCACAGACCACAGAAAAGGGGCAGGCCAATTCCCCCTGCACCCCATCCTTAAGATATTTATAAACATTGATTAGGTCCCCCCTCAGTCTTCTTTTCTCCAGGCTGAACAGCCCCAGCTCTCTCAGCCTTTCCTCATAGGATAGATGTTCCAGGCCCTTAATCATCTTCATAACCCTTCTCTGGACTCTCTCAAGGAGATCCCTGTCCTTTTTATACCAGGGAGCTCAGAACTGGACACAATACTCCAGGTGGGGCCTGATCAGGGCA